>CM052450.1:13081526-13210877 GCA_028533085.1 Varecia variegata | reverse complement strand
TATCTGTTATGAGATGATCTCTTTAACACTGAAAAGGGAAATGGTAAACATAAATCTGTGAGTCATGAGAGTGATTGGTCAGAGTGGCCTGGCCTATCAGAGAGTCTAGCAAGGAATGTATATGAATCAGGCATAATAAATTTAAAATATAGTACTTGTCATATCAACAGATGGAACAGAGCTACAGAAAGAAAATGTTACCCTAAAACTATCTCTCCTGTTCTAAAAAACAAAGGACATAATGATGTGTTCCTATAAAGGAAAACATTCTGTTGGACTTTTCTGTTTTATAGAAATTCTAGTTTTTCCATTTATGTGAATGTCCGTGAAAGGCCCCCATAAGCATATTCTCAAAGAATCAGATCCAATGACAATAAAAAATACAAATAATGACAACTCTGACAGCATCTGGGAGATTATAATGAACATACATACATTCAAAATCCACAGCAAAACTTTTAGATTCTCTTTCCCATTTTTCTCATTCTCAATATTTATCAAATATACACTCTAAGGTCTCTCTTCTATGCCATTCCAACCATTCTAAAATTTCTCCAACTTAGTTCTTGGACAGAATTGCATTTTTAGACCCTTTCAGTTCAGCTCTTTGTTATTTGATCACTGTAGCTTCTCAGGACTCTGTTAATTTTCATTTTATGCCCATTACTTGGGTTTTACAAGACAACTGAGATGTCCTAGGACCCGAAACAGTAAGCCAGAGATGAGCTTGAAGGTGGAGGAAGGTAACAGTATCTATTTTAACCCACCCTCAAATCCTTATTGTGTAAATGTTTAAAGACAAATATTGAGTTATTCAGAAAAAGTTTCACTCTTACAGAGTACACATTCTTGAGCCAGATGGACCTAGATTTGTAAATGGCTCTTCTACTTAATTAGATTCCATTTTCTTCATTTTAAAAAGGGAATAATACTGGCCCCTCCTTTATAGAACTATCGTGCATATTAAATGGGATTTTGTAAGCAAAGCCACATTACAGTGCTTGGCACATAGTAGACACTCAGTAAGTATTATCTGTTACCACCATTGTAATTGTTACTAGCTAGTTTTCTACGAAAGTAGAATTTTTCTAAATTAAAGTTTAAATAAAGGCTTGTCAGTGTCTTTTCTTTCTTTTCCAGATGTTCTTAAGACTGTGGTCTGTATTTCCTATGACAAGAGTCTTTCCTGACAATTTACCAAGGAAGAGACTCTTATTCTGAGACCAGGTCCCTCTGTGAAAAATATGTTAACCTAGAAAGTTGTTTCCCCAAACACTAGGACATGTGGCGTCATTGGATCTCAACTTTGATGCATTGATTTTTAATGAAATATCAGCCATCTGATTCCAATTCCATTGGCAGGGCCTTGCATGCAATTCTGGCTTGTGAGCGCATTGCTTAATAAATATGATGTGCTTCTTAATGAAACAAGATACTTTGCTTTATGAATTATAAAAGAAAACAAAAAGTAAATACTAGAAGGAAGCATGAGGCATTGTCCTATTAGTACAAAACATGTCATAGGAAGCTGTTTTCATTATAAATTAGCCTTTATTTTATTCCAAAGCTGCAGAGTCCTCAATAAACTCCCCTCTGCCTCTAGTTCTCAAGGACAAAGGTGGGTCACTGGCTCGGGATGCCATGACATCCTTCCCTGCCTTTCTCGGCCTGGCCTCTGATTAAGTGCCTGCTGCTGAAAATTATGAGGTCATCCACCACTGAAAAAAGGAACCGGGAAAACATATTTAGTGCTATATTTATTAGTTTGGATATGTGTACATTCATATATGTACACACACTCCAAATAATTTTAAATTAAAGCATTTTTAAAATACTTAATGGAGGTTAAGCAGCATTTTTAACCTCTGTTCAAGTTATTGAATGGCATATTAAAACCAATGTGGCTCTAATGTACCTTCTAATGTGCACTGCTGCTTTAACAAATTGCCTATAAATTTTAGTTGAATTAAGCCTATTCCTTGTACATTCGTAGTAAGGTTAGGTTAATAATACATGAGGTTTCATTACATGCACCTTCCTTAATAATGTTTTTTAAGAAAGTGGGACAAGAATCTATGCACAGGAGTCCAGCGTGGGTCAGTACTGTTTGCAGTCACAGATGAATGGCAGGCGGAAGTCCTTAGGCTCGTCATCCCTGCCCCCTCCTACTCTAAACTTCTCCCTCCGTGCACTACTGCTCACGCACACCAGCATGGCGTCTGCCCCTATAGTACATGATCTAGGTCTCTCAGATGTGTTTAAAGAACTAGAATGAAAGCTTTAGATTGCAGCAGTGCATTTTACTGTGCACACTGCAGAGAGGGCTACTGCGAAACATCTGTTTATGGGAAAGATACTTCAGAATAAGGGTTTCTCTAGTCAATGTAAGTTTCACTGTAAGAGACTATAAAACCAGAAAGCAAAAATCAAAGTGGAATTTCTGAAGCTAGAAGAATGCAGAACCAAAAAAAAAAAAAAAAACAAAAAACCAAAAAGGCTCAAAACACACACACTGCTTCTTTCATAGGCTATGCATTTATGTATACTATATCCTGTTTTGTTAAAAAAAACAATACATTAGGTAGCTAGGTCATTATTTTCTTTCCTCCTTTGCAGGGTAGAACACCACATCTTCCCTAACTGTTGTAAAAGTTACACCACACGCCTCTGCTATGCCCACGCCTGAAAACAGGAGAATGATGCCATTGAGGTATTTTAAACTATAATTATTCACTAATTCAGTAAATATATTAATATATGGAGCACCCACTATGGAAGTACTATTTTACGTGCCCAGGATAGAGCATTGAACGCTTGTGAAGAACAGCAATGAGATTTGTTGGCTGCAGAGAAACAAATGATCTGATGACTTGTGGAAAGGTGGTCAGAGAGGTCATGGACATTATAGACCATGTGGGCTATTAGATGCCATCAACGTTGGTTTTTATTTGATACCATGGAAAGTCAATGAAGGGTAGAGTGACAGGACTGACTCACATTTGAACAGCATCACTTTGGCTCTATGTTGAGAAGTGACTGAAGAAGGATAAAGGGGAGAAACAAGGGCATGTAGGAGGCTACAGGGATGGTCTGGGAGAAAGATGAAAGTGGCTTGGACCTGGATGATATAAGTGGGTGTGGTGAGAAGTGGTCAAAATCTGGATATATTTGAGAGTAAAACCAGCAGGATTGGATTTTATCGAGGAAACAAGGGTTTGGGAAAAAGAGAGGAGTCCAGGATGGCTGCAGAG
Source organism: Varecia variegata (assembly GCA_028533085.1). Classification (NCBI taxonomy): domain Eukaryota; kingdom Metazoa; phylum Chordata; class Mammalia; order Primates; family Lemuridae; genus Varecia; species Varecia variegata. The sequence goes on along the minus strand of CM052450.1, from coordinate 13,207,626 downwards.
ATTTGGCCTGAAAATATTTCAACCCGGGAAATACTAGGGGAATATTTTCAGTTAAACATAGTACATTGAACAATTTTCCCCTCCTGAAATCCCCAGAAATTAAATGAAAGCCAAAAGGGGGAAAAAAAGGAAGAGGAAATGGCAGCCAATGATTAGGAAGAAAAGCTAGACACTTGCAGTGGAGAGTTCAACAATAAGCTAATTGATTCAGGTTGCATAAATCTGTAAAGAAACACTTGGAATTGAAACCTCAGAGATTTCTGAAGTCAGATGTGAGGGGTAGTTAATACTTTCCCAAAAAGGAAGTTGTCCTGGTTGTCTCCTCCTAAAAGTTGTCACATTTAGGAGGAGACAGTAAGCTTTACCTTTAGATATTAAATCAAAGGTGGTTTGGATTTAGCAGGTGCAGGGATGAGGTGCTACAGTGAACACAGGCATTGTGCGAAAGGCTGCTCGTGATAGCTGATTTCCTGTGTCAACGTGGCTAGGCTTGGTGTCCAATTGTTTGGTCAAACATCAATCTAGATAGTGCTATGAAGGCGTTTTGCAGATTTTTCCAGAACATAAGAACACTAATACACAGACATAAGGGTCCACTGAGTATCCAGAACAATTATTTAACAAAAAGTACATCATCATAAAATCTACTGAAATTAGGAATACTGAAATAGTAGAAACTTCTAGAAGTTCCCCCCTCCAAAAAAAGAAAAGAAAAGAAACAAGAATCTGATTAACACTGCTAAAAGCTAACGGCACAAATATTTAAATTCCTTGAATGAAAGTGATCTCATATAGTAGTAAAATTTCAAACAATTCTTTGTGTTTAGACACTTTTAGATAACAAAGACAATTTCAGACTTTCAAAATTCTCAAAAAAAAAAAATCACTTCCTCTCTTGTATTCTTTTTCAGAAGCTGCTGTGGCATGTGCTCTACCAAATACACAAATAAACCAAGAAAAGAGAACATGCAGGGTTTGGATATAGAGGGTCCAACACAGGAGACAGGTGAAGGAAATCTCCAGTACAGACCTAGGATATAGCTTTACAACAGAATTACAGCTCAGCCAGCCCAAATCAGAACAGGAGGATCAGGAGCGCTAATCCTCCTGGGGACTGATGTATCCAGCAAGAAAGAAAAAAGAAACTTACAGATTTCTTGGATAGAGTTCCCTTAGAGATTTTTTTTTCCTAGAAATATCTAAGAGAGTCCTAGAAAACTAAGCAAAGGCTAATTTTTTTAAGAAAGGAAATATAGTCAAAGCGTATTATGTAGTGTAGCTCTTAAGTAGATTTATGTAATCATAATAAAGTAATCTCTGAATATTGATTTAACCAAATAAAGGGATTGTTGAGGAGGGAGTATAGGGCACTAAACACTCATCTTTTATGGTAGAAAGACAACAGATAATGTCTAAATTTTAAAAATCAAGATGGAATAATATATGTATAATATTCAGAAATATAGAAATGAAGGCCCAGAAGAAACGTTTAAGAAGTTGAAGGTGGTTTCTCTGAGTAGGGAGATTCCTGAAATAAGGATTGGGCAGGGACCTTTACATTTTATTGTTTTTTTTTTTAAGTTATGCACATGTAAACTTTGATTAAAATACAAATTAAATTTAAAAAATGAAAAAAACTGGAAAACTCAGGAAAAGACTCATATAGCCTGTCTTCACACACTTTCCCCCTGCCCTGGTCTCCTCTCTCCCCTTCTGGCTCCTTTTTTTTGGGGGTTGGTCTAGTATAGTTTTGTTATTTTCCTAGGAGAATGATTTTTTTAGTTGCTATTTGCCTAAGTACAGATGTCACAAAACCCCTTTGTGTAAAGGTTTCTGGCAAATTGTCCTCTTCCTTTAGAGGAAGCTATAGAATGGACATCAACACTAATACTGAAAATAAATGTCATATTTAAAGAATTTTTGTATTTTATTGACATGTGCAGTTGTCTTATTTCCCTTTTTAGAGTTTCAGTATCTTGAGGGCAAGGATCACCTATTCAACTTATATAGCCACAAAAATAATATAATTCCTTGTACGTTGTGGACATTCAGCATGGGATTTATTTAATTGAAGACACGAGAAATAATCAGGAGTTTTAGCATCTCATTGGGCTGCTTTTTAGATCAGACACTCATATTCTTAAATGAGAAAAAACGTGTTGGACGCAGTGCACACTGTCTGGGGGATGGACACGCTTGTAGCTCTGACTGCAGTGGTGCCAAGGCAATTTATGGAACCAAAGAGTTTGCACCCCTGTCATACTCTGAAATAATTAGAAAAAGAAAAAAGAAAAACGTGAAAGGGAAAAATAGAAATAACAGAAAAATGACTCATTTTAGAAAATAGGATAAAGAGCAATGAGTTGAGGTTTCCATTCACTTCACCATTCCTCCTTTTAAACCATTTGTTTCCAACCCAATACAAAATCAATATGCCTTTACTGTGTACAATAAACTGGCTATCCACTTTACCTTTCTGGAATGTTTAAGCTTTCAGAATCATTATAGATGATATAAGGGTGGGGGGACAGATAGTCTATTTGGTAGCCACAAGGATATTTTGAACTCTTAGCAATAAAGAAACATAGTTGAGTAGAGTCAAAAATTCAAAGATCATTGTTACTTAAATATATATTACATATCTATTTGTAAATTAATTTTTCAGTTTCCCCAACGGAATTTAAGCTCAGTGACTTAAATTCTGTCACTGATGCTCATAAAATGTCCTTTGATTACATTAAGAAATCAACAGCACCCACAAGGAAAAGATTTCTCAGTAAGATTCTTCAATAAGAGTTTTCTACATGAAAATAACTGTACTTCCCAACAAACTATAATAATCCCAATCTATACTTTGATCATTCTAGCTTTTCATAACTGTAATTCTAGGTCAGTATCTCAAGAGGACCACTGACAAGCTATAGCTTGTCCCAGGAAAAGAGAGTGACTAGAATAGGAATGGGCCCATGAATCAGGGCATGTAAGAAACAGTTGAAGAAACTAAAAAAAGATTTGGCTCATATGTCTCCTCGGGACTCAAGAGGCCTTTATGATCTTTGGATAATTTTTTTTAATTTTTCAATAATTAGAACTATCCCAAAAGTGCCAAACTCACTATCATTAGAAAAACCTATTCAGAAATTGACTAATCCAGTTCTGTAAGTGTAGGGCATTCCTGGGTTAGCCAAGACTGCTTGCTAATTGTCTTCGAGTATCAATTTACTTCTTATTAATTATGGTAACAAAGGCCCCAGGTTTTAAACAGACATATGGATTTTGAGATAGAGAATCTATTTGCCAGCCTCTCTTGCAGCTAGGTGTGGACATGCAAAGCAGTTCTTACCAATAGGATGTGAGTAGAACCAATATGGGCACCATTCAGGTGCCATCTTGAAGATAAAGCTCCTTCCCCCTAGCGGGAAATGGACAGTTGAAACAGAAGACAGAAGAAAATATGGAAATCGCCTGTTGAGAAGGGCCTTCACAGAGTCAGTGAGTGGAAGAAATGGAGATCCAAATTCTATCTTCTGACGCTCAGTCCGGTATATTTTCCACCAAATATTTTGCTATACATTGCTGAATTTTTTCAGTGAATAGAAATACTTTCACCATTTTTAATGCTCCCTACTTGTTCTTTACTTGTAACTCATTGAATTCATCTATATGGTCTTCAGAAAAAAGAAACATAATTAAGGAAGTAATATATTTACAATGAGATCTGAATGATGATTTTTTGAACATTAACTTCTTTAAAGTCAAATAATAAATAGACCATGAAGAAAAGATAAGCTTGACCATGTTTCAAAAGTGCATTCTTTTTGAATTTTCTATAGGTTTGAATGAACTCACTTTTTAAAACACTGATGGCTTAATGTTTAGCAATCATCTGTGGTTCACTAAGTGAGTGATGGAGATTTATAGGTGTATTTTGCATAGAGAATACTCAGCAGAGGGCACCAACTAACATTGAAAAGGATGGACGATACAGCATTCCATGCTGGGAAAGGAGAGTGAATGAAAACCTTAGGATGGATAGAAATCACCTCTGCATGTGACACTTGTAGGCACTAGGGAAGTGACCAAAGAAGATGGGTGAGTCAGGGGATAGCAGAAAATAAAGCTGGAAGCATAGACTGGGACCAGAAGATAAAAACTCCTGAAGGTTGTCTCAGATGGGAGTTAAGTGATAAGCAAAAGAAAACCCATTTTAGGTGGCTCTGTGGGAGCAAGATGTAACTAAAGAAGTGTTTCAGGAGAATTATTCTGCCAACACTATGTAGGATGGACGGGAAAGAGACACAGCCTGGGTGGGAGAAAAGGAGTTAGGGTTGGGGACAAAGAGATCGCCACAGTGAGGGCCACTGAGAGAAAGGAAAGAGCAATAAAGTCAGTATTTCTTCATCCCAGGAAGTATACAAGTGAGACAGCCTTGTGCATAATATAGATAAAGAAAAGCCTATTTCTTTAGTTTGCTGACATTTGATTAAATTATCTATGGATGCTTCTACCTAACACACATAACACCCAGAAAAACATAGGTTTATGAAGAATTTCAGTCCATCATCTAAATTGGTAGGTATACTAAATACCTAGATGATGGGTCAAGTCTTTCATCAAAAGGACTAAAGTAAACAGATGTTCTGAAATGGTGATTTTAAAGTTTTATCCAAAATTAGAAAAATCGTTTAGAGTGTGTGACTTGTATTATGAATACAATTAAAGTCAGAATGAAACACTCAGTAAATTTCAACAGAAGATAATTACTCAAAGGATATAACATTTGATCTATTAGCTTTTGCTGGTTACTTAGAAAGAGGGTTATATAAATCATGGTTATTTGACCGTTCAGGAGACTGAATACCTTGATTCCAAAATTAAAGATATTAATAAAAAGTAAAAGAAAAAAATGTCATTTTAGGGTACCAAAAAATTAATTGATTGCAAATTTAGAAGGACTAATCTGAAGCTGAAAGAATGCAATGTGCTGTGGCTGTCATTTAGGCTGTCCGCCCAGCTCTCAATAATCTTCCTGTATTCTGGAATATTTACCACCTTGCTCCTACCCTGGCCACAGTGAACTAGCTTAGAGGGAGCCACTCAAACAAAACTGAGTCCATTAGAATTCCCTCCTTGGAATTAGAAGCAAGAGGCAGCTAATAAGTTTCCGTGTTGTAGCTGGTAGTAGAATTCTAAAGCAACTTCAAGGGGGATGGGGTGGCCATATAACCATGCAGAGAGGGAGAGAGAAGCAGAGCGTGCTCTTCTGCAGAGAGAGAGAGAGAGAGAGAGAGAGAGAGAATGAATGAATACGTATCCCTGGGAACATCCTAGGCCCAGAGTCCTGACTGCATAGGTCCTTACCCTTAGGTTTTGTGGAACATTCAGTTATAATATAGTCCCTATTTATGTTTAAACTAATTCGAGTTGTTTTTTAGTACTTATATCATGAAAAGAATTAGTCACCAATTCCTTCCTGTCTCTTTGATCTTACTTGTCACCCTGACCAATGTCAAGGGAAAGGAATGGCTCAGTTCTCCTAAGCTGGATCCTTTGCCATAAACTTCTGTCCTGCCCTTTCCCCAGCAAGCAAATCATGAATTTGTATCATGCTCATTTTCACAGTCTCAGACAGCTCAGAGCTGACTTTGTTTCACAGGACAACAATTATTAACAGTACAGCTGTTAAACAATTGATAAATATTTACATTTCTCATGATATCAGGATAAATTCATTATAAACAAAGTATATTATTTTAGTTAAAGTCATATAAAGGCAAGGAGGGAGCCACAGATAGGGTCCCTCAGTTGGCAAATAGATGGAAAGATAGGTTTGTGTAAAGTGAGATTAAACAGTAGCCTATTTTATTAACTTGATGGCATTCTAAAATAATTCTAGATGTTTCCATACAATGACAGAACCTATAAGCCTTTTCAGTAAAAACATTTGGCCAGCTTTATTTAGAAAATTTGGTTCATCATCTAAACATCTGGCACTGTGCAGATAACCAACTCAAATTTTCCTTTTCTGGAAAATGAAAATTATTCTTGCTTTTTTTTAATTTGATTTTTTTAATTGTTAAAAGAGGATTTCTTTCAAGTTGAGAAATTAAGTCTCAGTTACGAAGTAAGTTCAATTGGCTGGAGTTCATCTAAAGTATCATCCCCAAAATAGCAACACAATATGTCAGATAATTTTGGACAAGTTAATAGTTACGTGTGTGTTGGATGATGATATAAATATGATGATAATGATGTTGGAGATAAATTTTTTAGAAGCCACAAACCAGAAACAGGGAGAAATCATCTATTATGGGGTAACAAAAGGAAAGCCATTGTGCACTGAAAATGTCACACATTTTTCTTACCTGGTTGACACTGATTACACCTTCTTCCTTGACGATTAGGCAAACAGAGGCACTGGCCACTGACTGGGTCACAAATACTCCCAGGTAATGTCCCCAAGGAGTCACACTCACACGTGTGGCAGCCATGAACGTCGTCAATGGTCAGATTGTACCTGTGAGGCTCACACTGATTACAGCGAAGACCTGTTACCCCTAATTTGCAAGGACATTGTCCTGTTGATTTGTCACACAGCAGAGAGCCATTTATTGTTCCAGTCTTATCACAGTTACAGGGCAGACAGAGGAAAGAATGATTTTGTTGCAGATAGAAGTTTCCTTCCAAACATTCATTGCACTGTCTTCCTCCAACACTGAGCTTACAGACGCACTGCCCTGTTTTAGGATGACAAACAGTCCCAGATATGGATCCAGCTGTGTCGCAATCGCAGGCCTTGCAACCAGTGACGTCCAATCCGTAAAAGTTTTCTCTGCAGGTGTCACACTGAAGTCCTTTGGCTTCTTTTTTGCACTCACACTGCCCAGAAAAAGGATTGCAGACTTTGTTCACTGAGCCGTGGAGGTTACACTGGCAGGACTCACATCCATCATCATTAAAACTTCGGAGAAATTTAAATCCAAAATTGCAATGATCACACCTAAGCCCTAAAGATAAAATGGGTTTAAAAGGTGAAGATGGTAAAATGATTCCATTCAAAATAGCTGAAGCACAAACAATGCTACTATAGACATTTAATGCAGACACCAATTATTGAGTGTTTTCTCACAAGCAGTATCATAGGGAGGTAATTGTATATTTAAAATACCATGACAATCCTTAATTTAGCTCTCATAGACAACTCTGTTTGCAATGTGCTTCCTAAAATGGTAATGATTTATTACTTAATGCAAAGAAAACTGTTTCATGCAAATGTTGCTTCTGTTCCATATACTGGAGCCCTTTTCCTCTTTAACAAATACTAAAACTATTTTGAGAAATCTGTTCATTTTAAAAGTATAGTAGAATTACATATACCACATTAGTTGTTTTCCTAGAAATAAGAAATCTCTAAAAATGTTTAATAAAACATTAAGCTGGGTATAAAGTTTTAGAAAGGAGGAATACCTTCTGGAAATGTATTGTACAGCATGGTGTCTATAGTTAATGCATTACTTGAAAATTGCTAAGAGATTAGATCTTAAATATTCTCATCGCAAAAACATAAGTATGTGAGGTGATGGATATGCTAATTAACTTGAATTAATAATGTGTACATAATGTACATAATGTGTACATATATCACATATATCAAAACATCATTTTGTACACTGTAAATAGATATAATTTTTATTTAATTGTACCTTAGTAAAGCTGGGGAAAAGGAAAAAAAAAAACCAAAGATTAAGCTGATAACTATTTTTTCTGATAATAGCATACACATTTATTCTGAATATCACACATGTAAATAATTAATATACATAAAACTTATCCAGAGCAATTTTTATTTTAATCCCTCTGCATACCCCTATATTTTATCATTTTCAATTAATATAAATTATGCTCTCCTTGGCTCATAAAGCAATCACATTGCTTGTCATCTTATGTGATTCAGAACATACCTCTTAAAACACTAAGTAAATTCTGTTCTTTCTATTACTTCTATTTAAAGGAGTACACATACACATTTTGCAAATGGAGAAAAATGTTTTATCACCTCAACTTAAATCTCTGACAACTTAGGTTAGTCTCAAAAAGGCTATTAGAAGGCCAAGGAATTAAAAAAAATAGAATAGGGAATTTTTAGATGCAAAATACTTCCTTTAGGTAGTTTTCACATATCCATGCATTTAAATAACTACTGTGTGAGCTTGTGTCTCCTGAAACATTTATTTCAAGCTATAAGAGCAATTAGGAAATTAGTCCTCAAGTAAGAGTCAAAAACAGACTCAGGAATGCATATGTAGAAAAGCATTTCCTAAACTGGAAGGAAATGCATGAGATGTATGTATATATATGGATAAAAATTCAAGAACTCCAATGGAAGGCAAGTTCTTTAACAGTGATGAATGACTCACCTAAGGCATATCATTTAATTTCAATAAGGAAAATAAAAAAGGACCACTATTGCTGCAAATTTTAAAAATAACTGTATTGTTAACAAGAATTATGACTCATTTTGAACTATTAAAATTGGTCTACATGGATTCATATCATATCAGTTTTAAAAATATGCGCAGTGCTTATTTGAATATGCCATACATATTCCTGACAGGTAATCTATTCCTAACGATACTCAGGAAGGCCTACGGGGCATCACATTCGGTGTTAACAAGTACAGGCGAGTTAGCACACTTGGCATTTAATTCACATTCTTCTCCCTTTTTATTCTAGATGAATGACCTACTTTAATAAAATTATTGGTGCTAATGTATTTTACTGGTGATAGAATCATTAGTAAGATTTAACAGTTTTGTTAACTCTAACAGTTTGCTTTTTGAAGCATATACAACACACACTTGTATTTGCTGGGCTTTTGTTTTTTTCATATTAACAAGGTAAAATTGAGTAAGGGTACTTGCTAATCCCATTAAGAAAATAAATTTATATACATATCAAGTTTATACGTTTATTGAAAGTATTCCATGAGCAGAAATAATTCTAGAAATAATTATTTATAATAATACTAAAATGATTTCCTCTCCACAAAATATATGTTTTCCTACAGTAAACTATGTGGATCAACCAATAAAATAGGAAAATGGCAGGGAGGTCATAACACATTCTAAGTAAATTTTGATTTTTTTTTTTTACTTTCCTCAAGCTCTGGACTCTAACCCTTACAAGGAAAGATCCCGCTGACATAGAAAAGTAAACATTTCACTGTCTGTAAATGCCTTGCTTCAACTTTTGTTTTCACGTCTTGAATTTAAAATATATCTCACGTTAAAGAACAAAGGATGCCATATAGATTGAATTCACAGGTCTTAGCATCCATTCTGCATCACAGATAACAGAGATGTGCTTCTAAGTTATTCTTTCCTTCTAAAAAATTAGTTTTCATATGCTTGATTTTTATAAAGACAAGTTATGTTATAGATTTTGATGTAATCTTTCTTTAAACCAGAGAAATCTTATGTAATGTCATTATGTATGTCCATATTTTTTATTAAATTATACTGAAATGCTTACCTAGCTTAATTGTATGACATAATACATGTATATCTACAAGAATAAATGATAAATATTAGATTTAGAGTTATAACACAAATGAAAATAGTGTTCAGAATGATACATACATGTGTATGTGCATATGTATGCATGCATTTGTGTGTGTGTGTGTGTGTGTGTGTGTGTGTTACCACTGCCAGGCATATTTTTATTACTGTAAGGTTCAGGTCAGTGTTAGAAAAACCATGGGTGACTTGGTGTCTTGAATGACAATAGAAAGGCAAAGGTCTTTTTTAAACTTCCTATATGAACCAAGACATGTTCAGTTATAATACAGGACTCACTTCATCAGGAAACTTTCCTCTCATAATATTCTCATATATCAAAATTTCAAAGTGCATTATGTACATAGTGCATTTTGGGCACTTGATAAATTTTGTCCTTATGTGGCGGTTGTTCCCCTCAAAAATGTTGGATGTAATAAATTGCTATAATCAAATCTAATTTCTGAAAAATACCTGTGGGAGTAACAAACAAAAAAGCACGTCTTGTATAAAAAAATGATAAATAACACTGAAGGTAGCTGTTTATTATAATTAGCTTGGTGCTGAATTACAAAATTAAAATTATGTGGCCCTTTATAACTAACCCTAGCAATATATATGATCTGTGGAATTATGTTGACTTATTTTGCATTTCATAGGAACAGTTCAAAGAAATATAATAGAAAAAATGGAAAGATTTATCACAAAGGACCCTGTAGCAGAGAATATTTTGAAAAAATCCATTTATTTTGGTCTATTAAGAAAACTAGCATGGAAATGATTTGCTTAGAACTCATTAAGTGTAAAACATTTTGAAAAAGTGCTAATTTTCTAAAAGAAACATCTATGCAGTAAGCAAATTATATTTTTCTATGACTTATTAGTATGGGCCCATGTGAACTAACACATCTACAGAATAAAGAAACTTCTAAAGGGTTGATTAAACTAAGCTTCAAGCTGCAGTTTGATAGAATTATTAATTTAATCATTTTTAGACAGTTAATTTCATCCAAATTTTTTTTTTCCAGCCTGCCTTGAGCAAGGAAATTTGCTTTACTCTTCAGTTAAGAAATCAAATAGAGAATTTTATTCCAGATGGTAATAGAGATGTGACAGTAAACTTTTGCATTACACATACCAATAACGTTTGCTTTGCACTTGCACTGGCCTGAATTTTGGTGACAGGTAATATCTCCATCCACTGTCCCAGAGGTATTGCAGTTACAGGGACGGCAGCCATCAGGATCCAACTCTTGTAGATTGTAGAATCCATCCTGGCACTGATTGCACTGTCTGCCAGACACATGTCTCTTACAATTACACTGGCCTCCAATCTAGAGAAGATACAACATTTTGTAGAATGATGAACGTATCTATTTTTAGATAATTTGCTCATTAGGTACAAGACAGGGAGGGAGGGAGAAAAAAACTTTAAATGTTCAGCAGACAAGAAGGTAATAAGGTATTTTTCCTCCTGACACAAAACATGGAAGGCTTCAGCAGGGTGAATATACAGAACTGAATGAAAATAAACCCCATCCAAGTGAGTGGTATATGACTAAAAGGAAAACAGGGAATTAGCCATTAAGTACTATATAAAGAAGTCAAAATACAGGCAATGTAGCAACTGAAAATAAAAAAGCACCAGCAGTTAATTTAGTCCTTACGACTCCACCTCTCTGTTTCTTTCCTCTCATTTACTCTTTCGTTGATCCAAACTTGTTTTATACACACTAGATGTTTAAATTAAGGAAGAATATTTCTATAATAACATTATCCCATCAATGTTTTAACAATGTTCGAAGTTTTCCATTAAGAGCATCTATTTATCCCTACTGGTCTTGACTCTAATACCGTTTTTTTAACACAACCCTCCTTTCAGGAATATTTCAGCCTATTTATGGTTCACTTTACCACATTAAGTATATTTAGCTGATTTATATTGCGGTAAAACCAAATGCAAAAATGTTACTTGTTTGAAAACATTTTCAAGCAAAATATACATAGATAACTATGTTGATTAAAGAAAGATAAGAACTGAAACAACTCATAAGTAAACATATGTATATAAAATGGGAAATAAATAGGAGAAATTTGAAAATAACCAGAACTTTAACACAGAGCTGTGGATACAGACGTCAAATCTCTTTTATAGTCACTGACGTTTCTCCCCCCTATTCCCTTTCACTTGGCCTGAATCCAGCTCTTCAGTTTGGAGGCAGAAAAGTAACCTCCATGGGAAAAGACAGTTTGATTTCCATTTAATTTCAAGGATATGAAAAAATATGACAAGGTTGGGATTTAGTTACAAAGATTTAGGGAAGGGCTTTCAAATTAAAGAATTTGTAAAAGTCTATCACTGCCTCATTTTTCCTCATCTGAGAAATAGGGATTCACTGGGATCTTTAAGGATAAATAAGGCAATTGATAAATGAAAATATCTGAGTCTGAAAAACACAGGATTACACATACACCAGATGTAGCTGTACATCATAATACACCTCAATATCAAAGACGCATAAAGGTGTAGATAGATGAGTGAGGACTATGAATTCTTCCTTTGTGCTTGACTATTTCTTGCCCCGACACCCAGCTAGCCCCAAGGAAACCAGATCATTACGCACAACAGGGATTTGATTCGGCCTACAAAAACAAATGGCATTTATATGTTACCTATAGCCACGAAAATTTAATAGGCTTCTTATTACTTTTAATGCTTGAAGTACATCACCCAATAATTTAGGCCTTTTTGCTGGTGCTTCACATGCATCAGTCCTGTTCTTCAATCACATGGCAGGCACCTTTGGGGATTGGATATATATTATGTCTCTGTCAAAGAATAATCTTATACATTCCCTACAGGTAAAGAGCATTCTTTCAAAGATCAAGAGCAAGAAAGAGTGACAAAATAAAGAGAACTAAAAGTGCCAAAACTTTATCTTTTATATTATTTTGTTATATTCTTTTTTTTTTTTTTTTTTTCTTTTCTTTTTTTGAGACAGAGTCTCACTCTGTTGCCCAGGCTAGAGTGAGTGCTGTGGTGTCAGCCTAGCTCACACCAACCTCAAACTCCTGGGCTCAAGCAATCCTCCTGCCTCAGCCTCCCGAGTAGCTGGGACTACAGGCATGCGCCACCATGCCTGGCTAATTTTTTCTATATATATTTTTAGCTGTCCATATAATTTCTTTCTATTTTTAGTAGAGACGGGGTCTTGCTCTTGCTCAGGCTGGTCTCGAACTCCTGACCTTGAGCAATCCTCCCGCCTCGGCCTCCCAGAGTGCTAGGATTACAGGCGTGAGCCACCGCACCCGGCCTGTTATATTCTTATTTAAATGTAATACATGATCAACTGGAGCTTCCTTGCCTTTGGGGCATCTAGATAAGACTCCCTGTAACCTTAATTCCATTTCTGTTGAGTAACAAAACTGCTCCTTAAGTTTACAAGAATTCTCTATGTATTGATCATCTCATAGTCACTCTGTCCCCAAATTTCTTCATCTTCCCTTTTGGAATCTTCTTGCCTCCTAAGGGCACAGCCTTGCATCACCCAGAGGTGAAACTTGGCTAACGCCTCAATTTCAAGAAGAGGAACTCTTATTCAAAAAAAAGCAGGGGGTGTAAATATTAAACTTTACTAATGATTGGAGATAAAAGAGAAGTGAAAGCTTTACTTTGCAATTCATAATATCCCTTTAGTTTTCCTATAACTAGAGATTTTCATGGGCTTCTGCGCTCCAATTACCTATCATCTCTGTGGCTTCTCGCTCCCTCTTCTTTGCTCTGCCTTGAAACACGTCTCCTTTACTCTATACACCTGACTCTCAGAAACTTTCTTCACACAGAACATCTCAAAAGTATATATTATTACCTTACTTCCTGCCAATACCTAAAGCACGATTCAAGGTGTTTTTGTCAATATCAACAACTCTGCCACAAATTAAATAAGACGACAGTTTTCATTACTCTGAAAGTCTGTGTGGCATATATAGATTACAATTTCTCCATATTTGCTATATCTTAAAATGTAATTTAAAAATAAAATATGTCATTATCATTTTATAAAACATTCACTTTAGTCAATTTCTCAAAATTCACCTGAAAATTCTGTACAACTCAGCTGTAGATTCTCCTTTGTTACTATGAGAAAATACAAATCTACTCATGCTCTAAGACCAATTCTTGTCAAGCAAGCAATAGAAAGAGAGAAGGGCATTCCCTCTCCCTTTAGAAAAAGACTTCCAAAAGGTCGAACACAACATTTTTCTGTTTCCATGCTCTTGGGTAGAATCCTTCCGCTCTCACTGTAGGTTGACCTGTTGATTTTCTTTGGCCAAATATTAGCAAACATAATGCAGGCAGAGACTTGAAAATGCTTGAAAATGTAGAGTTCATTCTCACTTGTTGGGCTTGAAACTCTGAGCTTACCTTGTGAACAAGCTCGTGCTACACTGTTGGAAGATTAGAGGACCCGTGGAAGAGAACCAAGGTGCTCCAGCTGACAGTTGCTCCTATCACCCCAGTGGACAGCCTGCTTGCCAACCACCAGATAGGTGAGTGAGGCCACCCTAGGTCATCTAGCTACCACTTGAGCAGCTAGCTAACCACAGACAAACAAGAGAGTCTGGAAGAGGTCAGACAAGCCAGTGCAGACCAGCACTGAATCAAACCATAGTATTATGAACTAACTAAGCAGTTTTAATTGTTTTAAGCCACTAACTTAAGCACCATAACTTAATGGATACAATGCCATTGACCAGAACTGAAATTGCATTCAGTGATTTTTCTCCCCTCAGCTATTTTACGGCATTTTATTGCTACCTCTATTATTTAATTCTTCAAGGTCTAACTTGTGGTATAATTATTATATTACATGCTTGTCATAAAATACCTCTCCCCAGGGCACCATAAGCTCCCTAAGGGCTGTAACCTTTTGCAGCTGTACCTCACCCACTGATTCAAAGGGGTATATACTTTACACATAGATGCTCAATAAAAGTTTTTTGAGTAAATGAGCCTTTGGTTTTTTCTAGCATTCCTTAGCTTACAACAATATCAACAACCTTTTTGAACACTCACAATATTGTAGACACAGTGCTATGATGTTTTATACAAGTTTTCCTAAGTCAATCAATTTCCTGTAAGACTTATTCTTTTTTCACCTTAATCATGCATCTCATCAAACGTAGGTCTATCACTGAGCATCAAAGAAACATAATCTTTCCAAACTGGACCAATATGAGAGTATCTATACTACTAAGCATCTGAATATAAACTCTATAAATAGACTGGTTCCAGCAATATCTTTCTTAAAAAGGCATTTATGAAATATCTAATCATTTGCAGTACCATTGGTGCTTATACGGAAAAATACACATATATCTATAGCCATATTTATTTGTCTATATTTACACAGTATATTCTACCTGCTGGGAGCTTACTCAGCCCTAAGATGGGGATCCAGAGAATTGCTACATATTACTAGGATAGATACAATGACTTCTTTCCTTAAGCTTCTGCCTCTCAAGAGAAGAGAAGTCCACGTTAATGTAACAGGCTACACCTCTTTGTAAGGTACTCATTCCACTTCAAAAATAAATAAATCTGCAGTGGGTTCTGCCACATATAAATGTCACGAATTGGAGAATGCCAGGTGAATAATGTACATCATAATACTTGTTTCCATTTAAGTGTTTTGTGATACTGCTGTTTATCATCTTGCTCAGCTGTCGAAAATATTCATTTGAGAAGAAAAGCTTCTACGTTGGTGTAAAACCAAAATGTCTTTTCTTTTCTATTCTACAATGCCTATCATTTATCAGGCTGGTATACTTATATGGCACCCCTCCCTCTCCAAAAGGCATTTCCAAGAAACTGCTTTCTAAACTACCCCACCATAATCTCTAAGGAGTGTGCATAAAGGTAAAATTCTGAAGTATGCTCAAATCAAACAAGAGCAGGAACGCAATACATTTTTTCTCAATCTTTGGAGTGTTCAAGATAGAGAAGGTGTAAAGAGGTTCCCCACATACCGCTGTGCCCGGCAATACTTACATACTTGAAAGGTTTTAAGAGGAAGCAATGTAATTATAGTCCTTCTAGTTCTCAAAGGGGTATAATTTCATATTGCATCATTCTTTCTTTTTTTTTTTTTTTTTTGCCTGGTTTAGGTCTATTTCGCTCAGAGATTATAAGCTATAACTTATAAAAGATGCATGCAATATATGTCACCATGTTAAATTAGAGCATTTCATAAATGTCATCTGAATGGCACAACTATACAGCATGGTCTTATTGTAATTTGCTGCAAAATTAGTATAGTAGTTATTAGCAAGATGGTGTTTTGACTTTATAAAAATGAAAGATCTCATAGTACCATTTATTTCCAACGTGAATAAATGTATCTTCCATGTCTATAGTTAATGCTGTATAAAAATACACTTTTAGGAAAGTTAACTCATGTGGTTTAACTACTTTTTTTTGTTTTATTTTAGTAAAAGTGATAAAAGTTGCTATGAACTTACATAGGAGAATGCCTGCTTGCTATAGTGTTAACTGAACAAGTGAAAATGTATGTTCCAAATATATTTTGAGAGGCAGGTGTCCATCTCAGATGATAAAGAAAATGAATAAATCAACTTTTAAAAAATAACTTTACAAAATATTCAAATTTCTTGGGTTATATGTAAGATAATAAGCTGGATCCTTGGGACATTAAGCACTAAGGGAGGTACATTAATTCTTTAATATCCACCAAATTTCCATTCAAGGATTGTATTGGTTCCAAGAAATTAATTTGTCATTCAATTATGTAAACATTGTTATGTCCTAAATATTTAGGAATTTTGTTTAATATTTAGGATTAAATTAATAGGATTTGGTATAATGATCCACAAACAAATGAGTTTATTTCCTTCCTACTTTTGGATAGCGTGAGTTGTAGGGTTGTAGGGCGAGGTTCCTCTTATGTGCCAGGCACTCTGCACCGTGCTGGAAACATATTTAACTAAGAACCCCATGTCTCTGATCTCAAGTTGACCTTGGGTTTTAGAAATAACAATACAAATTTCTAATTTCTGCACTACCTCCTTATTACCTGTGTGATCTTAATTTCACTGAAGCTCAGGGTCCCCAACTATACAGTGGATAAATTAATAACTACTTCATGAACTTTTGAAAGGACTGAATTGACTAAAATGCTTGGCATATTTCTCTGCACATGACAAATGCAAAACAAACGGAACCTATGAGAATCTTACAGACTAGTTTCCACCCTTACGCATTCTTTGCAATATGCCCATCTGTCTTACACACTTCAGAATGTGGCAGTCTCACTCATAGCACGAAAACAGCAAGGTAGGGCCAAGTGGAGACCAGGTCCTTTGGCCCACAGGAGCTGAGACCATTCCTTACTCCTGGAGAATACCGGGGAACCTAGTGCCCTCATCACCGCTTCTCCCTTGATTCTGGGAATGCACCTTCCTTTGGAAATGATCAGCATGTTGGGTTTGGAGGCCAGGGAAGGGGAGGCTGACTGCTGACTATATTCTGTTCCTGAACAAGTCAGTATCATCAAAAACACATACAAAGGGTCACTATGATATAGTCACTGATTTTTTAAATAAACTCACTATTCTCGTATCTATCTATGTGTGTCTACTTACCTACCTACCTAAACAAAAGATGTTTTCACCCTTTAATCATAACCCCAAGAAATTATATACAGCTTATAACAGCTGCTCTTGTCCAAAGTCTTAAAATTCTCATACTTTGAAATTGCCAAATCTATGATCCCTGAGTATCCTCTATGCAATGAATGCTCTTTATGTCTAATTCCCCTCCTAGCCCCCTCCTCTGGGAACAATTAGGAGGGAAGTGATTGTTTTCTCATTTCCTTTTCCCTGGGGCCTCTCTCACGCATGTGCTCACAAACAAGTCTTTTCATCTTGCATGCAAGCTGTTTCTTCTCCCACATCCACTTCTTTTTTTTGCTGATAGGAGCTGCTATGGTATTATGCTTCCACAGGTGACTCTGCCACTCTTACAGGGTCTACTTTGAAGCAGGCACTGCCACCAATATCAATGGCCTGGCAACCTCAAGGTTCTGATGAGTTACTCTATTCTCAGGGGTCCCCGTTAGACAGAAGCCACTCTGTCCTGTGTGTAGAGGAGAATGCCCCTCACTTACACCTTCTGTCACACAGGCAGTGAGCAGGGATGGCAGGGTCCCCACCAACCCCATGCCCCCTTCCATAGGATACAACTGTGGCTGGGAAGTGGCTACCCAGCCAGGGACTGTATTTTTCCAGTCCCCCATGTAACTAGTAGCCATGTAACTAGCTGTCACCAGTGGAACGATAGCAAAAGAGATACGTGCCTCTTTTGGACCAAAGCTTTTAAAAAGTGCAATTTTTTTTTTTCCATATTGTCTTTTCCTTTCCCAGTGGAAGGCGGAGCCAGGCAATGGAAGGAGCCTGTGTCCTAAATTGTCATATAGAAGAGAGCCACCAAACAACTAGGAACAGCTGCCTTGGAGAGGTACGGGAGGGAGAAATGAACTTCTCTATTGTTTGGGCCACTAGACATTGGGGGTTTGTTACATCCGTTTAGCCTATTGTAGCTGCATTGCTATTGGTAGCAGTGCAATGAGCCTTATGTCACGTTATCTTACACGTACCAGTTAACTCAATTCTTCCGGCATCCAATTACTACCTAATGCTTCTGCCAATGCTATCAGGGCCCTTTAATCTAGCCTTAAAGACGTGAGATATTATTATTTGGCCCTTAGGATTAAGTTTGTTCCCAAGAAGACGTCAGATGTCTCCAAACATGTGGAACTCAACTTAAGCTGAGGCTGAGAACCTCACCTCAGTTCCAGCTCCATCTATTTCACTTCCAGGCAGTTTGTCACAATCTTGATTCTTGGATAACTCCCTTATTGCTAGCTTTCCTGTTAATCTAAGATTCATTTTTCCCTTCTTTTCTCATTTATACCCCAGGACCTTGGTGCCTACCCTTGTGAATCTCACCCTCTACATTCTGAGGACAATCAGTTATTGCTCAGTTTACCAGCTGCATGAAAAATACTGCAATCGATCTCTCCTAATTCTCTAAAGGAGAGATCACACGCCTTGTACCCAGACCTTCATGTCTCCATTTAAGCTCAAGGAAAACCCCCTGCCTTTCATATCCTTCACCATTTGAATGCACGTAGACAGTATCCATACATCATACTATTCAGGGTCAAGTTCCTCATAGGAACTAAGAAACTCATGCTAAGGAAACATATGCATTACTTCTCTCTCTTCTGTTTATACATTAAGTATTTCAGTTATACAAAGTATAAGGTAATAGATTTCTGGAAAATTCACACGGTGATTTTTGGACGTGTTGCAGTCATTAACGACAAATGCCTAGTTCAGAGCAGATGAGAAAGTATTGATGAACTGTAGACAATGGTACATTACGTGAAGAAAGTATATTCTGCTCAAAATTTCAATGCATTTCCATGAAAATTACCACTCTGGCAGAACAATCAGTTTTCTTGAGTAGGGTCCCTATTCCTTATGATTCAATCTTCCATGGGTGGAGTGAAGAAATACTTCCTTCATTGATGCCTTTCCATTTCATCTAACTCATTTCAACCCCAGTCTCCTTTCTTATTCATCTCTTTTTAAAACATCTCTTAATCATTTCTCTCTATTCTGGTGTTACTACAGCACTCTATTGATTATAGATGCCTTATTGAGCATTGCAATCAACCATTCTTCTCTCTTTTTTATATAATTACAGCTATATTTTCAGTTTGCAACCAACTTTTTGATTCTCTTTTTTATTGTCTTTTATTTCCACTTTTTTAAATGGCTTAGGTTAAATCCTCTGATTTTGAAGATACAGCTTAGAGCACAGCTCAACCATAATTTAAGAGAGGCTCAGTGGTTTGGAAAACTTAGGAAAACATTTGTTTTTAAGATGGGATTCAGAGGATGGAGCAAAGTGAACCCACACCTGGCCAAGTGTATACATGTGTGCACAAGTACACACTCACACCTCCCCTATCCTCCTCCCCACCACGTCTACACCCTGCTTCTTTCATCTATGCATCTTTGATAGACAGTGTTCTAACCCCTTGGTTATTAAAAAGGAATCCATAGACCAGCAGCAATCTCAACACCTGGGTACTTTCAGAATGTAGAATCTCACTCCCAATCCCCAAACTTCCTGAATCAGAATCTGCCTTGGAAAAAGATACCTGGCCAAGTCACATGCACATGGAAAGTTTGAAAAGCATTTGCTCCAGCTGACAACCTCCATATTGACTGTGGTGGCTGAACTCTGATGGCTTCCTCAGCTCTATCCAAGAACACAGCAAAGTAAGAGGGAGAGAAGGTAGCAGGGACCGACAAACTCCCAAGCAGGAAAGCGCTCAGACAATATTTATTGCAGGTCTTTCACGTGAGTCTGGCCATATGCCAGGGACTTTCACTGAAATCTCCCTACCTTATGAGCATCACCCATGGAGGTGGCTATAGCAGGCACCCCAGGGACACCAGCAAATGTGTGGGTGGCAGGGTCTGGGGAGGGCAAGGTGGTGACAGACAGATTACTCCTACCTTGGGTCAGGAGCAGACTGGGTTCTCTAGATATATGTGCTTTAGACATGGGTTCAAAGACCCTTTCCCAGGTACCTCAAGGTACAGAAAAAGCATCCTCTAGGCCTGGGACTCTATCTGGTTCATCTGGACTTAAGTCACACTAGATGAGAAGAAGGGAAAGGACAGTCATCCTCCAACTCAGGACACATGTCAAGTGAGTCATGCACTGAGTTCAAGGAAACGAGACGGTAGTGCGGTGGTATTGCAGAAAACTCACCTTACATGTACCTGTACTCATAACCAAGACTGTTCATACGATAAATGGATTTCTTTTACACAGTGCATTGAATTATCATCTTTTTTGGCTTATGTACCCTTTTTGGATTTAATGAAAGTACTGAAAGCTCTCACCCTCAAAAATACAGAGACAAAAGAAAAATACAGAGGCAGACAATTGTATGACACGGACATAAATTGTTTACTACTCTAATTTACGCAGACAAATTGTACATTCACATAGTAGCCCTAGGGATGTAGCGACTCCCATATTAATAACTCCTCAACAATAATTATGACTCTCCATTTTCCTCTCCTATTAATATTAATATTATTATCGTACTTTAGATGTTCTCTGTGTTTTGACTTTGGCATCGGTATTTTTGGGATCTGTGACTCAGAGCATTACTTCATGCCATTCTCAAGATCTTGGCATTCACACAAGGAAGAATTACAACATTTCTTGTGAAGAATAAAGCAGACATGCCGTATCTTATGAGATTGGATTGAGTTTCAAATGACAAGTGCCAAAGGGAAAGTTCCCTTCCAGAACACAGAGCGCATGACACAGTCACTCGGGCCATTTGGGGCTGGCTTGATTCCTAAGTTATTATAACAAAATAAGACTTGAACTACTGCCTAATTTCCTTGTATGCTCCCTAATATTATTAAGGATTGCAATTGCATGAATTTTAAAAGTGTCCTTGAATTCAACTTTACAGTTTATAATTCTGACATCGTTGACAACTTTCTTAGTGTGTATTCTGTTATCCCATTGATAATGACAGTAAACATTTTTAGAAATCTTTTATAACATTATTCAGGCAAGGTATACTTGACACAATATTTCCACATGTCACAACAGCCTATATACGTTGTACTTGGAGCATGAGAAAAAAATAAAGGCAAAACATGACTGCAGTTTGGAGATAGATAATATGGAGGTTTTAAAGTCACAAAACAGTTCTATTATTTTTATCTACATTCATATTACATTCTCTGGCTACCTATCAGATTTAATGAAAATTTTCTTTGTTGTTTTTCAGACTATAATAAACAAAGCATATTTGTAAAGAAAAAAACTTTTAAAGAAGGAAAAATGCTTTTAAAACCAAGAAAAATGTTAATATTTTAAAGTATGTCTTTCATGTATTTTAAGCTATATTTTTGCATGTGAAAAATTGTCAATGAACAGAAGCATCTGTATGAAATATGTTTTGAATTCATTACAAATTCTTTCTTTCTCCAAAGAAATTCCAGGTATTATAATTTTATTGGGGGATTCTACTAAACCTTTAAAAAGTAATTAGCAACAGTTCTGTGCCTATTACAGAAAACAAAAAGGAAGACCTCCTAACTCATTTTATGAAAGTATTACCCTGATAGCAAAACCAAATACAGTATGTAAAAAGAAAACTATAAAGCAATATTTTTTATGAATATAGATGTAAAATTATTAAAATTTTAGCAAATAGAATTCAGCAATATTTGTAAAAAATTATACACAAAGACCAAGTTGGTTTAATAAAGGCATGCAATGCTGGTTCAATATTTCAACTAATGTAATCCATCTTATTAACAAGCTAAAAATAAATCACATGATGAGAATTGATGCAGAAATAGTAGTTGACAAAATTCAACTCCATTCATGATAAACACTCTCAAAACTAGGAATAGAGGATAACTTGCTCAACTTGAAAAAGAACATCTACCCCCAAAAATGCCTACCTACAGCAGATATCCTGCTTTTACAAGGTATACTCTTCCACAAGTCCACCCAAGAATTAGATCTACCCTACAAGAGGTGGAGAAAGAGATCTGGAGTCAATAGTTTGCTGGGGTCTGCACTGGCTCATAAGAGCAGATTAAATACATCTCTTCTCAATTCCATGTTTAGTGACATCTCACTGGTAGCGTGAATTTGACTATGGAAGGCTTTTTTTTTCCCCTTGGATACTCAGTTGTTAAATATTTACAAGCACAGAACCACCCAAAATTGTCTACCTCCTGAATGAAATAAACTTGAAATAGAAATTTGAGTTCAGAAAAATCATTTAATTTCTTTCACATTCGAATTGTGGAGTTGAGAAACAAATCTGCTGTATTTGAATCCATATGGCTTATAAACATATAATTGAGGTTATGAGAGGTAGAACTTCAGTTCACAGTCTTTCAACAGTATATAACAAACTTACTTGACCTCAGCTCTTCAGGGAGAAGAACTGTTCTTTAAGTGGGAGTTGTACATAATGCTCAGATTATTATAATGACCATTTTAAATGACAATCTGACTATGGCATCAGTGCTCAGACAGAATCTCTCTTCATTCAGCATTTATTCAACAAATATTTATTGCACTAATTACATAACTAAAACTATTCTGCTTATGCTGGATAGAGAGAAGGACAACATAAACAAATAAATTAATTTCATAAAGCCCGTAATGAAAATAACATGGGGTGACATGAGAGACAGTGATTTGGGAATGTTTTGTAATAGGGTGGTCAGCAAAGATATCTCAAAAGGTATATCAGTATTTGAGTTGAGACTTCAATGATAAGCAAAATACAGCCACACTGAAAATTCAGGGTAAATGTGTAAAGATGAGATATATTACAAAATAGTCAGATTTTATTAATCAATATATGGAAAATTGTAGTATGGCTTTCTGAGAAAATAGTCCCTCAATATTATAAAATAAAAATACTAGAAATTATCTTTGTTAATTATTATTCCACTCTTCAGCTTTCCAATAACACATAAAATGTTCTCTTATTAACACAGTATGGTTATTCTGAAAGTCTTTGAATCCAAATTTAGTCTTGGTTTATATCTCTCTTTTATTTGGGAAAACAGTTTTAAAGGCATGCTGAAAATGATATGATAAATATTTTGTCTTGAACTTATTTTGTTCATAATGTAACTTTTTAACAAATGTTCTGTAACTAGATTGTGGCTTATACTCCTACTCACTAAATTCTCAATTATTTATAACAGAAAATATAATTATTAAAAATATAATAATTGAATTAATTCTTCAAAGTAATTTTGCCCTTTATTTTTATAATTTTCATTTATTAGTATTGTCAGAACAGGTGAAAACTCCAGCTGAACACACCACATTTAAATATGGAGATTCTTTTTCTGCTTGAGGCAGGATATATGGACCCACATGAGTTAGAATGTGTATGCATGTAGTTAGACATCATTATTTGTGATGTGGGTAATAAAAATGTTTAAAAAATTGTAAAAAAATATATTGTACTTTTAAGAAATAAAGTTGGAATAAGAAACTTAGAAGCAAGTTTATCATAATTTCCATTTGGATCTATGTGTAAGTGACTTTTCCTATACTATCTTCTATGGAATTTTGGGAGAAACCATCCTTGTTTATCCATATCATTAATATTATTTCATCAATAATTCTAAGACATATACTCAATTGAATTGCTAGTTTACTTGGAACCCCAACCCTCTAATTTTTTTGACACCTGTAAAACTAAAATGGGTCTTTCTTACATGCAAAGGACCAACTAAGTAGTCCTATATATCGTGTACATACTATAAGCTGCACAGGAACACTCTTAAAGCAATCATCTCTTTGAAATGCAAACACATACAGAGGACTTTCTGGTAAATATAGCCTTCAATTCCACTGGTAGAATCTCTCTCAAATTTCTGGCAGAGAGAGTAATCCTTTGCCTTCAGTACCGAGCAGAACTTACCTGATCACAGAGGAGGCTGCTGTGTCTAGTGCCAACTTTATCACAATCACAGGGTTTGCAAACATCTATGGCTGAAGGATCTGCACCAACTTGTCGGAAAAAGTAATCCTTGCACAGCTCACAATTCCTTCCTACGTCAGGGAAAGGTTATGCATTATGACTTCCAATTCATTAAAATCAGCTGCATAATTCAAAATTAAAGACTGTATTCCTTTGAGGGAATTCTACACTTTTCGGGACGTCCATTTTAATGCACCTTTCATCTCTACCTGCCAATGTAGTGATCCAGAGCATATGAAACAATGAACCTGTTACAAACTGTGCTTTACTTCATTAAACCCCCATCTGTTATATAATACCACACTTCTAAAAAGCTGTGCTTTGTGGGGCCCATGCATTTTGAAAGAGTTTATTTCTAAACTTAAAACTTTATGTCCAGGGCCAGGCACTTAATCTAAATCAAGTACAGTATGGGAAATTTCTACACGTGTGATAGATGATACTTACATAGTTAGAAGAAAGTAGGTGCCTAATATTAGAAATAAATTAATACAACTGATTATTCTATAGTTAACATCATTGTAAGCAAAAGCTCTGCTGATGGCATTATTTTTCATTTCAAATAAACAAGAAATTCCATATATTTAGATATAGCAGGTAAATTTCATATCAAATATTAGAAAATTTTGATATATTAGATATATCAGGTAATTCCTATAGTTTATAATTTATTAATTATAAATTTTTCCTTGTCATATTACATAATTTTAAAAACCTAAACTACAGGACTCTCTAAAATAAATGTGAGTAGCATATAAGACCATTGAAATAAACTGAAATAAAACTCAAGGATATCAATTCCCCCTTTAAACTTAAGCACTTTGCTCAAATATTGCTGAAATTGCCCTAATATTAAAAGGCTATGGTAATAATCAAGTGAAAACTCATATTCTGATGGATATTGGCTGTGGACTAATTAAAAATTAAATGGATTTAGAATATTTCTAGAATATTTCCATTTACACATGCTGATGATTCCCAAATCTATAGCTCCTATGTTGAAGTCTCTATTTATCATGCAATGAATATTTATTGAGAGATTACCATGCTCCAAATACTGTGCTAAGTACAGAGGAATACAGTAGTGAGCAAAATACACAATGTACACTGTATTTCCCATGGAGCTTTCTTATAGTCTAGTGGGTAAGATCAATCCTAACCAAATAACAGGAATAAATACACATTTACCAACTCCGATAAGCATAGTGGGCACTAACGTGTGTGGATGATTCTGATCTTTTGTGAGGCATCACAAAAGGCTTTCCTGGAAGAAAAGGGCTTCAGAACTGTGTTTCCAACTGCCTACAGGAGAGTTTCTCCCGTGTCTCTTGGAAACACACAGTGAACGTGACCAAAACAGAATTTGCCATCTTCTCTCTTAGCTCAATCCTCCTGTGTCTCCTACCTCAATGGCTGGAGCTAATGTTGACCCTACTGCTCGAGCTGGAACACTAGGTATCAGTCTGGACTCTTCTTCCTTCCCTACCTCCACCCTGTTCACAAAATGCTGTCAGTTTTCCATCCTAAATATCTCTTGGATCCACCTCTTTCTATCCACACTACTTTAAATGTCCTCCGACATTATTTCTCACCTGGACTATGGCAGCAGCCCAGTAACTGGTTTTCCCAAATCACGCTTGGCCATTCCCCACTCCAATCCATTCTCCACTTTACAACCAGATGGATCTCTTAAAAATAAGAAACCAATGACACCCTTTCCTGGATTAAACCCTTAATTGGCGTCTCACTGACCTGAGGATAGAAGTGAAACTATTTATCATGGCTTACAGGGCCCTTTATGATTTGGCTCTTGCTTTCCTTCCTAGCATCTCTTCTCACGACCAGTCATTTGTCCTCCTTTCAGTCCTTCAAAGGTGCCATGTTTCTCTCTGTTCCAAATCATTGAACAACATGTTTTCCTTACCAGAAACCTTAGTTTGCTGTCCTAGTTCTCCTCTCTCTCACCCCTTCACCTACTGTACGTGCCCTATCTTAGCACTCATCAGACAACTTGTAATTGTTCCTTGAATAGTCCTCTTTCCCTCTGTACAATAATACAGAGACAGGAAAATTCATTATCTTGTTCATTTGCATATCCCCCGCATTTAACCAAGTTCTTGTGACATTTTAGGTCATCAATAATTATCTAATAGATTCACTGATGCTTCACAGTAGCAACTTCAAACCCATCAAACTTGGGCCATCATATTCTGCAAATTCAGTGTTGGATATTTCTGCTTTTACCGTATTGGTCCTTCCAAAAAATGGTAATTTTCAATTACTAGGCAAAATGTTTTGTGGCTTTAAAACAGGACTTTATCACTTTGTGTATTTAATTAGCATTTTAAAAATAATATTCCCAGATTACAAGTGCCCGTGACAAATCTCAATAAATGTATACATTTCTATATGAGAATCCAGACATAATGGACAATAAGGGTGACAAAAGGAAACTTATTTTAAGCATGTATAAACTCTAAGCATTCCAGAGTTACTCAAATTATGTTTGTCGTTTAATCAAATGGTATGAACCCTTTAAAAGACAAGATATAGTTTAAGACTAGACTGATATTTCTGAAAACTATCTAATGATTTGGCATTAGGAAGATTCAGTGAACTAGCTTTGGTTTTTGAACATACCACTATGAAAGCATATTCTTAACACATTAACTGCCATGTGGGTTGTATTTAACCCACGCTAGTTTTGAGCCCAGGGCCTTGTGAAGCATATGTAACTCATACGTCTCTTCACCTTCGGAGCCGCGAGAACTATTTTTCAAGTTGCATATAACTCACGCACAGAAAACAATAAAAAATAACAAATTCTTCATTAAATTAGAAACGATCATTTTGTTTTTGAAGTTTTTATACTATTTCCTTAATAAAACACCATGGCCCCAAGGGAAAAGAATTTTTTTTCTGGTGCAGCAATGTGTTAAATAAGATAGCAATAACATAATTTAAAATAATATGGATGAAGCACACAGGCAGTAACGACTGAGTCAGCAATTTATTATTTGCAACTTACCTGTAGTGTTATGTTCACAATCATCACAAACTCCCCCTCCACCTCTGAGGTGTTCAAAAGGAAATGGGTCTGCCAAGATGTTGTAGTGGCAGCTTCTGGAATGGCTGTTACACTGACAAGGTTTACAGTTGAAAGCGTGAACCTGATCACCTTGTCGGAAAGGCTTGTCGTTATAAAGAGGCAAGCAGCGTTCACACTAGAACAATAAATATCAGAACAATAAAGAAATATAAAGTTGTGATTTTCTTCCTTTTTATTTTTATGCATCAGGTATTTTTACCAGATGTAAAGCTAATATGAGTGAGTTAACAAGCCAGCAACCACTGGTTTGAAAAGTGTTTTATAAATCAGAAAATAGTATATTATAGGCATGATAGGGTGGAACTGTAAAGAAACCATGCAAAGGGATCGTAATAATCAATAAGAAATGTTACCATTGTTACAAGACCTTTAAAAACTTTAGAAACTTTAAAACATTAAAATCTCCCTAGTGTTGATTACAAATGGGAAATAAAAAATAGTAAAACATTATTTACTACTCTATAAGTTAAAACATAACGAAGTTGGAGAATTGTTTTATTTCTTTGTTAAAATCTCATCAACTTGCTTGCCTTCATCTTGTCCTATAACTTACTATAACTGAGTAAGTTTCTTTCCAAGCCGCTGTGAATTATCATTTTAACCTTTGTGTTTTTAATGTTGCGAAGTATCTCTGAGAATTCCTCTAATGTGAAGATTTTGCTGCGGTTACTTCCTCCAGGACATCCTCACCTTATTTGTGGCAACTACTTTGCTCATTTATGTTAAGTTCACCTTCACTAAGTTTCTCTGGATGCAATCACGCTGATTATTGTGATATTTCTTCTATAAATCCATTTATATTCAATTTGAAATTCACTTCCAGCATTTTCTTTTTTTACAGCACTTTCATCTTTATTGGCCAATTCCTCTTTTTTGAATATTTGAATTTATAAAGTGTCACTTGGGTTTGTCACTGACAAGGAGGCAACACAACCACATGCTTCTCTGTCTATGAATAAACTGAATAACAAATGTGCAGTGGCCAATCACTGACAAACTTTGAAAGAGACATGACTGGTCACTGATCATGATGTGTGTCTGATATGTACATGGTAATCTGTGGACTGAAAAGCCAGTTTATATAATTACTCACAGTAATATCCCATGTTAACTGATACTTAAACCATGTTGTCGGAGGACTGGTATTATTTAACTAAACAATGGTAACTGAAATTCATGCACATCAGAATTGTGCAAGGAGAGGACTGCCTGCCTGTATAACTAATAAAAAATTCCAAAAAATCACATAACAAGCCTATTATGCACTGGAACAAAGCAATTGAAGCTGGAAATATTTTTTAAATTGATGATTTTAACTTTCTAATATAAATACAAATTTTATATTTGTATATTTAAATACAAATTTAAATTTAAATTTATATTTAAATACAAATATAAATTTTGCTTTATGGACAAAGCAAAATTTTTCCATAGATTTCAGTAACAACTCACCTGAACTAAGTCCAGCATAACTGTATATTTAATAAAAGTATCCTTCTATAAAATAAAGGATGTATAAAATAAAAAGCCCTGATAATTTGACTATCAAATGATAAGTCAAAATATTAACATGAGATAATTTCTTACAAAATTTGGGTATATGTACATTTTTTTCTTTTCAAAATTGGGAATACATGTGTGTCTTGTGTTTTCCCTATTACATAGTTGTATATTCTTAAATGTCATGCATTTATTGCATTATTTCTCAATTTTTTTATTAAATAACATTTAACCTTTCCACAATTATTACTCATTTACTTTTTTCAAATGTATTTTGGGGATAGGGAATGAATATATCTAAGTATTTTCTTAAGACAATTATAAGAGATAAAACCATACTATCAAAGAGTATAAACATCTTTAAAGATTTTGCTAAATAAGGCCAAATTCCTTCTAGAAAAATTAAACTCATTTATACTCCCACCAGCAATATCTAAGAATGTCCATTTTCTTGTGTTATGCCCATACAAAAACTATGATTGTTATATTTTCACTATTTTGACTTTAGAAAAAAATACTCATCACTGTTCTAGTATGTATGTCTTTGTTTACCAGTAAAGCCAAATATTCTTATTCGTCATCTAGTTCTTGGTTATATATAGTCCTTTTTGAGAAAATTGTTCATTTTTTTTTTGTATATTCATTTTTCTTTTTTTTCCAGACAGGTTCTCATTCTGTCACCCAGGCAGGAGCACAGTAGCAGCATCATAGCTGACTGCAGCCTTGAACTCCTGGTTTCATCCTATCCTCCTGTCTCAGCCTCCCTAGTAGCTGGGACTACAGGCATGCATCACCATGCCTAGCTAATCTTTTTATGCTTTGTGGAGATGGGGTCTCACTATGTTGTTCAGGCTGGTCTCGAACTCCTGCCCTCAAGGAATCCTCTGCCCCAGCCTCCCAAAATGCTGGGATTACAGGGATAAGCCACCGGGGCCAGCCCATTTTTCTTATTGATTTTAAAGATCTTATCAGATACTAGGATTTTCCTTTTGCCTGTAAAACGGTGAAGATTTAGTTTATAATTTTTAATATATATATATTTTTATTTTTTTCTCTACTTTATTGGCCAGAATTTTTAGTATAATAGTTAATTTATATGGTATAGTAATGACAGAAGGCATATTTGCCTTTTTTCTGATGTTAATGAAAATGTCTTTAATGTTTAAGCTTTTATAATGTTCACTATTGATTTCACACAGACAATTTTTATCATTTAAAAAAATAAATTACTATTCCAAAATAACCAAGAATATATTTATGTTAAAAAAAAACTTAAGGAATATACTGTCAATTTTATTAAATATTCTGATTTAATTATTGACCTATTTAATTTATGAATTATATAATTGGTTAATAGGTTAATGGGAATCTATGCTTGCATTTTTAGAATAAACCCAACATCATTAATGATAAATAATGCCAAGTAAAAAAATTATTTAGGAGTTTTACATTTATATTCATAAATGAGATTTCTCTAAGTTTTAGACTTATTAAAATAAATAGACCTTAAAATTTTAATAGGTAATCAATATATATTTATATTTATAAAATTAATTTTAATATCTAAATGATCAAAAAATTCTCACTTTATGCACACACTAAAACCTATTACATTTTGTCAAATTATATTTCATGTAAAGTATGATTGATTCAAGATAAGAATTAAAATAAATATCAGTATTTCTGAAAATTATTTTTCTCGCATTTCATTTGCTGTGAAATACTTAACATGATTTCCCAAAATGCCCAATGTATGCCAGAGTTATGCATTAAATCATGAATCAGAAGAGTCAAACCACATAAAATAATGTCTCCCTCTTTATCTGTAATAGTCACCCTTTGCTCTTTGTTTTTTATTAATATTGTTAAAAACTATTTTGATATTAGGACAACAAAGGTAATTTCCTTGTTCTAATTTATGTAATGAATCTTTAATATTTTAGAACAGTTTGACATATTTCATAATTGTTATTGGAACACAGTACAGTCAAGAGAATCTTTTGCCAGTATTTACTTTTCGCCACTGGTTCATAGTTGAGCAATTGTTTTCCTGTAACATTTTGAAACGGAGACAGTAAAAAGTAAGAACTTAATTATGCAGTATGTACATGTTTAATGGTATTCTGAAAATTTTCGCATGGAAACAGAGTTTTTTCTATTTAATTGAGGAGGAAATGAAGAAAGAAAGAAAAGAATAAAAATATAAACATTAGGTCACAATGTTGACATCAGGTAATGCTACATTCTAATAACTGGTAAAAGATGCACCCTTTTATTTTGGTCAATTTAAAAACCTGGATATTAGGCGGAGGGACCAAGATTGTGAGCTAGATGCAGCCTGCACATGCTATTCTCACAGACAGGATTGAAAGTGGCAAGTTGATTTCCACCTTCAGATCCATTGTCTACGAGAGAGCATTGTCAATCAAAAGAGCCAACAGGAGGCACCCAAAGTGAAGGAGAGGAAAGAGAGGTGACCTGTTCTGTGCATTTGGTGACTCAGGGAAGGCAACTGCACGTGGGGAAGGGACAGAGGAGAGAATCTCAGGGCTCCACACTGCCCCCATGATCATTGCTATCCAAGCTGCAGAAGGGACCCTCTACTGCAGCAGCCTGTAGGACTGATATAAGGACTTAACTAGGGACTATGCAGTGGCACTGCTCTGGAGAGAAAGCACAGCAGGGACCCACTGACTTGCAAACCCTGGGAGCTGATTTGAGATCCCAGCTTTAGAATATGTCCTCTGCTAAGGGGTCAGATCCATGGCTACTGCCTCCCCATTTCCCCTGACAGACTGGGGTTGGCATTGGGAGGTCAAGCACTCTCATGAGTCCCATGGGCAGGAGCTGCATGTCCCCACTGCTGCTGGGAGAACTGGGTGGAGAAATGCTTGGGCTGCTGTGGGCTGACAATGACCACTGCCTGTGGACATGGGCAGACTGCTCTCAAGCCAGCCCCAGATGTCAAACACTGCCACCTGCAGGTGTGGATAGGACTGTGCTCAAGCCAGCACTGCAGCCTGTGGATCTGAGCAGGGGCAGCGCTCAAGCCAGTGTGGGCTGTCAATCTCTGCTGCCTAGGGGCATGGCCAGGGCTATGCTCAAGCCAGCAAGGCCAAGAGACACTGCCACCAATAGATCTGAGTAGGGCAGTGCTAAAGCTGGCACAGGTGACAGTCATCAAGCTGACAAAACTAGGTGAGGCATTCATTCACTCTGCAATGCAGGGACTGCCAGTGACAACCACAGGGGAATGCTAAAATAGGAGACACAGGAGAGCAGCAGTGATAAATGTTCACAGTGCATCCTATCTTCTGCCGGGTCAATCCTCCAGAGTACGACACAAGTGCATCATCCAGGGACCTCTCCTTCTTTGCAGTAAGTAGAAGAGTTCCCAGGAGAGGAGAATAGGCTTGTGCCACAAGCTTATCTGTCTTGAGCTGTGAGAAGAGATTGCAGATGAGAAGGAACTAGAATAAGAACTCTGGCAACATAAAAAAACAAGCTGTTTAGACACTCTGAAAGGATCACAATGGGTCTCCAGCAATGGACCCCAACCTAAAGGAAATTGCCAAATGTCAGGGATGGAATTCAGAATATGCATAGTAAATAAGATAAATGGGATTAAAGAGAAAGTTGAAAACCAACACAAAAAAGCCAAAAAAGTACTTCAAGACATAAAAGAAAAAGTTGCTAAAGAGAGATACCACATAAGAAAAGATATAACAGAACTTACAGAAATGAAAGAGTCACTTAGGGAATTTCAAAATACAGTAGAAAGCTTAAACATCAGGTTAAAATAAGCAGATGAAAGAATTTTAGAGCTTGAAGATAGGGCTTTCAAACTAACACAGTCAGTCAAAGTTGCAGAAAAAAGAATAAAAAAGAATGAATAATCATCCACAAAAACATGGGACTATGCAAAACAGTTCACTATAAGCATTACAGGTATCTCTGAGGGAATAGAAGGAAAACCAAAAAGCATGGACAACCTATTCAAGGGAATTATTGAGGAAAACTTCCTGGATATCATCGGAGATTCAGATATCCAGATTCAAGATGGTCATCAACCATTGGGAAGATTCATAACAAACAGGACATCTCCAACACAGATAGTCATCCACCTGGGCAAAATCAAAACGAAAGAGAAAATTTTACAAGCTGTAAGATGAAAGCAACAACTAACCTACAAAGGAAAATCGATCAAGCTAACAACAGACTTCTCAGAATAAACCTTACAAGCCAAAAGGGATTGGAGCCCCATTTTTAGTCTTCTTTAACAGAACAATTGTCAGCCAAGAATTCTGTATCCTGCAAAACTAAGTTTCATAAATGATGGAGAAATAAAGACTTTTCCAGACAGACAAACACTAAGTGAATTTGTCACTACTAGACCTGTCCTACAGGAAATGCTCAAAAGTGCATTATACAGAGAACAGAACAGTAGATACCCACAAGTATTAAAATGCCCCAAAGTTAAAGCACACAGCTTGTATCAAACAGTAGCACAAGAGGGAAAACAAAACAAAAAAGTATCACTCAACATGATGAACTGAACAGATTCCCACATATCAACACTGAATGTGAACGGTGTTCCAAATAAAACACACAGACTGGTCAAATGGATGAAAAATCACAAACCAATTATATGCTATCTCCAAGAAATCCATCTAACCTGCAAATTGCACAGACTCAAGGTAAAGGGATGGAAAAAATATTCCATGCAAATGAAAACCAAAAGAGAGCATGTGTAGCCATTCACTTATCAGATAAAATTGACTTTAAATCATTAATGGAAAAAAAACAGACAAGGATGGTCATTATATAATGATAAAGCGAGCAATTTGGCAAGAAGATATAACAATCCTAAATATGTGTGTACCTGACACGGGAGATCCCAGATTATACTACAAGGCTATAGTGACCAAAACAGCATGGTACTGGTATAAAAACAGTGACAGACCAATGAAACAGAACAGAGAACTAGGAAATAAAACCATATAACTATGACCAACTGATCTTTGACAAAGCAAATACATTGGCAAAAGGACACCCTGTTCAACAAATGGTACGGGGAAAATTAAGTAACCATATGCAGAGAATGAAATAGGACCCCTATCTCTTGCCATAGACAAAAATTAATTTGAGATGGATTAAAAATATATGGATTAAAGACTTCAATGTAAGGCATGAAACCATAAAAGTTCTGGAAGAAAACATAAGAAAAATTCTCCTCAACGTAGGCCTAAGCTAAGAATTTATAACTAAAACCACAAAGGGGAGAGTGGTGGAGAGTGAAGGCTACAAACTTATCTAATGGGTACAATGAACACTGTCCTGGTGACAGGCACACTGAAAGCCCTGATTCAGCATTATACAGTGTATCCATGTAACAAAAACATTTGTACCCCTTAACATTTTAAAATAAAATAAATACATAAAAATCTGTATAATTTTCTTTTTGAAGTAATGAAGATTCCTTTTCCCCAAATCCATTTCTACCCTTTGGGCTAAGATAATTGCCCCTCTTCTGTTCACTCACAATACTCTATTAATACCTTGATCTTGCTCCTATGACTTTGAACTTGATTAGCTTACCTACATGTATCTTCTAGGAAATGCAAGTTTTGACTTTTATACTCTGTATATACAGTAGGAACATAATAGACAATTGCTAAGCTGTTCACTGAAAATTCACATTTGATGATGATAGTAATATCCAAAGAAAGACATTCTTGAGGGAATTTAGAGAGAAGACACATGGGGAATAATTCACAAACAGGGCAATATTTATGTATAGTCTTCATCATTGGCTATTATGAGATGATTTGCAATAAACACCTACAAATATAAAATGAAACTCATTTCATACAAGAAAGATATATGGCAACCATTAGAATATTATCAACTATGGGACTTTGTCCAAAAAATTTTTAAGTGGAGAAATTGACCTCTTTACATTTTCCCTCACCAGCAATAGCCATATGCAAATCAAATTTATTTCATGAAATCCAAAGTTAGAGATATAAGCTGGAATTCAGGCAGCTTAGTTCAATTATTGGTGCTGCTGTTTACTAACTGTAAAAAGGCAATTGTGAAAAATAACATGAAATACATACTCTCAACGTGCTGGGTATTATATTAAGCTTTAAAAATGGGTTAATTCTTTGAAGCATTTAGGCCTTGGGTCATATAGTACCCTGCATTTGATTTCTATTCTTTGACTTGCTAGCTCTGTGCTCTTATACAATTACCTCTTTAAGCCTTATTTTGCTCATCCATAAAATGGGAGCAATAATATTTGTCTCATATGGTTGTTGTAAAGACCACACACTTTTCAAAGTGCCTATCACATAACTGTCCCTCAACAAACTTGCCTACTACTTTATTATTGGATTAAAAACTGAAGACAAAGAGGTTAAGTAAGATGAACAATTCCACTGGAGAGTTAGTCCTTGAGTCCACCTGACATCTAGGAATCTCAGTATCTTTATCTCTAAAAGAAAGGTAACGCGGTATCTTACTTGCTATTGCCTTAAAATAATCATTGGATAAGTGGTAATATTTAAATAATGCCTCAAACAAAAGCATGGAAGATATTATACATTCAAAACAGAAAGTTATAAGATGGAGGAAGAAGGAGGAAGATAGGGGTAAAAATCCAACGGAGGTGTTGATCTTAAGTTTGAATGGCACCAGCAGTATATAACTGTCCCTATGCAATATATATCCATAACCATTAATAGCAGATTCTGTGATTGCAAATGTGCTGGTCTATCAGCTGCTTTAGAGGAGGGGGCCTATACAGTGGAGCAAGGAGCAATTTATGAGCAAAATTTTTGACCAAAATTTGTTTCTGATTAATTTTATCATCTGTAGCTATAAATACAGAGGATGCCTTATCTATAGTACTTACTAGGAGCTATCTTAGGATTTAATATTATTAAGATATATTAATAACTATTACTTCTACTAGTAGCCCTATGTGTGGTAGAGATACGTTCTAATTGGATAAATGGAAGAATAGATGAAAACTCACTTTCTGGCTTTTTGAATTTGAAGGAAAGAAATGAGCTCATTAAGTTCACTTCTCCAGGTCAATTAGCCATGCAATTAACCTCATTCCCAATATTTTAAAAACTCTATTCCATTGTAAAACTTTGGCCAAAGGCAAAATTTTGCTACAAAACAATGGCCCTAAGCCCATTTTTCTCTTTACTTGAAAATATACTGAAGAATTTGCTCACTCTGCGGTAGTATATTTATTATTCAAGTTGTGCTTTCTTGAACGCAAGTTGGTGGAAGTGATGCGATGGAACCTGTGGCCCTGTCACACCGATTTCAGATGCAGTTTGTCTTCTGCAAAACAACTGCTGGCTGTTTGAGTTTGGGATGTTGCCTGCATGAGTTAGTGGAGCAAATTCAGCAAAAGCATTCCTTTGCTATTTCTATGAAGACATTTTTGCTTTTTGATTATGATCTTTAAAAAAATCTCATTTGAGATTTTATACTTATGGTCAACCTAAAAGCCATCATCAAAACGCCTTATTGTAAATAAGACTGGACTAAATACTCTATCAATGCACCAAAGACACAATCCTTCTTAATGTTTACAATCAAAGAAGTATTTTGCCACTGACCTAATGGAGCAGTCTTAATCCTACCTATCCTAATAACAATTTTTATTAGAAATGGCTGCCCTTCCTTTTGCAGAGAATAAAATAATCTCAGAAATATAGATAACATATTATGTTTTCCCAAAGAAACCAAACATAGCTATTATTTTACAACTCTTAAATTAAGATTTTTTAAAAATTAATATAATACCAGGGTGACAAGAATTTGCAGAAAGGACCAGTGCAACTAGTCCTGGGAGTGCAGTTTATTCACTCCTATTAGAAGCAATATATGTGTACATTCCATTAGACCCAGAAATTCCATGAAGAATTTAAGAAAGTTTTTAAAACCACTTGAGAAAGATTTTTTATAATGCAGTGTTTATAACACTGAGGAAAACGAAACAAGTTAAATACTGAAAAGAGAATGGTTTTAAAATGTCCTAAATCTTAAATATAATGCAAACATATATAAACACAAATATAGAAAAATATTCATAATACAGTTTGAGTTTTAAAACAAATTTTAAAATAATATATAGAGTATAATCCTATTTCTAGATAAAGATAGATTTATCTATAGATATGGATACAGAGATACAACTTTAGGAAGATAGAGAGGACAGGCTGGGTGCAGTGGCTCACATCTGTAATCCCAGGACTTTGGGAGGCCAAGGCCGGAGGATTGCTTGAGGCCAGAAGTTCAAGACCAGCCTGAGCAAGGGCAAGAACTTATCTCTACAAAAAATAGAAAAAATTAGCCACACTTGGTGGCGTGTGCCAATAGCCCCAGTTATTCAAGAGGCTAAGGCAGGAGGATTGCTTGAACCCAGGAGTTTGAGGTTGCAGCAAGCTATGATGATGCCACTGCACTCTAGGCTGGGTGACAGAGATCCTATCTCAAAAAGGGAAAAAAGAAAAAGAAGAGAGAGACAGATGAGATGATATAGATTTATTTATAATAATAATATAAGGTCTGAAATTATATAAACTCAGCATATTTGGAAAGATTACCCATGGGGGTAGGGTTACAAATGACTTTTACTTTTTATAACTTTACTGTTTTCTGCAGTGTATATTTATTACTAATGTATTTAAAAATTGAGAGCAAAAAAAATGCCACTGCATGGATGGTTACAAGAAAATTATACATCATCTGCATGTAACATTTCACTAAGAAAAGCTAAGAAAATTAAAATGTTCCAGTTTTAAATTACACACTGATGAGCAAGAAACTACAGATAAAATCATTCTGTTTTCAAGTACAATGCAGGCTAAAAGAGTTTATGAATGACTAGGGAACAGAGTTTAATTCTTAAAATATGTAATTCTTTTTCAAAACAATGAGATTAACATATAGAAGTAAACATTTTGAAAGATGACACATAAATTTCTGTTTATAATTTGATTTAAAACATCCACAACTAAATGACACACCAATACCTATTTTGGCCTTTGATCCTATAGATGAAACTGTGCTATCATCATTTTGCATGGTTTACCAAGAGAGGCAGACATAAGGAATGCTTTGTAGTCTATCCTTGGATTGTAAAGTTTAATGAAATTATTAAATTTTTGGCCTCATAAACATCTTTCTTCACAACTCCCTTCAGATCATACAAGAAGAACCATGGAATAAATAATAATTGGTAAATACATTGAGTATATTTTTGAATTTTCATAGTTTCATCTGTCTTTATCAATGATCATAAATTTTCATTTAAAATCTGTAACTATATATAAATTTATGCAGCTCCTGAAGCAAAAGATTTTCTATTTAATGTTTTCCTAATCTCTAGTTGATCATTTGTCACTTTCAATTATGTTTCAGTTTCTTCTGTAATAACTGGATTCCCCCTGATATGTCCCTGGATGCTCAAAGTATAAGATTAGACAGTGGCTATATCAGGGTCAAGGACCTTTATCACAGATTTATTTAACTGCTTTCATTTTGATAGCTTCTTAAAAGCTACTAATCAACTCCACCAAGTTGCAGCCAAATACTTTGACATGTTCAGGTATGAAAATTTTAGAATAATCATTGAATCTAGAAGGTACTGATGAAATTTATTTTATGTTATATTCTAAAAATACACAATGACATTTCTCTCTTTTGGATTATTAAACTATAATACAGTGCTCTTGTGTTACTATTACAGACTAGCAAAGATAATCTTTCAATCTTTCAAAGATAATCCACAGGCTCCAAAGCATTGTTGTCAACTCTGCTCCCATCAGTTTCAATTTTGATTATTTCTTAACACCTTCAAATTTACAGAGAACGTGCAAACTTACATACAGGAAAATTTTAAATAATTTAACTGTGGGAGCAACTCATTTATTCAATTACTTATCCAATAGCCTTAAATGCCTATTATCTATCTTTGAAGAAAGGAGGAAGAAAATGTCCTCTTGAAGATACATGAAGTCCTTATGAAGGTTGGGGAGAGATTTTCCTGCAAGGTACTGATGGGAGAGGTCTTAGTGTCCACAGACTCAATGCCCTTTGTAAACTTGAGTTCATAATGATGACCATCCGTCATTAAAAACAACTTGTGTTCAACATTCACAGGTTAAGTAAACAGAGCCATGAAGAATCTGGTTTCGAATGATTTCAAAAAATGGATTCAAATATTTTTGCATTTATTCTACATTATTTTTATTATTATTTTTTTAGAGACAGGGTCTTGCTCTGTCACCCAGGCCTGACCATAGCTCACTGACGCCCCCAACACTTGGTCTCATATGATCCTCCCACCTCAGCCTCTCAAGTAGCTGGGACTACAGGTGCACACTAGCTAATCTTTTTATATTTTGCAGAGATGGGGTTGCCTCACTATGTTCCCAGGCTGGTGTCCAACTGCTGGCCTCATGGGATCTTCCTGCCTTGGCCTCCCAAAGTGCTGGGATTACAAGCATGAGCCACCATCACCAGCCTAAATGTTTCTATTAAAAAGTCACATCTAGAAAATTTATAAGAATTCCCCAATAATGGTAAACAAATGAAATAATCCTTTATTTTTTTTAAGTCTACTACATACCACATGGGCTAAATTTTTCATGGCATAAAGGACAACTATGGATGTTGCCTTAATTTATTACACCTTTGTAGAGAAAAGTACATTATGTCTATACTTCTAAAGTCACTGCAATTATAGAATATTATAAAAGTTTACCTATTGCTTTTTCTGGTTAGATTCTGAGCTTCTTCAAGCATGAACTAGATTTTATTGATCTAATGAATCCTAGCATAATACCTAAAAAACTGTAATTGCTCAATAAATGTTTGATTGAGGGAATGGATGAACAAATGAATGCATGAGTGAATAAAGAATGAATGGATGATGCAAGAAGAGCTCATTTTTATCAGTAAATTCGTTTTCTCCATTCCTGACTCTAGCAAAAAAAGAGAAAGAGAGAGAGAGAATTCTCTTTCTTTCTTCTGTCAACAACAGAATGCCTACAAATATCTTTTTTCTAAGGCAATGCTTTCAATGCAGTAAGAAGAGCTAAGACTTAAAGTATGGGGCCCTAAGTGCTTTATTATTAACTGACTAAATCTTTCCAACAACCCAGGAAGTAGGAGTTGCTATTACCTCCATTTTACAAATGAGGAAACTGAGGAATAAAGAAGTTTAATAATTTTCCATGGTTACTCATTACAATGAAAACTAGAATACAAAAGTTTCTGAGGACAGCAATGTTCGTTATTTTTTTTTCATCATTACTATATTCCCAGGGCCTAGACATCCTAGCATACAGTAGGCACTCAGTTTATATATCTATATGTTCTCCTTCAGAGCCCTCACTTCTAATCACTATGTTATAATGGCTCCAGGGATAGAAAATGGTCTCGAGGGAGGGAGGGTTTGAGTGGATTCACCGTGGCTCAGTTCATCCTAACTTTCTGCTCAAAGTTTAAACTGCACAGTAGCCCTGGAAACCCAAGGATGGAGTTATTCCACTCCAGATATAGAGGCAGCCCCTGCCTATGTGGGAGGGTGAGGAAGGCAATCTGCTTCAAAGTAAGAGATTATAAAATGCTCACTTTTTAGATGTCAGTATAGTACTACTTACTGAACTATAATAAAAGAAGTGATTTCTTAAACTATTCCCAAATGGCCTAAACAAATAGGACACCCTCTGGAAGTCTGTAAATTTTCCCTTTCTCATCAGGAGAAGCCAGCCACACATGTTAGAAATGTTAAGAGCCTAAATCTCTAATAATAGTAATTGTCCTCTGCCTCTATTCATAGCTTCCCCTTTTCTTTGGCTGTAGCAGGTCAGGTGTAATCCAATGATGCAGTTTCAGGGTAATTTCTTTTTTCTACTAGTTAGAGAAATCATCTTCATAAACATAAAGACTTTAGTGCATCTTTTTCCAATAGAAGTTTCCCTAGATAGCTCTAATGCTCCAATAATAAATGTAATGTTAGATAAACTTGATTTATTACCAATCATAGATTGGGGGGTATAGAAAAGGTGCCCAACTAGAGAGAAAATCTAAACAGAAAATGGCACAGTGCTTTGCTCATGGTAAGTGATCAATATATACTTGATGCATGCATGAGTGAATGACCTAAAAGACTTTTCATTTGTGACATGTTACAGGATTGTACCTTAATGTAACTAGCATTTAATTGAATAGCAACAATAAAGGTTTAAAACTAAATGCAATAATATTTTACCTGTGGATTTTTACCTATGGATTATTACATAACAATTACCATGCATTGCCATTGAGAAGAAAGAAATGATCGTGTATCTACCCTTCAATGTCATATTCCTTTCTCAGTAATTATCTTTCCCCTTGACAGAAATTCTTATATAATGAAAGTGTCCACATATGCGATGTACTTATCTGCTCTCTTGGTACTGAAATTAATAGCATAAATTAAATAACTACTAATACTATTGGACAATACAGACAGATCAGACATAGGTGACAATATGATCATAAACACCTAATATATAGAGCCTATCTGATATTTCAACTATCAATATGTGGTGGATACTTTCAGAAGCTTTCTAATTCAAGCAATTCCTAATCTGTAATTCTACAGGCAAAATGAAATGGAGGATTGGAATATCATCAAACAAATTTTAATAACATGTAAAATAAAATCTACATTTGGAAAACCAGAGACTGTACTATAGGCAGAATTATTTGGATAATTCTTCAGTCTACATATTGTATATCTGTAATATATATAAAAGCATTATATATAATATATGAAAGTATTATATATAACATACAAGTATTGTACATATATATGTACATAGTCCATGTACATTTAAGTACGAGTTCCTGTGTATATGCCTTGTGGATGCAGTCCTAACTGTATCTCATGGTTGAATGAGATGGAACCATTTGCATTAGGGGGTCTGGATTCTTACTTGTTAATTTTGAATACTGTACATTGTTTGGTATTTGATTTCTTCTTTGGCCTGCCTGTCCTTCTTTATTCCTTCTTCCTCTTTAATTATGAGATTGTTCAGGGCATTAAATAGGAAAGACACCTGTGGACACACCAGGTTCCCCTAGGAATCCAGAGGAGGACTTTAAGGTGGGTTCAAGTTTGCGGATAGTGCCTGAAACAAAGCAATTCTATTTTATTGCAATCGTAATAGTTTAACCCTATTGATATTCCAGGAAATGTGGCCTGTAATACAGATCACATTTGTATAGTGTTACCTGCACTATTTTATAAAGGAACTCGAAGAAGAAAAAAAAAAAACAGATTCATTATATTAATACATTCTTTACATGAAATTCTTCTAAATAATATATCATACAAATATGGATTAATATATTAAGAAGCATAATATATCATTGCTGTCATTTAATTTTTAAAGTTCCTTTAAACTTAAGTCAATGACATAAAATGCTTTGGGTTACTATTTGAATAAAGCTATTTTATATTGGAATTTTGTCTAGTATTAGACTTGAGTACTACACTAGTAAATAAAATACCCTTTCACTAGTATTGCTGCATTAAAATTTTTATTTTAAGACTGGAAGTCTCTATGATATTGTATTATTTGTTAATTACTAATTGTCAGCCTGAATCATTTGTTTGCACCAAAGTCATCTCTATTTATTACAGTAATTAGTGTCTGCCAGGGAATCTTTTTTGAATTTCACAAATGAAGGTCCTTCAATATTTTCAAATACTTGCATCTGTAATCAAGACATAATGGCTGTACCCAAGCATAATACTCTACACATAGAAGGCATTTAATAAATATTTGTTGAATGAATAAAGCTAGCAAATGATCAATCTTCACAGTAAAACCATAAACATACACAGTAATCATGAATTTAGCAATGGTTATTCTATACTAAATAGAGTCACCTCCACTCTGTCTTTAGCAGTAGCACGGACTCTAAACATAGATGATATATTCCTGATAGATTTATAAATCTTTTATTGGTATTTTAGGAAAACCATATTGAAATATTTAAGATAAGTTTACAAATAGTAAAGAAGCAAACAATTTTGCTCTTTCATTTACCACCAATAACATCCAAATTTAATAATACAGCAGTCCCCACTTATATGCAAGGGATTAGTTTCAAGACTCACAATGGATGCCTGAAACTGCAGATAGTACCGAAACCAATTGCTGTCAATCAAAACATGTTTTCTTCTACACACAAATTTAATGCCTTTTCCACCTTAACTAAGGACTCAAAGTGCACTGTGGTCATACATTTTGCAGTTTGAGGTACAACAGCAAAACTAGCACAAATTTCTTTTTCCTTCTCAATTTCAAGGATAGAAGAGTAATTCTTACTGCAGATCTTAGCAACCTCAGCATACAATTTTTTTCTTTCCTTATTAAACCAAGAACTTTTACCTTTTCACCTAAAGCAAGCACTTCATGGTGTATCTGAATTGCTAGCATCACTCTTATGTTTTGGGACTATTATTAAGTAAAATAAGGGTTACTTGAACACAAGAACTGCAATACTGCAACAGTTGATCTAACAACCAACGTGGTTACTAAATGACTTGTGAAATAGATTTATTAATCTTAAATTATACTTGCATTCCTGTGAGAAAACTAATTGGGTTACTATATACGATTGTTTTCATAAACTGGTAGATTTGTTTTGCTATTGACTTTATTTAAGTTTCTTAGGCTTCTTTTTGTATTTGAGACTAGGTGCATTATACCCATTAGGTGTGAATTTGCCCATCCCCTCGGCCCCCTTTCTCACCAGCTTGATTTCTGTTGAGTTTTACTTCCATATGTGCATGTGACTGTTATTCGATTAGTTCCAATTTAACGGTGAGTACATGTGGTGTTTGTTTTTCCATTCTTCCGACACTTCACTTAGAAGAATAGGCTTCAGTTCCATCCGGGTTGTTAGAAAAGGTATTAGTTCACCATTTTTTCATGGCTGCGTAGTACTCCATGGTAGGCATATACCACATTTCATTAATCTGTTTGTGTATTCACGGGAACTTTGGTTCATTCCATGTCTTTGTGATTGTGAATTGTGCTGCAATAAACATTTGGGTGCAAGTGACTTTTTTTCCTTTGGGTAAATACCCAACAATGGGATTACTGGATCAAATGGTAGATCTACTTTTAGTTCTTTCAGGT
Source organism: Varecia variegata (assembly GCA_028533085.1). Classification (NCBI taxonomy): domain Eukaryota; kingdom Metazoa; phylum Chordata; class Mammalia; order Primates; family Lemuridae; genus Varecia; species Varecia variegata. The sequence continues at coordinate 13,163,579 of CM052450.1, read as the reverse complement.
GTCTCCATACTACCTTCCATGCAGGATGTACTAGTTGCTGCAGTCTCAGTGACAGTGTATAAATGTTCCTTTCTCTCTGCATCCACATGGGCATCTGTTGTTTTGGGACTTTTTGATAAAAGCCATACTCATTTGTTTTGTTGTTATTGTTGTATTTACCCTGCTTGGTGTTCTCTGAGCTTCCTGGATATATGGTTTAGTATCTGACATTAATTTGGAAAACTTCTCAGTCATCATTGTTTCAAATATTTCTTCTGTTATGTTCTCTTCTTCTCCTTCTGGTAGCTCTATTATACATATTTACATTTTTTATAATTGTTCCATAGTTTAGATATTCAGCTCTTTTTTGTTGAGTCATTTTTCTCTTTACCTTTCCATTTTGGTAGTTTCTATTGACATATCCTAAAGCTCAGAGATCCTTTCCTCAGCCATGTCCAGTCTACTTATGATCCCATCAAAGGCAATCTTCATTTCTGTTAGCGTTTTTGCTGTCTAGCATTTCTTTTTGGTACTTTTTTCAGAATTTTCATCTTTCTGCTTATATTACCCATCTGTTTTTATATGTTGTCCACTTTATCTATTAGAGCTCTTAATATATTAATCATAGTTGTGTTAAGTTCCTGGTCTGATAATTCCAACATCCTTGCCACGTCTGAGTCTCTTTCTCATGCTTGCTCTGCCTCTTCAAACTGTATTTTGTGCCTTTTAGTATGCCTTGTAATTTTTTGTTGAAGTCCAGACATGATGTACCAGGTAAAACGAACTCTGCTAAATAGGCCTTTAGTGCTGTGGTGGTATCATGTGAGGGGAGTGAAAGTGTCCTATAATTCTATATTTAGATTTCATTTATTAATAATGAGCCTGTGCTCATGGGCTGTGAACTTTACATGCATTTCTCAGTAACTGCTCTCCTCCCTCCCAAAGCTCAACCCGATAGCTACAGGGGGCTGAAGTTGGGTTTATCTATTCCCCTTAAATTCTATTTTTGGTAATTACTTAATGGTATCTTGCTACCTTTTACACTCCTCTCCATATACATCATTATTATTATTTAATATAGTCAATCTTTATGTATTTTTACCCACACATTTGCTGGCTTATTTGTTCACAATTCATTCTTGCATATCAGGTATATTTTTTTCTGGGAACATTATATTTCTTTATCAAAAATATCCTCTACAAACTCTTTTAGCAAGAGTCTTTTGGTGGTAATATTGGTAAATATTTGTTAGACTGACAAGGTGTTCCTTCTTTCCTGTTTTTAGTTGGTAGCCTATACAAATGCTACAACTAGGTTTCTGGCTTTCTCTCTGTACTTCAAAGGTCCTATTTCACTGTGTTCTGGCTTCCACTGTGGCTACTGAGCAATAAATTATCACTAGTTTCTTATAAATTTATGTCTTATAGTTTGTCTTTTTCTCTCTGGCTGCTCTTAGGATCTACTCTGGGTCTTTGGTGGTCATCAGATTTATTACATCATACCTACATATGCATTTCTTTTTCTTAGCCTACTTTGGACTCAGAAGAATCATTGTAAAACCCCAACTTTGGGTAATTCTTTACTCTCATCCCTTCACATATTATCGTTCATTATATTTATATTTTCATCATCTCTACTTGCTTCTTCTGTAAGTCTGTCTTAATTTTTCCCCATTAAAGAGGTTTCTTTATGTTTTCAGCTTACATTTTAAATGTATTTATGCATACACCTATCCCAGGGAAAGAACTAGCACAAGTGTTTTTCAAAGATCAATAATATCACTATGCGTCAGAGAGGAAATAAAACACTTGACCTTGACTCCCTAAATGTACATCAAATGTCGATTTGATTCTATAATATGAATTGCTAGTTATACAAAAATGAATGAATTCACTAGTATTATGAAAAATAAACTACAAAGTGAAATACATTTAGAGTAAAATCTTTCTGTGAGCAAACAGATAAAAAAAAATAAGTAGTGGTAAAGCCTGATGTATAATATAAATATGACACGAATTAGTCATGATGACTCATACTTTTGGACTTTGGTGCTCTAAAGGAACATACTCACAAAAATAACAGGAAATATTCATTTACGTAATAAGCATTGTAGAGTGTGATGTTAGCACAATTCAAATTATTGAGTGTTCAGAAGGCTTATTATATAAAATGTTTCAAGCTGGCTGTGCTATTTATAATACTAACAAAAATTTATACTGATAGTTTGATTGTAGTTAATTCATAAGATCCATGATTAATGCTATAAAAGGGTCACAAGTTAGAGCCAATGAAGAAGGGAAGCATTTGTGGTTACCAATAAATTGCTCTGTGAAGGCTTGGCTACCCTTGCAGGTAATGATGTCACAGAATGATGAAAGAATAGCTAAGTAGCCAACAAAGCGCCAATGCTTGGCTGACACACTGCTCATTGCATCACTCTTGGCCAGAGCCCCTGAAAGGTCAATATAGCTACTAAAGGAAAATGAAAACTCATAAGGATGCAAGTTTCAGCTGATAAAACTTTTCTTAAAGCTAGAGTCTATCAACACTTGGGCTCTTAGAACGGGTAAACCAAGTGCTAGATAAGAGGATAAGTAATAGATGTGTTGCAGATATGCAATGATGTTAGCTGACATATAAATTTAAGCTTCCGATTCCTAGTTTGTATTCTGTACGTATGAGCTTAACGTAACACTTTTTGATAATTATCACGAATTTTCTGACCAAGTGGACAAGAGGTACTTTATTGCAATAAAGCCGATAGCACAGGTATTTAGGGAATCATTTAATGGGGGTGGGTGGAGTGGCATTTAAAAGCCTATGTACCAAAAGAATACATATTGGATAACTCCACAATATGAAATTTTAGTGCAGACAAAAGTAATCTGTAGTGACAGAAAACAGAGTGGTGGTTTCCTGAGATTGGGAGTTGGAGGCAAGCACCGACCACAAAGGGGCACGAGATCGTGTTTGGGGAGAAGGAAACATGCTTTGTCTTGTTTCCTTGCTTTGTAAGGTTCATGAGCTCTAAAGTCTTTGAAGGCCAGTAGTTAACACAAGTGGGGTCACCCCGATGTAAAGCTATTGACACTAGTGAAAGTAGTAGCAAACCAAAGAGGGATATTGCTCTAATGGGGTAACTACCACCCTGCACCAGCCAGTTGTTGCCATGGGAGGAAATCGACATAGTCTTGAACCATATTCTGATGAAAAGAAGCCAGAAATTTAAAATAAAAAGTGAAAACTCTTGGTGGAAGTTAAATTAAAAACTGTTTAAACATTTTTCTCACTTGTGGGCCACTGGCTTGTGACATCAATTTTATAAACGAATGAAGAAACTTTCATACAGAGAATTCCCTAGAATGGCTAAATCCATGAATCTGCTCCTTAATTCACCACTCTACTCCTTTCTTCTACTTCATTCATTTTCACTTCTACTAAAAACACTTTTCACAGGAAAGACAATTGCCAAGAACTGGCATATTTTCAAGGCTTACATTTTCATCTGTTTGCCAAATGGCTGTAATATAATTCACAAAAGCCCTGTTTATTGAGTAATATTATTAATGGTTAGCATAATACTGTGGAATTGAAGACATTTCTCTTTGGATTATGTCCAAGTCTTTAAAAAGAACAAGGATTCCAATAGGAAATGAATGACTAATATTAAAACGTATTATTTCATAAAGTGGCACAATATGAAAATCATTTGAATGAGCATATTTTTAAATTGTTATAAGACAACTTTTCTCTGACAAATAAGTCCCCACATGTATTAAAATAGTTCGAATGATAAAAGGAGAATGTCATGTCTAGAAATGCTTTTATAAAATTATTTTTTTTTATTTTTAACACATTGGAAATACCATAAGACCAAGAAATCATTCAACTTAACAGTCTATTAACTTTTTCCCCTTGGCTGCATTTGACAAACTTTGCTAAGTAAATTATGTTTGTTGCTTTTTAAATTTTTGGCTAAATTCATGAATTATTAAAGTATGTTAAGGAGGAAAATAACAAAAGTTTACTTTTTTTATTTTTGTTTTCAAAAGGTATTTAATATTTAAATAAGAAGCATTAAAATGTATTCTCAACCTAAATAGAGTTAATTATTTGACTAGTTTATAAGCCAACAGTCACCACCTGAGATCAAATCTGAAAATCCCAACTTGTCTTCTGTAACCAATCATCAGGCTTCCTTCATTCAGTGGTTTTATTTTTAAAAGGGAAGCATGAAATCATCCAGGAATCATAAAATACCAAACATTTAATAGTGAGCAATTAAAGAGAGAGAAAGAAAACAATAAGACAGGACATCAAAAAAAAGTGAGAGAGAAAGTGACAGAAAGACTAAGACAATGGACCAGGCACGGTGGCTCATGCCTGTAATCCTGGCACTCTGGGAGGCCAAGGAGAGACCCCACCTCTACTAAAAATAGGAAAAAAATTAGCTGGGCATGGCGGTGCTCACCTGTAGTCCCAGCTACTCAGGGGTCTGAGGTAGGAGGATGGCTTGAGCCCACGAGCTTGAGGTTGCTGTGAGCTAGGCTGACACCATGGCACTCTAGCCCCAGCGACAAAGTGAGACTGTGTCTCAAAAATAAATAAATAAATAAAAATAAAAAACAAACAAAAAAATAAAATAAAAAAAGACTAAGACTGACTAATCTACATAAAGCAAGAGAAGCTCAAAAACCATGTCATGAGAAAGTATTAGTCAAAATGTAGCTTGCAAGCACTAGAAACATTCAGTTAAAGTGCCCTAGTAAATTCATCCCTAAACATTTTTTAATTGAGTTGTTAGTGAGTTTGGGGAGGAAAGGAAAGGCTATTGAAAGAAATCACTGATTACAGAGAAGACATGTCAATCTTATGGGATCAAAAGAAGACCTTAGGAAAAGTAAATGTTGCTTTAACTTTAAAATCTAGAATAAGTCAAACTGGCAAAAATTTAAACACACAACTATGGCTCAATAAAGAGTGAATCAATCAAGTCAATCCAATTAATTTCCTTTCTGTGACAATATAAGCCATACAATAGAACATATTAAAATCAGTCTTTTTTAAAGATTTTTTCTCATGATATACTCATCAAATCAAATTCAAAGACTTCAAACACTAGAAATCCAAAAAAGTTTAAGCGATTCCTTTTAAAAAATAATTATTGATGAGTGGTGAAGACTAAATATATAAAATAAAAGACCAACAATATAAAGCAGTGATCTGGAAAATAAATTCAAAAGAATATCTAAATTAGAACATGAAAGTTTTGGTTTGAGCACGTAGAAAAAGAAAGGAGGCCAAATCAAGTAATATTCTTGCCATTGAACTATACACATTAATGTTACAGCTGAAAGCAAATTAGATTAAGAATCAGAAGTCAGAAATGGAGTTCGCCAAAACCTTGACAGATGTTTCTTTAAAAATCAAGATGTTCTGTAATATGATAAAACAAATTCATAGAGAAGTGATGTGACTAAAGCACAAGTACAGGGCATGATCTATGTTCACAGATCATACATGAGTCTTTGAGACAATGCTATTATCTTAAAACCTAAAATATACTAATGTACAAGCCCACATTTGCGTAACAAAATGATACAAACATAACCATTCCATACTCTTGTCAGGAAGGAATTGCTTTTTACAATGACAGCAATTATATAATGCAGTTCACTGTATTTGCAACTTTAATTTAAATAGATATTGTCAAATTATTCTCCAAAAATATTGTGTCAACTAGCAGTCCCTTCAACGTTGTATAAAAGGTTATATTCTCACGTCTTAAATATTATCAATCTTTAAACTTTTTACTAATTTGAGAAATTAAAAACAATATTTGAATCTGAGTAAAACTGAGTTTGGGTAACATTTCATGTATTTACTGAATATTATCATTTCTTCCATTGTAAATTGCTTGTTCATATATTTGCTCTTTTTTATTAGGTTGTTTTATTTTTCTTAATATTTTATTAATGCTCCTTGTGTATTAGGGATCTCTTTACCTGTTAATATGATGTAAATATTTTCTATTAATCCATAACTGTCACTACACAGTTGTGTGAGTCCTTACACTGTACAGAATTTTAAATATTTATGTAACAATATTTCATTAATTTCCTTCATGGCTCCAGATATTTTTGTTTCTGTTTGTATTTCATTTGTTTAGCTTATAAAGGCCTTCGACATTAGATTTAGAAATCTTCTAATCTTTATTTTATAGATTTATAGTTATTTTTACATTGCAATGTTGATACCACATAAATTTTTGTACATGCCATGAAGTAGGGCTCTCACTTTATTTTCTTACAAACTGACAGCTGGTTGTCTTAATCATTTACTTAAGACTCCATATTATCTACTTTCATTATTGGTGTGATTGTTACTGTTGCTGAACCCTTTCTCATATCAGCTGTTGCCAAGATTGTTGCTAGATATTTCTGCCAACAAGTATCTGTCAATTTTTTTTCCATTTGCCTGTTATGCCTAAAGATCCAGCTAAATTTTCACGTCAACTATGAAATTCTTCCTGACCATCACAGACAAACTGAAGTAACATAATTCCTAAGTAATTTTATTATAGATTTTCAAATTACTTACAACTCCTTATATCAGCAATAAATTGATCCTGACTGACATAAATACATAAAAATAGCCCTACATCTAAAGACTGTTTTTTGTGATAGACACCTCTGTATAAATACCCTTTAAATGCAGAAATCAAACCATTTTTTTTAATTTGGTGCCAGGTATCAAAATGCCTTAAAAATTCTTTTATAAAATATGAAGACCAGGCACAGTGACCCATGCCCGTAATCCTAGCACTTTGGGAAACTGAGGTAGAAGAATTAGTTGAAGCCAGGAATTTGAGACCAGCCTGAGCAACATAGCAAGACCCCTGTCTCTACAAAAAACTTAAAATATTTGACAAATATGCTGGATGTGCCTGTAGTCCCAGCTACTCGCAAGGCCTGTTGGAGGTTACAGTGAGCTGTGATGATGCCACTGCACTCAAGCCTGGGCAACAGAGTGAGACTGTCTCAAAAATAAAATAAAATAAAATAAAATAAAATAAAATAAAATAAAATAATGCTGATGAAGCAAAGAAACAAAAAAGGAAAGGAAAACCTTAGGATGTGTGTGATTTCTCTGATTGAGATTATTGTGTAGAAACACAATTTTCAACCTACTAATGACTGTTATTGTTCTCTATAAAAACTCTCTGGAATAACTGACATTTTAGGTTTGTATCAATTTCTTTTTATAATAAATCAAAGAAGTTAGACCAAAATTAAGTTCATAGAATTTATGGTCACCACCCCTACTTTTCTTTCAGATTTCCATGCATAAAATAGAACTCACATGAAGTCCTTCAGTGAAGCTTTCCTGAGAGCAGAGGCATCTGTATGGCCGGCTTGTCGTGTCACAATTATCGGCATGACCATGGCACTGACATCTGCAAATGTGAGCATTGCACACTCCTAAGACACACCAACTCAACTGTGAATATATTTAAGCCCCTACGAATATATATACACATTGTGTGAATCCAACAAGGAAGACAGTATGTTTAATCAACACAAAAATCAGTTTCTCTTTAATCATGTGAATATTCACAAAAGTTTTGAATTAATCCTGAAGCACTAGAAGGACCATCATCATTATCCAAACCATGCTGCCTTGTAAAGATAATTTTCAAGCCATCCTGGGAAGGGGGATGGCATTTTCTACACTTAATACCAACCATTTACCAAGGGAACGCATTTACTGAAACTATTTTAAGTACACTTAAAAATTTAAAGTTCAGAATAAACTGCAGAATGAAGGGTTTTTTTGCTCTTTTTTTCAAAGTTAAATGATAAATATTTGATAGTATTGTTTTTTTCATTATGCTATTACTTAACAAACAAACAATGCTTACCTATTGGCATTCTGATCTGTTTTTAAAGATATACTTTATTCACAAGGGATATCATTCCTCTAGAACAACCCATTCTAAATATAATCTATAAGCACATTTCTGCATTGGATAGTTTGCTGCCTAGTTTTGCAACTATCAATTTTAAAAAAAATATTATAAGTCATATTCTCAATTGTGATCAGACATTTATAAATTACTTAGGACACATCAGATCTTTTCTCTAAAGGAGAACAAATATTCCCCATGGAACTATGAACTGTAATCTCAGGTAGTGCAAGCCCCATACTTAAAAAAAACTCTGTGGCACTATAGTTACAACTCCAAATCCAGCTCTTTCTCTTTGCTTCCAACAGAATATTTGCAAATTATATTCTAGAACAAACCAAGTAAAATATTGAATAAATTATTTCTAAGTCAGATTCAGAGTATCATAACTTTTAAACCCAATAACTTTTGAAAATTGATTCCATAACAATGTTATATCATTTACAGAAAAGACTCACTAATCTCCCCAAAAAATCTTACAGCAGGAAATCATTGCAGAAGGTGAAGCTTGGAATTTGGATTGCTCTAAAATCTAAGTTAATGTATTTTTAAATAGGTATAACAAAAACCTTGTTGAAAACAAAATTTACAATGAAAATCACACTACAATGAAAACCTGGGTAATGAACACTACCTCCCACTAATGGTGATTTCGTCCACCGCATAATATCTGTGTCTGAGGTTGACGGCAGTCTCAGTTGTATAGTACTGACCACGGAAATGAAACCTTATTTGTGTCGCTTTTACAAACTCCTGAAGAGATGGGGTGTTATAGAAGTCATTGTATCCAGGTCGAAAATTTGGTCCAGGTGTCAGGATGCTAAATGTGACGTTGCCACAGGAATACGGAGTAAAACTGTTGGGGAAAGAAATTTGATATCATGACAATCTATTCATATTTTCGACAAAATTTTGTAATTTCTAATAACTTTGAGAAATTACACTATATATTATCAGTAAGAGCTTAAGTTCTTCATTCTGGGAAAGCAAACATATTCCATATATTTCATATGCAAACAATAAAAGATTGTCACAGAAAGCCATACTAAAACATACCTTGAGAACATAATGAAAATTCTATTAATACAGATAACTTGCTAAACAATCTGAAAATCAGATTGCAAAACACCAGTGAGATTAAAAATGTGAATTAAAGTCTTTTACAAGAACTTTAAACATAGTTTAAAACTCAATTTAGGGAGGAGATTTAAGAGAATATGCCTCAAGAAAGTTGATATTGATAGAAGGAAGTCTCTACCAGCCTAGTGAGTCAGCTTACGTGTAGGTTATTACTACCTCGACAGTCTATTATAATTAATTATTTAAAAGGTATTCATACTTGGAAAGCTGAAGACAGTTGACAGAATCAGGATTTTCCAAATTTCCATTGTTTTTCATTCCAAAAGCACTGCAATTTCTAGCAAAATACTGCCAGTCCTCCCAATCGAAACTGTCCTCCTTCTTCCTTTGAATCCTTATTTCTGTTGGTTGTAGACTAAAGAACTGAATGATAATATAAAACACCTGAAAACGAATGTTAATTATTATAATTGAAGTTTTAAGTTTGACCCATCAGTATAAATCAAACCACGGAATTGTTAGATTCAAATATAATGGATTACTTCCTCATAATTATAATTATCAAATATTTATTGGACATCCAGAAACTTCATAGTCCTGTATTAAAAGCAGTATATTCTATAATTGTATATCCATCCCTCTTCTAAAGGATTTTTTAAATCAAAGTGCAAATTAATATTGCTTTATATAAAGATGTGAACAAAAAGCATTACTTCCATGAAATAAATGTCATATATGTTCTTAAGTAGTTATTTAGAAACAGCACCTCAGTTTTGATTAATTTGTGCTACTTAATAAAAAGAATGTTTCCACATTTCATAAATATTATTTTAATAATCTCTAAAAAATAAGGCCCTGCCTATCGTCTTTAAGATATTTTTATTTCATGTATTGTAATACACTGCTTTCAGGAGGTCATGTTCAATTGCCTGGTTCAGCTTTCACCTTGCAATGAGGTTGAATCGCGTTCCCCACATAGATATGGCCAAATACTAACTCCTAACACCTGTGAACATGACCTTATTTGAAAATAGGATCTTTGCAAATATAATTAAGAATGTTAAAATGAGATCATCTTGGATTTAGGGTGGGTTTTATAAGAGAAAGAAGAGGGAACATGAAGGCAGAGATTGAAGCTATCCTGCCATGAGCCTAGTAACACCAAGAGCCCGCCCAAGCTAGAAGCAGCAAGGAAGGATCCTCCTCTGGAGCCTGTGGAGGGAGCATAGTCCTGCCAACACACCGAGTTTGTGTTTTTGGTGTTCAGAACTGCAAGAGGATACATTGCTATTGTTTTAAGACATAAGGTTTGTGGTAATTTGTTGCAGCAGCCACTGGAAATTCATGCACACCCCATAGTTTGTAATTACCTGATACTGTCCATTTTCCAAATCTACTGAAATCGTCACTCCTTGATTAAGCTGGGTGATGTTTGTAAACACATTTGAAACCCACGCAGTACTGATATCATTATCATTGACAAAAGAGAGAGGATGGGCTTCCGGATTCAACCGTGACACTCTGTTATTGGTTGTATCTTCTGCGTCATTAGGAATGCAGTATCGCTGTCCCAAAGGATGGACCCGAGGGTGGCTGCCCGGGCAGCGGCAATGTGACTGGATATGCAATCTGAGCAGGTCTCCGGAAAAAACTTCCAGAATCTCTCTGTGGGAGTCAGAGGGGGACTGTGAGAACAAATAGCTTTACAGTAATAGAAACCTCTAAAAGTTGTTACAAATGAGAATCACTCTTTTAGTGTTTTGATGAGTATCCATTTAGCTTTAATAATTTTCTAAATGGTACATAAAATAAAACTCATTCCTGGCCAAATAAACATACTCATTCTCATCAAATGAATATCAAAATCAGTACATTTTCCATGTTAACTTTATACCTCAAGAAGCATGCACAAGCCCTTGTCTGATTATCAAGATGTGATGTTCAAGTATCAGAATGTGTTACTTTGTCTATTTGTGATAATATAAAAAGGTAACATTTATTTAGCTTGTTAAACTGAGTTACCACTGAGAATGAACAGTAATATATTGAGAATAATGAGAGTTATAGATAAGGTCTCCGGTTCATCCATAGGAAAGCAGTAGGAAAGCAAGCATCATTTTATCTGCTTCTGTTTTAGGCGAAGGGACTGAGGCCAAGGCCATTTGTCAATGGTTTCCTGTGACTCATCGGTACAGATCCTGGCATCCTTCAGTGGCTTCAGATCATATGGCAGCTGCCAACAGTCAAAGAAGAATGCCAGTTCCAGGTAGATATATTTAATTTTTCCATTAAGGGCAATATACTTGTTCTAGACCAGAATTAGTCATTCTATTTATAGGCATTCTTCCATAACACCTACCCAGACATTTCAAGTAGGCCAACTGGAGAGACCAGGATTCTTCACTCAGTCCCCAGTGGGGCAAAGTCAGGCAGTTTTTTCCATTCCCTACATCACATGCAGTGATACCTTCTTTTTTAAATCTCATTGATATTTTTAAACTGACATCAGGTTTTGAATGGGTCCAAAAGCTGGTACCCCAGTATAGGATCCTTGCCCCCACGGAAAAACTTTATTCCCAAAGAATTACTGCAACATTGCTCTTCAGCATTTTAGACAAAGCTGATCTAAAAGGGAGTAAGGCTAGTGGCAGAAAATCTCCCCGACAAGGTGCTTCAGTGCAACCACACCCTTTATTAAGGCATCTCTTGATTATATAGACTAATAGAAAAGAATGTTTATATTGCTAACGCATCTGCCACTGATCAAGCAAGGCTTCACCAACTTACAAGAACTAGTCTTATTGTTTGGAAATTCACCACTAATCTACATCACCCTTGAAGAAATATAAATAAACATTCTCCTTGTTGCTCTTTGATGAAGTAAATAAGATCAACTCATCCATACGATGATGTATTATTATATCATCAGATCATAAGTTGGGGAAGAAAAGCTCAGAGGCCATCCTAAAGAGAATTTTACTTGAACTTTTCTGAATAAAATGGAAATCTCTGTGCTTCTAAGAAGCCCTAAGAAAAATTTCTCACCTATTCTCGAGATGAGAAAATACTTCATTAAAACTAGCTTAAGTCTATATAATTATTTGTTCACTGGAAATAGAAAAATACATCACAATACTTCAAATATCCATTCTTCTTGTCTCCAAGTCCAATAGCCCAGTCTCGTAAGAATTTCCCATATATCAAAATAATTAATCATTTTCATTGTTCTATATTCTCTAGTAGTTATAAATTCAACAAAGCAATTTTTAAAAGGCAGTAGCAGTTTCTTAAGTATTAGAAACTACTTCACATAGAATGTTTAAATAAATGTATCCCAAATTCTATAAACCATTCAAAAATCAAGTTTTCTGAGAGAAAATCCTCTGTAAAGAATTCGATCAGTTTCATATTATAAGGAGTTACCCGATCGAGTAGCTTTAGTGAATAACAGCCACAGACTATGCCAAAGCAAACACTGCAAACATTAATTAGGTGATGTTTGCCAAATGCTGTAAAGATGAAAAATGTTATAATCTTCACAGTACTCTTATTTAAGTGAATTCAGCAGTTATGCTTACATTTCTTGAAGTTTACAATACAACATCTGCTTACCTGTTTGTAAGTGCCACTTGGTATAATCGAAAATCTTGCATTCTTCCAACAAACTGCTCTAAACCTGCAAAATACATATAGGTACATAAGAAGTCTCAGTTTACCAAGAAATGGCTGACAAATATTTTAGTGATGTTACCTTTGGAGCTGTAAAGCTTTAATATATTCATGTCACTGCCCTTTCAAATTCTTACAGATCAATGTACATTTTGCTAATTCCACATGACTAAAAATTATAATCATAGTTATTTCCATAGACATTGCAGGACTTAAGTCAAAATGCATACTTTGGCCAGCTTATTTACCTACCTAACTCATGGCTTTCTCCAGAAGTCCCTTCCCAAATCAAATTTCTCTCTAGTTTATAAACCTATAAATCTATTATCTCATCAGTCCTAAATTTGATTGTCATCTGGTTCCAGTTGCAATTTCCAGAGTATTTACCAAGAGGAACGTTTCTTACTCTCATACCCCGTTCTATCTCTGTGCTCCAGAACATCTGCTTGGGTCCTCTCTAAACTTAGATTAATGCCTGCTCCAGAAAATCTCCAATAAATGACGATAAATTGAAGACCCCGTACTCAAGGTTCTGAGTTATTCACATACACCAATAATATTCTAGTTCACTTTCAAAGTTTTATCACCTCATGAGAATTCTTCTAAAATAACCAGGTTTAAAGACCAATCTACACTGAATTAGGTGAACTTTCTAGGCATTTGTAGATATCAACCTTAAGCCACATGGTATTATTGTATTTATTTGCTTAGTAAATATTTACTAAGAACTTGCTAAGACAGATAAAACCAAGAAAGTGGCAACAGAAAAAAATAAGAAAACTACCACCTCTAAGTTTTTTGGTATGTTTTTAATGAAGAGAGATACTTGATAAAAAGTAAAATTCTAGCTGGACTTGGGATCATGGGGACACAAAAGGGGATGGGCTATAATATATAATGCCAACTCAGTAAATTAAGTGCTTTTTAATTAAAATTGGATCAATGCCTAATTCATCAAATGACCATTTCCCCAATGTGTTTGTTCTTTTAACTATTCAGTTTTTCACTCTGTCTTGATAAAATTTTCAAGAATGTTAGATTTATGTTGGCCACTGCCCCTTGGTGGTGCCCTGGAGGAACGTGGGGCAGATGGAGCATCTGTCTGATGAATGAAAGATGGAAAGTAGAGTTAGCACCCAGGATAGGCTGAGATGGAGATCGTAGAAGCAGGAGGACACTAGTGAGCAAAGAATTATGAGACTTAGGAGCATATAAAGAGTATGCGAGTGTGTATATGCATATGTATATATTCATATTTATTTTTATACTTATATTAAAGAATATATTTAAGAAAACAGCCAAGAATATTTTATATATGAATATTTATTCATAAGCATAAGCATTTTCAATTGATTTATTCTAATAATACACTTATAGGCTCTCCCATGCTGCCCCTCAGTCCTAGTCTTCCACATACCCCACAAGTTGAGGCCCACAGGACAATGGTGCTCTGTGCAGCCCCCTGCTCTGACTCTCCTGTAGGTGGTGTTCCTCTGCCCTATCAGTCCAAAAACAGGCAACTGGTACAAGCACACATAATTATTCCTTCAAGTGGTGTTATGAAGATAACAAGATGAAATCTATGAAAACTTTGTAGAAATCTTTAGAAAATTTCCAGCGTGCATTGCTTTGGAAATGATAATGAGTCAAAACAAATAATATAACCCAGTAAACTGTGCGTTTGGTGAAGTGGCCGTGTGGGCAACTTGATTTATAGTCAATTAACCTGGATCCAAGATCAAAGCAGGGACAGGTAAAAGGAAGGACATACTGTTTTTAGAGATAGAAGGAAAGATGGGAAGAATACATGTGAACACAGCAAAGTCATTGTGTGCTTGTGTGCTTTTGTTTGTGGGGTAGGGAAGACAAACTGAGGAAAATCACTCTTCATGACATGAATTTTCTGTGTGAGCCAGGAGGGAATGTTGTCTGCCAGGAACAAAGGAAGCCGGATCTGCCTCCTGTTGATTCTTCACCTTCACCTGTCCCACCCTCCTAGCTTGCTTTACACCCCATGCTGCAGCTGTACAGCCTGAATTTTTAATGCCCCACAACTGTCAAACTCTCTAAGCCCTAAGGTTTCAATTTAGCCTCTGCTTCAAATGTTTCTGCCCCAGCCCAGCCCTTAACATCTCACCTTTGAAATATTTCCTGTAAGAAACCTTCTATAGCCCACTTTGGTTCTCTGAGCTCCTGTAGCACTGTGCACTTCTAATTCTTTGAGAAGCCACCCAGCTTGCAGTGCTTGGAGCTTTCATTTAAGCATATAGATAAACATAATAAATGAGTCATTTATACAGTATATTAGAACATAATGAATGCTATGAAAAAGAGAAAAAGTAGAGCAGGTTGGAGAGCATGGGTGGATTTTATTGGGGATGTTATGTTCAAGAGAGGCCTCATTGGAAAATGTGGCATTGACAGGGGAACAGGAGTGAATCACGCATATATCTAGGGGCAAAGTGTTTCAGGCAGGCATTGATGAGTACATAGACCCCTAAAGCATCATGCTTGGCATGTGACAGGAGGTGCAAGAAACCAGCGTCCTGGAGCAGAACAAGAGAGGGGGAGGCTACTAGAACATTAGATCAGACAAGCAAGTGGTTGGGTTGAGGGGTGGGGTGGACATGCAAATTGTTAGAAACTTTATACCCTGTTGAAGAGAATTAGGTTTCTAAATGAAATGAGAATCCACTGGAGGGTTTTGAGTAGGGAGCAACATGATCTCAGGTTTATTCAAAAGTTCTGAGAGGAGAATGTAAGGGGACAAGGGCAGAAGCTGAGAGGCTAGTTAGGAGGTTATTACAGTCATCCAGGTGAAAAATGAGGGTAGTCAGACCAGGGTGTCAAGAGTGGAGGTGTACCTTTCATTGCTGATAAATTGGAATTCACTTCCTATATTTTAATAATAGTTAAAGGGAAGCTCTGCTGCAGAGGGATAATGAAATCTATTTTATCATCTATAAAATAAAGGGGTTGGGTTTTATAACCTTTAAAAAACCATTTTAGTTTTAAATTTTGGAGTCTGCAATCATATTCACTGCCACAGAATTCACATTTGAAGGAATTTTTCTTAAAAACAGAGAAAGTTTTCTAAAGCCCTAGAGGTAATGTGAATCATCCATCCCAAATAAGAGAATTATGATTCGGGAGGGGGAGATTGCTATAAAATATTTCAAGGACATTCATTGGGATGGATTTTACTCATTCTTTTGCTAGTTGCCAATTTTTAAAGAACAGATATTCACTGGAATAAACATTCCATAGAAAGACTTTTCTCTGAAAAATATTCACATGGCACAGATAGATCTAAATTATATAAATTGATCAGGGAAATAGACATGACTCATACAACACCGACCTCATAGTTGTCTAGTCAGAAAACAGGTAATGACTGGAAAGGAGCAGATCTGTATTACAAATGGGTGGCAATGTAAAATTAGTTAAATGGGGAAACTGTGAATAAGTAATCTAATATATAAATCAGGGTAAAAACAGATTTGCAATAAGGGTAAATAAATGTCACATCGATCAGAAAAGAAGAAATAAAACTGCCTCTATTTGCAGACAGCATGATTGTCTACGTAGAAAATTTCAGTGAATCTACACAAAAGCTATTAGAAATAATAAGTGAATTTAGCAATTTTATATGACAGAAATTCAATATGTAAAAATCAATTCAAAATTTCTATATACTGGCAATGAATCAATAGAAATTAAAAATTTTAATTACTATTTATATTAGCACCCAAAACATGAAATACTAGTTATAAATCTAACAAAGCATGGCAGTGTCTATAGGGAAAAACTACAAGACATGAATGAAACAAATAACAGGATATCATCAAGAAGGGCAGAGTAAGAACAACTGAAAAGTCACTCTGCCATAAAAGCCTTGAGAACACTAGCAAAGAGTGTCAAATTAACTTTTTTTGGAACTCTGGAAATAAGCCAAAGACTTGCAACAATGTAGGAAGTGTTTATTTTTTAAATGTCTGAATATTGATAAGAACAACATGGTCTGTGGCATTTTCACTTTCCCTATTCCCATCCTCTTCTCTGTCACTTAATTGCAGCCTTGAAAATGAACAGTCTACAATCAGAGTGAAAATCAGCAGCCTAGCAGCCACTGGAAGGATCAGAATGGGATTGGGGCTCTGCAAAGACCTATCCTCAGATAATTGTCATTATTTGATCTGGCAGTACCTTAGAGAACTCCAATAGAAAGGCTTAAACTGACTCAGAGTTCGCCAGTTTGAAACAGCCTTTACCATGTTTGTTGAAAGCAATCAGTGGCAACTGCTTAACATTGCAGATGACCAAGGCAGCAATAACTATTGGAGAAACAACAAACAAAGACACTTAAAAGGAGAAGATGGGGAATGACATGTCCAAAGGCGGCTTTGCAAAGCTCTGACATATGGCTGGGAATCTACAAGGCTATGCACATGCAAAGGGCTATGTGCATGTCCAGGCATAGGCACATGCTGAAGAAAGACTTGAGAAGGACCTAAGCTCTCACCATAGCCTGACCGTGAGGCTCTGCACAAGCAGAAATATGTGATTGAAGAAGAGTGCTAAACTGCCCGAGTATTGAAGGCATGCTTCAACATGCATACAGACCCTGCAGCAAAGAACTTAAAAATTTATTGGTTCTAGGGATTTAAGAAATTCTCTGTTCAACCATTGGCTGACTGCTAAGCTAAGAAAACATGGTCTTCACTGACCATATATGACAAAGAAACAGACTGTACACAACTAGTTCAGGAAAGTCACTAAACAAGCAAATTGCAATAACAATAACAAATAAAAACAACAACAAACTCTGGGAAAGGAAAGAATCCGTTTTCAAAATTTCCTATGTTATATACTTAATGTCTTGTTTCAACAAAATTTTTGACATATGCAGAGAAACTCCTATAAATAATACACAGGGGAGGAAAAATGGGCAATAGAAACTGGGCCAATTGTAAGCCTATGCATTTAAACTTACTAGACAAAGGCTTTAAATCAATTATTTTAAATATGTTTAAAGAACTAAAAAAAAGGTCGAAGGAACTAAGGGAAAGTATGAGAAAAATGCCTCAGCAAATAGAGAGTGTAAGAAGTAGAAAATTAAAAAATGAAAAATTTGCTAGAGGAGCTCAGCAGATCTGAATGGACAGAAGAAAAGAATCAGTGAAAATGTATATAATTCAATTGAGATTATCCCATCTGAAGAACAGAAAGGAAAAGAATGTTGAAAAATTAACAGAGCCTCAGAGGTCAGTGGGACACTAACAAGTGCACCATCATAAGCATAATGGGAGTTCCAGAGAACAGACAACAGGACAGAAAGAATATTTAGAAAAATCATCACTAAAAACTTCCCAAATTTGAGGAAAACCATTAATCTACACATCTGAGAAGCTCAATGAACTCCAAAAAGGATAAAATCTGAGATCCATACCATAGTACATCAAAATGAAACTGTTCAAAGACAAAGGCAGAGAGAAAAACCTGAAAGCAGTAAAAGGAATACAGCCCATCTCATACAAGGGATCCTCAGTAAAAATTAACCGTAGATTTCACATTAGAAACCACGGAGGCCAGAAGCCAGTGGGATGACATATTTGAAGTACTGAAAGAAAAAAGACATCCAATCAAAAATTCTGTTTCCAGCAAAACTGTCCTTCACAGAGAACAGAGAGCCAAATCCATTTACTTATTTTTTTATGCTCACTACGGTAAGGGCTTCAGGACAAAAAAACATTAAACTGTGTTTTCTGGTTTTATTATTGTTATTGTTAATATATTTAGGCATAATAGAAAAGGATAATTATATTCTCTAGCTGTCACTGAACCATAAGAAAATAAAAGTCCAAATGATATCAGTATTTCACACAAAAAAGCACATGTTCAATATATAGTGATATATTAATATAATTAACACCTTATTACACAATTATACAATACATATACAGTATGATTATAAAATATCTGGAATTGAGGAAAGTTTAAAAATTCACTTCCAGAATCACTAGTTAAGATCAGTGAAAAGAAAGGTATTATCCTGAAGAACTAACAGCTGGCTATAAAATATTCAAAAGTAATAAACCACCAGAGAACAGAAGCTAATACTATGCTAACACTGTTCAATTCCTTTCCTTCTCTTCAAAGCCAGCCTTCTCCAACAGCCTTGCTCAAAGCCTTCTTTCCCTCATCATTTATAAATTATCTATAATCCCTTTTCTACCCCCATCACGATAGTGAAAGTGCACTCTTGATGTCTACACTGTGTGTGATTTTCAGTTTTATAACTTCTCATTCTCCTTGATACTCTGCTGTGTAGTAAATTACTAACACTCATTCCCCTAAACTTACTCTCTCCCCTCTCCCCTCCCTCCTCTACTCCTTTCCATTCCTCTCCCCCACCTCCTTCCTTTTCTCCCCTCCCAACCCTACCCTGCTCTAGGTCCACATACACACTAAACCTCAACTTAAAGACATTTTCACAAAAGCAGAGAGAATTTGTTTCAAGAGACTGAACTGCAAGCAATGGAAAAAAAAAATTTCTTCCAGCTGCCAAGAAATAACATCCGGTAGAACCCAGGATTTGCAGCAAACAACAAAGAGCACCAGAATGGGCTAACTTTTAAAAAGAGAGAGAAATCATTTCATGGGGTTTAAATAAACAAAACACAGCATTTACCAATATCTACTATGTCGTTACTCTAAATTGAAATTTTTTTCTTCCTTAACCTAGATAAATTTTGATTTTGAGCCAAAAAATTAAATATAGTTCATGACCATTATTCAAAAATACTTGTTTCACTAAGTCAACAAACTTAAACAGTATCTACCTCTTGGGTACAATGACCACTATTCTGGTGATGGGCACATGCATAGCCCCAGCTTAAGCATTATATGAAGTATCCATGTACCAAAAACATTAGTACCCCAACACTTTGACATTTTAAAAAATAATAATTAACATTAGTAACATTTATAACAAGATTTTATTGAATACTTAAGTGAATAAAATGATAGTATTTATAAGCTTTACAATCACTCTGAAAAATATGTATATAAAACACATTTTACAAATGAGAAAACAAATTAGGAAATTGGATTGAGAAGTTAAATTCTTTGCCAAAGTCACTTGGCTGATAAAAAGCAGAGATAGGATTCCAACCCAAATCTGTCTGATTCTAAATCTCATGCCTTGCTTCTCAGGCACTAATTATTATAGCAATAATAATTTGTATGTACAATGAATTAAATGTCCAGTGCAGATCTGTGTTTCCTCAATCCATGTACCCAGTGTAGAATTCAAATTATTACCATTTTCAAGACTACCCTCTGTACAAATTAGGTGTCTCTGGCTGAACTGCAGATACATTCAGAGAATAAATCTACTCTGTACAATGCTTCCATTTCTTACTTTGTTCAAAATTAGAAAATATTTTTATTATTATAAAATAATATAGTTTATTGAAAAATTGCAATCAATACAAAAAGAAATTTGAAAGTCAGTTCCTTGCAATCCCATTCATAGAGATTACCATTATTTTTTTTTTTTTAGATTTTTTAAAAAAATCTTTAATGGCTCTTCAAAAGAATTACAGAAACACATGTTCATTATAAGAAATTTCAAATAATACATAAAGAAGTAAAACTAACTCCATTATCCTGAAGAGGTACAAAATAAAATAAGGTATCATTTTTTAAATTATCATATTGGCAAGATTAAAAAGTGACAATATCTAGTGCTGGCAAGGATGCAGGCCAGGAATTATCAACCTTGGGTTGGCTTTGCTCATGTAATTTTTTGTTATAGGGGATTGTCTTGTTTATTAAACTGTGTGTCATGAGTAACTTCACTTCAAAATACATTTATAAGGGTAAAAACTTATTAAAATTCTGAATAACACCTTGGCATATGCCCTTCTAGACTTTTAAAAACAAAACATATACATTAAATTAGCTGCTATACTACACATTCTTTCCTGTTTCATGTAACAACATATCGCGAACCCATTGCCATGTCTCTACAAAAAGACATATTTCATTCCTCTTAATGGTGTAAACTATTCCATTGTGCACATGAATTGTAATTTATTTAATCAATTCCCTTTTGAAGTCTCTAACGGATTTCAATTATTTGCTGCTTTACATAATTCTACAGTGAACATTTTTAGTACATATTTAAGCCCTGTCTAATTATATTCTTGAGACAATGTCCTGGAAGTAGAAATCTTGAATTAAGTAGTGTTCACATTTTTACTTTTGATAGTTTGCCAGGTTATCCAAAACTCTTTCCAACACTGGTATTATCTCTTTTTATTTCTTGCCAAACTAAGTACAAAATAGTAAGTATTGTTTGAATGTTAAATTCTCAGTTTACTAGTCAGATGTTTTAATATTTTCCTTTAGTGTTTCTGGACATGGTATCATACTAATAAAAGTCTTCAATTATGCCAGGATTACAGAAGCATTTGGCTTCATATTTCTATGCTCTCTTATGATTACATATTTTACATTCAAACTTCAAGTAATCAACAGTTTTTATTTGGTACAGTTGTGAGGCATACACTATATATATACATATATATATATATGTATCTCCATACACACACACACACAAAGACATAAAACACAACTGGCCAATTATCCTCATAGTATTGCTAGGTAGCTTTTCTGCAATGATCTGAAATCAACTTTAACTAAAGCCCTCTATAGCTCTACACACCTTATTCCTATATTCTTCTTCCATTCAATTACCCATCTCAATTCATCAATTTCTATACTTTTTTTATTTCTTTTCTATCTAATTCTCCCCCCAAAAAAATCTCAGAAAAATTTTAGCATAATATCAGCTGGACTAAAAGGAAAATAGACCTAGCTGAGGTTAGAAACGTGGACCCCTGGGACACTGGTAGAGATTAAAAAAAAAAGTAGCATGCCAACTCCAGAATTAAAAACAAGCCGATGGGTTAAGACACAGACAAAGTAGAAACATGGAAGTAGGAGTTAGCTTTAGATGATGATCCTTTTCTTCCCTGGGTATTCACTTTAACAGGTACTCAACACACATTTATTGATTCCTTAATGACCAATGACTTTCTTAAGAAAGTCATACACATTTGAATCATTTGAATGCATAATATACAAATTCTCACCTTTAATGGGAAACTAGGACTCTGTTGATAAATGAGTTCAGAAATATCTCTGAAAAGTTTTGATTCACACAGTTCTGTAATTTTAAATCCAAAATCTGGAGAGCTGTTATAGTTTATAACCACGATGACATTAGTGACTCCCCCATAACTACATATTATATCTTCTGGCACAAGTCCCCTAGGTTATATACCCAACTAGAAGCATTGAAATAAATCTAGAACTGAAAGAAGAAAATTTTCTAAAAATCAACCAGCAAACATTGGTTAATACATATGGTCTAAGGTGTTTCTATCTGTGTATTTAAAAATTAGCCTGGCCAAATCAGATTATTCCCTTAATATGTACAGATGAGGGTTCGGTGAAAAGCATTCATTGAGTCCATTGATTCATTTCCTAGGGGAGGCAAAGACAAGTCCTTCCGCAACAGAAAGTTGTCACTAGCAACTTTCTGGAGAATTATGCTAGAGATAAGACTCAAAGAAAAAGCTTTGTGGTAGTCAACACTCATGTGGAAAGTTGTTACTTTCTGTGCACAAAACGGAGAACCGAGTCAAACGTAATCAGAGGAAGACAGAAAAGATACATCTTGATCTGCTACAGGGCTTCACTTGCTACGCCTGAGTTTGAGGCAGTGTCTGTTCCAAAGCAGAGACAGCCGGCCTGGCACCGCATGAGAGAACCCTTAATTCAGCTCCCAGTAATCGCCTGCACAATTACCTCTTTTGAATGAAACCATCTTGGATGTGGACAAAAGTATGGAGGACAGCGACTTAATTTTTTTATTTTGAAAAAAAAAAGGAGCAAGGGAGAGAAAGAAAATGATTTATAATAAGTCCATAGGAACATTCTGTACCTATCTCTTTTCTGATTAGAGAGGTGGCATGGAGCCTGGCTCATTAGGCAGAAGTAATGAGCCGGTCTACATGCCATCTCTAATTAGAGAAAAGATACAGTAGGTACAACTGTACGTATAAATTGATAGAATAAAGATAAAAATTATTTAAAATATCCTTTTCCTCTTGTAGCTCTCAAATGTCCAGGACGTAAAGGAGAAAATTATAATAAAAACCAAATAAAATTTGAAATAAACCCTTTTCCACTTACATGTTTTCTAACCAGGGGTGAAATTTATTTTTATACAGTTTAAAAATAAATATCATCTTCAGTTCACACTGTCCTTTTGAAGCATTAATTCAACACAGTACACTGAAGTAAAATAGAAGCAAGTCATTTAACGTGCAGTGCATGGTGGACAAATTTATGGCACTATCGAATACTTTGAGTAACATTTGGTGCAATAAAACATTTTTAGAAGTACTAATGGGGATTAAATATTGAAATAAGGCTCACAAGATTTAATATGTTATTTAAAAATTCTGCATGCAGAGTACTTTATAAAATTCTTCAATATAGTAATGACTCAAACCAAGCTTCTAAATATATAGGTTCCTTAAAATATTGCTTCTTCACATAAGTTTAGCCTGATCTAAGAGCATACACAAATTAAAGTAATAGACTCTTTTATACACAATTTCCTCTTTTGATCCCTACAACAATCATATAGAAAGATAGTATTGGCCTTATCCTATTGTTTCATAATAAAAAAATAGATATTCAAAGACGTTATTAATAGTAGTTGCTACTTATTGCATATTTGCTACACAACAAGCAGTATGTTCTAAACACATATTGTTTCACATAATTCTTATAATATCCTTATGAATTACGTATTAAAACATCATTTAAAGTATTAGAACACAGAGACCTACATAGGGTAGATATTTTGATCAAAGGAACACAATTGGATTAAACTCAATCCCAGGCTTGACACTAGAGTTTAGAAATTTAACCACAATGTTTTGAATATATTTTGAGTATCAAACATATATGCCTTCTTTTTTTAGATATGAGCTTAAACAACTCAGACCAAAGAGGAAAACGAAACTAAAATTTTCTATTATTTCATAATTAATAGCAATAACATATCATTCCAAAGTCATGTCCATGTTATGCATTTATTAGAATGATCTGAAAAGATTTCAAGTTCCTGTTATGTACATATGATAGGATTATGTACCTCTTAGAATTAATAATGAATTTACCAGGTCCCTGGACATAAGCAAACATAAAAATTGATTGTATTTTTATATGACATAATGAAATTAGAAAATGAAGTTCAAAAGCAATACTAAGTATAACTGCATGAAAAAAGTAACCAAAAATATAGCCAAAAATCTATAACACTGAAAACACCAAATTCATTCTCATTCATTGCTTATAGTAATGCCAATTGGTACAGCCACTTTGGAAGACAATTTGGTGGTTTCTTATACAACTGAACATATCTTACCATATGATCTAGCAATTGTGCTCCTTGGTATTTACCCAAAGGAGTTGAAAACTTATGTTCACATGGAAACCTACACACACATGTGTATAGCAGTTTTATTCATAATTGCCAAAACTTGGAAGCAACCAAGATGTCCTTCAGTAGGTGAATGGATAAACTACAGAACATATAGACAATCTTGAAAGAAAAAAAAAGTGGAGAGCTTACACTGCCAGATATTAATACATTCATGAAGCTACAGTAGTTAAAACTAAATATTTTCACCAAAGTATAGGCAGACAGATGGTTGGAACAGAAAATTCAGAAGCAAACCCATTTTCACATGTACAGATATCTGATTTATGGCAAAGTCAACACTATAGAGTGGTAGAAACAATTTGTCTAAATGTTTCTAAGTTAATAATATATTCAGGTAGGAAAAAGTGAATCTTGACCCCTACCTTATATCATATCCAAAAACCTATTCCAGATAGAACATAGACTTAAATTTGAGAAGTAAAATAATAAAGTTTTCCAAATAAAGTATAGGAGAATATCATCATGACACCAGAGTTTGCAAAGATATTCTAAACAGAACATTAAGCATAGCATTAAGCATAAAAGAAAGTATTAAGCATAAAAGAAAAATTAGTAAATTGGACGTCATTAAAATTAAGAAGCTCTTTTTATCAAAGAATACCATTCATCAAGAGAATGAAGCTCTACTCTACAACCCAGAAGATAATACTTGCCACTGTGTATCAAAAAGCTCATATTCAAAATATCAAAGACCTTTACAAATTATTAAGTAAAATGCAAACCACCCATCAAAAATTGGCAAAAAACTTCAACAGGTACTTAACAAACAAGCATATCCACATTACAAACAAGCACACGAAAAGATTCCTACTATCACTAATCATTAGGAAATGCACCACACACCTATCAGAATAGCAAACAGCGGTAACATTTGGCAATACTAAGTGTTGGTGAAGATGTGGAGCAAATGGAATTCACTAACATTGCTGGTTGGAACATCCACTTTGGAAACCTGTTCAGAAGTCTTTCCTAAAGCTAAAGATATAACTATACACAACATGGATAAATCTCACACGTGTAGTGCTGAGCAAAAGGAACACAAAAGAATCTCTACTGCATGATTTCATTTGTATGATAGTTCAAGAATGGACAACACTAATCTATGATTATAGAAGTCTATAATGATAGCATTCTGTGTTTGCCTTTAGAGTTAGTATTTATTAGGAGAGACCCTTTGAGATACTGCAAATGTTCTATAACTTTTTCCAGATGGGAGTTTCACAGGTGTATATAAATATTAAAAACTCATCAAGCTATACCCTTAATATTTATGCACTATCTTGCATGCATGTTTTGCCTTGATTAAACATTAAAATAGTATTTTTAAATATCTGTAACCCAAAGTTAGCAAGCCATCTAAAAACTGGAGAAAACATATGCAACATAATATTCTTAACATTAATGAGCTTCTACAAATAAATAAGGAATTTACAGAGTATAGATATGGACACCCAACATGAATAAAGAATTCACAAATGAAATGCAAATGATCAAAGCTACTCAAACTCATTAATGGCCAAATAATTCTAAGTCAGCATCCAACAATATTTTTTACATAGAGGAAAGGCAAGGGTGAAAAAAATGGATAATTTGTAAGGTTAGTTAGTGTTTAAGGAAACAAGTACTTGGCTATATTTTTTAATAAGGTTATAAATTTTCACAACCTTTCTGGAGGTAGTCTGTTGTTATGAATGAGAGTAATCTTTCTAATATGTATTAAAATATAAAATGACCATATACTTCAAGCCAGCCATTGAATTTCTATGGATTTATCTTAGGGAAATAATTATAACAACATTAATAATATTATTTACAAATATAGTTTAGTATATACAAGGCCAGTGCTTAGCACTTCATTTATTCATTCAACAAATAAACATTGAGCATCTGCTACATGTCAGATGCTTGAAAAATAGTAATGCTTTATGACAATGCTTCATTTGGTCTTCACATTGGCGTTATAGAATATCAATATCATCACCAACATTTAAAGCTGGGTGACTACACTTTAGAGACATTAAAAAGTTTGGCCAGGTCATATACCTAGTAAGCGGGGATATGAGATTTAAACTCAGAGAGGTTAATATCAAAGTATAGGGTATTAAGGAATTGTGCAATCAGATAACTGCTCAAATACATATATATGTGTGTATATGTATGATAGATTCATCGATAATAAAAATATAGATATGGACACCTTAAATGCATATACATATATATAGTGTTTTCTATCAAATAACTACTAATAATATTGAAACTTTAGAAATAACCTAAATGTTCATCATACGAGCTTGTTTTAGAAGTGTGTATTACAACTATATAATTGCATAAAATGAAGCCATTTTAAATGAGAAGATATACCTAAATGAGAAGGTATATGACATGAAATGTTTTTTATAACATTTGGAGAAGTATTTATTTTTAGAGGGCTCAAATAAAGCGTAAGTATTGTAATTTTATTTTTAGAAAAATATATTTATAACTATATCTCTAGCTAAAAATGCACTAAAAATCTGGAAGAACATAAAAAGTTAAACTATATCTCTGAAAATGGAAATATGGAAAAGACTGTCTATTTCATAGGGTTCCATATTGTCTAGATTTTTTATAAGGAGCATATATTACACAATAATATAAAATAATATTCTATTTTAAAATGTAGGCATTTTAAAGATCATTGTGCTAGATATTTCAAGATAATTCTAATTTCAACTTCTGTTTTTTTTTCAGTGTATACTATATGATATTTTCTTAAACTATATCACCCATTTTTAGTGTGGGAAAATATGATCATAGATCTAGTTTATTACATGTTATTATTTCTCAGTTTATATGCAATATGCTATAGTCCTACTTTAACAATGCCCTACATTAAAATGCAAACTCCTCCCAAAAAGAGACAGAAAGGAAAAAAGTATATAGTTTTTTACATATTGATCTTACTTTTAAAGTTTATCAGAAGTTTTAATTTTGAAGCTTCCCAAGTGTAGTGGGTTGAACAGTGGACTTCAAAAGATATGTCCACCTGGAACCTGTGACTGTGACCTTATTTTGAAAAAAGGTCTCTGCAGGTGTAATTAAGTTAAGGATCTCAAGATGAGATCATTCTGGATAAGGAGGGGCCCTAAATTCAATGACAAGTGTCCTTAGAAGAGAAGAAAAGGGGAGAAGATTCAGAGGAGAAGAACATATGAAGACAGAGGCAAAGTTCGGAGTTAGGAAGCTGTAAGTTGAGCAACGCTGAGGATGGACAGCAGCCACAAAATCAGAGAGGCATGGAATGGAGTCTCCCTCAGACCCTCTGGAAGAACCAACATTGCTGCACCCTTGACTTCAGACTTCTAGCCTCCCAAACTGTGAGAGAATAAATTCATAATGTATTAAGCTGCCATCCAGCTGGTGGTAATTTGTTATAGCAGCCCTAGGAAATGAACACCCCTAGATATTTCAAAATATTATTTGTTTGATGCATTTTTTAGGAACAATGTAATTAGATAAAATAAATAACATTCTGAAGTCAGAATCTTACCATTCAAACTCTGTCCTATTTGCACAGTACCAGAGGCAAAATCTGTAATCGACCCACTTAGAGTTCTTGCATCAAAAGCTGCATGATCCTTCTCCAAACCATTGATAAAGAAGCTGATTTTTGTCTGATGAACCTGTAAGAAATTATCATCATTTCAAATGCACAAATGCATATACTTTTTTTTTATAATAATCACATTTCAGCAGGCTTTTTCAAGTTACTTTCCTACTTCTGTACTTTGTTAAGATGGGAAGACTGAGAACAATTTATTTTAATGGTTCAATGATATCTGTGTATGTTTATAGATCTAGATATAAACCTACATATTGTGGTTTTGTGCTGTGATGATACCTCCCAGAATATTCACAGGCATACATAATTGTTTGCTCCATGTATTTAACAGCTCTGATTGCCATACCTTCATAGGTTTTTTGAGGATATGCTGTTTTTTAAATACTAATTAAATATGTTATGGCTATATTTGGAAATAAAGCAGAAAAGAATACATTAGAGAGAAATATTCAAGAACAGATACTCCAAATATGTATTACATGTGGCTATAATTCAATTTAAGTTACTAGTATAAAATATCTCTCATAAATATTTACTTTCTTAGGTGTTGATATACAGATGGTGAGTTTCAGATACACTTTTCCCAATATAGGGTAACAAAAATTTGCCAGCCATATTCTAGACTAATCAATCAAACAGCCTAATAACTGTCTACATTAGGAGTTAGTAAACTTTTTCCATAAATGGCCAGAGCACATTTGCATATTTTTTTCTTTGCAAGCCAAATTATTTAGGTTTCTGGGCCAAATGGTCTCTGTCACAACCGCTCAACTATTATGTTACAATGCAAAAAACAACCATAGATGATATGTGGACAAATGAGCGTGGCTGTGTTCAAATAAAACTTTATTTACAAAAACATATGGCCAGCCAGATTTGACCCACAGGTTGTAGCTTGACAACCTCTGGATTACATCACAAAGTTATGGAATTTTTGTTTGTGTAACGTGAACCCTGAATAGCCAATTCAAACTTTTATGGGGAACACTTCATAGATAGCATCTGCACAAAATCTTTGACGATTGCCTAGATTTCTGAATAAACTAATCCTAGGTTTTGACATCAACTTTAGTCTCTACAAATAGTCCTTCTGTTCAAGTGCTTTTAACTTAAATGTAAAAGAAATCATTGGTACTGTAATTAGTAAAGGAGCTGAAAGGGCAAACAAATGGCTCTGCAGAGGGAAGGGGTTGAGAGAGGGGAGGAAACAGAGTGAGATATAAAGGGATGAAATTGAAAGGTTGGATGCTAAGATTTTAATGAAAATATATATTAAATTCAAAATGCTATTCTACTGTGGACTTGGAGTGATAAAGACGCATCAGTGTAGGGTCACCAGTTGTAACAGATGTACCACTCTGGTGCAGGGTTTTGATTGTGGGGAAGTCTGTAGATATGTAGGGGTAGGGCATGATGGGAAATCTCTGTACCTTCCACTCAACTTTCCTGTGAGCCTAAAACTGGCCCAAAAAAATAAATTCTATTTTTAAAATGCTTTTCTGTTAAAAGAAAAACTTGCAATATTGATGAAGATAAACATTTATTCTGAAACACATTTAAATAATTATGTGAATTATGGCCTTAAACATCTTTTTCAAAAGCCTCCCTTCTCCAAAAACAAAACAAAAAAGCTAGAGGTTAACATCATAATTACTTGGTGATATCGATTCTTCAAAAGTTACCTAATATACCTTTTATCCATTCTAGCCAAACTGCTTTCATTTAAACCACGTTCTTTCTTAAATCCACTGACCCAGCATTGCAATTGATTTAATTTTAAAACAAAGCTTTAATAGACCTAAAATTATACACCAACTCCTTGTGGGCCTGGATATATTCCTCTTTGCTGGGTAGTAGGGCTGCATTTTTTATTTATTTTTTTTTTTTTGCATCCCATTTTTTACAGCCTGTTACTGTCATTTGGTGTTTGACTGTTATCATTATAAAAGATACAGGCTTTTCTACTTTGTTATTTGTAGCATTATCTCATGTTTTACAACATCTTTGCGCAACATGCAGGCACATGAAATATAACTAGTGAAAAGTTCTCGGTGGTATTAATGCATAAAAAAGAATGTGGTTCCATCTCTACTGTCTTTACCCAGCCAAAAGCTGATGAACAGCCAATTTTCCTTTATCACATTAGCACAGCCATGAGGGAAACACATTTGTTCTAGTCAGCTACACTAAAGATACTATTACCAATCTAACATATACATGTTTTATATCAGCAGTATTCTCAGAGCATGAGAGAGCCAACAATATATTAACACTAGCATGACAGTTTATTTAAGAAAAGAAAATTGTCTCTGTAGAGGGACAGAAGTTAGAAATGTATGGCTAAAGCTCAGTGTCACTGGTCTAATAAAGGTAATAATTCTTAGGCTTTCTTTATAGCAGGTAACACTCCTGTGACAGTTCTGTCATATCATTCAAATAAAAATGTTGTCTTTTACAAGTTTAAGTGCACCTTTATTTTGAGTCAGATAGAAAGCATGTTTTTGATTTTCTGTATTCACTGTATTATAGCTGTAGTCAAGAGTTCAGGACCTTCTTTTTTTTTTTTTTATCAACTCATCACATATTTGCTTAGTAGAAGAATTCAGTGTCACTTACAATGAATTCCAGAAGGATATTTTCACTTTGTTGGTACTTAAAAAATGATTAATGATGATCCCAAGCCACTCTCTTCCATTGTTCCCTCCTCTACCAACCACCTTTCTATAAATAAAATTAAATCTTCTTTGGTTTTCTGCACCATGCTTTATGGTCCAAGATTCTCTAAACTATTTTACAATTCTGATCTGGGTCCCCATCACCCTGGAACTGTGAAGACTAAGGTGGTTGTTTGCAATAGCTCATTCTGATGATCCCCTTGCCAGTTATTTAGGGGAATACATACAATGGAATTTCTGATTTGTGAAAAGAAAGCCTTCTGCTAGAGTAAACTTCCCACCTATCTCATTTCCTGGCCCTGGGAGGATTGGAGTAGCTTGCGCATGTTTATTGGTGTGCCTTGAATGAATGAATTTGCTACTAGCAAAACCAGCAACAGTTGTAGAAAAGCTTTTGAGTCCCCTTCATAAGAGATTCAAAAACACTTTGGAAAGAAGAGATAGATGAGCGGGTCACTCCCAAATTTTCATTCTCTTGGACTTTCAAATTTTATTTTAAGCACTCCTTTGTTCATATTTGTGTCCCCATGGTAGGTTGTACTCATCCCTGTGAGTGCAAGAGTGTACTAGATTTTCTTGAAAAGTAGAATTCCTGACATTATCCTCCCATTCTCATATCTGATTAGTAGGGAGCATAATTCGAAAGTCCAGAAAATCACACAATGGCTTAGCAGCCACCAAGAGGAAAATATAATCAAGTCCACTAGATTAATTTTCCACAATCACCTGTTCCACTGACATGCCAGATCTTTGCTGCTCTTCTACTCCTCTGGCCACTAACAACCAAAAGAAACTGCTGACCTAGGCTGGGAAATAAATAGGCAGAATACCCATGCTGACTTTCTTACTGTACAAATGATTTTCCTGTTATCTACATCCTTCTTGTTTAAATTGAATTCATAAAGCATCAACCCAGTGAGTTACCATCATGGCCCTATGAGTTACACCAAGAAAAGTAAGTCATTATGTTTTCTCTCAAGGAGCTTATATGTATGATAACAACAGAATAATTTTAAAATACTAGATAGTATTTGGATCATTATAAAAGATCATGGTTGTTTTTAATTTAAGTATGAATGCTCAATGTGGTCAATGAATCATTGTCTTTTTCAAGGAGTTGCTTTGAGAAGTTATTAATGTATCTTAATTTGTGAATATATATAACATATTTTCACACCTTCTCTGTGGGACTTGTCTTCCCAGAACCAACTTACAAGCTTCCCCAGAATACCAGTTTCATTAATTTGATGGATCTCATTTTAAAGCAAAATCATTTTGTACACTCTAAATAATGCCTTTTTAATAGATTAACTTGAAGTGATTTGGCAAAATACCTTAATTTCAAAATCACTCTCAAAAGATGATGGTGGACAATACAAATATGAAGAACATCATTTTGAATGTTAAGAAATTCAAACAAAAAAGAAAACCACTGTGATATGAATCAGAAGAGAAAACTTTATGGAGGAGAAAAGTCTTAGACTCTCCAAAATAGAAATTGTCCTGAAATAGAAATTTCTATTTCTAAGTGAAAGGAGGATTTGCATAAAAGATTCCACTATTCCATCTATAAGTTTAAATCATAAGAAAGGCAATGTATCCTGAAAACTCTATAAGGCTATTTTGAAATATCACGTGTATGTTGTATTTCTCCACCTAAGAACACGTGGAATCCCCACACATCCCATCTAATTGCTTATCATCCTACACTGAAGACTATCTGAGTTTTTTCCTCACTCAACTCACCAAATTTTATTTCTAACCTTCACCAACAGCCAATCTCTAGTCTAACTGGTAAGATCTCCTCACTGTCTGATGATCACATAATATTTAATCCCATCTCTATGATTTATTCAAGCTATTTCCTTATGGGAATTTACCTAAATGTCTAGTATTTTTCAAAACATATATCTCAAGTCCTATCATCTCCAATAATCCCTTGTCAACTACTTCAGCATTATCAAAGTGGTTAACATGTATTAAAAAATTACTATGTCAGGCATTGTCCTAAAATTTTATGTGCATTTCATTCTTTTTATCTTTACAGCAACGCAAGGCAGGTTTGCTATGTCTCCATTTAAAGATAATGATACTAAAACACAGAGAATTGAAAACAAACAAAAATTATTCAAGGTCCTAGAAAAGGTTGACTGGTTTCAGAGTCAGTTTTAAAAAGCTAACTTTAATTAATTAGTTATATCAACTTAGGATTCTGAAGTAACAGTCATTTAGTTTAATGGATACGTCCATTTAGTGCCTCTTCTCTAACTCTACTCAGTGATGCATTCAGACCTTATGTCAACAATAAGAAGGGGAACATCCTCTGTGTGCTATAACCACTTACCATGTGCCCAGCAATGTGCTGAACATTTTGTTTCTATCATCTCACTGACTTCTCAGATTGCCCCTTTATGGTGTTATTATCTCACATTATACCATGAGTGAGGCTTAGCTATTCTAGTATTCTGCCTCTGCAGACTTTTCATCTTTGAACAGCTTTTACCATTATATATAATTATTAAAAATGATTGAACTGAACGATATCTCCTTACAACGTCAATTCGTAAGTCTCAGCTCTAACTTTTGAGACCACAGCAAACAAATCTAATCCCTTTTCCATGTGAGAGCTTATATAAACGTAAAGAAAGATGTCATTCCTCTCCTAAGTCGTCTTCAGGATAACCGTGTTTAGTTTCTATGAAGTTCCAAATAGGACATAGTTTTTAATCTCTCTCTTCTTGAAATGGGGCTCTAGAAATACTACAATCTCTAGATGTGGTCTGACCTGTCAAACTGGTACAGGATTTTCACTTTAATATAATTCAAAATCGCATGCTAGATTTTTGCCAATGACATGATGCAGCTAAAACCGATAAATTAAGTTGATCTGACTATTCACTAAAATACCGCCTTTTATTTAAAATACTGCCTTTATATAAAACTTATATCACCACTAAATCACATCTACCCCATCCTGTACATATGCAGTTGGCTTTGTGGACCCAAGGGCAGGAGTTTATATTTATCTGTGTTATATTTCACCTTGTTAGATTCAGCCCATTGCTCTGAGCTGTCAAAATCTTTTTGGATGCTGTGTCTGTCATCCAACGTATTTACCATCCCTCTAAAATTTATGTCATTTGCAAATTTGATGAGCGTGATTTACATGCTGAGTAGAAGCTCAATAAATACTAAATGACTGACTAATTGATACCCCCAAAATAAAACCACCAACACAATCTACACAATGTTACAAGTCTAAGCAATAAAGAAAAGGCACCATTTTCTAACATAAAATGTGTCACATACTACAATTCTTCAGATACTTTTCAGAGTGGCCTTGTTTACTGACATGGGTTTTTACATAATTATAAATAAATACTCCAGCCTATTACATATTTTCTATTAAGCTATATTTATACAAACATATGAATAAGGACTTGAGGTAATTATCCAGGGAAGGTTGCTTTGGCAGAAATTAATCATGTGAGTTGCCCACAAATATTTGGAATGTGTACGTGTGCGGCTACTGGTTCGATTCATTAAATAACTGCTTAAATCTTCATTCATTTTGGCTATACGAAAGATGCTATGGGAACATGAATTCATGCACAGATATGCTCCTCAAAGGTTTTCCTTGTTTTTGTTTGTTTTGCATTTTCTACCTGCTCATAGTGTTTTAACACTTGTTCCTTCCCTGTCATTTTCTCTGCCCTCCCATCTCCCAAACCCCAGCCCCACACATACTCACTTTCATTTTTTTCTCTTTGAGTAACTCAGACAAGCCAGGCCCTTGAAGTGATCTGCAGCAAAAGCCTAAGTGTATTGCACACACACCCTGGGCACGATGCTCTGGATTTGCTGTTCTCCCCTTGACATCTATTAAAGCTCACCACATACTGCAGCCTCCCAAGGACAAGCCCCCAATTTAATGGATCTCTAAAATTTAACATAGGAATGCAAGTATTTTTTTTTTTTTTTTTTTGGTCCTATCTTGACTAGATGTGAAACTCTCGTGGCCACTTTTTCCCAAATGAGTAAATCACTCTCTTCCCTTACTTCAAAGAAAGCTATTAATGTATACATTTATATGATGGAAAATCTGCTAATGGTCTGAATTATTGTTGATTTCCTAAAGAAGAGGGATAGATTCAGCCCATTTTCTGTAGATACTGCCTAGGAACGGGTCATGCACAATTCCACATTTAAGGATGCTTTTGGTGCACGGATGATAACAATATTCTACACCCTTAATTATCTCAATACATCATTGGCACCTTTTTCTATTTTACCCATAGAGCACAGATGATTTCAGAATTAGCTGTAAAATACCTTAGTAAATCTTTTCTGTATTTTATATCCCAATGATCTAGAGGTGATTTTATTCATCCTAACTACAATTTCGTCTCCTTAAAAGTAAGTCAACTTTTTATTTTGTCTTCCGTGTTTATAAGGAAAACTGCTCATCTATCAAGCAGAGTCCGAGGGATGGTAAAGAAGAAAAGAGAAAAAAAGAAAACTGCTCATCATACCCTTTACTAACAACCAATAGCTTTTTTTGAAAAGGGTACGTACTATTGTTTGAATATTGAATGAGCATATTACGATATGCTAAGTGTGATGCTACACCTAAGAGAGATATAAAACAGATCTTTTAAGGAATTTGCAATTTATAACATAAATAGGCATATATAAATACTTTCAATGTAAAGTAGTAAATGCAATAAATAAACATGAATAAAGTGCTTAGGGACAAAGGTGAGCCATGGAGAAATCATCCCGGAAGTCTCCTCTAAATACCTCCCTGTTTCTCTCCTTCCCATTATAGAGGTATTACTCAAATGAGTGGTCTGTACTTCCTTCATTCAGTTTCTCTTTTCCCACTATTAGATATTAGATAGATAAATAGACTTACACATTTACTTCTACATGATTTCTATATACAGTTGCCTCTTGAACAATGTGGGATTAGGGGTACTGACCTCCCACACAGTGAAAAATTCACATGCAATTTTTGACTCCACAAAAACTTAACTGCTAATAGCCTACTGTTGACCTGAAGCCTTATCAATAAGAAAAACAGTCTATAACACATTTTATATGTTATATACATTATATACTGTATTCTTACAGTAAACTAAAAAAGAAAAGAAAATACTATTAAGAAAATCATAGGAAAGGGAAAATATATTTACGATTCATTATGTGAAAATGGATCATCGTAAAGATCTTTCCCTTCATCATCCTCACATTGAGCAGGCTGAGGAGGAGGAAGAGGAGGAGGAAGAAGGGTTGGTCTTACTGTCTCAGGAGTGGCAGAGGAGGAGGAGGGCGAGGAGTTGGAAGGGGAGGCAGGAGAGGCAGGCACACTTGGTGTAACTTTCACTGAAAATATAATATCTGCATATAAGTGGACCCATGCAGTGCAAACCTGTGTTGTTCAAGGGTCAACTGTATGTATATGTGTGTGTATGTGTGTACATATATGAATAATCTATATGCACATACATATATGTATACACACATGCATACATGAAATGAGATTATACCAATAATGTCAATTTTAATCTAACACCCTAAATTCATTCTAGTCTGCTCTTTCCATATTTGTAACTCCCTCCCCCAAAAGGGAAAAACCTTGCTCCTATTATCCTCAATACATGTTTCATTAATTCTCCTATATCTAACCAATGTCCAGTTGTCATGGCCCACCCCCCACCAACACACCTCTTCATTCACTCGTATTTTCACACCTGTGTCCAGCTGCTACCTCCATGAAACCGTTCCTCTCACTGCTCAAGCCCTAACACCTCCATAGTTAGGTTTTAATGCTTGCAACATTCTCTGTCATCATGGTCTCCAGTGATTTCCATGATCCAAAAAGAAAATGGTAAATTTCCAGTTTTCTTCTTATTCAAACCATCAGCAGCATTTGACAGAGCTAATCATTTCCTTCTCCTTGAAACACTTTTTCATTTGGCTTCCAACCCATCAACCCTTCTTAATTTCCCTCTTACTCCTCAGACTGCTCTTCTCAGTCTCTTTTGCTGGATCCTTTTCTTTCCTTAGATCTAAAAATACTGAAATGCCCCAGGGTTCAGTCCTGGCACCTCTGTTCTTTTCTGCTTATACATGCTTCCTTGATAATATCTTATCTCTTGGCTTTAAATAGCACCTTAGGTGGATTACTCCCAAATGACTATCCCCAACTCAGACTTCTAGTCTAGACCCCTATATTCATCTTTCTATTCAGCACCTCTTCTTAGAAGTCTATGAAGAATTCTAAACATAAATGTTCCAAACTAGAGACCTACTCTTATACCCAAAAGCCTGCTTCTTCCACAGCCTTCCCCACCTTGGAACATTGCAACTCTCTTCTTCCAGTTGCTCAGGCCAAAATCTTTGAAGTCTTCCTCATCTCTCCCCTTTCCCTCATGCCTCTCACTAATACCAGCAAAACCAGAGATCCTACTTTCAAAATATGTCCAGAATCCACCCACTGCACCATTTTCTTCCTACAACCCTGGTCCAAGCCCACCACTACCTCTCCCCCGGATTTTGGCAGTGGCCTCCTAACTAGCCTCCCTGATTTGTTCTCTATTCTTCTTCAGCTTCGGTCTCAAGACAGAAGCCCAAGGATTCTTGCTAAAACAAAAGCAGATCATGTCACTCCTTTGCAAAAAGATCTCCAATGAATTCTTACTCCTTGATCCATGGGCTGCAGAATGGATGCTGTGTCAGCAGGCATGAAGACAACATTAATCTCTTTGTACATCCCCATCAGAGTTCTTGGGTGACCAGGTGCATTGTCAATGAGAAGAAATATTTTGGTCTGAGCAGAAGGTCTCAACAGTGGGCTCAAAATATTCAGTAAACTGTGCTGTTATCCAGGCTTTGTTGTTCCATTAATAGAGCACAGGCAGAGTAGATTTAACATAATTTGTGAGGGCCCTAGATTTTCCAGAATGGTTAATGAGCACTGGCTTCATTAGCCCCTAGCAATAGCATCAGCCTGTTCTTTGAAGTTTTGAAGCCAGAAACTGACTATTTCATCAACATTACAAATCTGTTTTTTAGTGTAGCCACTTTCATCAATGAGCTTAGCTAGATCTTCTGAATAATTTGCTTCAGCTTCTACATTAGCACTGGCCGCTTCGTCTTGCATTTTTATGTTATAGAGGCAGCCTCTTTCATTAAATCTCATGAGCCAACCACTGCAAGTTTCAGACTTTTCTTCTACAGCTTCCTGATCTTTCTCATCCTTCATAGAATTGAAGAACTAGGGCCTTGCTCTGGGTTAGTCTTTGGCTAAACGAAATGTGGCTGGTTTGATCTTCTATCCAGATCACTAGAACTTTCTCCATGTCAGCAATAAAGCTGTTTCACTTTCTTATCACTTGTGTATTCATTGGAGGAGCACTTTTAATTCCCTTCAAGAAATTTTCCTTTGCATTCACAACTTGGATAACCGTTGGGTGCAAGAGGCATAGCATTTAATCTATCTCAGCTTTTCAACATGCCTTCCTCACTGAGCTTAATCATTTCTAGCTTTTGATTTCAAGTGAGAAACGTGCAACTTTTCCTTTCACTTGAACACTTAGAGGTAATTGTAGAGTTAGTAATTGATCTAATTTCAACATTGTTGTATCTCAGGGAATAGGGAGCCTCAAGGAAAGAGAGAGAGACAGGAGGACAGCCTGTCAGTGGAGCAGTCATAAAACACACATTTATTAAGTTTTCCATCTTATGCGGGCACAATTTGTCTCACCCCAAAACTATTACAATAGTATCAACGATCACTGATTACAGATCACCGTAACAGCTATAATAACAATAAAAAAGTTTGAAATATTGTGAGAATTACCAAAATGTGACAGAGAGACACAAAGTAAGCACATGCTGTTGGAAAGATAGCATTGATAGACTTGCTTGAAACAGGGTGGCCACAAATCTTCAGTTTCTAAAAGCATATTATCTATGAAGCACAATAAAGCAAAACACAACACAATGAGGTATGCCTATAATTAGGAACTAATAGACACTCATTTAATCTTTATCCCATGAATGAAGCTTCATCTAAACCAACTCTTGAGGGATTAATAGGATTTAGCCAAGTATGCATATGGTAACAGGTGGGAAATAGTAAGTTGTAGGAAAAGCAAAAAGCATAAGAAGCAAGAAAAGTCTTCTATTGAAGCTGAACAATCCCTGTGCTGTTAAATATTCTTCTAATAAAATGCAGATTTTAATGTGTTGAATTTCAAACCACCTTTCTCACTTTTCTCCAAATCTTTTCCAGTTTTTTTTTTAAATCTCATTAAATGGTAGTGATAAAGTCATATTATGCCTGAAGGAAGACAATGAAAATGGTGGACATTGGATTTATGTTTATACTTCCAGGGAGTAAGACAAAGCCTTGCCAAGAGATGTGAACTCACTGCTGACCCCAAGTCAGAAAGCTCATCCATCAAGCCCTCAATATGTAGATAAACATAGAGAAAATCACTTCTTTGTACAGTTTGAAAACTAAACTTCATGCCAGTACTCAATTGACTAGCCTTAAAAATCCTAAGCAGTAATTTGTAAGTAGAAATAGAGCCTGTCACATAAACAACACAGACATAAATGCTCACTTACGCTCTGCATGAGTTGCATCTGCTAAAATCTTAGACAAGGGTGGAATATCCCTTTATAATAAGTGAATTATTAAGTTTGTATTCTTAAAAGAAAGGCATGCTTTTCCATTAGTACCTATCTTCCAGCTGTTTAGTATCCTCTTAGGTTTTTTGCAGCCCCAATAGACAGCACTAAGCAAAATTTTTTAAAAATGTCTCATCAATCAAATGAAGAGCCATTTTAAGCCAAAGAAAAAACATGAGTCTCTTTAACCTCCTTCAGAGAACTGTATCATGATATCTGATGGCAATTTCTTTATTTTTAAAGACATTCTAAAATTGAAAATATTTATTATGACCCTTGTTTAAAGGTGGTCCTTTCTGCCCTAAAGCTGATAGGATAGTAATTGTCTAAGCAGTTTTTGCTCAATCAGTAATGGAGAATCACATACATTTAATTTTGTTTGCACATACAAAAAAACAGCAGTAGAAAACAGTCATTCTTTTAAGGTAAGGCTATATCGGCCCTAAACACAAAAGTATGTATTTATGGGTCAAATGCAGAATATTCAGCAAATAATTTCCTTTCTTTTACCTCCATCACAATCACAAAAATAAAAAGATAATGTGTCATCAATTTGGATAACATAAATGAATGTTTTTATCATTTAAAGAACTTTAGATTGCCAACTGGGTTGCCAGATTCGAGTAGTGCTCTTGAAAATAATATTGATTTTATCTTTTTATAATTCACGTTTATTCAGTGCAATTCTTACATATTTATTCCCAAGCCATATTCTCCTAGGTAAGCAGCAGTTGTCCAAAAAAAAAAATTCTTAAACTTTGGTAAGGCTCTGTGTTAGGATAATTCTCTCCTTTTGCAAAGCCCGGATTAGCTTTCCCCCCAAACTGACATGCCTCAGAAGGGGAGATCAAGGATAAAAATATTTGGTGGAAGAACCATTTGCCTGTTGATTTTACTCATTAAAAAAGAAAAATAATGAGCTTGTGACTGCCTTCATATCTTTAGAAAGAACAAATCAAAAATGAAGGTGGATATTAAATGGTGAAATAATTAAAAAGTAAGGGTAAGAATGACTCAAGTTATCATATCTAATATAAAAACACCAGAATCATAGCGATTGTCTCTCACATACTACTATTCAGGATATTTCACAGGTGCTTTGTAATATCCTAATACTTGTAGCATTGGACATTTGTAAATTAGTACAGCTTCCCATCTATGTAAATATAATTGAGTAGTGGTTTACCTCTACTTTCTAAAAATTTACCTTTGAATTATAAGTTAAAAGTACTCAGTTTAAATTGAGAATCACAGGACTT
Organism: Varecia variegata; assembly: GCA_028533085.1. NCBI lineage: Eukaryota > Metazoa > Chordata > Mammalia > Primates > Lemuridae > Varecia > Varecia variegata. Next base: position 13,123,059 of record CM052450.1, on the reverse strand, counting down.
CTGATGTTTTCCTACAAGAGGCTATAGGAAGGAAGAAATATAGGATCAGCTGATTCTTTACTGTCATTCAGATCTCAGTTTACATGCTGAAACCTCAGAGCCCCTGAATACCCACGCAGGCCTAAATAATCACTTTAAAACTTTCCATCATACTATCCTACTTTAATTCTTCAAATATTACTTTTCTCTCAGTATATTTCTTAGTAATTTAGGTTTTTCTCCTCACCCCACCCACTCCTCAACGTGTACACATGCACACACGGACACACAGACACACATACACTAACACGGCTCTAATTAATTCACTGCATTAGTCCTAACACCTAAACACAAAGTCATTTTGATTAAAAGATGCATTTCTTTGGACAACTTTAACATAATTTTTTCTACATTTTTAATAATTTTTTTCTCCATCCATTCTGTTTTCATCTTCTGAAACTTCTACTAGGTGAGCATTGGATCTGTCTATAAATGTGTTTCTATTCCCCCTAGACTAGAAAAAATAATTGTGGGGCAAGAGAACGTAGGCGACACAACTCATTTTCGTGGTATGGAGACTCCACTACATCCTGGTTCATCCACCTTCCTTCTCATGGCCTCTGTGCTCCAAACTGAGGCCAAATGTCTCCACTGCCTGATGCCCAGGGATAGGAAAGAGCATGAGAAACCGACTCAGGCTGTCACTGCAAGTGCTGTTTGCAATCCATGTCCCTGGCAGTCGCAACCACATGTCCCCTGCCCATGGAGTCTGTCCGCTCTATGCTTGCAGTGCCCACAACTCAGTGCTCTCCTCTGCCACATTTCTCTCCTGTGTGTATCGTGGGCTATTGTTTCCTTTGCCCATCTAATGTCATCTGCTTTCTACTTTCCCAGTTCCTAAAAAAAATTTCATCATAATTGTATTTTTTGCCATACTTCATAGTAGTAGCATTTTTGATCAGCTGCTGATATCTAATCCGGTTAAAATTGCAAATCCCTTCCTCCAGCAAAAAACAGAAAAAACCTGATAAACAAATTGTAAGACATGATTACAGGTACTGCCTAAGTACCTTATTCATAACACACTTGAGATCTTCTCAAAATTTCACTTTACCATTAGGCTTTTACACTAACAGGAATCAGTGTCTAAGTCATTTATACCATCAGACCAGCTAGATGACAGCAAGTTGTCAACAGATTTCCCAAGGATTTCTCTGAGGAACTAAAGACTTACAAGGGGGAGAAAGTGTCATTCCATCTGAATCCAACCATTACACCAATTGACCTGAAAGCTAGAAAAGTTCTATTTCTCTAAGGAAAATAAAACAATTGAAAAGCTTGAGTGTCCAATCAAACAAATTACATTTATACCCTCCCCCAGAGAGCTATACCACTTAGGCTCTAAGCAGAGCTTAGAAGGAATATATATTTTAATGGACAAGCTTATCATAGGATACTACAAAGAAAACAAAATGAATAAAACTGAAATTATTGAACCAAAGACCCATATATGTGTAAAAACCCAAACTTACTTGAAATAACATTTTATATGGACTTGAATTCAAGCACTGTCATTTAAAACTAGGTATTTATTGACTTAAGGGGAAAACTGATAAGGAATTCCAGTTTTATTTCAGATTTTCATTAATGATCTATAAGAAGGAATCTGCTAATGAAATTTGCACATAGATGACACTAAATTGACAGGTACCACAAAAGTCACAGAGAAATAACATAAAAGAAAATGCAAGAGGTTCGATAGTTGTAAGGAACTAGGAAAGAGATTCACTCTAGTTAAATGCAAGGTCATTCAGAACACACATTTTAAATAATATCTCTTTCCAAGAAGCTTAAAAAGTATATGAGTGCTGCTATCACTACCTCCTATTTATTGGAAAGCAACACTGTTCTCGGCACCAGAATATAGAGCCAGAATCTATGAAAAAATCAAACAGACCAGAAATAGCAAATACAGAAGAAGAAAAAAGTTCTAGGGAAGGTGAAAGGAGGCCAGTGCATGCATTTTTTACTTGATAAGAAAAGTTAAGAAAATGTGTGTCATTTTAAAGGAAATTCCAGTTATCTTCTGGGCTATAAGAGTTCAGAGAAGGCTGAGTGTGAATACATATGTGGAGAGAAAAGAATAGCACTGAATTCAGTGTGAGACAAAATACAGGGGAAAAAACAGAATCACTACTTTAGCCACAGTTTTTTTTTTTTTTTTTAAACTAGAGAAAAGAGAGCACTGAGCTATATAACCAGGAAAAGACTACAAGGTAATCACCAATCATAGAAAGGAGAATTTTTTTTTTTCAGAATAAAGGAAGAGAGGATTTATTATAGAATTTAGCAAAGTTGTAAGTGTCCACCCAGCATTTAGAAAGTATCTTGATTGTTTCTCGGCCTTTTGGTTAAGATCAAGTGCAGTACCTGTTCTTATCAGTAGAAAAGTATCTTGAGCTTTTCACTCTACCACATATCACTTTTTCCCAACATCATCATCTTTCACCAAAGTCACTCAACTTTTCTATTTGTTTATATATTTACTTATATGAAATGCCCAATATGCAAGAGATATTTTGCTATGTTCTGAGCATATACAAATGAATCTATTATTTGCCATCAATAAATTAAACAATCTACCTAATGCAAAATCTTATCATCAATATCTAACAAAAATCTCCCTGTGTAGCAAATGTTATACAACCAATAAGAGAAAAAGTGCTATAGGAGTAGAGAGGAGAAAAGGAGAGAGGGAGTTAGAGTGATTTTTACAGATGCAATTGTATTTGTGCTGCTCACTGAGACATGTATACAAAGAAATGGGGATGAGGAGAGAGACAAGAAAGGTGAAGGCAGAAAAAACTGAATAAAAGCAAGAAGGAGCTTGGAGGAAAACCACGAAGTACAAGGTTTTGGGAAACGCGAAAAAAAAGTGGTTAAAGCTCCAGGTACACAGAAGGACAATAGGGCAACAGACGTGTAGTCTAACAAATTTTGAAGGCTCATAAACATGTTGCTGAAAGAAGGAGAATTTATTCTCTGGGATATAAGCAATGGTGATCATAGAGTTTATTTAAACAGAGGAAGGATGTATTCCCATTTGCATTGTAGCAAGAAAGTAATTTTCACTGTGAAGGTTGTTGTGAAGACAGAGTAACCAAAAATACTAGGGAAAAAAATGCAAAGGAAACAATTAGAAAGGTATTACAATATGTAACATAAAACTTAATGAAGTCTTCTCTTTCTACGTACTACTTGCAAGCCATGTTGTAAAGAAGTTTGTTCAAAACTTTAGGGTCATCTTTACTGCTCCTTTAACCTCCAAATTAGGAAAGAAATTCAGCTTTCCCATTAATTTACCTCTTAAATTGCTTTTTCTTTGTTTTCTCCTGCTACATAGTCAATCAATTAATACCTCTTTACGTCGTCTCTTGGTATATGGAGGCATTGGTTCCCAGATGCCAGTGTAAAGCAGAACCAAGGCATATTTAAAGCTCGCAGTTGGCCTGGTGGAACCATGGACACAAAGAGTCGGCCCTCCCTGTAGGTGGGTTCCACCATCCTGCATATTCTCCATCAGTGTATGATTGAAAAAAGTCTGCATGTAGGTGGACTAGTGCAGTTCAAACCCTTGTTGTTCAAGGGTCAACTGTAGTCTTAGCTTCCAAACGAATTGTTCCGTTTCCAGCTCTGTTCCAATAGTGGATGACGTCATCATTCATTCACTCACTCATTCATTCATTCATTCAAAAAGTATTTATTGAGAATTGACCACATGCAGACATGATGCAAAGCCCTGAAGGGAACAAGAATAAATAACGGTAAAATTCTTGACCTTGTAAAGGACACAGGTAAAAACATTGCATAAATCTTGATAATTTCACAGAAAGACTGAGTGCATCTCCACTCAGATTTTGGGATAAGAAAAGACTTCCTGAAGAATTTGATGCCAGTGAGTTAAAGGAAAAGTAGGATTAAGCTGAATAAATAGCAGGGGAGAGTATTCTTGGGAAAGGACACACGCAATTGTATGGATGGGAAAAAGACGGATGCACGTGGAGACTAGATAGCTCAGTGTTCCTGGAAGGAAAGGTCCAACAGGAGTCCTACAGAACATGAGGCTATGCAATTGTCAGAGCTAAGTCATTAAGAGTCTTCACTCCAACTTAGAATAGTAATACTTAAATTTTGAAAGCTCACTGACAACATTATAAATGCTCACTGTGCTAATATAAATTTAGGAATTACAGATTTTGTAATTATGAGTATAAAATTATTACAGTACTAGGAGACGTGGTTGTGAATGTGGCTTCCAAGGGAGAGTGTGTACAATGGAAAGTGCATAGTGTGCACGGAAAAGTGCAAGGAACCATGAAGAGACCAAAACAAAGAGCCTCAGGGGAAGGAGAAAAGTCCTTGAAAGAGAGATGAGGTGATTGGAGTGAGTTGATGAGAGTGCCTGTTCCTCAAGTTGGAGCACATACAACTTTTCGTGTATCTTGGATATAAAAGGAAAATCTATACTGGTCACTAATCTTATGGGATGGAAGACCGAAGAAAACAAATCATTAAGATATAAACACAAAGACATAATAAAAGCCAACATTTAGTTATCAAAAGATGACCTGAAATTCAGCTAAGAAGGGCTTACAATCATATTCAAGAAAACAAAGATGAACACCAAGATCTATGCTGCTAGTCCTGTGATTTTTAAGGATAAAGAAGGAAACATATAAGAATCCCACCAAAAAAAAAAAAAAAAAAAAAACAGGTCACCTGCAGTGAAAAATAATTCTCAAGCTTGTCTCAGATTTCCCTTCAGAGACACGATTCAGTGTATTAAAAGCTCAGAAACAAAAGGGTACATGAAAAGAATTTCATCGTCATCCAAGTCATTGTTCATGAATTCAGGCCTTAGAAAAATATGCTCAACTATGCAAGGATTCAGAAGGTACATCACCAGCCATGTTCCCTTTCAGAAAATGGAAATACTCTTATTAAATAGAAAATTCAATTCAAATTAAGAAATCAGAGACATGTATTATAAAAGGATGCTCAATGAGTATTGAATACATTTAAACATCATATAACTTTTTAAACAATAGTTTAAAATGTCATTATAATGCTTGAAATAAAAATAACATCATTTTCATGTAATCATTTTGCTATAATATACTGGGATAAGAATCCCTGTTTACGCCAATAAAAACTGGAATGTGAGAAGAGACAGAATTGTAAAGGCAAAGATGTGATAATTTCCTTACTTTCCTATGGGACTTAATATGTAGTTTCATATCTAAAATTTATGAATTGAAAAATAAAGGCTTCAATTGTTTTTATATAGAGAGTTTAAAATAACTGCTAATATAAAACCGAATTTAATACCTTTCAAATTACCAAGAAACCATTTCTAAATACATTAAGATATCTTAGTTATCAATAAAAACGCAAATCCCTTCATTAAAAAAAAAGAAAGAACAATGCACAGGTATTACTCAGAAGAAAAAAATACACATGGCTGGTCCACAGGCCTAGGTAAGGTAAGATATACACAAGGAAGGGTCGGAACGCAAAATGAAACAAGAACACACAATACCATTTTGCCCATCAGATTAGTGAAAATGAAAAACATAATTCCCTGCATTGACAAAAATTTGAGAAACAGGCACTTCTAATTCACTTTTTTCTTTTTTTTTTTTAGCAAATTCTTCCAGACCCTGAAACTTTTGCTAGGAGTGTGCATTAGTCAAAACATTTTCTGAAGGCAATATATTAATATGTACCTCCCCCCAAAAATTATGCACACCCTTTCACTCAATAGCTGCACCTCTGGAGTTTACCCTGAGGCTGCATTTATAGTGGCCTCAATCTACACACCTGTTTGTTTTTCTTCAGTATTATTCTGTAATTTATACATAGGAATTAAGAATGTCGTCAGGTGAATGATTGGGAATTGGTGTTTGGAGACAGCAGAAGGACAAAGAAAAACAAAATGAAAGAAAATGGTTAAAAGACTACTAAAGCCACGTTCCTTGTGACCTAAGCTAGCAGTGAAGGAAGTGAACCTAGAACGGACTCAATAGATTCCCAAAGCCAAAACAAGGGTCTCCGGGCTTAACTTTAGTGTGTAACCAATAGTTATCATTTAGAGTGGATATGTCATCAGAAAGAGGGCTTTTAGTGTGGCTAAGCAAATAGGGTAGTAAAGAGATGAGAAAGAGAAGATACATAGTCACTGACCAAAGCATAATGATGCAAAGAAGTACTATGAGTCAGGGGTGAAAAATTTTCACCGTATTGGCAGGGGGGATGTGCCCAAGTTGTTAGCAGTTACAAAAAGAGAGGCTGGTACTGAAGAAAGGTATACGCCTAGTTAACATGAGCTTTAAAGGTAATGTTTTTTCCAACACAGGGGAAAGATAAAGAATGTAATCTCTGCACCTCTCCTGGCTCCCAGCAAGGAGGTGCATGAGGAGTGGATGAATGAGCACCCTTCGATTGGAAGGGCCAGGAAAAGGATGCCTACAGGGAAAGAATCATCATTAATGTAAGGCAAGGACTTTGAAAAACTGTGGACAAAGAGCCTGACAATGTAGAGAAGGTGGCATGTGTACGAACTACTGTAGAATAAAAAGGTTGCCCCAATGTGGAAGAAAGTAAAGAAATGAAGGGCAGAGAAATAATGGCATGGGAACATGGGAGAAGACATTTAATGGCAGGGATATGGATGTAGGTTGACAACAACGATGACAGCATTATTAGAGCCTGCAAGATGAGCTGCTCCACAATCCAGCTGGAATTCTGCAGTGCAGGTGGCTCTGTGCGGGCATGGGTAGAGTCAAACTACCTCTAGTTTTAAAAATAAATAAAAGACTGTTTTAACCAGATCCCTTCTTTGTTTAAAACTTTAGTTTGTTGACCTTTGATTACTGAATCACATTCCCAACTTCATTCAGGTGTCTATCACCTGACACTAAAATTCCTTCAGGTTTTCATCTTATTGTACTGTTGCACAAAACCTTCTCAAGGCAAACTTGACCAGTCACTCTTTCCCAACCATCACGTAAATATTCGAACCTTTGTGTCTTTCTACATCCTGGCCCAGAACCTGGAATTCTTCTCTCCCCATTTCTGCCCCCTGAAACCTCAAGGCCCAGGTTAAACTCTACATAACTCGTGAAGCATCCTCGCAGTCAGAAGAAATCACAACTTAATCTCAGTAACTCATATTTGGTATTCTATAAATGTTATAGTCACTAGTGTTTATGTCTTATCTCTACCACTAAATTCCTTTGGACCACGATTCTGTTAAACTAATTTTATCACTTCTAAAACCTCTACATAATGTCTTATGCACAGCTAGTGTTCGAATAAGATAAATAAATTGTACAGCAATTATAAACGACACAGAAAGAGTGAATAGAAGCATCAAAAAGAATAGCAACTCCTAACTTTGCTTATGCTATTCCAGCTTGCTGTGAAGAGCTTAAACATCAGATCTACCATTTAGCTTCTCAGGCTCCGAGAATTTTATCATAGAACAACTTGAAAATTCTAACAGGTCATGAAAATGCTTTGAAGTATGGTAAGAGGAATTACTTTTAAGAACATGGCTTAATTACTTTGTGCAAGTAATTAAACAATACAAGGCATGAAGGATGCAGAATGTGTAAATTTTACACTTCTATGAATGTAATAGGATATAATTTGGAAAAGGTAAAAATAAAAAAAGTAAACTGAGTATCAGAAATACTTATAAAACTAATATCAACTTGGTAAAGAAATTGGTTACAAGGAAAACAGTTAAAGGCGTTATCACTCCAATACCTACATTTGGCTTTCCTAAGCTACAGAGTAATAGACCTCAGTGATGATGGCATTTTGGCGATAAAAACAAACTGAAATCCATTTTTAAAAATTTAGTTTCCATTATCCACTTTCACAGGTTAGTATGATGTAGCTGACCTGATGAAAAGTCTTTAATATAGATCAAATTTTTCTGCATAGACTATTTCATGCAAGTTCAACTATTCAAGACCAGTATTGTCACCTGTAGACAATTTTCTTCAGATGCTGAACATTTTGTAATTATTTGACATGAAAACTTTGGGTACAGAATTTGTCTTAAAATAGCACATAGTTTCCAGGTGGGCCAAAGTACTGTGCAAATTAATGAGGTAGATATTGGCTATTGGCGGTGTAGTGACTTCAGTAGGCAAACACAGAATCTATTAAGTGTTCAATAACACCCTTTACAGATCCTCAAATGTTAAAACCTATTTTATAGCAACACTTCCAAAACGTGTCACAGGGTTTTTAATGCCCTGTGCCACCAGAGACAGAAATAAAGGACCTTATTTTAACATTTAACCTGAAAGGACATCTCCATCTGCCCTCCCTCCCTCTCCCCTTCCCCCTTTATTACACTGTCTGAATTAGCTATGAGGCAAAATCCTGGTGTGAGAATTCCACTCAAATATCCAGTTGAATAGCGTCAGGCTCTCCTGACCCTCTAACCTTCGCTTTTGTCCAAACCTCCTGAGAATCAAGCATGTGTCACACAATAACTACCTTCCCCTTGAATAGCATTATTGGAGAAGAGAAAAAAGTCCTTGTCCAGGACTTGACTACATTCTGCCACGAGCCAGTTACCTGGCTATTTAAAGTGAAAAGTAACAGACTTTCACAAATTTAACTCAGTGAGTTTAATTATAACCATTATTTTCTCCAAAAAAAATCTAATTTTCATGTACAGCAAGGGTGTCCAAAATGTGTCTCCAAATTGAGAAGGCAATGAAACAAGTGCATGGCAAGGGATAATACTTTTTCTATAAATTGAATGTGTTTTAATGTTCTCCCTTCTTAGGTGCTCACTTTAAAGCAATACTTAAAGATCTTCTCTAGAAGGATTTTTTTTTTTTTTTTTTTGCTGGAAACCCACTAATCGTGCGTGTTCTGGTGATGCTGCTTTTGGGGTTTTGCTGCTAGTAAACAACTAACTTTGTTGTGTTTGTTGTTTGGTAGGTTTTTTTAAAGAAAAATTTCTACTTTTTTATATTAATATTATGACTTAGAATGGAAATTGCAAAGGAATTCCGAATGGTTTAGGAATCAGAAGACTAATTTTATTGTGAATGTAGTGAACAAGAAAACATATCACTTTTAACATAAAAGCAGCTTCCTACACATGTCATGAGGCATTTGCACAGGTCCTTGTTCTCCGTCAGACCAAAATGCAAATGCAATGTTAACAGAGAAAAAAATCAAAGAATGACATCAGAGGACAAGCGAGAGCTACGATTTATCTGCATAACACGCGACAGTGCAATAGCAACTTCTAAGCTGCTGACACCACCTGCTGAAGCTCCTGCCAAGGAAGCTCCTGCTGCTTTTTCTGCGAGGAATTTCTGCCTTTTGTGACTTGTTCGCCAGGTCTTTCCTAGACTCCCAATAGATATTCTTCAAACAGTTAAAGGGATATGGAAACTATTACATTTAAAGGCAAATCAATTTTAACTTTATATGACAAATTGTCACAAAACTATATATATTGGCAGTGTAGGAATCAAAATTTTAAAAGTAGTGGCAGAAGCAGAATAAAACAATTAAAAGGTACTAAAAAACCCATTTCTTGAACATCTAGTTTAAGTGAAAAGAAGAGAAGGTTCTGGGATGAAATTGACTAGCTTATAATTATACGATTCAAAATAAAAATCTATAAATGCTAAGCCTTCCCACTCTACCAATTCCCACATAAGTAACAATAATGTTGGGACCAAAAAAAATTTTTTTAAAGGGATGAAATAAAACCCTATAAATACTGTCTAAGCAGTAAATATTAAATAAATAAATGCTACCACTTATTTATCATCTTGTGTTTTGAAACTCAGCTGTTATTTACAATGCAGAGAAATGACAAATCATTTTTAAAGGAAGCAAGGAATTTGTCCTTCTATGATAAAGGTGTTGGTCCCAGTTTGGCCTAACATACTTCTATCAATAGAATGTAATTGTCCTCATTTAACCACTTATATAGCATTTCTTCAAGAGATAAATTTACTAAACAGGATTTTTCTAATTATAATTAAAACAATTTTTAATTTTTAATCTTGAATCTTATATTTAAGTAGGAGCAAATTCTTAACCTGATATTCACTAACTTTTAATCCTGCTCTTTCCCCTCCACTTATATATCTTCCACTAATTTCTAAAAGAGATTTACATGCTAAAAATATTTACAGCTAATGGAACAGAAAGTAAATATATACCTTAAATAATTAGCCTATTTTCGTCAGTACAAATACCAATCACATCCTAATGAGGAAAGTATGCTATTTCTAAGTGCACTACAGTCTTGCCTCAAACACATTTTTATTTACAGAGAACAGATTTTCTATACATCTTTGCTTCAGAACCATTGGAAATAATTTAGTTTTTATTTTAAAATATAGCCAAGCATTTCTACTAATGCTCAGGTATCAGGTGGACAAAATAATAGTGACTTACATTTACATCTTGCTTCTGAACTGTCAGTACATTTACTAGCTGTCAGTAAAAGAGAAAAATAAAAAAAAAAAAACATGACTGTCAGTTTTAAAGGAGAGTAAGAAAAAGTATGCCAGCAAATGTAGGGAAAATAATTTTGAAAAATATTTTACCTACTTCAGCATGAGTTTTTCTCCTGTGTGAAATGTATAACTACATAATTTGAATTGTTTGATGTCTTAAAATCGTAGATTCTAGAAAAGATGGAAATGCATGAGTAAAACGTGTTTGCTTTAAAATCACGATTTCCGAGCTAGGTTTAGGCTGATGCAAACACAACTGCCATTCACCTAGTCAAATAGAGGGATTCCAAAGCTTCACAGTGTTATTTGTATAGAGCAGGAGACTTAGGCTCAGATTATTAGATCTATATGTCCCTTAAATTTCCCAACCAGCATCTTAATGAATTGAACATAACTGAAAAGTTGAACATACCCTAATATCGAACAAATCCATATCATAATTGCACCTATTCCTGAACATAAAATCCCAAATCATAATTATTTTCCCAATCTATTTCAAAATGGCACCAATTCTTTAAATTTTACAATGTGTTAGGATATGTACATTCTACAGTTCAATTAAAACATTTTAGAATATATTATTTAAATTATACTCAAAAGACTAAATATTCTTGAAATGCATATTTTTAAACCTAAACTTTGAAGAGAATTGATGGATCTAAAGAACTAAGATAAAGGAATGATGATAAGGCAAATAAATAGGGACGTATTTTCTCAGTGTTCATAATCACATGCCAAATTTTGAAGCTTTTAAATTTATGGAGTTGTAAGAATTCTCCCACCACTTGGGCGTTTTCCTGCATTATAGTGTTGCAATCGCTCATTGAGGAAACCCTTTAAAATTAATACTACTCATCAGATTTAATGAAATTAAAACTGGAGGAATGCAAGTTATTTTTATTAAAATAATGAAAATGAATCATTACAGCATTCTGTCCAGAGATAACAAGTGGACTGATGAGAACATCAGCTGTGAATACATTTAAATATAGATTTACACATGCAGTATTAGGGAAGGTAAAAACAGGATATGAAATAAACATTAGGCATCAACTCTAAGCTCACTGTCAAGAAACGCCCAAGCTTCTAACCACAGAGTTCAGCTGAAGGTAACTATCTGTCAAATGTAATCTGTGCAAGTGAATATGCTTAAGCTGGTGCTATGAATCAACCAAAATTGCTTTGGTCTTATTGACATTCAATTGCAAGAAGTTGCAGCTCATCCAGTCCAATAGACAGTCTGACAACACCAAGAGTGCTTCCAGTGACAGAAAGCTTTAAATATAGATGCAACTATCATCAAAATACACATGGAACTAAACTTTATGATCCTTCATAGCATCTTTTGAAATTGGTCAGTCAGTCATCAACTGGTCATAGACGCCCCAAGATCTCATCACATTGCTCTAACGTCTGCCAGCTTGCTCAGTTAACAAACCATTATTAATCTTTAAAAAAATAATGAATATCGATTTGATTGACAGGCAAAGTCCTCCTGGATTAGTGTAAGAGTTTCTGTTGCATTGTGCTTAACCCCACTTCTTCACTTTGCAGATCTGCCTTTTATTTTTTCTTCCATTTGAGATTTGCCCATAGTACATCTTAATAAATAACAACCAGGCATCCATGAAAAAATCCAGAGGGTCAATTTTAAGCAATGCCTTGCAGATATTTTTTGACATGTATTGAGTTTGCATAAGCACTGCATTTTACCAACAAGAGAACTAAGGTGAGCGAGGTTAAGTGACGTGCTTAGAGTTGTTTCCCCTTGGGCATTGTGACCTCTAAGTAGATTCTGCCCGTGCCCATATGCTTTTTGTTCCAGGTCTTAATTCTATATTGAACAAACTTTCTATCCATCCCTCTTTTGTCTCTGTATATTTGCAACCAAGAAAAATGTGTTGAGCTCTAAACTGCTTGTGATGGTCTGCTTGCCTCTGTTAAATAGTTGGATCACTCCATGCCTCAGTAGTTTCATCTGTAACCTTCTTCACAGGGTAGTTCATGAAATGATACGTGTAAAACCCTTGCCTCAGGGTTGTCTAAGAAACTAATAGACATAGACAGGGTAGGGGGATACTTTAATTTTTAACATGTTATACAAGTATTGTCCTGTCCTTCTAAGAGCTCATAGTCCAAGACAAATTGTACTATTAAGGACAAATCTTATAGGATGTAAGGGCAAATACAAAACATTCTACATTATTAAAAAAAAAGCAATCAGTCCAGAGTGCAGCAGTTTCCTGAACTCTTAATACTAGTCCCTTCCTTCAGCAACATCCTCAGGCAATCTCTATTACTTCCCTCATACCTTGATCCATGAAGCTACATGAAAATAAGCTGTGATACAACATTTAAAAAAAGGTGAGTAGACAAAATTATATATGGACTAAGGATGTACTATAGTTAGAGCTAAATAAAACACGCATATTAAAAAATTGCAAGGACTTTAGAGAAAATTACTGGAAGGAATCAGTTGGGTTTGTCTTTTCTTGTATTCTTATTTTCTAAATATTTGAAAATGTTGGTTCAAAAACTTTTATGATTTTTCTTAAAATCTCATTTTATTGAAAAATTACTTTCCCCAAATGTATACCTGATATTACACTGATATTTCTTTCTCTTTTTTTCTTATATAGCTTCTTGAGGATAGACGCCATGGCCTTACTATCTTCAGTATCCTCAAAATCTCTTAAAATTGTTGGACACAATGTATATATCTGTTGCATTCTCACGTTAATGAAAGTAAAATGCTTTAAGCAAAAATATTTGACTTGTTTACTAAGAAATGGCCATAAAGGTTCCTTTCCACTTTTGACATGTGTTAACAGAAGGAACACTGGCTAATCTTGGTTTTCACACATGACATTTACTAAGCACACTTTGCACTTATTTAAGTCTGCTACTATTGTGCCACTACAGAAAAATGAACACAAATGACTTTCTTCCATATGGTGAAAAATAAAGTTCCTTAACAAACTTATTTACATAGTTTTTAAATTTATTATTTGCCAGCAAATATTTAAATTGAAAATTTAATCAAGGAATTTCCACAAAGTGCTAAAAAAATATGTAAAACAAAGATAAGAGTCAAATATGGTACATAAGTAATTTGCACTCTAGGAGCTTACAGTCAGAACACACTGAATAGAATATCATCTTAAGGTTTTAGTTGTTCCAGGTGTTTTAGATCACTGGTTATTTCCCAGATGGCTTTGTATTACTTATGAATTTAAAAAATCTTTCAGCTCTTGATTTTTTTATTTTCCAATATAGAAAATGACAATCATCAAAATTACTAATGGATCAAAAATAATGTTGCTAAAACACTGAAAATGAAAAAGCATTATTCAGGTCTCGTGATGTTTTATTCCACTTCAGCCCACTTCAATCTCTGTCTCTCTGCCAATTACAAATAAAAACTCTGGACAAAATACAAAAAGCAACTACCTGAGGATGCTTAAAAGTGAACCAAAGTAAACAGATTGTAGAGGGAGCCAAACCAGGAGAACTGAAAACTTCTGATCTATAAAAGATACTGTTAATAGAATGTGAAGTCAAGCCACAAACTGGGAGACTATTTGTGAAACAGATATCTTACTAAGACTTGTATACAGAATAAAGAGCCATTGAAATTCCATAATAAGAGACCAACCAACATGATTTTTTGAAATGGGAAGATTTGAACAAACACTTCACTGAAGAAGATACATACTTGGAAGGCAAATTAGCACCTGAGAAGATCCTCAATCATCATCACCAATCATCAGGAAAATGCAAAACCCCCGTCAGAAGAATGGCTAAATAAATAAATTGACCATACCAAGTGCTGGCAAGGATGCAAAGCAACTGTGATCTAACATTTTGCTGGTGGGAATGCAAAATGGTACAGCCACTTCAGAACAAAGTTTGGCAACTTGTGATAAAATTTAAACATACACCTACTATGTGACCCAGCAATCCTACCCCTAAATATTAATATTTATTCAGAAAACAGCTCAGAGATTAATGGGGGCCAGTAGGAAGATTGGAATAACTATATAAAGGTAGCATAAGGGAACATTTGAAGGTTATAGACTCTTCTATATATTGTTTGGATGGTGGTTACATAACAGTGTACATTCACCAAAACTAATAGAACTGTACACAAAAAGTACATTTTGCTTTATGTACATTATTTTTTTAATGAATAAAAAGTTTTAAAAGACAAAAAGCATCATAAAAATATGTGATTATAATTTTATTTGCCATTTCAAAATCTTCACAGGCATGAATAATAAAAAGACTTTTCATAGAAATGTCACCTGCAAATGTCTCTCAATTGTCAATTTGGTAGATGGTTTACATGAACTGAAGGCCCTAATAACTGGTCCAGACATTTTTAAGTCTAATCATCTAATCTCACACCCAAAGACTTTGCCATCCCAAAACACTTTTGAAATTTCTGCAAGATTGTTTTCAAATGACTCATTTGCTGAAATCTTTTGTTTTTCATATAACCAAAACTATTTTTCTCCCCTAAGCACATTTTTTAAGGCTAAGAATTCTATGTACTTTCTTTGAATAGAAATTTTTAACAATCAACCTAATTTTACTTTAACTTGTACTCTATTTTAAATCAAAATACACATCTGAATAATTCAACATTATTCGGCCTCACTGATTATAGTGTTCATGCTCAGGAAAATGTGTTTTGCCTTTGAAATTCTTTTCATCATCAATTCAGAATTCTCATTAGCCACCCTTAGCTATTGCATAAGTCATTTTGGAATTTCCTTTTTGTGCCAATGTTTCTTATTCTATGCTTTGATCAACTTATCTCAGTTGAATATGGTTAACCTTAAATCCAAGCCTTTTCTGTACAGGTATGGTATCACAACTTATGTAACTCAAAAAAAAATATTTAATCATGGCTATTTAACATTGGCTATATTATGAGGAAAGAAAATAGCCAAGCTTGAGACTCTAAAGTAGTTATTCTCAACCAAGGATGGTGCTTCTCAGGGAACACTTGACTATGTCTGCAGGCATTTTTGACTGTCACAGAAGGGGATGGAGTTAGGCAGAGATGTGGGAAGTTGGCTACTGGCATCCAGTGGGTAGAGGCCAGGGATGTTGGTGATCATCCTGTAATGTACAGGAAAGACTGGCACAACAAAGAATTAGCCAGTCCAAAATGACAATAGTGCTGAGGTTGAAAAATATTGCCCCAAAGCAAATAATCTATTCAAGAATGTGCATATATTAATAAAAATGTAAGCACAAACAAAAATCAAACCTTAGGACAATTTCTAAGCATTTAACTTACACCGTGTCAACTACTCCACAACTATGGGACCTACACACAAGTAGATCTGTTGCCTTTTTCAGTAACAAGGCACAGTAACAGTACTTCCCCATGACTTGCTGTGTAATGGCACAAAATGGGACCAGTTTAAGAAATATATCAAAAGTTTGTAACAGAAATAAATGTACTATGACTTAAGGAAACAGAAAGCCAAACAAAAATGACTTTGAGTGCAAGAAAATCTCAAACCCAAAGACTTCCTGCATAGGAACACAATTCTGATTTTTAATGTCTGAAGTTTAATACATTTTGGTTACGCTAAATTTAAAATTCTATGTAAAGTTTCGCATTCTGTTTGAAATACTTTCTAAAATGTGTACTTATAAGTATACATTTTTCCAAGTGAGGTTCTACAAGTGAGTCACCTATAGTTAATGCTCAGTTACAGTAATGCTAATGATTTAGGACAGTATTTCTAATAGGTTGCAACAAAAATTAACAACAGCTCCTAATTAAAGATGCTAATTTGGATAAGCTCTCACTAATTAATAGAAGAATTTATCCTTGATATTTATTTTAGCCATGATTAAGCATTACTTATTATTTTAATCACTACATGAACCAGTCACGCATGCTACAAATAAACATCAAACTACGCAGAGTAACACAAAAACTCCTTGTCAGAAGATCTCTGTTTGCATATAATATGATCTTATACCTGGAAACCCTAAGGACTCCTAGATTTTATAAATTAATTTAGCAAAGTCTCAGGTTATAAAATCAATGTACAAAAATCAATAGCATTTCTATATACTAACAATGACCAAGCTGAGAAACAAATCAAGATCTCAGTACCATTTACAATAGCTGCAAAAATAATAAAATAAAATAATAAAATACCTAGGAATAAATTTAACAAAGGAGTTGACATATCTCTACAAGAAGAATTACAGATGGACACGTTTGAAGCTGTGACTCAGGGGGGTGGGGGGGCAAAGGCAATATACGTAACCTAAACTTTTGTACCCCCACAATATGCTGAAATAAGAGTAAAAAAAAAAGAATTACAAATCACTGATTAAAGAAATCATCGACAACACAAAGAAATGGAAGAACATTCCATGCTCATGGAACAGAGGTATCAATATTGTGAAAAATGATCATACTACCCAAAGCAATCTACAGATTCAATGCAATTCCTATCAAAATACCAAAGTCATTTTTCAAAGATTCAGAAAAAAACTATCCTAAAATTCATACTGAACAAATAAAAAAAAAAAAAGAGTCCAAATAGTCAAAGCAATCCTAAGGAACAGAACTGGAGACATTACATTACCTGACTTCACATTATACTATAATTCTATAGCAACCAAAATATCATGGTACTGGCATGAGAGTAGACACATAGATCAATGGAACTGAATAGAGAACCCAGAAATAAAATCATATATCTCCAACAACTGATCTTTGACAAAGCAGACAAAAACATGTACTGGGGAAAGGACATACTATTCAATGAATGATGGAAAAATTGGATAGCCATAAGCAGAAGAATGAAACTGGACTCCTCTCTCTTACTGTATACAATAATTAACTCAAATGGATTAAATATTTAAATGTAAGACCCGAAACCATAAACATTTTAGAAGAAAACCTAGGAAAAAGCCTTCTGGACATTGGCCTAGGCAAAGAATTTATGACTGAGACCCCAAACACAAATGCAATAAAAACAAAAATGACAAATGGGACTTAATTAGACTAAAAAGCTTCTGCACAGCAAATAAAAATAGTAATAATTAGAAGAGTAAATAGCCTACAGATAGGAGAAAATATTCACAGTGGGTATATTGTGACTAATATTCAGAATCTACAAGGAACTCAACTCAGCAAGAAAAAAACAAACAATCCATTAAAAAGTGTGCAAACAACATGGACAGGGATTTTTCAAAAGAAGATATACAAGTGGCCAATAAATATAAGAAAAAGTCCTCAGAATCGCTAATAATCAAGGAAATGCAAATCGAAACCACAATGAGATACCATCTTTCTCTAGTTAGAATAGATATTACTAAAAAGTCAAAAAAACAATAGATGTTAGTGTGGGTGTAGAGAAAAGGGAAGACTTACACACTATTGGTGGGAATGTAAAGTAGTACAAATTCTATGGAGAACAGTATGGAGATTTCTCAAAGAACTAAAAGTACATCTACCATTCGCTCCTACAATCCCATGAATGAGTATCTACTGAGAGGAAAAGAAATAATTTTATCAAAAGACACCTGTACTTGTATATTTATCACATACAAATCATAATCGCAAAGATATGAAATCAACCATGGAATCAACCTAAGTGCCCATCAACTGATGAGTGGATAAAGAAAATGTGGTATAAATGTACCATGGAGTACTACTGGACAATAAGAAAGAATAAAATGATGTCTTTTGCACCAACTTGGATGGAACTAGAGGCCATTATCCTAAGTGAAGTAACTCAGAAACAGAAAAATAAATGCTGCATGTTCTCACTTATAAGTAGGAGCTAAACTATGGCTCCACAAGTACACACTGAGTGGTATAATGGACACTGGAGACTGACTCACAAAGGAGGAGAGTGGGAGAGGGTAAGGGATGAGAAATTACCTATGAGGTACAATGTATACGATACCGGTGATCAGTACACCAAAAGCCTAGACTTCACCACCACGCAATATATACGTATAACAGAATTCAACTTCTACCACCTGAATCTATCAACATAAAAAATGGAAATAAAGAAAATATGGGTATATTTGTGGCATAGATTATGGTGATGGTTTCATGGGTATATAGAAGGGCTGTCCGGAAAGTATCCAGCCATCATTGATATTATAATGAGAATGGTTACGTGGCTGGATATTTTCCAGACAGCTCTCGGTATTTATCTTCAAACCCATCAAGTTGTATACATTCAACGTGTACATATTTTTATATGTCAGTCAGACCTCAATAAAGTTGCTTTCAAAATATGCAAACAAACATTACCTGTGCTAGAGCTTTCCAAGCTTAGTATCTGCCAGTTTCCAAATTTAGTTGGGTCTTGCATCTCTTTAATGTTTCTAAAAGTCTCCTCAACATACTTTGAGATGCTCTGAGATTGTTGCAGATACTTTAGGGGATTAACTTTTAATTGTCAGTATTTGTCCCAATATGTTCCCAGAGAATTCAACTCATCCTTTGTCCTCTTCTATCTACCTCATATTCAACTCAAACATTGAACCCAACCGCTTTCTATAAGTTCTCTGAAGTGCCAACACCTCACAATGGTTACATGCAACATTTTGGCCAAATAACTAGAATAATACAAGGGGTTTATATTCCAGGAACAACCAACCAAAAATTATATATTATGCATCTATAATGTAAACTTTCTCAGTCACCTCTATCACAATGAAATTGGCATGGGCTGACCCTCCTCCTTAGATTCCTTGGCTCCCCATCATGGTCCTGGGTTTTGCCTCAAATCCCCACCCAAGTCACATGACTTCCTTTCTTCCCTCTTGCCTTCATTCCTTCCCTCCTTCCTTCCTTATTTTCCTCCCTCCATCCCTCTTTCCTTCCTTCATTGTACCCTTCCCTTCTTCCCTCCTTCCCCAGGCTGAAAACAATTGAACACTAGCATAAACAAAAACAAACCAATTACTTTTTTCTACTGCTATACAGCTCAACCTTTTATAAGATTATTTCATGTGATCTTTAGAAGGCAGAATGAAATTGCTATATCTAATATAAGAGATTATATATAATTATATATATAACTTATAAATATCAATTTTTCACTGCTCTTGTTAGATAATTGGAAAATTATCTAACCTATTAAAGCCTTTCCACTCTTGGAAAAGTTTTCTTAATTTTTTAAAAATTTTAATTATTCTACCTTTAGCTTCTATGGATATCTAAACTGGTCTCTTGAATACACATGCCCTTATGTATCCAGGACGATACAGCAGCATGGAATACTTTTGAACATTGCATTTTAGAGAAATACCAAGAGAAACAGTATGGGAAAATAAAGCTATATTCAAGTCCATGTTTAAATAAAGTCATATTTTCCATTCCATTATCAAGTGATACATACCACAGGCCAAATTCTGCCCTAGGCATGCTGTTCTTCCTGACTTTAGTCGCAATTGCTCATGTATAACTGAAGGCAGCAGTTAGCCCTTTGGGCACAAAAATGACTACACACAAAAAAAGCAAAAATAATCTAAGTTTTATTATATCTGGCTTTTAGGTGAAAATGATATAATACAAATGACAATTCCATTAGATAACATAGGTTTTAAAAAGCACTACCACCGAATTTTAACCATTACAAATTTGATGGAATTACCATAGTGGCATTTTCAAGACTAGAGATTGTTGAAAAAATAAGTGGACATTGGAAAATACTCTTCTTTTTATAGCGATTTTCAATTTTAGCAGTATATGTAATAAATGTGCAATATGATAATCGTACATATTTTCCTTTTGCATATATTGTACATTTTATAGCTATTGGCTGAGAACCAGCTATTTTCTAGCAGAAATAAATTGCCCAATTCTTTTCCAAATATCAGTTTCTAAGTTTAAGTGTTAATTTATTCATGGCTTGATGTAGGTCTTAATTGGAAGTGTTTTATAGGAAAGTTTTCACTGAACTTACATTTTTGCTCCAAAATATTAGACTGATAACATTCAGACTTGTCAAAGGTAAACAGTGCAATATGACTCGCGTTGATCTTTTTACACACATTAGCTAAACCAAACTCTTTTTATTTTTTGGTGAATACATATAAATTGTGTATACAGAAGTCCCCCCTTATCCAGAAGGGATATGTTCCAAGACCTCCAGTGGATGTCTGAAACCACAGAGAGCACTGAACTCTATATATACTATGTTTTTTCCTATATGGACATTATCTACGATAAAGTTTAATTTATAAATTAGGCACAGTAAGAGATCAACAGTAATAAAACAGAACAATTATAACAATATACTGTTCACAATTTCACAGATTCTTTCCATGAAATGCATTCTTACCAGTAGATCTTAGCAACGTTAGCATACAATTTTTTTCTTTCCTTATTAAGTGGAGAATTTTCACCTTTTCGCTTAAAGGAAGCATTTTACAGCTTTTCTTTGGTGCGTCCAAATTGTCAGCATCACTACTCTTGTGTTTTGAGGCCATTAATAAATAAGGATTACTCGAACACAAGCACTGCAATACCCTGAAAGTAGATCTGAACACTAAGACAGCTACTAAGTGACTAACGCATAGGCAGCATGGAGACACTGGACAAAGTGAGACCTCAAGAGATTTCATCATGCTACACAGAAAGGCACGCAATTTAAAACTTACGCATTTATTTCTAAAATGTTCCATTTGATATTTTCAGACTACAGCTGACCACAGGTAACTGGATCCTCAGAAAAAGAAACCTAGGATAAGGGAGTTCTACTGAAGTCTAAGAGCTGTACAGTTTAATAACAGTTACCAAATAGATCGATCGGATTAGAAGCAGGTGAAAAAACATGGGAGAAAAAAAAACCCTTCATAACTCTATGTAAACTTCCAAGCTACTTTCCTAAAGCGTTTTCATTCAACACATGATACGTGTCTTTCTAAATAACTCAGATTCCCCTCTCTCACTGACCCCTTTTGCTATTTTCATCTCCCAGGTATTGTTCCCTTGTTCCTCCTACATAGAATTCTATCCTTCCTCTTCTTTTCCATCTATCAAAAACCTATCTATCCTTCAAGAGTTAATTTACACCCCACCTTCTTTATACATCTTCCATAACATATCTGCTGAATAGGAGTTGATCATTTCCTGCCTTGAATCCTGGTTACTTTATTTTGTTACACATTTTTCAATCCATCAGTACAGGAAGGAAGAAAGAAATAATGTTTGAGACTCACCTAGACCAATGAAGACATAATGGGGTGTGGGCATCAGGATATTTTTTAAAGTTTCTCAATAATGCTAATGATTTCTATGGTTGAGAATTATTCCCCTGAGCTTAAGTCTGGCTCATATGTGCTGTATATCAAAAATCTGATTCTCTTCTAGTGTTTCTATTTGGGCAAATGAAACCATTATCTCTGCAATCATGTAAGCCAGAAAGCTGGGATTCATCAATTAACTCCCTTTCCCTCAAATTCCACATTCCTTTCATCAACAAGCCCTTTAATTTTAATCCCTAAACTGCTTTCAAAGCTGACCACTTCTTTGCATATTTACTATTGTGAGTGCATTCCAAATTATCCTTATATCCCACCTGGGCCATATGAGTACCCTAACAACCCTTCATTCTTGTCTTTAGGCAAACTGTTCTCCCTCACAGCAGCCAAAGTCATCTTTAGCAAAAGATAATCTGTTCACATCATATATTGTCCTATTCTCCCCCCAACCCCCATTTCCTGTCCTTGACATAACGTTTCAATACAGTCCCATTTTAAAAATCTTAACATGTCCAATGATGCTCTTTAAAAAACAGCCTCTTCTGACTGTTCTGTCCTCATTTCATACTATCCCCCATGTTGCCTGCTGCACTCTTGCTATATTGGCTTTTTAATCTCTCATATGCAACATATTCCCTTTTACAAAAGGGCATTTGTACTCTTTGCTGTATGTGTATTGAATGTTCTCCTCTATGCACTCTGCCTAGTTGAATCCTACACATTCTTTTGAATATGTCTTGCTATTAAATTGTGTCCCCCTAAAAAAAATATACTGAAGCCCTAACCCCTGGTGCCCGTGAATGTGACTTTATTTGAGTAGTGTCTTTTTGCATGTAATCAAGGTAAGATGAGTAAATTGAATTAGGGTGGACACTAATCTGGCATGACTGGTGTTTTTATAAGAAGAGAAGACGACACAGACATATGAGGGAAGGAGATGGCTGTGTGGTGATCGAGGCAGAACCTGGAGTGACGCATCTACAAGCTAAGGAATGTCACGGATTGCTGGCAAACACCAGAAACTGGGAGAGACAAGGAAGGATCTTTCTATAGGTTTCAGAGGGAGCGTTCAGACTTTTAGCCTGCAGAACTCAAACCATAGATTTCTGTTGTTTTAACCCACCTAGTTTGTGATAATTTTTAGGGCAGGCCTAAAACATAGAACCAACCTTTGTTATGATAAAATATAAAGAAGAGAACATTTCCTACATGATTATGGAAGCAGGAACATATAGGCTATAAAGTGCTTTATCAGACATTGCTTTCTTTCCATGTCCAAAGTTATGGTGTAAGCTGAATAGGTCAAGTTTATGTTTGATTCCAATTTGTAACGGGTATGCTAACATTTGAGGAGTTAGGTCATTTTCCTAAGATTGCACAATTTTTAACTAAAATGTCAAGAATTAAAGCCTCGCCTTCTGATTAAATATTGTATTTTTTAAGTTGCACGCAAAAATGTACAGAGAATAATTATTTTTTACTTGGATGGCTTTACCTCTTTCCATAATCATGTAGGAAATGTTCTCTTCTTTATATTTTATCATAACAAAGGTTGGTTCTATTTGACATGGATCAGGTGATCAGGATGGCTTAAGTGGAATATTCTTTCATTAATCCATTATAGTCTATCTCACTGCCATAAACCATAGAAATTTTGAGCATAACTTTATATAAAATGACATTATGTTGTACATTTAAACCACTTGTATCAATGAGGGACATAGTTGCAAAATATATTGACTTTAATTATTTGTATAAGTCATGTAAATATGTGAAGCCTTATAAGTATTTGCCTTATAAATATGTACAAAATATATATAAACATACAAAAATTACATTTATATTACAAATATTTGTTTTCAGTTCATGTGGGTTTATAGGTTTTTGTTTTTGGTTCACAGAACTTTGAAAACTATTCTTCAGATCTTCTCAGTGACCTAGGTTCAGGGCAAGTTATGATTTTTAAGTTTAAGATCAAAGAAACTTGAGACTATAAATTTAGGTAGGTAATTTAAATTCCCTAAGGCTCATCTTTCTCACCTTTATAATGGGCATAATATATAAGTCAAAGCCATAGAACCATTATCATTTGAAAAGTAAGCATGTAAAATATTTAATAGAGTGCATATAAATCAGTGCTCAATAACAGCAGCTATTATAATTTAACTGATTATTCGGAAAAAAATTCATTAGTTTCTGTTGATCTTAACTTTGCTCCGAATAACCCAAAACCATTCAAGTAACTTGAAGGATACTCAGCTAGCTAGATATAAAGAGAAGACTTTGCACAAATAAATAATGTTTAGCACACACATGGATACATGCAGGCACACATAGAGTGAGAGTAAAATGCAATGAAAATTATTAAAGAAACAATATGGATTGAGATTCTCTTGGAGTAGGGGTGGGGGTTGGGATGGCCTATGAGAATCCCAGGACATAGAGCTTGCTGAGCTGAATGAGGAAACTTCCATAAAGAGGCATGGATGTTTTATGCTCCCTCGATCAATAAGAATGTGGAAACACCTTTACAAAGCATGCACATGGGCATACAGTTCAGAGATTAATTGAGAGACATGGTTTATCTATTCTAACAAATGTTGGTTAAATTTCATTTTCTTTTTCTCCAGAACTATCAATAGTTTTCCTTTTTCAGATTGAATACATAAATCAACAGTATGTACTCCTAGAACAAACTATGATTATGAAACTTCTATCCTTCATCTATTGATTCCTAAAACTTTATTTACTCATGCACTTTTTTCCTTCATTGTATCCTATTAGAACTGCTCTTTTTCACACTATTGTAGCTAGAATCATCTGTGGCTCTTGAATTGTCAATGTATCAAGGAGCCCTCAAAATAGCATAGAAAATGTGAGCAAGCCCATTGCTAAATTATTTCCTGGTTCCACCATTGTAGTATTTCATCAGCTACAAATTATAGTAATTGTTTTACTGCAATTCAGCAAAATTATTAGAAAGGTGACTATATTGATGATTTTTGATGCTATCTGTCCTATAAAACATGTAGAACTGCTTAAGGACAAAGAATATTTCATAGAAAACCCTGAGGTTTTATTTTCAAATGATATGCAACTAAATGCATATACTGTCAAGTTGTTTTACTTATCAATCTTTAACAAAATGCTAAAGTAAAATTATTTTACATATTTCAAAACTTTAAAAAAGTTTCTTACAATAATTACAGCATGTGCTGATTCAATATGAAAACTAAGCTTTAAAAAAATCTGCTAATATTCTGTGTTCCCCATTCGCTAATAAAAAGTATGAACTGATTTTTTCAATTTTAGTATAAAAATATGACATAATGAATTTTAGCCTGATATAATTTGAAATAGCCAATATATTAAACCCAAAAGTAAAATTTAAATGGGCAGTCCTGTCAGATTCAAGTCCCCGAATGAATATTAATTTAAAAACTAATCATTTGCCAACAGGTTGAAGTTTCAAAATGCTAGTTTTGGAGTAAAAGCTATAATATCATTACTTTAGCAATATAAGTCATTTTTTGTTTAGTAAATTAGATCTCCAATGTTTAGTATGTATGCCTTTTCTTGGCATTTTTTTGCCCAGGTATTTAACTATTGAAAACCATGGGTTTTTCTTCTCATTTTAGGAAATTAGAATTGGAATTTTACTGCTGGGAAGCTGATGCCAAGTGAACTGTAGAAGTAAAGTGTAAGGTTAGATCAGTTACTTAATTTTATACCACCAGGCCTTTGTAAGTTAAATTCCGTTTTCTGAGCCATCTCATGTATGTATGTTGTATTTTTGCACACACAGAAACACACACAATACAAGCTCATCGATTCGTGGCTGTACTGGAAGATGGATGAAAATATGCATACACATTAAGTTCAAACTTGCAGTTTGAAATTTGACTGAGCCATATTATTAATTATTTGTTCTATTTTATGCCTAGCACGATAGAAGTCCCCAACCCCCAAATTAAACAGTTTGGATGTATTACATAATAATGCGACAATGACTAAGTTATATTTTATATTAAATTTATTTTTCTGCAAATGTTCTTTGCAGTTATACAATGAAAGAGTAACGAGCTGCATCTGTCTCTATCTTGGCCACAAAATCTACCAAAAAATACTTTTGTGTAAATATTAGGCAGCACAGGAAAGCAGAAAAAAGCACAAGCCTGACCACTGATTAATGGAGCCAGCTTTGTCGCTTACTGTCTAGATAACCCTACACAACCCCACTGCTTGCTGTGCTCTAAGTAATTGTGCCTCGCTCCACATGCCACTTATTTTTATGTAGAACTCTAAGAGGGGTTCATTTTGTTCATCTAGTCTGATCCTCTCATTACACAAATGGGGAAACTGAGTCAAATGAATTTCTTAAGTCTACAGAGTAGCATTAACTAAGTCAGATTTCTCAACTCATAATCTCCTGTCCTTTCCACTACTTCTTGTAACTTTTAAGTAATGAATACATTCCTTATTTAACATCTATAATATGGATTCTTATACATTTCATAATAACTATATTCAGACGGGTGTTCAATTTAAAGAAAACTTGTGTACATCTCCAATTTAGAGTAAATAATTGCTCTTTAATTTTCATTTGAATGAATCCAGATGCTCATAATGTTGGGTACCCCTAAAACATTGAATAAGTACCAGAGGAATAAACAGACCTGAATGGTTATTCTAATGTTTTATGACTGTTTAGTTCTGTATTTCTAATATAAAATGTAGCGTACTTAAAAACTCATGCAAAAAATAAATAAAAGAAGTGTACAAATTGGAAAGGACAAGTTTTCTCTTGATAGTCAAACAGTTATGAAATGAAGCAGTCTCATTAAATCATAAGTACTTTAACCTTTTCTTGAAAGAAGAGGAAGATTTAAAGATTTATAAAGAAATTTTGCCTAAACTAGGAAATGACTCATATTTGACATGTATTGAAATGATAATGTTGATTTCAATAGGCACTCTAAGAGCATTTTATTCCCGGGAGAGTAATTCAGTCATGGTTACCTCCTTCCATTTAGATTTTAAACTTTCTTTGCAAAGCTTTTAATGTACTACTGCCTGCCAAAACATGGCATAGTTTCACAGACGAGACAAAATAAAGGCAAGGAAAAAGAATTTTTTTTTTAATCATTGTTGAGACAAAAATATGCAACAAACATATCATCTATTTGGCATCGTCTGCCAATTGCCTTTCTTTAGCAGTTTGTTTCCACATTTTTAACGTTAAAACCTAATTCTGTTGCACTTGTCAGTAGGTAGAATGGACAACTTCGAGATAAAGGACAAATAGGTCCCATATCTGTTAATTACTGAACAAATGAAGAGTAAGCACTGAGAAACCGAAACCACCATAGCCTATAGATAGGGCTTGATGCCAGATGTGACCTGTCCCTTTGTTTACCCTTTCAACACTAGTGGCCTATGGAAACACTGTCCTCTGCTGACTGCATTTGCTAAACTCACATCCTAACTAATATTAATACTTTAAAGCCAAATAACCGTTTTCAAAACTCTCTGAAGAAGCCCACTTACTACCTGCTTCAGGTTGAAAAAAAAAAAGTGAGAAAACAAAAAATAATTTTCATATAACAAATAAGGGTGCAAATGTCTTCCAATGTGAATGGCGTTCACATGGACCACTGAGTGAACTCTCGTATGAGAGCTCATAGTGGGAACTATGGTACGAAGCACCGCTGGCTTGAAAGGCAAGGGTGGCTTCTGGCTGTATTGGGCCCTTCCAGTGCCCTGAGGGAACAAAAGGATGAAGCGTGCCTCTATTCTAGCGACTGCAAACACCAGGCAGCTCACAGCTATCTCAGCCTTTAGCAGCTTCTAAGGCTCATACAAAACTGTGGTTGACAACGAAAATAATAATATAACACCTTTTGAGTGCCTCAAGTGTAAAGTTCATTAGTTCTAAGGTCAGCATGTTGATGCAACAGCCAAATTTTATTCACATCATCAGATGCTATCAGAGAAAGACAGCTATAAAAATCAGGCAGGGGTTTTAATACAGCCACGACTAGTAAAATCAGTACTAGACACCAAAAGTGCCCTTACACATTTTTAAACAAAACCAAATATACTAACCACATTTTTTAAAATTTCCGTGGATATTAATTACAAATAGCATTGTCCTCAAGCATCTGTGAGAGTTTTTATAGCAATTTTGATGAGGGAAATGCTAGTCTATCAAGAGATACATCATTAGATCATTTAAATATTTTTCTTCCTTCGTTGTCATTTACACATACCTGAAATCTAAAAGATACCGCTGCAGATTTTGCAAGTAGATGCCATTTAAAGGAGAGAAAGGAAGATAGAGCCTTGTGTTTAACCAAATGTTAAATATTTTTTATTTTACTCACCTGCACACTAAGATGAATCCATTTCTTCAGAAGAATTCTCCCCAGTGTCATTACTTTTATTGGAGGCTGCAAACCATTTACTGTGCGGTAATAAAACATGGTCTCTTTCTCAGATATTGTAAGTTTGAACACAATCTGCCCATCCACTGTCTTTTCTATAACACACCTTAGGAGGCAACCAGAAAAGAGAGAGAAGGTCAGCACCCAACCAAGAAGACACGCCAAGGTATTGTACAGTTACAGTGATGTGAAAATGACCCCAAACTTCACTCAAAATGGTGCACTAGGAATAAGTGCCTGAAATGTCATTATATTCAAAGCAAGCTTTATTCCAGTGAGGAAGCCCTTTTATTTCAATAAAAAATAGAATTCTTATTTACAATATATTCCCCAGAGCCTCAACACCCTTTATTAGAGATTCATGATGGAAACTCGAAGTGGTTGAATCATTCTGCAAAACTAACATTTAGCCTATTGGCTCATTACTTCTTCTGCTATTTCTTTTATAGGAAGTGGTACAACACACTACATCCCGCTTGGGTATTGAGTCACCAGTGCAAATCTTTCTCTCTCTCTTTTTAAATGTAAAGAGAATTTAGCATCCATGGAAGGCTCTAAATTGCCAACCCTGGAGTCAGAATCGCTCTACTTAATTCCCGTGATGAAATGGAGAATGGACAGCTATAGTCTCTACTCACCCCACCACCAACTGGCCAGAAGCCAAAGCCAACATCTGTAAGAGGCCTGGCTACCTTTCCATATGGTCTAACTAAGGCACTGAGATAATGGTCATGATCTTGGGTGAACGCTCATCCAATCTTCTATGAACACAGTGAAATAATATTTTGATAAAAGAATTTTTAGAATGTTTCTAGGTTCTTGTGTCAAGCCAGTTATCAATTTTTTTTCAAGTTACCTCAAATCCTTATTACAGTAACACACCTTTCAGATCCCAGGCTTCCCTTCTTTACCTGGTTACCTCCAACTTAGCTTCAGCATCTCTACGATTATGCCTGATCCTGGATCCCTCCTCCCTGCTCAAGGTTGGTTAAGGGGCCTCCCTTTGCGCACACCTAACACGCTGTGCCACCTAGGTAATAGGTAATCCATCTGTTTTCCCCATTAGATCATTTAGATCATGAGTAGTCTGAGGATAGAAACACACCTGGTATAGAGCAGACCCTCCAAAAATGATGAGTTTACGATCAAACTCAGTTGAAAGCATCAAAGAGGCAAAGGTAAAATCAGGTCAACCAAAAATGACTGCTAAAGATGTTTTAAATTTTTCTTTAAAGAATAAAGTTTTCAAAAATCATTTCTTCTCACTTCCATCTAATTTTTTTCCCTGAGTTGGGAGGTAAGAATAAGTTTGGAGAACACTAGTAGTACCCCCTTTTGCTGTCACTATTTTACTAAATTTTGTACATGTATTTGGTAGCAAAGTTACGAGAGCAAGTATATTTTTAATGTAGGCAAATCATTGCAGTTGACATAAAAGTTTTATAAAAGTAGAAATAAAGGTTTATATAAATTTTGCCACACACTTTTTTTAGCCCATTAGTAGTTGGATATTTCTAATTTACTAGAATGAAAGAATTTCTCTTTATCCCC
This sequence comes from Varecia variegata, assembly GCA_028533085.1. Taxonomy (NCBI): domain Eukaryota; kingdom Metazoa; phylum Chordata; class Mammalia; order Primates; family Lemuridae; genus Varecia; species Varecia variegata. The sequence continues at coordinate 13,093,247 of CM052450.1, read as the reverse complement.
TGCCCCAAGTCTTAAACAATCTGAGAAGAGTTTGCCTCTATTCATTTTTCTTGAGTTTAAATCTACAAGTGAGAATTCAGCCATTACTCAAGAATGTATTTACCAAATGCAGACTTATTTCCCCAAGCTTAGTGAAAATGCATTTCTTAATATGTTATTGATTATCTTCCTTGCTATTTTGTTTGCTTGTAAACATACTAGCTTTGGGAGATAATAAATGTGAGAGGAAGGCAGGTAGCAAAATATTTAGGAACTGGATTTATTTCTGCTCCTGAATAAACAATAATTGGATAATCCATGTTTTGTTTGTTTTACTTATCTAGTGCAAACACCCCGAAATTCCCCCAATTCCCATAGGTATTTTAGTTTTGAGAATGGAAATGACCTTCATACAAGGAACTCTCAAAACCATAAGCCATGTGCTACCACCTCGATAAATACTCCTCTGTCTTATTTATACAAAGTGATGCCAATAGAGGATGAATTTGGTACAGATATGTCCCTATAAGCTTGGAAAAATGTTTTATCCTAGCACTATTTGTCAAGAGACAACGTTTTAAGACTCTTTGGATACTAGTTACATAAACTTGAATTTACTGGAATTTCAAACAGTAAGAAAACAAAGTTTTGTTTTAGGGGAGATGTAGAAACAGGGATAATGGATTGTGATTAATTTTCAATCCAAATTTAAAACAAAACGAAAATATGGCAACTTTCACTTGGCAAATTGAAATTAAACACCAAAGACATTTAAGTCATATTTGCTTATGAGATGGTAAGACTTTTCTGGTTTGTTTTCACAAGTTTTTAGATACCTATCCAACACTCTCACACAAAGAAAATGTCGCAAGAGGAAGGTCCAAAAGCCCTACAGGAAGACAAAAGATAAGCAAAAATGCCTCAGAACTGTTCTACTTCTTAAAAGTTCCAAGTTGGCTCTAAATATTTAGGGGAAACACTAGATATCAGCTTGAGAAAAGACTACAGAATGAAAAACAGGTGATTCAAAGAGACAAATCTCACATGTTCCCACTCAAGTATGGGAGCTAGATATTAAGACATCTATCTCATGGAGACAGAGTAGAATGATGGTTAGCAGAGGCTGGGAAGGGTAGCAGGGAGGGTGGGATATGGAGGAGATGGTTAATACAGTTAGAATGAACAATATTTGATAGCACAACAAAGTGACCACAGTCAACAATAAGTTATGATATACTTTAAAATAACTGAAAAAGTGGAATCGGAATGTTCCTAACACAAATAATAAATGCTTGTGGTGATGGATCACCCAATTACCCTACCTTGACTAATACACATTGCATGCCCATATCAAAATGTCACATGTACCTTATAAATATATACAACTATTATGTACCCATAATAATTAAAAATAAAAAAATTTTTAAAAGAAAAACAAGTGATTGAACAAACTGACAAGAAATGATGGTAAGGGAGCCCCACTCCAAAATCATCGAAAGCATTTCTCTGGGATCAACAGCATAAAAACTTCTAAGAATATCGCATGCTTACCTATATATTTTCTAAGTAACTGGAAGTTGGAAATACCACAAGGTAAAGGGCTAAAAGCTGTATCTTTTTAGAGACGGAGTGTTGTTCATATGGTAACTCATATCATTGAACATCTTCCATGAGTCAAGCAAACCTGTCTTCTTGGGGAAATAAGGATGAATAAAATACAGTCCTAAGCCCTCAGAGAGCCATCTGCCAAATGAAAATTTTATACCCTAGTAGGGGCATGTTATTTGTATAAACCTAGACCAAACCTTTGAAAATATCAATTACTTGTATTACTAATCCTCATGCCATAAAACTGACACTGAGTCTGGTTTACACTCTGCAGGCTAAGAACAAATGTCTAACTAGCCAATAGGAAACAAATGATTCAGGTGTCAACATGTCTGCCTGTATTACTATGCTAGTAATACATTCTTTGTTCATGGTCCACTTCATCCCTAGAAGAGTAAAAAACTTTTAATTTGGGAAAATATTGGATTGAAAACTTGAATAGGAAAGACTAACACAGGAGTCGATCTTTGATCACATGAATTCCATATTGTTAGCCTTCACTTCTAGTGTGGAATTCAGGTTGCAATAATCTTCACTACTACTGATTTTTCAGGGTCCTGTGAAAGCTTATACCCACACTTCTACTTACATTACATCTTCTTGCTCAGGTTTCAACCACACAGCTAGAGTAAATGATGCCGCCAGCCTTGGAGGAGGAGAAGGAGAAGAAAAGCAATTCTTGTGATTTCCAAAAATAAAACTTGTAGAATTTCTATGGGAATTAGGATGCAGATCATTCTTGTCTGCTGTGATGCAGCTACCGAGGCCTGCTGAGAAAAGGGTGGTGTACGCAGGGGTTGAAGATCTGTACGGGCAATCCTGAATGCAAAACCGCTGGGTACAGAACCGAATACTTTCAGCAGAAGCAGAGCTATGACAAAAAGTGCTTCGGTTTGGGAGTCCACACGTTGCTTGGGTTGGCACAATTGAAACATTCTTGAAAGCTCCCACATTCTCCAGCCTTGGGAAAAGACCCCGGGAGTCAGCCAATGATACCGAAGCAAAATAGGCAAAGATCAATGTTTTCATGACCTGAGACAAGAAGCCGCAGCCTAATGAAAGAACCAGGCGATTCATGTTTACAAAAAAAGCATTCTCCTCCTGATAAAACATTCCTAAATAAATAATCAGGCCATGCCACTTGCCAGCAACGCTTTCAAGCAGGGTACTTTAAGTAACGTTGAGATACTCCATTTTCGGGAAACTGCAGACACGTTTGCACACCGAGGTAATACCAAACACGTTCTTAGCAATGGTGACGACATGAGTAGCAGCTGGTATCTGGAAATCAACAACAGGTGTCAAGGGAAAGCTGCTGCATCTTTAAAACCAAAGTTCATCTTAAGCACGAGGACTTTGCACCCCAACCAAGAAACACTATTCCACTTCTCAAGAAACATTTCAAAGTACGGTGCTTAGAGAGTAAAATACTCATTTGCATCTTTAAAACTGAAGCTCATCTTAAGCATGAAGACTTTGTGCCCCAATAAGAAACGCTATTCCAACTTCTCAAAAAACATTTCAAAGTACGGTGCTTGAAGTAAAATACTCATTTTTTTTTTTTGGCGTGGGCAGAGGGTAAATATCTTGATTTTATTGGGCAAATCAAGCAGTTTAAAAGTCCTCAGGACAACCAGTTTTTTATATATATAACGTAGTGTGTGTATGTAATTATCAATAATATATATTACCATATGGTGATTTTAGGCGGTTACTCCACCCCAGGGAATTAGCACTATCTACTCTACTTAACAAGGTAAAGAATCGTATAGATTTTCTTTACACATGGCACCGTATGTTGTAACCCAGAGCTAACTTGCAGATGCCCAAAATAAAGCTGGCAAAGCACTTTGAGCCTTTCCCCTTATCCCAGCATGTGCAGCAACTTTAAGCTCACAGTAAAGCTGATTAGAAACCCAACACCATCTGTCTGTCCTACGCCTTAATATTTAGCAAAACGTTTGTGTAGGTGTTTGCTCATATGACTATGTAGTTTGAAGGTTATATATGGACTCTTAATACTGTGCAAGTAATTGTATTGATAAGTAAGCGGAGTTACCATTTCTTTATTGCATTGCAGCCAGTCCCCTCAGTGTGACAAATGGCTCTTCAACAGGACTGCTGTCCCTCGTTGCCTGGCAACGCTGCTGTAACCCCTGGTTACTCTTAGCTGCAGCAGCAGGAATGCTGCAAGGAAAACTTGGGTGCCCAGGTAAAGTACTCTGCACAGCAAACACTTGGTTACCTGAAACTCAAAGCGTAGTCTGCTTGGTAGCCCGCCTGGAACTGAGCTCCTCAACCTTTCAGCTGGTACCTTAAGCAGTGGGAGGGGCCTCCATGGTGCCATGCATGCATAATTTTAAAGTAGCAGTACACCTTATCCTGTAATCCCCCCTTTCCCCGCCCCTTTCTTGCCGTCATGCAGCTCATTCCATTTTATTCTTTAATCAAAATGATCTGCCACTATTAGACAGCCGCACAATGAGTAACTTCTAGTGCTCTTTCTTTTCTGGGAGGGCTACAAAATGGGATTCCAAACCTTAGTATATTGATGGCCTAAAAGCTTGGCCCATTGATGGAAGTTTCTGTTGACCATTCAGTTTTCACTGTAGCTTTCACCCTGGGATACTCTCTCCTAAATACACGTGCTTCTTTAGATTATGAGTGGCATCTGATGTTATATCTAAATGTTGGGTTTGGAAAATCAGTGATTTTAATTAAACTACAAAGCAATGGGACTGCTGACTTTTTGGCTGCCTACTTGGATATGAACACGTGTGTGTTTAAGCGTGCATGTTTGCAGTCAGTTTTATGTAGTTTCTATTACATCCAAAACTCTCTCTTTTCTGCCATCTGGGATATCTCATCCTTGATGAGAAATTTTCTAAACCAACTAATACTGCTAGCCTTCCATTTATACATCTTAAAAACAGAACATTTATTTGGGAAACAACTGGTCAAATGTGATTTTGTTCCCTATATACTACTGTATTTGTAGAAATGAGGGAAATGTTTTCTTTGCTTGTGAGTAAAGCAGCCAAAAACAAACCAAAATTGTTAGATGCCATTTAATTTTTCTCCGTTTAATTTCTCTCTACCACAATTTTTTTTTAACATAACAACTTTTTCAATTGGAACTAGGTAGTTCCAGAAGACCTCTTAAACTTTTGTCAAAATATCCTATTTTCTGTTTGTTGATTATTGTACTCTTACAAGACCAATTATTTATTTATTTATTTATTTATTTATTATAGCTTATTATGGGGGTACAACCGTTCTGATTAAACATATTGCCCATGCCCCTCCCAACCCCCCGAGTCTGAGCTTCAAGAGTGTCCATTCCCCAGACAGTGCACATTGCACTCATCATGTAGGTAATACAACCATCCTCTCCCCCACCCCCATCCCACAAGACCAATTTTTTATTAAAAACAAATTTTAGTGTAAAACCAGCTCAAATGTAAGGACTCCTGAGAATTTGGCAAAATATGTTTGAAAATAGATATAGAAACCATGGTGAATTAGACAAATGGGTTATGCAGACCTGCTATAAAACATGCAATCACAACCTCTGTTTTCAAACAAGGTATTCAGTGGCTGGCTTCTTTTTTATATCTTGTGAATCCAAGAACTAACTTGAATTTTTAACCATAGTGCTTCAGTCTATCTTTTTGGTTACCATTCCTGGGTAAGAATTCTTCTACCCCTTAACAACTGCTTTGTAGTAGAAAGTCATGACTCAAAGTGGATAATCTAAGATTAGCAACTCTGCTCCACATTAAGAAATTCTGCCTGTAGTTTGCAAAGGCAAACCATGTATTGACAATGTCCCTAAAACTTTTGCAACTCACTACTGACAATTGACTTGAATTCTTACACAAATTGGACAAATTTCTAAAACAATTTCCAACTTAAACTGATTCAAGAAGAGTTGGAAACAACCTAAATGTCAATCGACTATAGAATGCATAAATTGTTGTATATCCACACAATGAGATGATAATAACACAATGAAAGAAAAATGAACTACCATTGTAAGCAACAACGTGGAGAAATCTCACAGAAGTAGTGAACAAGAGAAGTCAGACACATCAAGAACATGCTGTATGATTCCATTTATATGAAGTTCAAATAATGACAACGTTAACTTTGGTGATAGAAGTCAGAATAATGTTTTCTCTTTCAGACAGAGGATCAAATGGGAATGGGTTCAAGGAAGTCTGCAGAACTGCTGGAAGTAGTATTCTATATCTTGGTATGGGTGGTGCTTACACAGGCGGACACATTTGAAAAAAAAAATTCATCAAGCTATTCCCTTAAGATTTGTTCACTTTATGCAAATTATACCTCAATAAAAAAGAAAATTTTTAATTAAAAGGAGAAAATGTTAAATATGAATAATTCTATTCATTAGATAAATAATCTGTAGCTACCTTTCTTCCCACAAGGAAAACCATGGGTCCAGATAGTGATATAAATCAGTTATACTACACATTCTGGGAAAATATAATTCCAATTTTTACAAACACTCTTGCAAATGAAATAAGAGAGACTGTTTCCCAACTTATTTTATGAGGCTAGTATAATCTTAATGTTAAAAAAAGCCAAGAGAATATGACAAAGAAAAATTACAGGCCAATCATACTCACATACATAAACACAAAAAGTAAATTCTAAATGAAACACAAGCAAACAGAAGCAAGGAATATATAAAAACATTAAGTCTCCTGACCAAGTTGGGTTTATTCCAGATTTGCAAAATTGGTTTGAATTAGAAAATGTATTAATGGAATTCACCATAAAAATGTACTACAGGGAAAAACTCATAAAATTTATTTAGGACCAAAACCCTAAATAAAGAATTTACTTATTTAAAACCAAAACACAAAACTCACAACTAATGGATGCGGTGAGCATTGTAGTGGGGAAAAGGCATGCCTTAAATCGTGGTTTGGGTGTGGCAAAGTCATAGCATGTAACCAAAATGTTTGTACCCCCCTAATATCCTGAAATAAATAAATAAAAATAAAACAAAACAATTTTTTAGAACCAAAATACTTAATAAGCTAAAAATAAAGGAAACTTCTGTAACTTGACATAGATGATGTGCCAAAAAAAGTCATAAATAATAACAATCTTTATAATAATTGGCATTTTTTGTTAAAATTAGGGGTAAAACAAGGACATCCACTATCACTGCTACTATTTAACATTTTGGTAGCCAGTGAATTAAGACAAGGCAAATAAGTACTAAGGATAAGAACTGGCCATGATTATCGAATGTGATCTACCTCTCTAGATAACATGATCTAAAGGCAAATATTCGACTTAGGGGTCTGGAGAAAGAATGCATATATGACTAATGCTGTTCATCAATTTTTACTGGCCTTTTTTTTTTTTTTTGGAGGCACATGCTGCTTGACCCATTGTCAAATAAAGGCTGGCCATATGACTTGCTGTAGCTGATGAAATGTGAGAAGTGACATGTGTCACCACCAGGCTAAAGCTACAAGTACCAATGTGCATTTACTATGCTTCTCTTTTACTAAATAAAATAGGGGTGGCAGGAAAGGCCAGGGCATGGTTGGCAAATGCAAAATTCAGGAAATGAATACCCAGTAAGGAAGGAAAGAGGGGCAGGGGAAAGGAGGAGACTGGAGGTAAATTACTGAGCTGCCATGGAAAACGGTACAGAAAGAAGTACGGACGCCAGAATCAGCAGATTGCCTCCAAAACAGAGCACGAAAGTGAGACAACACCTTCCAGGATCAGAGATAGCTAGGGGAAGGGGTACCCATTCAGACTGATGTGCTTTCAATATGTGTCAAGGCATATTTAATGAGGTGAGAAAAACCAGAGTTTCTTCCCTCCCTACTCCATACATTTTCTTTCTATTTTAAAATTATGCAAGTATTATATGACCACTGTAAAAAAAAAAAAAAATTTTTCCAAGCAATAAGGAGAGACAAAATTGAAGGCTTCATCCACCTCCCACTCCCCATTATGCCTCTATTAGAATTTTGCCCTTTTTCTATAAACATGAAATGTAGGTATGCTATACAAAACAAATTCAATGTTCTGAAAAATTTTAGCACATTCATGCTTCTCTTCTATTTTCTTTTGTAATCTTCTGAACCAATTCAATTCCTTGCAACGGTTAAATTTCAGATAGCAAATTAAATCCTGTTTCTCTTGAGGAACAGCAATCATTGACACATCATTCTGTTTCTGAATTCTTGCTAAAATTGCTAAATTGACACAGATGATTTGCCAAAATAATCATAAATAAAAATCTTCATAATAATTGGCATTTTTGTTAAAATCAGGTGTAAAACAAGGAGACCCACTATTACTGCTTCTATTTAACATTTTGGTAGCCAGTGAATTAAGACACAGCAAGCCTGCAGAACTGCTGGAAATTGTATTCTATACCTTGGTGTGGGTGATGCTTACACAGGTGGACACATTTGAAAAAAAAATTCAAGGTACCTAAGAATAAATCTAAGAAATGGGATGCGAGTAAAAGTGACATGTGTCACTTGCAGGCAAAAGTGTAAAGCATCAGTGGAGTGGCTGTATCCCCCATATGCTGATAATATAAAATGGAACATCCACCACCCAGGTGTGAGAATAACTACAACATCTAGAACACCCAGAGGACCTGCACGGAAGACATGTAGCACATGAGCAAGAAGTAAACGCATGTGGTTTTAGGCCACTGAGCTTTTAAGATTATTTGTTATGACAACGTGGACTATCCTATGTGATACACAGGCGCTGCTACATTTTCTTATATATCTGTGTCTGCACTAGGAAAACTGCTGACGATTCCATCCAAAGTACTTTGGAGCAAGATTTGGTGCACTCAGTGGATACTAATTATGACCTAATTTGCACTCACAAAAAGACATTTTTTTCTGTCAGCTGGCAGGGCTGACCCTGCAGAATTGAAGCATCTACTTGCAGTGCCTGAAAAGGAGCTATTGTATTGTTTTCAGTTCTATCTGAGGACGTAGCAGCTATTTGGCTCACAAGAGACTAGAATCTCCTCAGTAATGTTGGACCCGCTTGGTTGGTGAATGAATATTAAAAAAAAAAAAAAAAAAAAAAAAAACTAGCCAGGTGTGGTGGTGCACACCTGTAGTCCCAGCTACTTGGCAGGATCACTGGAGCCCAGGAGTTCAAGTCCAGCCTGGGCAACATAGTAAGACCTTGCCTCTAAAAACATTTCAAAATTAAGGAAAAAAAAAATCTAGCCACAATCTTCTCGGATGGGGTCTTGAATACGAAAATAATTCATTCTAGCAAGCAAAATAACTCCCCAAGAGAGAGAGGAAGCTCCCAAAACAGGGCTTGTAGGAAAAAGGCAGTAGGTATGGGCACAGCCGGAACAGAAGCAGCAGAAAGTATGTAAGGTCAATTCAAATCAGAGGAAACAACCAGAAACCTTGGCAGTGGGGTTAATCGTGAAACTGTCAGTCAAACACCCCATCTAGCAGGGCAAGTAGGGAGTTCGCCTTTATACCATCCACATCAGTTCCTATCAGTCTCAGGCAGAAGTTGCATCTGAATCCTAGGAAAACTCCTAGTATGCCATGTATGGGAAACTTCCTTCCTTGGAGCAGGTTACAGATTCACCCAGGAGCTTGACGGAAGCTGACTTGTAGGAACTGTTTGCTCCCCAAGGCCAGGTCTAGAATCCGGAAAATGGAGTGTTTGCCTACTAGAGAATTTTGTAAACTTCAGAACCTCTCACAGCTCAGCATAAAACAAGACCTAAAGAGAGAAGCCACAGGACACACGATAACTGATGGGGTAGCCAGAGACGTGCCCTCAGGAGTGTGGTCCTTGCGGGCTCCATGGGCCACAGTGAAGGAATGTTTCACCACCTGAAGAGGCAATAGAAAGACCAGCAAAGCGTCAGGTCTTGCTACTGTTGCTCAGTTGCCCCATTTCCCCTAAGATCCAGAGAAAGAAACTGGTGAGGGACATAGGATGTTTCAGGGAGATTTCAAAAAGAGAGATAAAGTTAAATGAATGGACCATATACTCTGCATCACCCAGAGCATTATGAGAGGCAAGACCATTTATTAGTTAAGAGCACAAGCTCCAAAGACAGCCTGGATTAGAGTCTTGACTCCACCACCTATGATCTGTGTGTTCTTAGGCAGGTTAACTAACCTCTTTTTCCCCTTAGCATCCTCATCTGTAAAATGGGAACAGTGTAACCAACCCCCTTCCTAGTGTTGTTGAGGAATTAAATATAGATAATGTAGAGCAATGACCAGGTTTTCACTGTTGGCTCTCATTATACATTTTTCTCAATTTACAGTTACTGAATTTTCTGTAGTTGGACATCCAAGAGTAATGGAACAAGTACATTTGGAGGAAAGACTACCATACATTTCCCTATCATCATAGTTTACCAAACACATTTACAGATTACCTCATTCAATCCTTACAGCCACCCTGCGTATTAGACAGAGCTAGAGCCAGTATCATTCCCAATATACACATGAAGAAAGTGAGAATCAAGGGGTCAGTGGCTTACTCAAGTCATTTGAATGGCAAGTGGCAAAGCCTGGACAAAAGTCCAGATTGTCTAGGTTAAGCCTAGTACTCCAGCCTAGTACTCCACACTAAAGCTGAACTAACCAGTGTTTTCATGGAAGTGATGGTGTGTTGAACTGTGTCTTGAAAGCTGAAAATTTTTACAGATAAAAATTTTTACAGCATTTCAAATGATAGGAACTGAGTTTCCAATAAAGTTGCCCTACATTTATGGGACACGTATTTCCTATAGAAATATGTAGAGAAATATAATTCAGTTTTCTCATGTAGAAGTTACCAGACTTCCAGATTTTTCTGAAAATTTCCAAAGCATTAAACAAATGTATAAGTAATTTGGAGGAGCTTCCGTTTTTTCTTCAGTTATCTATGCCCTGATAGTCCTTATTCTATTGCCTCGGTCAAAAATTTTTCAGCACTAGTTTTTAGACTTCCTAAATTATGCAAACCCTCAGATGATCAAAGATTGTATTATATTTGTTTGAGGCATAAAAAGCTTCCCATGGTTATTTCAGAGTAGCCTGGGACCCAGGGAGAACTCGATACCTTTGATAGCATGTGGCAGGCCATCTAATTCCTGTCCTTTCTTTCTCCTCCACCTGGGCAAGGGCCCAGACTGAGCCTGGCAGGTGAATTCAAGAGTGGCTTTCTAGGTCTGAGCCTGGCAGTGAAAGAACAGCTGCGAAGCAGTATGGGACACGGAGCGGCAGGCAAGTTAATGGCTGCTGAGCAGGACAAGTACGTGGGTGTGGGTCTGAAAATGAAAATGACACAATGTGGAGAAGGATAACAGGCAAGCAGAGTGCAGAGCTGAGCTCCAGCCAAACAGGCCATCGGCAGTAATTAAGGGTCAAGTTTCTACAAGAGCTGTGCTCTCGGGAATGACGGAACCCTCTTTCACAAAGTGTTAACACACTGGATTGTCTGAAACTCAAGAGCGTGTAGTTTCAAAATGTTGTTCAGAGGGTGCCATTAGATTGAGGAAGGAAGTGTGAGGACCCATCAGGATCAGGGGACAGTAAGCTAAAGCAGGGAGGGTGGTATATTTGGCCTCGGAAATTCAATCCAGTTGAATGACACTTAAAACGGTCCTAGAGAGTGAAAAAATATGTGCGACTTTAGAATGAAATGGAGGACAGAAAAGTCACAATGATGGGGATAAAAAAGTTGTTTAGGAGAAAAAGCACACATCGAGCGTCCGAGAGCTTTTTTTGTTTGAATTGAGAGGAAATCATATGATATGGAGTAGGTTCTGTTAGTAAACTCTTTTAAAAGGTTTCTGTAACTCCTTTTCCATGTAATTTACTTATATGGTTTATTAATTTGGTTTTTAGGTTCAGAAGACAAAGGCTTCAAAGAGAAGAAAAAGAATTAGAAAAATGATGAGGATAGTAAAGGTTGAGCAAAATGCATTGATGGGTAGATTCAAGCCATATACGACAAACCCACAGCCAACATCATTCTGAATGGGGAAAAATTGAAAGCATTCCCACTTCGAACTGGAACCAGACAAGGTTGCCCACTGTCTCCATTACTTTTCAACATAGTACTGGAAGTCCTTGCGAG
>CM052450.1:13065124-13081026 GCA_028533085.1 Varecia variegata | reverse complement strand
AACTATTAGAATCCTAGAAGAAAATGTAGGAAAGACTCTTAAAGACATTGGCCTAGGCAAAGAATTTTTGAAGAAGACACCTAAGGCAATCACAGCAACAACAAAAATAAATAAATGGGACCTGATTAAATTAAAAAGCTTCTGCACAGCCAAAGAAACAATCATGAGAATTAACAGACAACCCACAGAATGGGAAAAATTTTCACTTTCTAAAACATATGCAAACACTATCACTATTAGTATAACTGAAACAGATAGTTTGAGAAAGAAGACATTTTACTGAAAAGGAAATTACATGTAAGAGAAGTAACATCATGCTCAGCTCGGATGGGGCTAATTACTGCTAGTGCTTGAACCAAAACTCATGTCCCCTGACGACCAGACCAGCATGATTTCTACCTCATTCCATACTCATGACCATATATAATTACTATGCAACATCAAAATGTTCATAAAGAAAGAAATTAAGGAACATGAGTATGTAAGCAATGCCTTTGAAATAGTAACCATACTAAGAATATTAACTGAATGCATAGTATGTGTCAAGCATCATGTTTGAAATACCATCTCATTTAATCCACAAAACCTCAAGCAATGATTCTACCACAATTTTATCTCTGAGGAGGCTGAGACTTAGATAGTAAATAATTTATTAAAGTCTGATGATGAATATTTAGGAAGAAAAACACGATTCAAATCAAGCTCCATCTAAATCTTCACCGCAATGACAGATTGCCCTTAAAAGCAACAATCTGAAAGAACATTCCAGGATTAAACATTTTCTTATATTCTAAAAGTATCTCCTAAAACAATTTAGGTTATAGCATAACGCTGTGCCTGGAATACTTAGATACTGACTGACTGAGGAATGGATACTAAGCCTAAGAAAACTCTGGAAATTAAGGATTGGGCTTTTTCTTTGAAAAATAAATAAAGGATTTTCTTTGAGGAGGGAAGAGAAAGCCCTGAGTTTAATTGAGGTCTACAGAAGCAGCTCCTTTGGGCTGTGCTGTGTTCAGATGCCTCCACGTCAGCCGTTTTAGAAAAACATTAATAGAGCACATTCAGAAGGATCATCGGAGAAAAGGCTGTGAGGATGGAAAAATGAGGGGTGAGGCACAGTTTTGAATGAGTACTTGATAAGATTGAAGTTATTGGTAATAAGGGAATCACTTTATGTAGGGGCAAATGAATGGACTATAATTTTAACCTAAAGTATCACTATAGGGGTTGTAAAATTCTTTCTACTTGGGTAAATACTCCCTCTTTGAATTGCAGCTTGCAGTGAGAATGTAATAAAGAGTAGCCTACCTGACGAGACACTGCGACCACAGAAAAGGAGCTCCTTGTCAGGCAGCTGCAGGACTGGCCACCAGAATTGAAATAGAACTGGAATACGGTCTGCAAATGACCCATCTAAGGCAGGTGCAGTCAGGAAGAAGCAAGTAGTACAGGCAAAGGCCAAATGAGATATGTCATACAGAAGAGAACGGGCCCAGGAAAGACTCATTTGAAGAATGTCTGGGACTCCCTATATCCTCAGCAATCCAGTCAAAGAAAGGACCACGGTGCGGGCTGGAGTGACCCAAATCTATCACGCAGCTCATGATTAGGGTGTCAACCCACATGCTGGACAGCCATCCTCTATGCTCCAGTTTTAGCTTCAGAGGAACATACAAAGAAAAGAACTGTGACAAGGCCAGGCATGGTGGTTCACGCCTGTAATCCTAGCACTTTGGGAGGCCGAGGCAGGAGGATTGCTTGAGGTCAGGAGTTTGAGACCAGCCTGGACAACACGGTGATGACTGAGAACAATATGATGATTGAGAACAAGATATAGATATCCATTGTCACCATTTCTATTTATCATGAAACTAAAACTCTGGACCAGTGTAACAAGGTAAGTAAAAGAAATAAATGGTGTAAATATGGGAAAAGGAAGAAATACACCTGTCAGTGTTTACCAATAACACTAATGGATATGTGGAAATCCAAAAGAATCTACAAACTATTAAAATTAATAAGCAAATTTACCAAAGTGGCTGGATACAAGATCAAAACAGAAAAAACAATTACATTTTTATCTACCAGCGTACAATGAAAACTTAAAAATTATCATTACCATAGCTTATGCAAATCAAAGAAAAAACTTTCATGAAAGACACAGAAAACCATAACATTTTATTGCAGTAAGTAACAAATAAATGGAAAGCCAGCTCATGTTCATGTATTGAAAGACTCAGTATTATAAAGATATCAATTCTCCCCAAATTGAGTAACAAAATCAATGCAATCCCAATCAAAATTCAAGCAGGGTTTGGTGGTAGAGACTGAGAAGTTAATTAGAAAATTTATATAAAACTGAAAGGACAAAGAATAGTCAAGACAATCATGAAGAAGAAAAAAAAAACTGAGGAACAGGTAAAAAGAAGTGCAAGAAGGTAAAGAACAAAACTGCTACTAGATAATGAAGCTAGAATAAGACAGTGTGGTGCTGGTGGAAAAAAATACACAAATGCACTAAAAGGAAACAAAATAGAACATATTCACACATATATAGACACAATATGAAAATGTTGCACTTCAGAGTAGTGGGAAGTAGTGGGAATAGGTTTACTGTTGCTCTGTTTTGCTTTTTTTAAAAAATAAGTGACTATGGGCCAACTTATTATAATATGAAAGAATAAATACTTTATACTATATACTAAAATTATATCCAGATGAATTATAGGTATAAATGTGAAAAAATGAAAAGCATCTAAAGGCAATATAGGATAGTAAATTCATGACTTGAGGCTAGGAAAGATATTTAGAACAGGACACAAAAAAAGACTATCCACAAAGGAAAAAAATGATATAAATTTCTCTAGGCTAAAATTAATAATTTCTGCTTGCCAAAGACATCACTAAGAGCCTCAAAAGGCAAGCCACAGAGTAGGATAAAATATTTGCAACATACATTTCTGACAATTATTATCCAGAGTATATAACATTTATAAGTCAATGAGAAAAAAACCCTGTAGAAAAATGAGTAAAATACTTGCACAAGCTTTCCACAAAAGAGATCAATAAAAATATGGATAGGTGCTTAACTATTCTATCCTCCATGATCAGAGAATCAAAAAACAATAGCAACAATGTACCTTAATCAAAATGGAGAAAAATGAAAAAGACAAGAAATACCAATTATGGGCAAAGATGTGGTACAACCAGAAATCTTCTACATTGCAATTCTATCTGTAGGTTTAAATTCAACAGAAATATGTACACGTTTACCAAAAGACATGCATTTACATATGTTAGGATGTTCATAACAATGCTATTCGTAACAGCTACAATCTGGAAACTATCCAAATGTCCGTCAACACTGGAAGAGATAACTTGAAGTTGTCACACAACGAAACTCTTTGCAGCATTAAGAATGACGTCTACAACTATATGCAATGACATGTTTGACTCTCACAAACATGATGTTAACAGAAGCCAGGCAGGAAAGAGTAGTACATAATGTAGATTGTATTTACATAAAATTCAAAACCAAAAAAAGACTAATCCGTCATGATAGGAGTCAAAATAGTGGTTTCTCTTGGAAGAGTTAACGTCTACACAAATTTAAAACAATTGAACTTCAATCTCTATTTAATAGATGTCAATACTCTTGTTCTGGTCGTTTATACCACAACCTCCCTATACTTAATTTCTTGATGTTGCTGCTTCTTTCACATAAAAGGTGTATAGAATCGTGCCTTAAAAACATCTTTCACATAGAATAAAATGTAAATAACGTCCCATGGCTTGGTGTAATACAGTAGTCCTGGCAGGTATGTTTTGCAACTTTTGCAAGAAGGACAGAGGGGTTATATAGTCTCTTCTGATATTGTTAAGGTAGAAGAGAAGTCTGCAGTCAGATATTCTGTTCAGTTACATTCCATGTCATTAATTAGGCTAACAATGTGTTGAACATTTTAAAAGACAATGTTATCATTTGTCCTTAATCACTTTAGGTTTGATTTTTTAAAACAATTTTTATCATATTCCAGCAGGCTTTATGAAAACAAGAAACATCTACTCCAAGGTGAATAATTTCTAAAATGGGCAATGAGTCTGCCTAGGAGACAAGAGTCTCCTAGGACAACATACAGTGCTCCAGCCACATTACACAATCTCTCTAAAAGTTTATTCACCATTCAACAAGATGTAGAAGTCCTGCGTTCTATGCAGAAACTAAGCCAAATCAGCTGCTATTTAATCAGGCTAATAACAGGGTCTCTGTCGTTTCCTTTTGATATAGTCCCAGCCCTGCAATTAATACAAACCTACAAAATGCCATACCTCCTGTGTCTGGAATTTTCATCACTAATTATTTTTCTAGCCTGGCTTAGGTAAGAGATTTGAGAGTGCATTGACTTCCTAAGGACAATTTATAGATGTAGATAGAGATACAAATATAGATACATAACAGAGTGACCCTTCTGAATTGATTATTTTTCCACAAAATTTACTTTCCCACACCTCCCCTCTTTTCCAAGTAGCCAATATGTTTGATTATTGTCTCAGGGAAGGGATAGGGCAGAAAAGGGGTGAGGGGGCAAAAGGACTCTCTTTATGACTTTGGTTTAAAAAAATCCAAAGCCCTTCAGGGAATAAAGAGCTCCGTAGGTAGTCATGACATGTTTGTGGGCAGGGCTCACAGTCAATCCTTCCCAAATTTTCTAACCTCTGCTACTTTGTACGCAAGCTGTGTGTGGGGCGTGGAGACGCCGGGAAGAGGATGGGGAAAAAACGACGATAGCTTGGAGATCATAAGATGGGAAAATGGGATGGGCCCTATGCTCTGATTCCTAAGATCACTTTATAGAATGCAAGAGCATAATTTTGTGCATCATGAAAGAGTGACAAGCTCCTTAAGAAGGAAAGGTTTAGGTAGGGCAGGGTTGAAACCCTTACAGATACTTCCCGTGCCCTTCAATGGCCCTGAAGCAACCAGCTGTTTCTCATACCCCAAAGTATTGCACTAAAACAGAGGCAAAAACTGGTATTTCAATGACAACATGCTTGAATCAAGAGCCCAGGGAGAAACTGGATGCTGGCCATCAATTAGACGAGATGCCTCCCTAGTCCTCGTCCTCTTACCAGGTAAACTCTACACACTTAGTTGCAATTTGGGGGGAAATGTCTGTGAGCTGAAATTAAATTGAGTTTATAAAAACAAAAGTATGCTTCTTGCATATCTTATTTACACATTTTGATAGTACACAGCATTTCATAGGTATCTATTTGATGGCTTCTCATACTCTCAGATTAGCACAGATTAGCCCAAGATTCAGGGAAGGTGATGGAAATTAGAGAATTAATATTTCATGGACATTTGTAAGCACCAGAATCTGTGCTAAACACTTCACATGCATTCTTTTACTTATCCGAGAAATAAAATAATTAAAATCCACTTAGAGATAACTACTGTTATCTCTGTTTTTATAAATAAAAAAATTGAAGCTCACAGAAATATAACATGCCCAACATTACCCAAGAGGTCAGTAATAGGATTGCAAGCAAGAGAGGTCTCTTTTTCTGAGGTGCGCAAACCTGGGCTACACTCTAGACCTTGTCAAATTTTCATCACTCCTATTTAGCATCCCCACCCCAATTATTACTCAAGATCATGAAGAGCCCAGGCATCTGGTCTCAATGTCTGTCACTTTCATCCCATTTTACCATTATTCTGATAAAATCATCAATTCACTTTCTTAACTACACCAAGGATGCTGTAGTTACCAACATCTTCACCCCTTTGAAATCTTAAACGAAGAATTCCACTTACTGTTCACTACCGTCACTCTTTCCCACTCCCCTACTTTTATTAAAGCCACACCAGGAGCTTAGGAAGACTACCAATCCTTGCATCATCCTTCTTTATTATCCCAGGCTGGTCTCTCCTGCCCACACTGCAAACTCGTTATATCAATCACTTGAACAGTGCTCTAACAATATTGTCACTTTTCCTCCTTCTGTTCTTCCACCCTACCCCTGCCATCCCTAACCCAGAGGCAGCTTTCTATTTCCCATGTAGGAACCGCTAAATGTTGCTAGAAAAAAAATCACCTGGCTATGTAGATTGCTGCCACTATAAATCTATGACTTCACATCCCAATGGGACTCTTCAATACTGTCCAGCAGTATTTATACTGGTCATTACTCAGCTTCCTCTCACATTCTCCATGCAAACAATTTGCCACTCCTTCAAACCCTCCGACGACTCCCAATTCCTTCTCTCACAGATGACTGAACCTCATATAGCCCTGGAAAAGTGGGGTCACAAATGGTAAATATCCTCCCATCCCAGCAAGCTACCGTTTCTTTCATCCTTACTTCCTCTTCTCAGGGAGATAACTGTGTCTCTTTCCTCTTTATAGAAGGCCCTTGAATGACGGCATTTCATTTGCCATTTCACTGTAATGTTGATGAGAAAAAAGAAAAACCCGTTCCTGGCAGGGCCACTGTCTATATGGAGTTTGCTCATTCTCCCCACGTCTGCCCGAGTTCTCTCTTCCCACATCCTAAAGCTGTGCCTGCGCATTGGGTGAATCCGTGTGTCTGCTACATTGTTCCAATGCAAGCGATGTGGGTGTGTCTAAGCACCTTGCAATGGGATATCTTGTCCAGGGCTGGTTCCCGCCTTGAACTTTGAGTTGTGGGACAGGCTCAGGCCACCCCAGATGTTGAACTGAAATAAGCAGGTAAGTAATTATCTTACTTGTTTTTATGAGTCTTTCTGAAATGTATGTATAGCTCGCATGTATTTCGACGTTTGATATTAGAAGTGTTTTGGGTCTTTCCAACGTAAGTGAGGACTTACTGTACATCTAAAACTCTGAATTTCTCCTTTTCTAGAGTTTGCTCCTTAAAAGAAGCTTTTTAAAATTATATCTTCAACGTGTTCTCCCCTGGTACTTTCTTTTTACCTACAAAAATTCTAAATATTTTTATGCTGAAAAATATGCATGTGGTCCTGGAATAACATGAGGGTTGGGGCTGCTGACTCCCGTGCAGTCAAAAACCACATAGGACTTTTTCCTTCCCCAACACTTAGACTTAGCTACTGTGATCCTAATAGCCTACTGGTCACCAGAGGCCTTCCCGATAACAGAAATAGTTAATTAGCACATGTTTTGCATGTTACGTGTATTACATACTGTATTCTTACAAAGAAAAGAAAATATTGCTCTATTCTTAGAGAAAAGAAAATATTAGGAAAATCATAAGGAAGAGAGAATATATTTATTGTTCATTAAGTAGAAGTGGATCATCATAAAAGTCTTCAGCCTTGTCATCTTCATGTTGATTAGGCTGAGGAAGAGGAGGAAGAAGAGGGTTGGTCTTGCTGCCTCAGGGTTGGCAGAGGCAGAAGAAAACCTACATATAAAAGTATGCCCATGGCCGGGCGCGGTGGCTCACGCCTGTAATCCTAGCACTCTGGAAGGCCGAGGTGGGAGGATTGCTTGAAGTCAGGAGTTCGAGACCAGCCTGAGCAAGAGCAAGGCCCCGTCTCTACTAAAAAATAGAAAGAAATTAACCAGATAACTAAAAAATATATATATTAAAAAATTAGCCGGGCATGGTGTCCGCATGCCTGTAGTCCCAGCTACTTGGGAGGCTGAGGCAGTAGGATTACTTGAGCCCAGGAGTTTGAGGTTGCTGTGAGCTAGGCTGACGTCACGGCACTCTAGCCCAGGCAACAGAGTGAGACTCTGTCTCAAAAAAAAAAAAAAAAAAAAAGTATGCCCACACAATTCAAACTCATGTTGTTCAAGGGTCAATTGTATATGTGTGTATCTGTATAGACACAGAGTATATTTTCCCTGCAGTAAGCTGCATTCCATCTCTCTTCAAACTTTGTGAAAGCATAGTTGGTATTTGTTTTCTCCATGTCCTTAACTCTTTCTCGTGTTCCTATATCTATTCCATTCCATTGAAACTACCCTCCCTAAAATCATTGCTCATCTCCTGTTGGTCAAATCCACTAGCAGTATTTTCAGTTCCATTTCTCTTGCAACTATCAACACCTGTCAAATTTAGTAATGTTACCTATTCCTACCTTTAAAGCTATTTCCCACACTTGACTTCCAGATCTCTGATCTCCAGGTCATATCTTTTACCTTCTCACATATTATTCATTTTTCCCCTTCTAGTTTCTGGCTGTGCATTAGAATTACCCAGGGTGGTTTTTAAACAGGCTGAGGTTGTGTTCCCCATCCCACACCAGTTAAATAAGATTCTCTTGGAGGAGGGGCGCAGGCATTTTTTCAAAAGTTCCCAGGATGACTGTAATGAATAACCAAGGATTAGAAGCCCACAGTTTTTCCTGAAGCCAGTGATTGTTAAACACACAAAGATCACCTAGGAAGAGTTCTTATAATGCAACTCCTCAGCAGGATTTGAATGGGGTCTGTAAAATGACGTACTTAATAAGGGCCCAGGTGATTCTCATAAGTGTTGTTCCCGGGCCCTCCTTGAGAAATATTACTTTCAGAATTTACATCTAAAAAATCAGAGAAATGCAAATCAAAACCACAATGCGATATCACTTAAGTCCAGGGAAAATGGCTCATATGGAAAAGTCCCAAAACAATAAATATTGCTGTAGATACGGAGAGATAGGAACACTCATACACTGTTGGTGGGACTGCAAACTAGTGCAACCTCTATGGAAAGTAATATGGAGATACCCCAAAGAATTAAAAGTAGAACTACCATTTGTTCCAGCAATCCCACTACTGGATATCTACTCAAAGGGAAAAAGGACATTCTATAAAAAAGACACCTGCACTCAAATGTTCATAGCAACACAATTCCAAATTGCAAAGATATGAAAACAGCCCAAGGGCCCTGTAAGGGAAAATGCATTCGTATAGGCAACAGGTTTCTTAGGCCAAACTAAGATGACTACCGCAGTGTTTTTTCCACCCCAGCCACCCTGGTTAGCTGGCTTTCCAGGGAGGCATGAGTCAGCATACTCATTTAACCAAGGTGTTATCTCCTGTGTGAACCCATGCGGTCGTGCCTTCCCATGGCATGTTGCCACTATTGTTCAGAGCCATATATAAGGGCTCGCCATGTTCTTGCCCATGCTTTGCACCGCTGCTATATCCCCTGACAATAAAGAGCACGTCTCACCTGCCTGCTGCCACTCGCCTCTTCTTCCAATTTCCGAAGACTGCACCGGAGCACTCGCTAGCCACAGAGCATCCTCCTCACAGGCCCATCAACACATGAGCGGATTAATAAAATGTGGTACCATGGAGTACTACTCAGCCAAAAAAAACACATGGCGAACTACCTCTTATATCACCCTGGATGGAGGCGGAGCTCATTCTTCTAAGTGAAGTATCACGAGAATGAGAAAACAAGCACCACATGTACTCCCCATTAAATTAGCACTAATTGATGACACGTGCACAGTTGGAAGTAACATTCATCAGCTGTCAGGCAGGTGGGATTGGGAGGAGGGGATGGATAAATTCACACCCAACAGGTGCAGTGTGTTGTGTCTGGGGGTTGGGGCACGCTTGTAGCTCTGACTCAAGCAGTGCAAAGGCCATATATGTAACCAAAGCATTTGTACCCCTGTAATATTCTGAAATTTAAAAAAAAAGGAAAAAATAAAAGAATTTACATCTATTCCCTTTCTTTTAGAATGCCTTCTAAGGTTCTCTACCTGGAAGTCATGGTGGCATTAAATGTATCATGTCTACAATAAAATGTATTCCCCACTGCCTGCCCTCCCTCCCCCAAATCCCACTGCTCATTCTATAATCCTGACTTCTGCTATCGGCATCAGCATCTACTGTGTCTCCAGGCAGAAATCTATGAGCCAATGTTTTTCCCCTTTTCCCAATTCTTCACTTCATATTGACCAAGACAACTCTTGGCTTCTATGTAAGAAATATTCCCCCAAAATCTCTTCTTCCTCCCTCTATTGTTTACACATTCCTTAAATGATGGCTACCATCTCATATGTGTTTTCTCTGCCTCAATGATCTCCACATTCCTGCCAGGATGAGCTTTCTGTTAATAAAATGCAGACTGGATAGTAATAACCAACATTCAGTTCGGTGTATGTCAAGTACTGCTAAGAATTATGCCTGTTTAACTCATTTACTCCTCACATCAGCACTTTGCCGTAGGTACTATTACCTCCATTGTGAAGATAAAACACAGGTGATAAGAAACTTGTCCAGGTTTCCACAGTTAATAAGCAGCAGAGCCAGGATTCAGGTCCAGGCACATGTGTTCTTAATCACTTCACTCTACTGCTATCTGATTACATTGTTTTCCATCTTTAAGATCTTGGCTTCTCCTACACCCTCTATAGAATAAAACAAAGACTCTTTGGCAAGGCGTACAAGACCGTTCAGATTATTTCTCCCTCCTAACCTCTCCAACCTCATCTCCTGCTCTATCCCTTCTATGCTCTGCTCACAGTCATGTGATTTCCCTCCCCACCGAGTCCTCTTGTGGCTCCACTCTTTGCTGTCTGCTCTGCCTACCTTACCTTTCTGCTCCTTCCTCCCGCCCTACCTCTGTCCAAGCAATACCTAATCATCCTTGTAAAAATAAGTTCAAATGTTACTACTACTACTGTAAAAATGTTGCAGCTGCTTTCAGTAAATAGCTTACTGTTTATTTTGCATCATCTCTCTTTTAATTTCTTAAGACAAGTACTAGATACTGTTCATTTTAGCAGCCCTGTTTTCCTGGAATAGTGTCTGTATTATGTAGGTTCCTAGGATTGCTGCAGCAAATTACCACAAACTTGTAGGCTGAACACAACGGAAATTTATTCTCTCAGAGCTCTGGAAGCAAGAAGTCTGATATCAAGGAGTCAGAAGGGCTGTGCTGGGGGAAACCCTTCTCTGCCTTTTCCAGCTTCTGGTGGTGCCTGGGGTTCTAGGCTCTGTCCATATAACTCCAACCTTTGCCTTTGTATTCACGTGGCTGCCTTCTGTGTATTTCTCTCTATATCCTCTCCTCTTTGTATAAGGACACCAGTCATTGGATTCAGGGCCCACCCTCAACCAGGATGATGTCATCTCTAGTTCTCAAATGAGTTAAATCTACAAAGATCCTTTCCAACTCAGGTCACATTCTGAGTGTCCAAGTGGGCATGAATTCCGGGGGAGGGGCACTATTTGACCCACTAAAGTGTCTAATAAAGAATAGTCAATAAATGGTTATTGATTATTTGGTAGGTAGAATGAATGAATAACAATGAACAAAAGGACTTATATCCATAATACATAAAAGTTGATCCACTCAGTAGGACAAAGGATCCAATTTTTTTCGATGGATGAAAGAGCTCAACAAACATTTCAACAAAGATAATATACATATGGCAGATAAGGAAATGAAAAGATGTTACATCATTAGCCATTAGGAAAATACAAAATAAAACCACATTGAGATACCAGTATACACCTAAAAATGGCTAAAATTTAAAAGACTGGTAATACAAAGTGCTGATGGTGATATAGAACTCATACAAAACAGTACGGCCTTTTCAGAAAAACAGTTTGGCAGCTTCTAATAAAGTCAAGCACACACCATATAACTTAGCAATCCCACTCTTAGGTGTTTACTCAAAAGACCTGAAGACACATGTCACACAAAGACCTATACACAAATGTTAATAATGGCTTCATTCATAGTAACCCAGAACTGAAAACAACCCAAATGTCCATCCAATGGATAAACAAATTGCAGCATCTGCAAAGAATGCTATACAACTTAGCAATAGAAAAATACAAGCTATTAACACATGCAACATGTATGAATCTAAAAAACATATGCTAAGTGAAAAAAAAATCCAGAAACAGAAGACTAAAACTGTATTATTTTATCATTATGATATTATAGAAAAGGCAAAACTATAGAGACAGAAATCAATTTGATTACCAGGGGCTGGATGTGAGAGGAGAGGATTGACTGCAAAAGTACATGAGGGAAATTTTTAGGGTTGTAGAAATATTCTCATCTACATCTTGACCGAGGCATGGTTACATGATGTGCACATTTGTCAAAACTCATTAAACTGTGCATTTAAAAAGGGTGAATTTTACTATGTGTAAATTATAACTCAATAAACCTAACTCCAAACAATACATATAAATCAGTATATAAATTACAAGACAACTTAGTGGCTAAGTGCCGGATTCAAATTCTCCCCTTGCAGTTAATAGCTGCATAACCTTGAGCAAGGTCGCTAAGCCTTTGTTTCTTCATGTGTAAATCTGAAATAATAGTAATAGCAATATGTACCTCAGAGTTGCTGGGAAGACTAAAGGAAATAATGCATGTAAAAGTGTTTAGCATGGTGGTTGGCACATATAGGTGTTTATTAAATTAACTGTTATTATTACTTAGACATAAGTATCCTACATGAACTATAAGATCATGGAAGAAAGAGATGCAAATTAAAACGATTTTTAAAAAATAAGAGCTTTGGCTCTGAGCTACACTGATGGTCAGGATTCTAGCATAGTAGGTGTTCCCCTTGCCTTCACTCTTTCTTGTTCTTCAATAAGGCAGATCTCTTCTCAGTAACTCACTAACTGTCTGAAATTCATCTTCCACCGATGCTGTGACAGAAACATTGCTTCCTCTGAGGCTGTTTCTTGACCTTGTAGCCATCTTGACTGGCCATCTCATCTCTTCCAGCTGAAGCTCCTGCTGTTATTCAATTAAGCCTGGATACCAGACCAGAGGCTCCTGGACAGAGAGTCCCCAGCCCAGATCTCCTGTGGGCACAGCACACAGCTCACACAGGCAGAGCAGAGTGACTAACAGTTGGATTTAGAGCTTTCTGGTTCACCCTGCACCGCGGGCAAAAAGCAATGTTCCTTTGGGTTTGCATCGTGTCTGGATAGAAGTGAGTCATTTAGTCCCATAAAGTAAATAACATCACATTTTAAATGAACCTCATTAAATACATTCATAAAAGCAATTAAGATATTTCAGAAACATCACAAAGCATTTATGCAACTCATTAAAAAATACCATTTTGCTGATTTTACCAACCTTCAAACATACCTCTGAAACCACACATTTATCCTTGGCCTATTGATTAAAGAAATATGACAAGTTGCAACCAAATTTTGGCATGTGTCTAAATATCTTCTGGGCATTGTAGATTATTTCTTAATATGAGATTTGTGAGCCAATCTCAATAATTAACATTTTATCCTCTAGAATTGTTAAAACATTTAGAGTGAAGAACAGGATGATGTATATGGTGGTGTGGTTGCATGTCTAAAAGAAAACAATCAGAAAGGAATCTGAGTGATTGTAAAACTGTTTTCTAAAAGCATACCATCATTTAGTTTATAATTATGTACATACACTCCAAGTTTTGTTTAAATGCACTGGCTGATCTCACATATACAAGCAGAAATATTTCCTCCTCTGTGTTTCCATGGCATTTTGGAAATGCCTCTAGATATCACTTTATAGTGACTCCATGGCATGGTTTCTCCCATGGGCCTTGTGAGACAGTGAGCATTAGAGGAGAGGAAGGATAGTGGGCTGGGTAGGAGTCAGGCTTTGAAATCCAACAGCCCTGAGTTCTGATTTTAGCTGTGCCATTTACTAGATGTGGATCTTTGAGAAAATTTCTTAACCTTGTTATTCTTCTGTCAGAGTTATCAGGAGAATCAACTGAAAAATATATGTGCCCAATAAATGCTGACTACAGATGACATCGTTTAAATAGTGTTTATATCTTTGAGGCATTGAATCTTGTAAATGACTCTGTTTTCCTCTTTGCCTTGGCCTCAAGGAAGCTCACAGACCAATTTTTCTGACTCTGTCTCATGACTACAACAGCGTGGGACCAAATGATTTACATTTCTGGGTACAATATTCTTCCTGGTTTTTATTTGTTATTTTTTTCCTGTCCATATTTCTCCTTCTCTTCAACTGTCTCAGTTATTTACATTGACTCTTATAAAGGAGTATGTGTATGTGTGTGTGTTTTACTTCAAATATTCTGTGTAGTACACTGAGTATAAGTATGTAAGCTACTTGTTAATTTTAAAAGTCTGTCTGGTATCAATCACTACACATATTAATTATATCATAGCTACTTTGTATTGCTCCCACAATGGACAGTTAACCAGGAACTCCAAACTCCTCAAGAGATGTCTTATTCACTACTGTATTTGTAGTTCCTGCCACATTTCCAAAACCTTAGAAGGCACTCAATGATTATTCAATAGGAGAATATATTTCATACTATTTTACGTATTCTTTTGCCTTGACCAGTAAGGAACTTCCTCAATTTTAAGAAAAAGAGCAGAAAAATCTCATGAGCTTTATCTAAAAACTATGAGTGCATACAGTCTTCACATTAAGTCTAAATCAGGGTTAAGCAAAACAGACTTTCTCAGGATCCCATAGTAAACCAAGCCTTTGTTAGAACTCCATACCCTACCCATACAAAGATCTTTCTCTCTGTATTTCAGTATATTAACTCTAAGTTTATAAATAGGGTAATATATATATTTATTTTAAAGATAACAGTAAAATCATCTTTTTAATCAGTCTCAGCAAGTAAATAATGAATGAAAATAGAGCGTAGTTACACTGGAGGAACCTGGACATTTTGTCCTCATTTCATAAATGAGCCCAAAATTCAACTAATGCCTTTAATAGAGTATAAATAGCTATCATTTATCTCGGGAAGGGATAATAAATTAATGTTGTAAGCAGCAACCAGATTTATATATACATTAATGTTCCAATTTATAAAAACCAATTTGTATGGTAAGGGGGGAAAAAAGTGCAATGCATTTCTTAATTTGTTTCCATGATCTCATTTACCTATTAGTATTTGTTATTATTTGTGAAATTAACTGATTTCCCTTTTGCCACACTTTTCCTGATTTTCTGGAAGAGGCGACAGTCGCTTTCTTGGTCCTGGAAGACATCGGGGGCTGGAGCTGACTGATGATTTAGTGCCGGTAAGTGCTGTGATTTCCCCTCAAAGATCACTCAAATCAACTAGAGGACCGAGGAAAGCTACCCTGCTATTGTCAGTACAGGCTGACAATCTGTGCTACATTATATCCAATTTGGGGATCTGAACAACAATGCCAATGTGGGACAACGTTCGACTCACCTGGTTTCTCTGAGTACCAGATAAATCTCAAAGGAGAAATAGTGTTCAAAAAAAGAAAAGAAACTTGAAATTTTCTAATCACTCAGAATTTGTGCGGGTGCCTCCCCCAGCCTCTACTCCTCCTTTTTCTTATTTTTGGAAAATAATCCATGTTCTAAGAGTGTTCTCTGTTTTTCCAGGTTTGTGCCTAATTTTAACAGAATACCTGTGCTGTTACTATTACTTCGAAAGTTAGGATATGGCGCAAAGTATTCACTTGATATTAGTAAATACAGATAGATAATCTTAACGTGAGAGAATAACAAGGCAGCTTTCTGAAAATTATCACAAAGTACTATTGTATCCTAAATATTCAGTAAGCCAAGTTAAATAGCACAAGCACATTAAATCAGCAACCAAAGAGAGTGTGAGAGCATTATAATAAGGGAAAATTCCAAACTGAGAGAAGAATTTACATTCAGTAATTCCAAGAGATGGCATTTCTCACAGTGTCTCAATGAACAAATAAGAAATAGCCAGTCCCACTTCTTTCTGGTCCTCTTACCTTGTTGTTTCTTAGTCTCCCTCTCAGTACATTTTTTTTTTTTAACTCCTCTTTGGATCTTTCTGCATGATGATCCTCAAAATTCCACCCTCACATTTTTTTTTCTCAGATATCATCTATAGTCTAAAAACGCTTGAAGCTATATCCTGAACTCCCACCTTCCTTGGGACTTCTAGACCTGAATGT
>CM052450.1:13035697-13065024 GCA_028533085.1 Varecia variegata | reverse complement strand
ACACCCGATTAATGTTATTTCTGAATGTGCTCGTAGGTGATGATCAGTGAAACCAATTTGATGGTGAGTACATGTGGCGCTTATTTTTCCATTCTTGGGATACTTCACTTAGTAGAATGGGCTCCAGCTCCATCCAGGATAATACAAGAGGTGCTATATCACCATTGTTTCTTATAGCTGGGTAGTACTCCATGGTATACATACACCACATTTTACCAATCCACTCATGTATTGTAGCCCTCTTTCTCAGTACTGTTTTTACCTTAAATAAAATCTCCCTTAGAAACTCATCAGCAGACAATACACAGCTACTTCACTGACCTCCGTGATTCTAGCATCTCCATCATCCAGCCCACAACTCTTCCATAAGAATGACACACCTGATGCGACCATCCTGCTTAGAAGTCTCCATTGACCTCTCGCTGTTTATAAAAAAAAACCAAAAAAAATTAGTGGCCTCATCATCATCATTTCATCTGTCTGTCTATTCATCCATCTATCCGTACATTTACTCAACATATATTCAATCCCTACTAAAAACTAGGCACCATTTGTGTTGAACAGGCCACAGGGAGTGAAATACACGTCCTTGCCTTCTCTGAGCCCCGGCCCGTACTCAGCCTTGGAGCCTCATCCCCTCCGCTCCCTCTGCTTAACTTCCATCCTCTGCTCCATGCGCACCACACTTTTCAGAGTTTCCTAAATCTGCTCTGTATTTTGTACTTTCGTGTCTTTCACACATCCTAGGCTCTCTATTTTAAGATGACCTGCTCCTTTTTTTCCCTGAATTGTGAATTTCTAACCATATTTAAAGACCAAAATCAGATGTTACCTCTTCTGGGAAATGTTTCTTGGCTCTCCCCGAGAGAGCAGACCACTGTTTTAGAGCTACCCGCAGGGTTTGTTGCTGTGATAGACATCCTTCAATTAACAAACTTTTATTCAACATCTACGACATAGCCAACAGCGAAGTGCTAGCTTATGGTTTTCTATTTACCTATTCTTATTTTTTTTTAATTCCCAGCCCTTTTCATAACAGCCACCAAACATTAAATGCATTTCAGGTAAAAATAGTTTTCTAGGCCCCCTTCACATACATATAAAAAAGAGTACTTTGGTCAAACGAATTGTCTAATTCTGTGGCAGAGGCAAGACAAACGAATCTAAAATAAATGCTTTTCCTATCTTTTCTGGATAACGGAGGAAGAAATTTTGCTTTTTGACCATTTCAATTATCGTTATTACTGTTATGACCCAGTTAGACCACGAATAAATAACTTAAATGGAGCACCTTACGTAGATGAATGTATTGATTCGTTTCAGAACAAGAAGACACGGTGTTTTTCTCATTCGTGCAGCTTGGATATGTTCTAGGAAAGTAGTGAGCTTTTATGTAATTTACTTCAAGCGGTTAAGGATTTTGTGAGTCCCTCTCTAATTGCACGTTAAGATGTAAGTATGTAAAATGACCCCTTTTGACCATATCAGCAGTAGCTGTCTTATTCTCAACCTGCCACTTCTTGAAAGAACATTAATTCTTCCCAATGGCTACTATTCATATAGTTTAGGATAAGTGTCTCCATGGTTTCTCAGCGTAACTCAGGAAACTGACAGGGTACAGCATCTTCTCCTACCCAGTTTCTCCTTTGCTCCCTACCCCCACCCCCTTAATCCCTTTCCAAGGTGCCAATGTACAAAGCTGACTGATAACATTCTGTGTTCCTCACCAGTAGCTGGTCTATTATCATCTAAAACTGGGTTTCTTCTCACTGCCAGTGGAAATCCCATGAGCATCTATTGCTGCATCACTCAAACACCAACGGCCAGGGATTCTGAAGCAGAGGAGTAGAGGAGCAAGAAGAGGCTCTCAGGGGGCACTTGTTTCATGCAGAACCATGAAGCCAATGTCTTCCTGGCTGCTTTTCATAGACAGGTTCATTCTTTGTTGAAAAGATATGGCATAAGGCTTAGTGGGTATACAAGAACTCGAGCTGTCGGATTGTATAGAAAGGGGGAAGGTATTCTGTCAGCATGTGGAATTTCCTTTTAAAATGTGACCAGACATTCACATACACATGCAGACTTTCATTGTAATCAGCAACATGCAAACTGCACATTCAGCTGGATGGACATAGGGCAGGCACTGTTCACAGAGATAGGGCAGCACATTACAGGCACGATTCAGCTGAAAGAAAATCTTTGTTTAAAAAAAAAAGTCCTAGAGGTAAAAAAGAAACAAGTGTGATAAAAACAAATACAATTTGGGACCAGGACTCCCAAGGAATGGTTCATATTTCTGGCTGCCTGGTACCAAGCCAACCACATGTCTGGTGATTGTTTTAAAAATATCAGTATAAATGCCACCATAAAATACCATCCAACTATTTGTTTCCTAAATGTTTCTGTTTGCTGCATTGGCACATTTTTCCTAACAGAAAACTTTTACTTGATTATGACCGAGTCATATTTCCATGCTGTCTTATTTTTAACACCTAATTCTAGTGTGGTCAGGACCATTTTTCAGATGACTCTGCTGAATGTCCTTCCACAATCTTTTTGTCAAACTCCTCAGTATCATGCGACATACCTATAATGTTTAATGTTGAAATAAAATGATGAAGTATGTTTATTTAAATATATTTTATATCTCCTTACATAATAAAAGAAGTGGTGTTTTCATCACATGCCTCTCTTTAGTCAGTGATTATCTGTTTAATGCCCTGGGAAGCATCATATTTATAAGTAGTCAATTGTCAAACTTTATAAGCAATGGTGAATCTACCTTAACATTCCCACCCCATTCGTACTTCGGAGCCACGGAAAATAGTGACAGAGTGACTTAACTTTAGTTTGATCTCAGGTACATAAGATGACTCTCCCTTCTTTTATTTTTACACCAGATGACAAATTTAGAAAATTATGCTCATAACATAGTCTGCCTCTTTTATTCCACCTGCATAGAACTCACCATCTTTTATTGTTAGTACCTAATGGGCATCTTCCAAGAAAGCCTACAAACTCCATAAAAGTGGAGACTGTTAGCTGCTTTGTTCACTGCTATATCTCCATTGCCTAGATCGACGATGGCATATAGAATTATATGGGCACATCAATAAATATTTGAAAAATAAATAAGCTGAAAAGAAGTCATGAGTTCATTGCTTAGATACGTGAGCCCTAATTTATATATTCTTATTTATTAATATTAAAATGCCAATAATTCAGTAAATTTTAGAATTAAACATTAAGTTGCTAACAAAAATAAATGTAAATTATTAAATAAAAATCTAAATGGAAAGGAATATAGTCCTGAGAGAGAGAATGAGTGTCAGAGAGAAAGATTGAGGGCCCCGTAACATGCAAACAAGGTATTTGAAGCAAGACTTCTATTGGGCAGAGAAGCAGAACTCCAACCACTCCTTTAGCAATACAAACTGCACCACACTTCTCTGCCACTTGTCTTTAGAAGGAAAGGCAAGAAAAGCACTGCAATTAAATATCTGTGGTGAGATGATACTGACAGGATACACACCTCCCTTCTAGCCCATACTCTCCATCTGCCTCGACCCTCTCCCATTTCAGAAGCACCCAAACCCAAGGAAGTACATACTGGGGTCGTTGGACAA
The DNA here is from genome assembly GCA_028533085.1 of Varecia variegata. Lineage (NCBI taxonomy): Eukaryota > Metazoa > Chordata > Mammalia > Primates > Lemuridae > Varecia > Varecia variegata. Next base: position 13,061,398 of record CM052450.1, on the reverse strand, counting down.
AACCATCATCATCTTGATTTTCATGTCAGAGTGTTTATTCCAGGTGTAAAGACCTTTCCCACGAGGAAAGATTTGTAAGCCTGTGCAATCATACAGAACCAATTTTGTATTGTACTCTGCCCACCTCCACATCCCAAGCAAAAACAATTATGATCCTCCTTCTAGGAGGGGAGAAGAGAAGAGTTCAAAGGGGAAAAGAATCTCCAGGTTAAGTTTGATCACCTAAGAGTAAAAAGGCCTTGAGGTCCCTTAAGTGGAGCCCAGTTAAGTAAATGGGACCCTGTGCTGAAATCTAACAGCAGCAGGAGAAGTCAGGGGTGTTAGAAAAGAGCAGGTTCAGGTAGAGAAAAAAAGAGACTATATTGCCCCCAACTCTCCCACCTCCATCCCTGCAAATCTCCAGAAGCTCCGAGGGCACAAGATAACTGTCCTCAAATTTCCCATGCCCACAAAAGAATTACGGAAGTGCTGAGATTTGGGCAATGTGAAAAAAAATGGGCCTTGAGTTCAAGACGAGGAAGCTACTGACTACATGATTGAAGGCCAGGGACCATGCAGAACTGTGGCCACCTCAACAGGTAGCATCATAGACAGGCTTCTCCGTGATGGCACGACCCTATGTGAGCTCCCGGAATTCAGTGCTACTCATGGAGGTAGAATAAAAAAGGGGAATTTGGGAATTAACTTGGTTAAAGTCTAAAATGATTGAGAAAACCCAGAATTGGCTAAAACACATCCTGCTATCATGAGGAACGGGAACTCAACGTGGGCATTACGGACGACTCAATATGGCACTAGGGACAAAGTTTTACAGTGTGACTCGGCGGCATTTACACCTCTTATAACTACATTTGGCAAACTACATGCTGGAGATGACAAGCAAAGTATAACTAAACAATCTTTAAAGTGTCATGAATACCTGAGAAGAGATAAATACAAGTTTAATGTGTTTTATCTAAATTGAAGACAGCGAAAATAAAAGAAGTGGCAGAATACATTGTAGACACAGATGTGACCATTAATTTCCTTGAAAATATAGTTTAAAATCACCATTAATATTTTATGTCAAATGAAAATATTCTATTACTATTTAAATTTAGCTGTTCCCAACAACATGGTCACCAGGAGGGGAGATGAGATCGTTGACCCACTGTATTAGGACATGTATTTTAAATTTCTACATACTGAGTCATTCCTTTACTTTACCAAAAATATTTGTTCAGGAGCTGAGCCAATGATTAAAGAGTACAGGATAATCAGAAAATAAGTCAAACATACTGACTCAAAAAGAAGACATATACATGGTTTTGATGTAATTATTATTATCATTATCCTCATCATTACGTTATTCAAGAGGCAGAATAGTCTAGTGGTTATGAACACAGACTGTAAGGTCAAATTCCATCTCACTCATTTACTAGCTATGTGACTTGGCAGCAAGTTTCTTCATCTCTCAGTTTACCCATCTATAAAGTGGGCATATTCACTGTACCCACCACTCAGGGATGTGAGGAGAATTAAATGAGGTAAAACATAATAAAGTACTTGTAACAGAGTCTGGCTCATAGTAGATGCTAATTATATATGTTAACATTTACATATATAATTACAGGTAGTAAGTTTAGTGCTATCTAAACTTAATATGGTATTTTAAAGTTTAAAAAACATATCTATGTACACTTACCTATGTTAATGTTCATAACAGCCCTAAGAAGTAGGTGGTATCGATCACCATTGCTAAGGAAATACTGAGGTTTGGAGAGATTAAGTGACCTCTCTAGTAAATTAGAGATCAGAGATTTAAACCCAAGGCTCCTGAATCCAAATCCAGAGCTCTTGGCATAACACTTGCATTTGCAGCTACATTTGACATGAATCATTCTCCTTTTAGAAGATAAAACCAATACTACTTAATACAGAGATATCTAACATGTGCAGAGTCTGAATCACCAATTACGTTGGCATCAGAAGTGGGCAAGGGCAGGGTGCACGGGAAGAAGTGGTGGGTACCCTGGTCACTGATGGAGGAGCCCAGCCTGGAGGACCCATCCATTCAAGCCAGCAGAGCCACCTAAGGAGGCCACACCTGTGGGGAAAGTGCATTGTACACAAAGCAACCTCCTTTCTGGGGATTGAAAGGGTGGGACCGATACCTTGGTAGCCTTGGCATGAAAAGCTCTTCTCTCCATTCACTGTAAGTGATGTTGGATAAAATTTATAACAACTTTCTGTTTCTGCTAATAATTGGAACTTATGGGACACATAGATGTATTTACATCAATAATGGAAAAGAATATTTGAAATAGAAACTTCCCAGAGAATTTATGATGTATGGTCATACAAGGGACTTTTGGTTACTATGATATGCACAATTCAGAGGGCTGTATGCAAGTTGACTTTTTTCTCTATTTTGAAAAAGTGTCATCTGAATGATTGCAGATCAAAAGGATGGCTCTTTAAAAGGTGCAAGCCTTGACTTACCTGATCACTCACCTGCTCTCTCTCAGTCTGTCTCTCTGCCTATCTCTTTGTCTTTGTCTTATTTCAGGAAGACTTAAAATAACAGGAAGGTTGGCTGGGTCTTGTATGTCATGAATGCTCCAGATAATAGCTATACCAAAACAAGAGGCTAAGTATTTAGGTATTTGTTATGTTTGAAAAAAGAAAACACCAATTATAATAAACTGATCAAGTAAGAGTAAATAACAGCATTTTGAATGATCTCCTAAGAAATGCCCAAGGTTATAAATCTGTCAGCTCAAAGTACTATGGAGGCCAATATTTGCAGAGATTATGCTGGAAAGTAATGGAAGTAATCCTCACAATTAGATAATAGAGCCTTTCCATATTAACATAAATGATATTTAAAAATTGAAACATTAAGCCATAGTAAGCATAAGCTCTAATATTAATGGGGCACATAAACAGAAAAAATGGTTTTGTGTTATTTAATCTCAAAAATGGTTTAATGACCCTTATCTGATTATAGAAACAGCACAAGCAACTGTATTAGATAAATAGAACATTAAAAATACTGCTAACTGGTAAGCAGCTTGAAAATATCTAAATTAATATATTTTTAAATCAAATTTAATTGTCACGGAAGGAATATTAAAGAGATGTCCTGGATATAGCTGTGACATTGGCAAAAATGAACATGTACAAAGAAAGTTTAAACACACACACACACAGACACAGAAAAAAACATCTAGGAAACAAACCACAGGGTAGAAGCCAAGAACTTGGTTCATTTAGTTAAGTCTTGGTTTTGGCAACCCCAGATGCACCAATCCTCATACCAATAAAAATGTTAAATAATAAAGTATGTGTTTAACATAAAATCACAGCATTCCATAATAATACTATGAAATGTGGTCAAATGCTTTTCTCTGAAATTTGATTAATTTTACTTTACGAGTCAACTCTTCCATTGGACTAGAGAGCTTAAGTAACACACATACTTGAAGCTACCTTCCTTCGTTTTCATCATCCACCTTGACAGTAAGAGTCATGATCACTAATAAATGATCATCTTTAGCCTTCAATATTTGAGTATTGGTGGTGGGTGTCTTAGGGGATAATTCCCCCTGTTTCTCCTAAGTGCTCATTCATCTGCACTTCTCCCTTCTTAAACTGTTCATGCAGTGGAGAAGCATTGCACCCTGGAGTCAACTTACTGGGTGTGATCTCTTAGGCTTCAGTTCCCTAACTTGTAAACTGGACTCCACCGCACAGGTGGCTATATGATAAGAGAGGTACCTGGTAGGACCAACAAGCTTGATAAATATCACTTGCTGTTATATACTGCACAGCACACATAGGCTTTACTGTACTTGCTCCAAACCCAAGGTTCGAACCCTTACTAATGGCCATCTGAGAACCTCCTAATTTGGGCTATAGTTCATTAAATCGCTCTCCTGCTACTTCAGTACTGAATCTTAAATATGCATGCTAGATCAATTGTGGTGGGAAATACAAAGGAGAAATATGTCGGAGATAGTCCCAAAGAATCAAGTAATTATCCTAAAACATTTGTCTCCATTCCAATATAAAATTACAATCACTAGGCAATCTCATGGCCATAACACAGATACCTCAGAGTCAGAGGGGAGATCTGACTGATGCTAGTGGTTGGAGTCTGTGCCAACCCCGCCAGCCACGGTGGTGTTCAGTTTTGCGGATTTGGTCCAGCTCTGAAGGTAGATGCCACTGGGAAATGGTTTTCGTGGTTGCAAAGGGATATGGAGTCAGAAAGGGTCAAGAATCTCTCTGCCTATCGTTCAATGATTCAATGACATGATGCTTAGATACATTTTCCCCTGCTGCTTACCTCACAAAAACACTGCAGCTCTTTTCTCTCTCCATTTGTCATGATCTAACCTTTCGAACTGTAATTTAGAGAAAACAGACCAAAAATAACCTCTGTTAATAAAACCTAGTTATTTTGTTGTGTTTTCTTTTCTCCGGGGAACGGAATGTTTTCTTGTTATGTTCCCAAATGAGATAGCCATCTTTATGAATCCATTTTCAAATTGGGAAATAGACATGAAGCCTAAAAGAAAGAGAGAAGGAAGCAAGATGATCTAAAAGGTAATCTGTTGCCAACACCCAGTTTTGCCATCAGTTTTCTGATGGAAACTTCTCCAGTCTTTCCCATAAGAACTCCTCCAGTTGTACTATGAGAGCAGCTTTGGCATTTATGAAAGACAGTACTGTTTTATGTGATTACTCTTCCTTTTCCTTAGGAACTCAATACTTAGTCATCCACACAAATGTCTGTTAGCAGGTACAATGTCATCGAGAATTTTCCATATTGCAGGTCCAGTCCTGAGACAATTATGTGTGAGGGCATTGAAGGGTTTAAGATCCTATGGGAGGTCATTCAACAAATTCGATCATCTGCATTTTTCCACAACTACACCATGAAATTATTAAATATATTCAATAAATAATGAAACCTATGATTCTCAACTATGAATTTTGTGAACATAGTGTTTATTTTTTAATCATTCTCAGGAACCACTCCATGATGTGCATTTATCTGTTTTCTTCATTCATGTTCAAATTCTTTTTGGAACACGGCAAGTTACAAAGAAACAGTTTTATTTTCAAATTAACACTATTCCTTACAACACCATCAGTAAAAGATTGTTAAGCAAACAATAATTGGGTGTGATACTCCAAAAGATAGAAATGACTGTTCTATTATACAGGTTGCACGATTGGATGCTTTCTTTCTTAATTGACAATTATAGATACAGTGCATCAAAAGGGTGTGTGATAAATATCAGTGCTCACTTGGCCTACCAAATATATTTGTTTGGGAAAATATAAATGACAAATTGACCTTCAGATTAATAGCTACCATATTGGTAAAGTACAAATCACTTTTAACAGCCACATTACTTTAGTAAAGAGAAGCTTGCTAACTGCTCTTTAATTAAGTACACTTAATGACCTTAAGGGGATTAGTAGTCTTGTCTGATAATCAATAAGCATGGCAAGATTGCTGCCTCATAAACTAGGGTGGAAGAACCAAATTAATCTGTAAAGATTAGTTCCCCCTAGTTTTTTTTTTTTTTTTTTCCTTATAGTGTGATTCCATCCAACACTTAGGAGACTCATAATCCCAGGCAAGAAGAATATACCAGTAACTCATTTGTTCTGGAAGTGTATAGTTACTTTAACAAACATATTTAATAGTTTTGAAAGTAGTACCAAAAAGTCAAATGAGGGATAACAGATCTTTTTCCTGAAAATCATTGCTCAAACAATGTTCAAACAAAATTCTCTGCTGCCCATTTTATAAGTGATCGGTTAGTGGATTATGACTAGCTGTGCCACTACGAGGCTCAGTTTCTTCATTTGTAAAATGAAGGAGGAAGCCTTTCAGGTCTTTTGCAGTTTCTATATTTCATATTTCAAATGGATAATAATTATAGATTTATTCTGTGAATTATCCATTTTATAGTAGCAGGTTAGCTTTGCATAATCAGACACTACACTTCTCACACTCAGCAGAAGGAAGTGTAGTGGGCCAAGAAAGAATATTTCAAATGCATTATCAAAAAACCCCACAACAAATAAATTAAAAAATGTGTTCAGTGTTTGATGCAATATAGTGCTATGGAGACAGGAGGAATAGGGGGACAAGGTAGAATTTGGGAATAATATCTCTGAAGCCTCAAATAGTTTGTTCAATACTGGATTCCTCTACTTACAAGCTGCATGAGCTTAAACAAATTACTTTTCCTTCTCTACTTCAGTATCCTTGTAGAATGGGGATTATCATGCAAATCATCAGAATGACAGTGAGTAAATGTCCTAAGTATATATCACAGTGCTTCTCATAGCAGATGCTTGCTTAGTGGATAGCAGTTTCCTTTTCCGCACCCTGTTCTCTGATGGTCCTGGGTGGTCGATAGATAGATATAGACATTACTTGCAATTTTACATATACAGTAGACCCTTCAATGACACAGGGATCAGGGGTACCAACCCTTCACACAGTTAAAAATCCACGAATAACTTGACTTCCTGAAAACTTAACAACTAATAGCCTACTGTTGACCAGAAGGCTTACCGGTAACAGACACTGTCCATTAACACACATTTTGTATATTGTATGTATTATGTACTATGTTCTTACAATAAAGTAAGATAGAGAAAAGAAAAGGTTATTAAGAAAATCATAAGGAAGAGAAAATATATTTACTATTCATTAAGTGAAAGTGGATCCTCATTAAGATCTTTATCCTCATGGTCTTCATGGTAAGTAGGCTAAGGAGGAGGAGGAGGAAGAGGAGTTGGTCTTGTTATCTCAAGGGTGGCAGAGGCAGAAGAAAATCTGCATATAAGTGGACCTACTCAGTTCAAATCTGTGTTGTTCAAAGGTCAACTATATATGTAAAATTATACACAATGTATATGCAACATAACTATACATGATATTAATATATAAATTCTACACTTGTATCGAAGTGCCCATCAAAGCCTTTGAAAATAGGAAAGTCTTTGTATCTATGATTTTTCAGCTCTAAGTGTAGTACCTGGCCCATACACATATTGGTCCAGCTAAGTAAGTGTGTACATTTTGTCTTAGTTTATTGGGTACATTCAGTTTGAAACCTTCAATATCTAGGCCTTCAGTGCTGTCTTGAGGCTGCCAGAGCAATCAACCCACTTGCTAAAACTATTATGCAGTATCTGATTTTTCTTTAAATATGTCAGTGTTATTATCAATTTTATGAACGTCAGTTTACATATACAATAAATAAGTTCTATGTCAAAAGGATTGTGCAAAGTAGTTTTAAATATTAAATGATGTTAATCACAAATGCAATCATATAGCTATGTAAGATATGCACCACACTAGATTGGCTTTTTCTTAAGGCCTTTTCGCAGTTACTTAGCTTATCTGTTATTTCAAATTTATGTTATGTTTAACAATATATCGATTATCACCTGATATAGTTTGGATGTTTGTCCCCTCCAACTCTCATGTTGAAATTTGATCCCCAATGTTGGAGTTGGGGCCTGGTGGGTGGGAGGTGTCTGGGTCATGGGGGCAGATCATCATGAATGGCTTGGTGCCTTCCCTGCTGTAATGAGTGTGTTCTCCCTCTATTAGTTCACGGGAGATCTGGTTGTTTATAAAATCATGGCACCTCCCCTCTCTTTCTTGCTTTCTTCCTCTTGCCTTGTGACACCTGCTACCTCTTCATATTTCACAATAAGTATTATCTTTCTGAGGTCCTCTCCAGAAGCAGATGCCAGCACCATGCTTCTTGTGCAGCCTGCAGAACAATGAGCCAAATAGACCTCTTTTCTTTATAAATTACCCAGCCTCAGGTATTCCTTTATGGCAACATAAATGGACTAAGACATTAACCTAGCAATACCGTATAACACTTGGTGACTTGGAGGCTGGAAGTGTCAGGAAAAGCCATCTAGCCAATATGACATAACCTCCTATTATTAGGAATATTAAGATGACATTGTAAGAGCTATATTTGCAGAATGATCTCACAAGCTTCAAAACCTAAAAAAAAACCAAACAAAAAAACCCAATGAACTTCTAGGAACATTGCTGATATTACAGAAACCCTTTATTAAAGATTGGCTATTTAACTTCTTAAGGATTATTCATACAAGTGACCCTTCTATGTTAGAAAATGCAAGAAGTTCTTGAGAACAAAATATCTGAGCAAGGGAGACAATCCTCCTTCTACAGGTTGTAAACAATGTTGACATTCCTCATCTTCTAAGAGTAAGAAACCTATCCCATCCTGAAATTCTTATGAGATGCCAAATTTCTAGCTTTTCCACTGAACATCCGCTGTCCATATTTTTGGATTCTATTGCAATCCCCTTTTTTTCCATTTGTTCAAACGTAGATAAAAAGGTCAGCTTGCCTGCAGCAGTCAGTTATAGCCTATAAATGCTTAAATACTATTGTATTTTTCTCCTAACAGCTTGTGTCCAGGCAAATGTTTCTGAAGCCTGTCCTTGGCTTGCACACAGGTGCCTGATCCTAGCTCACCACATGGGAAGGGTTTGGGACCTCTGCACAATTTCCCCGTGGACACTTTCTGCAGCACTTGTTTTAATCAGTGAACAGATACCACAATATATACCATTGCTGGTGCTTATAGTTCTAGCATATTCCATGATGTGGCTCTTGGAGTTCTGATGTAATAACTGATCCTAAAATGCTGAAATATATCTATTTAAGGGATCACTCAGGAGCTCCCGTTCTCAGTACCATGAACCATCACTATCCTTCAGGTCATCAATTTCATCAAGAGTGTCATTACAAATTGCCGGACACTCTGTTCAAATGTTTCCCTATGGTCACGCTGACCTCAATAGCAATAAACTGTAGCAGGTGATGAGATTTTCTTAACCTATTTCTTCCTGAACAGCCATCACCATTAAAACAAACAGACATCACCCACTCACACTCACGCTCACACTCATAAAAAGTTTCCTCAAAGTCCCTTGCAATGGGATAAAATAATAACATATTAATAAAATTGCCCTAATGTCCACTGTGCCTCTCTCTCAAGACCTACAAGTTCAAAGTGTCCAGGATGTGGTGTTATTACTTCTCCAAACTTTCAAAGAGCAGCGAAGAGAGGCAAACTCTACTGAAACTAAGATCTCATTCTTGAGATAGCAGAAACAATACAACAAAGTCTTATATAATTGAGAGAGAGAGTATGCTAGAGTATTGTTATTGTTATTGTTATGCTGTTTGATTTTTTTTCAGGCAGTGAGAGAACGAACAGAGAGGATAGAAATTCCCTGAGTTAATTCAGTTGAAGAGCCATGGGCCTCTAGGTACCCCTCATCCTTTCTCACTCTTACACATGGGTCTGCCTGAAGCCTGAGGAGCCTATAATCCCTGCCGTGTCTTCAGTGCCCATGACTGAAAAGTCGCGGGGAGGAAGTGCAGGAGAGTGGAGGAGCCCGGGTTTTGCTATCACGATCTCTCACTGCATCTCTATAGAGCCTTGGACAAATCTCCTCACCTCTCCAGGCCCCCATTTCTCACCCATAAATATCCAACTCCAAGGGCTCCTGGAAGACTCAGAACTCATCTCCATAAAGTGCCTAGCACAATGTTTAGTATAGAGTGGTGGTTTTTAATAGGTATATTATTTTTCAAAAATCAAAATTATAAGGGTAAATAATTTAGTGGTGCCCATGCCCACTCATCCATATAATTGAGGCCCAACGAGACCCAGATGGAGAGCAGAGAAGGTTCAGAGAACGAGACTTGACCCCTAAGGGCCACTCCGAATAGGGCCTTCTAGAGATAAGGGAGCAGGAGCAAGACATGAGGAGTAAGTAAGGGGGGTGCTTAGAATGGACTTTTCTGAGGCAGCAAATATAGCTTATTTTAAAGTTCTGCTCTGGGTTAGCCCTAAGCCTGGACAAGGATACTTAATCAGAGACCATTAAGTGTTATTAGTATCAGATTACAAGTTTTTACTTTGCAATGGTCAAGTTTTCATTTCTGTTTCTGCCTTGCAGGAAACATTTTCCTCAGCATGTTCTCAAACGGCACGGTCCTTCTTTCCTCACAATGGTGTTGGAGGCTCCAGTGATGGGAGAGTTCACCTGAGGCACCGGGAGAGTGGCCCTGGTCTCTAGGTTTCTCTTGGATGTATTGATAAACTGCTGTGGAATTTGGTTGCAGATGCCTTCTGCGATAGATTACAAACAGGGCGCCAGGCTTGTGAAACTCTCTGCAAAGAGCATTCTTTTTAAATCTTTATTGCCTACAAAATGCCAGGAGAGTTTCCAAGTAAGAGCAATCACTGTTAAAGAAAATAGGACATAAAATAAACTGTTATTACCTGCAAAACAGCTGTATTTCCTTTTCTTCCCAGAGAAGCACATAAACACTGTGTGTACTCTGACGTGAGGTAATGTAACACAACTTTTTTTTCTGTAAACACTAGAAGGAAAAGTGGATCATGGTTACCTTTGTTTTGGAGAAGGAACAAGAGTGTGAAGTTTTTAGAGCTTACAATATTCTGATTCTTGACGCTTTCATAGGTGTTACTTTATGAGAATTAATTAAGAAATGTCTACGTTTTATGCACTTTTCTTTGTTTAAAATGTTTTAAAGGGGACCTTATTTACTGTTAAAGAGAAAGATTGATTAAAATGTCATGATGATAATGATCATACATGTAATTGATAACATAGCCCTAAAATACATAAAGCATCAGCTGACAAACATAGAAACAAGTCAATAACTGTAATTAGAGATTCTAACACATTTCTCTTAGAAACTAATAACAAGCACACAAAAAGTAAGCAGTCAGAAAATATTTAAATAACACTAATAATGTGTTAAAAGTAGATAGTTCACCTGCCACTTAGAGTATTCACATTCTTTTTGAGCACAAGTGGAACTTTCCCAAAAATTGGGTACTAACTTATCCACAAAGAAATTTTTTCAAATTGCATGACTCAACCATATACAGAAAATAACAAAATATAATTAGGAATCAATAACAACCAATATTTTAAAATACATATCTGAAGATGTGTATATATATATATATATATATACACACACACATACATATCATGCTGCTAGAAAGCCCTTGATTAAAAAGAAAAACATAAGAAAAATTGTGGAATGCTTAGAACTAAATGCCAGTAAAAGCACTGCATGTAAAATTTTGTGGAACACTGCTAAAGCAGTATTTAGAAGAAAATGTGTGGCTTTGAATATATTCATTAAAAAAATAAAAATTAAATAGAAATTATCAAAGCATTTGTGGTATATTGAACTATTGTTTCCATTTCTTTATTCTTCCCTGTAGCTACTGCCATGAAAGTTTGCAGTTCATCCCACAAAACTGCTGAGTATATTGTCTTGTTCTTTGACTTTGGATTTGGCAACATGACTGACTTTGGCCAATGGGAGGTGAATAGACAGGAGATAAACAGGGACTTGAAATGCATTTGTGTCTTGGGACTTACTTCCTTGTGCCTCTGCAAGCATCATGATAAAAGTATCTTCTGAGTAGCTGCTGCCTCTTCAGCCTGAACCCCAGAGAGATGTATGTGGAGCAGACTTGAGCCAGCCAGACCTAAAGGTTGAAACAGAGCCAGTCAATCCCTGTCTAGCCACTTCAATCTACTCCAAGAAATAAGTGCTTATTTCCACTGAGATTTTGTGGTTGTTATGCAACAAAAACTGACAGACAGAAAAATCAGAAATGGAGTTGCTGCCATAAAAAAAACCTAAAATATGTGGAAGTGACTTTGGGACAAAGGCAGTGGGGAAACTTTTATAGAAAGCTGGAAAAAAATATTATTAAAACTGGTAAAATGTCAGCCCATGTTATATACTGGCAACCCATTTGTAACAGTTTTGCCTTCAGTTACTTGGAAGAAAAAAATGAATCTAACACATTTATGGACTTGGGAAAGATGGTTTATAGTCAAAATGCTAAAAGCACAAGTTGATTGTCGTAACTGCCTATAATAAAATAAGAAATAAATGTACAATAAGAAGATACAGATGTACTCAGAAATGAACAGGTCAGTTTGCAACCTGAATTTAGATGGAATTTAGATCATTTACATAGAAAATCCAGGACTATAAACAAATGATTAAAACTAATAAAGAAGTTCAGCAATGGTCCCAAGTACAAGATCAATATACAAAATGAAATAACATCTATTTGAAACTAAAACAAAACAAAATAAAAAACAATCATTAGCATAATAAAAAGTAAGCTATAATTTGCAACAGCTACAAATCTATAAAGTGTCCAGGAATTAAATAAAGCTCAAGACTTAATGGATATAATTTTAAAACATCTCTATTAAAGAAATAAAAGAAGAAGAAATGGAGAGATGTAATACATTCATTGACTTGTAAAAATGTTAATTTTCTCCAGATTAATTTGTACATTAAATATTCCAATAAAATTTATAAAAGGATTATTTTGAGAACTCAAGATTTATGAGAAAGAATAAAATTTCCCAAGTTACTAAGAATTTGAAAAGTGAAACAAAGTATGTGGGCATGAGTGGAAATATTTAGACAAACTACAAAACTATAGTAATAAAATAATATGTTATGGAAATAACATATAAGTTGTTCAAAGAGTAAAATAAAAAGCCAAGAAGTAGACTTCTTTATATATGGTAGCCTGGTCTGATATAGATGCGACATCATAAATTGGTGGGGGAACAAACAGGTTGGGAAATAAATTGAATCTTATACACATTAAAAATATTACAACTGAATTAAAGAGGACCTAAATGTGAAATTTAAATTATAAAAATAATTGCAAAATATTAGAACAATATACTTTAAACTCTGAAACCATAAGGGTAAAATTGATGAATTGGACTTTATCAAAGTGAATATTTTCTAGTCAACAAAGACAAAGGTCAAAGTTACTAGATGCATGATAGACTAGGAGAAGGCATTTGCAAAAACTGAAGCTGACAGAGATCAATATCTAGAATATACAAAGAACTCCTGCAAATGAACAAGAAAATGATAGGAAACCCGATAGAAAAAAGTGCAAAGATTATGAATAGACAATTCACAGAAAGAACAGCCTGAGCAGGCACAAGAACAAGAAAAGATGCTCAGAGAAGTGTAAATTTAAATAATATTATACTATGTTAAAAATAGTCAAATTAGGAAAAAGTAAGAGAAAGACAAAATTATGTGCTGCTGAGGGAAATTGAAACCCACATATAGTGCTAGTGGGAGTCTAAACTAATCTAATTCTGTACAATAATTTCTACAGTGAAAATAAATATATAAATAGCCAATGACCTAGTAACCCTACACCTAAACATGTATTTCAGAAAAATAATTACATTGGTCCATAAGGCAAAACATCCAAAGATGTTCATTGTAGCATTATGATATTAATAGTAGGGCTTTGAAAGCAACCTTACCGTTCATCACAAGGGGAATAGATCATATGTGATATATGCCTTCAATGGTTTACTATGTGGCAGATTTCCTCCTAAAACATAAGTCTTAAAAACCTAGAGTAAAAATTAAAAAAAAGAAATAGTCAACATAGCACCATTTCTGTGTATTAGAAGTCTTACATACACAAACCAAAGTTATATATTTTTCAAGGATTCATGAGAAAACTTATAGTAGGTAAAGGAATGAAAGTAACATGAGGGAATGAGATAGTATTCCTTCACCTAAGCAACAGAATCATTTCACTCTGAGTTCCACATATCCAAAATAAGAAGAAAATATGCACTAGCTATTATTCAATTTTAAGAAACTGTTAAATACAGAGTTAATGTTTTAAGATATTAGGCTCACCAGTTAGAAAAACCGGATTCAAATTTAGCTGAATCATGTACTCAGTATATGGTCCTTGAACAAGTTATTTAACTTCTCTGAGGCTCATTTTCTCCATCTATAACATGGGGATATTAATAGTACTCACCTCATAAAGCTATTGGGAATATTAAAATTTATAATGTATTCAAAGAACTTAGCATAGTGCCCAACAAAGAGGTCGATGACTAGCTTCTAGCCAAACTCGCATTGCACATAGCCAAGTCACCCCCGATTCTGTAATACTTCAGAGTAGAAGCTCCCCAAAGCAGCCTATTACATATCTGGATCCTAAAACTCTATATTTTCTCCTGCCCTAATGGTTTGTTCTACCAGTTTTAACTAGATCCTGGAATCTTATCTAGCTTCTTTTGGGAAAGAAAAAAAAAATTAAGGAAGAAAGAAATTGAATTTTGAACATATTGAACTTTTTTATTGGGTACAAGGTATTTCTTCAAATTATCTAATTTATCTAATTTAATCCTAATAACAATCCTTGATAGTATATTTACCCCCATTTAAGCACAGTAGACTCTAGTAGTAACATCACACAGCTGGTTAGTGGCAAAGCTAGGATTTGAACCCATATATAAAAGCCTGAAAGTTCACGCATATGACTAACATGTTGTGCTGTTCATCATGTTCCTTGGTCTATTTTAGCATCACCAAATATTATTAAACCAAAACAAGTCAGTCATGTGCCATAGAATTCCCTGTGTGTAAAAACATCCTCATACTAAATAGCTATTTACTTACTCAGCTCAGAAATTACTCTCAACTATGTATTTATTTTTGTGGAGGAAGAGGGCTTTTTTCTATACATACACTTAAAAATATAGGCTATATATATTTTGATTTATAAACATGAATAAAGTTGATACATTAGGGATGGTCAATTCACTTTGTTCACAAAGGGAAGACCCAAGTAAAATAAGAGTCTAGTGAAGATACTCTCAGAGAAATTATTACAGAAATATTTGCAGGATAGTTTTGTTAAGCATAATCTTTAGTATTTTTTCATTTGTAATGATATAAAAGCACATATTTTAAGGGAAAAAGCCAACACTTGGATAGCTATAGACCTCATTTGGGAAATTACTCTTATAACTTTAGTTTTCTATGCTGTTTTTTTTTTTTTTCGACAGCAGACAGTTCTTCACTTCCCAACAAACCTGTGAAATTCGACTGAGCATGGCAGATTGGAGTGTGAATAGTGTGATTTAATGCTCCTGCTAGTCTGAAATGTTGTCCTGTTAGGCAATTTTAGTGACCCCTCCCAACCGTTTGTTTGCATTACCTAAAATCAGCTCTCCAAATTTCAGCCCATTATGAAACACACAGGTCACTATTATTTTCACAAAGATAACAGGCTTTCCGCCCTGCCCCCAGAATAAAATTCAGTACTAGTTTGACTGCATGCAACAAAATTTGTATTGACTAAAGCTTCACTGTTTCAGAATCTTTTGTCAAATTTGCAATATAGGGCCTCTGGCAAAATTATCCAAATAATTCCATAGACTCCAGGACATTCTTTTAAATTCTTTTTTAAAAATAATACCGTAACGGTATATTATACTTAAAAGCATTTTCATTCATGCTTTGGACTTCTTGGCTATGTTTACCATGTTATTGTTTTTAAAAAAATTTACACGTTTACAAATTTGGTTTATATATCTCGAATCTAAAAATGCTTCTTACTTGGAGCCAAGTTTCAGATGCCCAAAATTCTGTGTCAAGTTATAGCAATGTATTAGTATATTGGTACATTTTTTTAAGGTTGTAAGATTGATTGAATCATTAATTATTAATCTGGCTGGCATCTGTAATGAAAAAGGGAGTTCTTGTGCTTTTAGGCGATGGACTCAGTATGTAAATCTCTTGTGTGGCTGCAATCATAATATTCTCGCAGTTATGGTGTCACCTATTGTAATTTTTCTGCTAATAAACAAATTTGAACTAGCCAGGAATCCTAAATTTTGAGACTAGTTGTTTATCTGAAATATACTCCAGAGAAATAGTAATGTAGTTCTGCTTTGAATTTAATTTAAACAGAAACAGGCAAAACAAATCTCTATGGAGGGTAGTTGACAATAATAAAATATTTCTCCCAGCGGGTGAGCTGGTAGCAATTGTATTGTTGCAATCCAACCTCACGTTTCAGTAGGTCATTACCATCATAACAAGCCCTTGGACCAACTGGCATGGACATGCAACATTGAGCCCCTGATAGTCACATTATTTCAGACCTTTAACTTCACAGAGAACAAGACAAATACTCCTGGGGAAGGAGGATTATATTTTGAAATTCCTTTCTTTTCTATTTTGTTTCATAATAAGATACAGTACGCAATCAATCTACTGCCACTTGTTTCATTTTGTTTTTTCCACACTACCAAGGAATGTATGAGAAGCTAGACTTAGAGATTCAAAAGGGCCAGACGCACTGACTTAAACATTTTCTTACCTATTGGGCTGTAAACCAGAGTGGATGAAACAGAAACCTTAAGCATATCTCTCTTTTCTTTCACAGGTTAATCACAAATTGTTTCATCATAAGCAAAGTGCACATTCTAAGGTTTTTGCAGAGACCCAAGAATGAAATAGTCCGTCTCAGTTCTGTCTCATTGCTACCTCTCAGCTAAATTAACAACTTGGGAAATATAGGCAATGGAAGTCATTCCAAGAAATCAAAATTTTCTAATTTTGTTGCTTTTTTAGTTTTTAATAGGAAAATACAGGTATTTTCAACTGCACCTAAATTGATTTTAAAGCACATTAATGAGCCAAAAGAACAGGATAAAAACAGGATTGTGAGATATCTGGCACACAAGTTTTTAAGCAGCCATCTCCATTTTTACAAGGGGGCATAACCAGAAGACGTGGCTTGGGAGTCATCAAAAAAAATGTGTTCTCCATGTGTTTTGGAAAGGTCAAAATAATTGAAGTGTATTTTATTGACTTTGTGTGAGAGAGAAAAAAAGGTTAAGTCCTTTTGTCTTGTTATTTAAAAAGAATTCTAACAAAAATTCAGAGCCAACGTATGAAGGTTATTTTTAAGGACATTCCTGGCTAGTTTGAGAAAAGTATAAAAATTTAAAGCAGTGATTTCCCCATCTTGTCCTTACTGTAGAATCACCCAGAGATCTAAACATTCCAAAGCCCAGCCACACCCAAGACCAATGAAACCACCATCTTTGTGGGTAGGGTATAAGCATCAGGAATTTTTGACACTCCCTAGGTGATTCCAACATGCAGACAAGTTTGGGAACCACTGGCTTAAAAACAAATTGCTTGTAAAAATAAAAGTGATCCCTTAAAACAAACAAATAACCCATTTATCAGATCTACTTGTTGTTTATTGAGAAAGACAACATGCTGCAATGTCAAAATCTGACTTCATTTGCTTTTACACCGGAGGCTGCCATGATAAATGTCAGAACCAGAAAATTTGCCCTGTAATAATTTTAAATTATAAAAAATACTAAGAGACTTCTGATATGAGCTCTTAAAAGCATGTGTATGTGTGTGTGTAACACATCTTTTATAAGGAGGACCTCACTGGAACATTACAGACGTGATTTTTTCTCTTAGATTTGTATCTTGCCTTGCTTCAGTCTCACCTAAGCACTTTGAAAATATCAGAAGTAAAACATGTCAGATGCTATGTTGAGCTCTTGCCAACTCAAAGGACATTGAAATAGAAAAAGACAATACTGAGCTATCTTGCATCTTACTGATTTAGTGCATCTTAGTGATTTAAGGAATCTCATGCCCCTAAAACTGATTTAGTTTAGTGGCTTTTGTGTCATCAGCTTGCTTCTCTAGAGAACCAGCCACCTCTGAAAGGTGAGAAATACGGTGGGCAAACACAATGACAAAACACCCTCAGAATAGGCAGAGAAGCCAAAAAAGCACATTATTAGCACTTGGTGATGGCTCCAGGAGGGTCTAGTGGAATCTACAAATTGACCCTGAGCAGCATGGGCTGTGACCTCTCCAAGTGTAAAAGGCAAGGGGAGGCCATTTTGCTGTCAGCAGTGCTGTTTAACCCCCTCTGGAATTCCAAGACAGGGTCCCCTCCTAAGTCACACTGATCTCTAAGCTCTGCCGTTGGCGTCCCATTCAGGAAATCTGGTCAGCAGCTCCACAGCCCACAGCTTGCTGATGAGCTCAGCGCCAGCGAATGATTTAATTGCTGATCGAGGGAAATAATAGGGATCTCTAGCAGGTTTTAATATGATCTTAAAATAGGGGGAAAGTTTTCTGTTATGACATTGACATAGAGGCGATGATTTTGAGTAATGCAGGATGATGTGGAGATGCTTTAAGATTAAATAAGAGCTATATAAAGGCTTGTCAGAATGAATTCTAATGTGCCATGAGACACTTTGCATACTCTTAAATATGCAAAATGTCTCTTGGCACCCTAGGATTCATTCTGACAAGCCTTTATATAGCTCTTATTTAAACTCCTACTTTATTTTTAGGGAACAGGTACTCAGAGATACCCTTTGAATGGAAGCAACAAAGGGCAGTGTTTATGGATTTGGTTCTTTTGTTGGGGGGGAAAAAAGAAACACAATACAAAAGAGCAGTCAAAAGTGGAAGCTTGTTTAATATTGCTCTACCATCATCCTGAAAGGCATAATAATTTGAGTTACACATCTGAACTGATTGGAGTTACAGAATCATATCTCCTTTTTGCATTTAACAATATATACAATATAAAATAAATACATTTACACAAATGGACATTTGCTGGAGCACACAGTATGGTACACATCACAAAAATATACAATTGATTGCTTTACAGATGTGAAGCCCATCTACAGCTATAGACATGGTTTTATTATTATTATTATTATTTTTACTACTGGCTATAATGCAACTCCTGGATTATTATAAGCAGTTTAAATTTTTTGTCCTTTTACGATCTTTGCACATAAGACTGCCATAAAATGTTTTCCTAGGCAGGTAAACAGAGACGCTTAAATAATTAAAATACAATCACCAACACCCATTTTCTCTTCTATAAGAAAAATAGCAGTTTTAAATTTTTTATATCTTTTATGTTATCATTTAAATGCAAAATAGTGGAATAAATACAACAATCTGATCTGATTGAAACACAAGTGTAACTACAAGGAGTCACACAATCATATTGCTTTAAATAAGAACAAACCTAAAAGAAGCAAAATAAAAATTAAAATCATACGGCTAAAACATACACCGTTATTACTTTCCAAAACTTCACATTAAGTAAATGGTCTTGCTTGAAACTTGAAAAAACTTCCCTCGAGTGAGGTTTAAGATGAGCATTTACCCTAAAGCCCGTGCAGTTCTTTTAGATCTACATTTTAGTTTTATTTCCTATTTGTGAGATACTTATTTGTTTGTAATGCTGAGAGTCATTTAAACTGAAAATTAAAAAACTGTATCTCCTTCTTTTAAGATATCTCCATCTCCTGTTTTCAGTTGGTTGGCTCTTACTTCTGAAGCCCAAGTACTTTAATGTGATACAGTGAAAACAATGTATATATTGTATATAGTTCATTTATATATAGTGTAGTTGAATAGTAGCAACTTAAACCCTGCACAAAACTTTCTGGAAAATAATCTTTTAAACACTTACATATATAAATAATCTTATAGAATCAGCACCTTTTTTTCCCAGGAGTTGTATTTTCTGTTGTTATTTTTAAAGGGATGTGCCAATTTCTGAACTCCTATCACAGCTATAAATTTCAAGTTATTGACCATCTGAATGAATTGCTAATGATGATTTATCTAGAATCACACTACAGTCACTTCTCTACTGAGAAACCACAATCTACAATATAGTCCCATATAGCTAATGATAGATACACAGTATTCCTAGCACTGGGCTGATGAAACATCAACCCAAGGTATTTTGTTTAAAGCACACAAAGTAGCAATAGTTTTGGAAACGAGTCCGCACCAAAAAGTTTTGCAACAACACAGAGCGAGTTAATAACAACATCTGAGAGATGATCGAGTGAAAGCCATATATACAGCATTTAAAAATTAGACTTATCTATATTCTTGAAATATTCAAAGTTTTATTTCTAAGCTATACATTGGTATTCTATAATAAACCATTAGAGAAATTATTCCTTGTTTTGAAAATATTATTATGATTTTGATGTGTATCTGTTCATAATGAATACTTGTTTGGAGTTTCAATCTCTTAATTATTATTAGGAAGAACCTTATTACTGGTAAGGAATAGAATATACTACTGTAGTCTCCTGAGGAATTGTACATCCAATATTGTCTCTAATTCTACCCTGTGTCTAAAAGCACACACCACAAGAATCCAAACACCACAAGAACAAGACGACAGTCTTTGAATGCAACATAAAATTCAGAAAAGCACAGCAAACATGAAACATTGAAAAGCTGAACTACATTTCTTTTGTTTGTTAGGATTACAATTTTAATTACATCTGTGTACATAGAATAAGACTGTTCACATAGTACAGGGAGCAGCTACTAACACTGGTCCATTGGTATAGCATTTGATGGAGGTTACTGTTTATTGGTTATTCAGCGACTGTAGATTTCGGGGGCATCTAATTGATTTCTTCATTAGATTACACCTCTTAACAGTCTGGAACCTGACTGACTTTCATGCTGTGACAATACTGGTTGAAAAGCACATATATTGGCTTAGCTCTTGGTAAAAACTGCAGATTAATTTAAACAAACATTCCTAAATGAATAAACTCATATGGATTAGGTTTTAGAATTTGGTCAGGCGTCTGCTGTCTTTGATGATCTTTTTTTTTTTTTTTTTTTTAATTCTGGCGTTTGCCTTATTGCCTCTTACATGAATACTGGCTCACAGCTCCTTCTGAGACAAGGTCTATAACTTTGCAAACGTTTAGGCTGTATCTCATTCCTAACTACTGTGGCAGCTAGAAATCTTATGGCAACGTACCTCCTAGGTAGAGAGGTGCACTCCTGATAATTCTACGGATTTGTATTCCATGTGCAGTGCTTCTATATGTGACTATTCAAAGTCACTGCAGGTGTAATCTAATCCTTTGTGTCAGTGAACATTTAGGTAAACTGGAGCTCATGTTAAGAAATTGATGTTTGGGACCAGACTGGCACACAACATAAATTGCATCCGTGATAATATGCACCTTCCCTTCAACTATTGCTTGAGTAAGTTAAATTCCCATATTAATAAATGGCTGAAAAGTGGTAAAGCTGGTACAAAAAAATCTCCATTTGTAAGAAGAAACGAAAACATTTTTTTTTAAAAATCTTCCTTCAGGATTCATTTGTCCTTCATTATTGTTCATCATTGTTCAAAGCCAGCACAAAATCGCAGTATTCTTATTTTTCTTTAGTATTGCATGAATGAATAAAGCTTAAACTATTCCCTGAAAAAGTTACATAGTAGCTAAACTAACAAATACCTGGAAGACTTGAAAAAACAATTAAGGAATCAAATGGCTGTAACTGATCTAGATGGAAAAGCAATGATAAGAAGCAGCCGATGCAACGTTGCTTAAGTTGTCTAATTAGAGGCTGCTCCCGTGACATCTAATACTGCACTCAGTCAATTCGTTTATGTTGCACTGTACTTTTAGGTACGTTGGTTCTCTCTCTTTGATTCCTTAGTCATTGGGGATGTTATGGTTCACAATAAGTTCACTGGTATCCATATTATGGATCTCCATCCTTTGGCAGGGCTGGCTTCCATCTCTCTTCGGTTAGAGACCTCTTTTAAAAGTCCAGCAGCAGAAGGAAGGAAAGGAAAGGAAAGAGGGAAGGAAGGAAAAAAAAATTTTTTTATAACTAAAGCTATTTAAAATTTAGAAGAAAGGGGGAGGAGGAGAAAAGAGAAGGAAGAGAGTAAGAGAAGAAAACAAAGAAGGCAGGCAGGCAGGAAGGAAGGAAAGGGAGGAGAGAGGGAACCAGTAATGAAGGAAGCAAGAAATGAGCAAGAGGGAAGAAGAAAACAAGAAGAAAAAAAAAAAAAAAAAAAGGAGGAAGAGAAATGAAAAAAAAAAAAAAAAAGGAGAAAAGCAGATGAGAGAGAAAATACAAAGAAAGAAACTTAACAGGAAGATACAGAGGAATCTGAAAGCTGCTTCATAGTCTTGCTGCTAAATTATCCGTGCAGTCTTTGTTGATTTTTGATGTTGTTAACTAAACTCTAAGTTTCTTCGACATCACTCTTGGGTTTATTTTCCCTTTTTCAAGGTGCAGGATGGGAAGGCCCAGGAAGCTTTTAGTCAGACCTTGGCCTCCAGCATTTCCAAAAAAAGTTTGTGCATGGGGACTTTGCCTTCCAGTTTGATGTTGTAGAAATGCTGCACAGCCTTGGTGGAGGTCTGCCTCAGGAGTGGCAGTGTCATCAGCATCTTGCCAGCCCGACGAGGGTCTTCCATGTGCTGGCCAGCCTCGTAATCCTGCAGGGCCTCATGTAAGACATCCTGAAGCTTCTGAACAGCTTCAACATCTTCTATGTGCATGGAGTCTGTACAGTGGAGCAAAAAATATAAATAAGCATATTAATAAAAACAAACCTATATAGATTAATTATCCTCCGACTTCTCTAAGCTTGAAGCTGGCATTTGTTTAGAGTCTCACATTTCTAAAATCTCTCTCTTTTTTTTTCTAATTTCCCAACAGTAGATAATTTCTAATACTGGTTTAAAACATAGGAATTGTTACAAAAGACTTATTTGTTTAAATGTGTGGTTTTTTTTCCACCTAACGCTGACTATGAGAATGCTTTCTTTTAACAGGTGACAATCTTGACTATTTTATTCAGTGCTTCATTCATGTAGTTTTTCATTCATTCAACAAACAAATATGGAAGGCCATCTATAAAAAGTATTATTCTATGTGTCGTGTGAGACAAAGTTGTTTAAAATCCTGATATTGCCTGCAAAAAGCTGCTATTTCCCAAAGGGGGAAAATTGTTGATGCCTAAGATCTTGAGAACTCCATGGGAATACATTGAATGTAGCACTATACAGAAATCACAATAAACTGTTTATCCTTTTAGGATTTTTAATGTTCGAGTAGCAGTTCATTAAAACATTCTCACATAGTCTATTTCCCTGCTGAAAAACAAATGGAGTCTTGAAATTGTCAAGTTCTGAAATATTTTTCACATTTGTAAAGGTGAACTTTGCCCTTAAATGACTAATTTGAAAATCTAATTCAGTCAAGCAAAGAAAGGGTTAACAAGGTTGCCACAATTATTCTTGTGAGAAATGTGAGATGTGGGGAAAAAATAAAAGTTACAGCTCTAGCTCTAAAGCAGACACTTAATTATATACAAGTTTGAATCATTTAGCACGTTTTATTGATTCTGATGACAGTTTATCTGTTAATTACACATAATGGAGTCTTTGGGGGATTCTTCATGTTTAATAATTCTAGTTCTCTGAGAATGCTGAGCTCTAAGATATATGTAGTTAGCCTAATCTTTCATACAATTCAAATATAGATCACATGAACAAAGAGAGGAAATATAATTTTAAATCAAGTGGCTAAACATATAATAAAAAATTATGGCAAAGTGATTAAAAGATAGACAAATATAACTAGGAACGTGTTTTTTTAAAGTTCTTTGCATTTTGTTTATTTTTTCATTTACATTGTCGTTTTGAATCATTTCACCATGTCATTGGTGAATTGACCGCTATTTACATTAGATACTAAATGAAACATTTAATCTGGAATATATTTGTTTGTAAGTATGTACTGCTCAAGACTCAGTGTCTGCCTGGTAGAGCCAAAAAAAAGGAATTCTTCAAAGTGGGAAATGGTGTTGATAGTGGTGGCCCGGAGTGAAACTTAAGACAGTCCCCGACACACACCTGGCCTCTCCCTGTGGACTGTTTCTACCCAGCCTCTCTCCAGTCTAGTTCCTCTCAGCATGGCAATTTCATCCACTTCCTTTGTTGTCACCTCTTAGAAATGAGCACACATGCTTTCTGAAGTTGTCTGAGGGTCAGTAATGTTAGTGATGGAAAAACAGTCATGGAGATGATGCTCTGGTATTGGACAGATACAGGATAAATTTCCTTTTTCTATGTGGCGTATCTTTGAATGCTTGAAGTCAGCTACACAGCCACGTCAGCCCTCACTGCAACTCCTCCCTTTCCTACTACTTTTACCCGGCAGGAGATATATTATAGGATGTCACAGGAAATGAGGCGAGAACAAATAGCAGAGAGATATGCTCACAAACAGCAATTAAGACTTCAAACTATTCTTTAAAGGCTGTGATTTAGCTTGAGAGATTTAAAAATGATTTAATCAAATTACTGTGATAATTTAACTTCCCATTTACAGAAAAGATTCTAACTCATTTTAGCTTTACCCATTCTCAGATCTGCTAATACTTTAAATGCAAACTCACTAAATCTGAACTATTTAATTAGACCATGATTCAGCGGGCAGACTGCTGAAGAAAATATTAATCTACATTAGGGATCCTAGTTCAAGTTCTGGCTCTGTGGCTTTAATCTCTGTTTCGTTCTTTGGGCTAAATTTACGCATTGCCATGCTCAACAGAACTGGCATTAATTTAAGTCATTTTTTAGCTTTAGTTGTTGATGCTGGTTTCTTTTTAACTATGCTTTAAAAGAAAAACTCCTAGTATTTGTGCTAATGAGAACCAGCTAAAATTAGTGGAGATCATCAGTTTATGAACTAAGTAGACAGGGCTAGGCTGCATGTTAAAAATACTAGGTGAGCTCTTAAAAACTTGGAGCTCTTAAAAAACTGGCCCAGTCCCAGATCAATTAAATCAGAATATTGGGGCTGGACCCAGGACAACATTATTGTCAAAAATCTAAGTGATTCTACTGCCAAGCCAGGGTTGAGAACTACTGAATTAGACAATAAGACAAATGAATGCTATTCAAAAAGAATCACAATTTTAAAAGATAACCAGAGTGCAAATGATACATATATTATTGCCCATATATTAAGTTTCAACACCTAATAATATAACAGAGCCCTTTTGTAACTTCCAATATTTTACTCCATGAAGGGGATCCTAAAGGAACGTGTTTAGTTCAGATTGCTTACTTTGGGAAGACGACTAGATATCTTTTACACTAATAGCTCCAAATTCAATGATACCGAGAGCCATTGCAAAAGAAGATTTTATATCTTCTCTAGAGTGAAACACTACCCTTCTCTATGATAAAGATATTACTCATTGTGGTCATGGACATAGCTACTCCAGAATACCCAAGTCCTATTGGAAACTGTCTTCAGAACTTATAGCTCATTCTTGGCAATACTTTCTCAATGGAGCCAAATCTCATTTTGAGGATGGAAGTGAATATTAGACATAGACACAGTATATTCAGCATCAACACACTCAGAGTAATCTTTTCTGTGGAACACAGGTGCTAATCTTTGGGCTTTGTAAACCGCCTACAGGAGGTGGGGTAATAAGGGTAGGATCAGTGCAACTCTCTCCAATCATTAAAGGAATGAAAAACAGAACATGATGGAAAGAACAGAGAAGTGAGCAAACATCTATTTTCTAAAAGAGAATCTGTGCCTTAAAATTTCTATATACAATTTATGAGAAGTCTAACAGAGTGATCCTTTGGGTGGCAATCAGCTAGGGTACTGAGGAACACTGGTTGACTGCCATGGCAAATTGGCTCTTAATTAACACAGATAGTAGAAATTATTTAATCTCTCCAAATCTGCACAGAAAAAACAGAGCAACTAGAATGCAAAACTAAAGAGTCAATGGACATTTACAGCAAAACTAGGTGACAGAGTATCTCCAAAATACATAGTCTCTCTCTCTCTCTCTCTCTCTC
>CM052450.1:12981917-13035197 GCA_028533085.1 Varecia variegata | reverse complement strand
TTTTTTTTTCGCAAATGATCAAGACTAAATTGTAATAACTAAAGATACACATTCAGTAATAAAACCATAATAAGATACAAGGAATTGATGACTATAAAAATTGAGATAGGATAGTGGTTACTTTCGTGGGAAGGGAGGGGGCTGAGATGGGGACAAGACACCTGGAAGGGATTTTGAGATTCGTCTCAAAATTTTATTTTTTGACCTTGCGTATATACTCATTGCGGTCGGCTGAAAAATGGCCCCAGAGATATCCAGGCCAGCATCTCTGGAACCTGTGAATGTTATGGCATCATGAACTTTGTAGATGTGAGTAAATTAAGGATCTTAATATGAGGGATTATCCTGGATTATCCAGGTGGGCCCTCAATGAAAGCAAGAGTGTCCTTAAAAGGGGTTGGGGGGCAAAGGAAGAAGGCGGCAATGTTACCACTGAGGCAACATGCCACACTGCTGACTTTCGAGATGGAAGAAGGTGTCATGAGCCAAGGAATGTAGCTCTAGGAGCTGGAAAAGACAAGGAAACAGACTGTCCCCTAGAACCTCCAGAGGGAGTGCAGCCCCGTCCACACCTTTTCTTAGACCCAAGTGGAACCAACTGACGTCTGACCTCCAGAATTGCAAGAGAATAAACTCGTGTTGTTTATAGCCATCAAGTTGCGATGATTTGTTACAGCAGCATAGGAAGCTAATACATTCGTTAAGTTACACATTTTTGTGTGTTTTTTAAAATTTGTGTCTTCTTTCACATTAGAATGGTGCGAGAGAGCTAGAGAGAGTGAGAAACTTCTGATGGAATAATGGTCTCTTCTAGAAAGCAGCGAATCAAGCAGTATTCCTATAAAGGCTGTAGAAACATGAAGCAGAAATACTAAGGAAGCTGTTCGCATATCAAATAGGGAGCTGGGTCAGAAAACGTTTGAGGTCTTTTCCAACCCAGAGAAGTTATGATTCGAATATTGGAAAGAGTGAGAATAATTCTGATTTTGTGCTCAACTATGGTGAAAAGAATAGAATTTCCAATTTCACAGCTTTCCATTAAGATGCATTTAGTTTTTCAGGAGGCAGGTTTTCCTCATTTCTTGTTCTGGCTAAAAAGCCAGGCTTCTCCTACATTTATACCAGCCACACCAATCACTCTTACTGTATTTATATAAAATGTTAAACCACAGAACACCTCCATAGTCATAGTTTCTTTCCTCCAGGGTTCCCTTACAAATTCCAACTACTGTTATCATGGCTATGTTTACTTTGCATAATGAGATTTCCCTCTAGATCTTTTCTAGATCCTTACTTAAGGCCTTCTCTCGATTTCTCTCTCTCTCCATACCTTACACTTTTTCAGGAGATTTCTAATTCCTTTGACTAGAAGTGGTCCAGACAATTACAGTATACTGAATACATAAATGTAGACACCAACTCGGGTGGTGAATAGTTCAACCTTCCAACACATCAGAGATGATCTGTACCATGCTAATGACATTTTGTAACAGCTCATTATTTTAAGACCTGTACGTGAAAATGATGTTACGTGGTAGTCACTCCCCAAAAATGAGCAATTGCAGAGTATTTTATGTGCTTATTTCCCAGGCTGGAAGCACAAAGATATTTGCAGCAAATATTTCCTCTAACTTGACAAGGCATAGTAATCATTGAGCATGAAAAGAAACATGTTAAGAACCAGCTTTTATTTTTTACCTAAACATTTGCAAGATTATAAGTTGTTTGAAATTTAAGTGCTGTATTAAATTTTTAAAAAATCACTTCCCAAATACATCATCTTAAATAAAATTAAGATTATCCAAAGAGTAATGGCAGACTTGAGTAAAAACTAAAGAAAAGTAGACTCGGAGATGGAAAGTTGTAATTTGGTTTTCTTATTTACATGATACTATTAATATGGTTTGATCTGAGTAAAAGTTAGGAAAAAAACATCTACCTGCCACAAAAACCTACATATATTCATTTCTCATAACATGCTACAATCTCATGGTAAATATATCATCTCTAATTCTGTTTGTTACTTTCCTGGGTGATTTTATAGTACCATAACCCCAAGAAGATGGCAAGATAAGAGGAGTAGGAATAAAATTCTAAATTAAACTAAACACTAATTTAGGTTCCCAGATGTGAAACTGCAATGGCTCAAGGCTTCTGCATTGACCCTTTAAAAGACATGGTATATAATTATTTGTAGTAAAAAATAGCTCATTAATAGCAAGGGACAGAAGGTCCAACTCTCTGCCTCATAGTAGCCATACATCTTTTATCAGCTTACTTCAGATACCTGTAAAATGATATTGGACAGTCTACCACACAGGCATGTTGTAGGAATAAAATGAGATTCCCCAGCAGGGACTTAAGAAAACAAATGTCTAAAGAAAGATATTGAAAAAAGATACTCTCTTGACCAACAGCTAAAACTTATCTCCAGACTATCACATCATCAAATTTAGTCAAAATTTTAGTAAAATTGGATAATGACCCAGTTTCACTTTGTGTACATATAAATATAAATATATCTATGTATATATCTCAAACTCTCACCACCTTTACTTAAAAGTAACCAACCTAAAACTTTTAGGCCATTTAGGGGATGTTACACATTATTTAATTCATCTGCCTTATTTTACAAATAAGAAAACAGTTATATGGTCAAACCATGTTTTCTCAAAGGAGGTGAGATTTGGAATTAGAGAGTAGAAAAAAAATTCTCTTCTTAGGAAAAATGCATATATATATATATGTATATACAGTACATAAACAGATATATAGCTTATTTGTGGTATTAATATTTCCTTGGGAGTTACTAGGAAAATCATATCTAAAGCGCTCCCCTAAAAGAGTGATAATGAAAAAAGATTGAGAAAGACTAGGCCACACTTATAGAAGGGCCCAAATATCCTAATTAAAACTGGCCGCCATTTCAGTCTACTATAGCAATCATAAACTTTTTGACCCTTGAAATTACACAAGCCTGCACACATACCATTTGTCCTCAGGGAAAACAGAATGCTGTCATGAGGTCATTATAATTACTTATGACTTTAAGTTGATGACCAAAATATTACTTGTAGCTATATATCAACAGGAGCTTTTATTCTAGAAATAATGTGTAGAAGTAAAACAGAAAACTCAACTTTAAACATGTTTATTCTTGAATGGATTGGGTTCGCCTGGCTTCAGATTGGGGGTAGGACAGGGGTAACAAAGGTTGGGATATGAGTGGCAGCTATGGAATTTGAAGGTCTTGTGACTTGAACAACAGAGAATGGTCAGAATAAAGTGATTCATAATCTTAAACCACTTTTACTTTCCAGAATATAATTTCAAAGAAATTCTTACACACAAGAATCAACAGACCCAAGCAAGAGAATAGAATCCCATGATATGACCTTACCCTAAATGCTTATAGGAATACTTTACTATATTTTCCAATAGAAATAAAATTAATTATAGAATCATAGAATCCCCAAAATGGAAAGAACTTGAGATTAGTCAAACCTCTTGGTGCATGCATGAGAAAACTGGGGCCTAAAAATTACAATATTAAAATTGTGACCTAGATTTTTCTTTTTAAATTCAATCTCACATAGATATATTAGTGATGCAATAATTGCTCAAGAAGTTGTTCATACTCAAAAATAAAAAGATACATAGCTTAAGTGAGTCTCTAAGTTGCTTATTTTCAAATGTAACTGGAACCATTATTTAGGGTCTTCAAATATTTGAATGTGAGAATTGCAAAATTAGGTCATGATCTATTGTTGTTTTGGCCATATACCTAAAGATAGGGACTATGCTTGCAATGATGTTCTGGTGTTATAAGTATTCCTGAATTCACAAATGACAGAAACATGGCTGCAAAAAATATGACAGCCATTATCAGGAAGCCAATTGCCTGTTTCCCAAGCATAAGCACAACATTTGTAATTATTGAATAAAGACAGATGTTTAAAATAAGCTGAAATTTAGACAAATGAGACAATGGTTGTTAATACCTACAGCCATATAGGGAAAGCCAAAATATCTACATAAGTAACACTAAAACAGATTTGTTTGCACAGAAAGTCACTTATATTAACCCGGAATTCCTAAATACTAAAAAAAAACAAAAATAAAAAAAATAAATCTGGGAGATTTCAAGGGTGTCTATGGAAAGCATTAAAATATTTTCATACGGATATGTTTATGAGCAGTTTAAGAATCTTACATTGGATCTAAGCAAGAATGACTCTATAACTTTATTGCTGTTCTCCAAATAATAATGACAAATGGAATAAGATAGCATCATATTGACAGTATCAAAGAAAACTACTTTCTGAGTGGTTTACCCCAAACTAAAATGGTGGGGGGCTTGCAGGTTGTGTGGGTGAGAAAAAGGCCACACAGGGGAAGTGGCACGATTTAGACATTAAAATACTCCTTATAGTACTTAATCATTTCTTCTTCAGTATGGGCTCTGATTCAGTTGATTCTTGGTATTGAGAGGCTAAATGAATGTTAAAATCATCTGTAAGAAAATTTTGTGATAAGGAGGTTTTTTTTGAGAAGAAGCAATGCTACTCAACTACTATGACAGAAGAAAAAGGGAGGGCTTGTTAACTATTTTGGGCTTTACATAAGAAAATAAACTAGTTCTTTACATAAAGAGTTTCTAATCATCATCAGTCACTGCTGTAAAGTAGGTCACTTCCTCCCCCAAACAGTAGAGTATGTGGGATTAGAACATTTATATATCAAAATAGATATATTAATGATTATACTTCTAAGCAACAGAGACAGAAATGCTGCTACTAATTAATTTAGGTATTCTAAATTATAAGGCTTAGCCATAAAGTATACACCCAACATCTAAAATTATAAAATTTTAGCAATTTTGATGATAAAAGTTTTAGCATTGCTCAGCATTCATGATTAGTTAATAATTTTAAAAAGCAATTGGAAACATAAAAGATACAAAACATGCTTCGTATATTTTGAAAACAATTAACAAAGTAAATGTTTTAAATTAGAATTGTTTCATGATTACCAAATAAAAATTCTTCCCAAAACCATTGCTGTAAAATCTTTCAACCAATTATGAGAGATTCTATAATGCGAAGTCCGTACAAACGAATAAATCCTCAGAGAATTTCCATCCCATCTCCCACTTTGATCTGCTAGAAAGCAGGGCAAGGGGGTCTTGAGGGTTTATAACAACAATGCCATTTGTCATAAGGAATCATATTTCACAGTTTCACAGGGGAGTGGGAGAACAGGGGTGAACGACGTGTTGAGGGAGAGGTTTATATTCACAATTAAAACTATGAAATGCTAAACTCCATTATGAAGACAGACAGGAAAGTACAACTTCATTGTTGAAAACAATTTCCCTCCTATCAGTCCAAGGATTCGTGCATCAATATCGCAGATGAACTGTTAATTACAAAATCAATTAAAAATTATTTCTAAAAACAGTCACGCGTCCCTGGCTCTCATGGGGGCAATTTGGGCAGAAGGTCTCCTCTCACTAGGACCGCGCCAAATCACAAAGTCGTCATCCACAAGTAAGCAAAAGCAATCTGGTTTTTCATTTTTCAGCGCGGCTGAGCCCAGCCTGAGATTGATCGTCACATATGGCCCCAGAAAACAAACTGTCAATACCTTGAATGCTGCAGAATTTGAACAAATAGCCGTCCGCCCATTCAAGCCACTCATTGCATCCCATTTAACAGATTTTATTGACAGTTTCCTTCTTGTAATTAAAGGGAAAACTACTGGCCGGCAACCAAGATAAAGTTCAAAGATAGGGTCAAAACAAAAGCAGATGGAGGGGCACGGTGTGACTGTCAATGGTACATAGCATCAGAGCATGTTATTGACACGCAGGTATCTAATGATCGGCACGTCATTAAGGAGGGATCTATCCTGAACTTTATGCAAATGCTAAAAGAGACTTAAGACCATAATAAAGCATTAGGAGAAGCACAAAGGGAAAAACAACAAAGCACCAACGATTTTTACTTATCAGAGGTTGCTCTCTATTTTAGCACATTTCAGTTCAAATGCAAAGAACATTTATTCCTATAATTCTTAACCCTTACTGCATAGGTAG
Organism: Varecia variegata; assembly: GCA_028533085.1. Taxonomy (NCBI): domain Eukaryota; kingdom Metazoa; phylum Chordata; class Mammalia; order Primates; family Lemuridae; genus Varecia; species Varecia variegata. Next base: position 13,029,100 of record CM052450.1, on the reverse strand, counting down.
TACCTTCGAGGGAAATACTCCTTCAGCAGAATTTGACTTCTTAGAGAACTCCAGAAGGTGAAAAAACAGAGTATTCTTTGATAACCAAAATTAAAAGCAACACTAAATATATTTTGCCAATTGCAAAATTTGCATTTTTGAGGGGAAAGACTGATTTGTGTGTATCCATAATTCCCTAATTTTGACTTATGCATAAAAGACAATGGAGCTAATTTCATCCCCAGAGTTGCCATTTATGCTATTCCTACAAGAGCTTTTGCTTTGCTATGATCCGAGTTGTAAATGCATTAATTGATAAAAGTTTCACAGCTTTCAATAAGCAAGTAAAATGAAAATAATTCCCATTAAGTGTATTTTTCTTATTTCTAACTTTCCACTAGAAAGCTAGACTGATTACAATTTTGCTGACTCATACAGAATTTACAAACTAGGTTTAGTACATCCCTGAAGAAGTTAAGGGAAGGGGTAAAACTGGCATATTAAAAAATGTAACAACCACGTCAATATGCCAACCTGAATTAGCAAGAGCGATAGCTTTCAGGGTGACAAATTCTTCTTTCTCCAGCTTCATGCTCTTGTATTTCTTTACCAGCTGCAGGATAGCATTATTTAGATCAAGAAGGCCTGCTAATTTGGACTGGTCTTCATCCATTATATAATCGTCTGCATAGACAAGTTCATCCTCAAACGAGAGAGATCGGTATACAACACCCAGGATCAAAATTTCCATCCAAGCACTCTGCAGAAGGCTCATCTGGTCGGCCAGGGACAGCGTGGAGAAGCCTGCATGGGAAGATGGGCAGATCAAGTTACTTTAAAGCCATAATTTCATAATGCAACATTAGTTTCATATGGTGGCTGGCTTCTGCATCAGTGCTCAAAATTTGCTGAGCTTTGATTAGAAGCTCTTAAAATTTTCCCCTGATCACTTTGTGAACAGCAAAGTAAAAGTCACAAACTAGCTTCCTCAATTTGTGGGTGTTTTCTATAGGTTTTATAGACAAGGTTAAGGGGAATATAATAGGGAAGTAGTTTTCTTTCTTTCATTTGAGAAGAAAATACAATGTGATCTTTAAGAACACTTGATTTCTGGCTGAAATCCTTAGGAATGTCTTAAAGAAAGTCAGATTTTCAACTATCTTATCTCTACAAACTTCTATTAATAAACAACATAAAGGTAAAAAAAAAAAGCCAAAAAAAAAAAAGGAAAACAATTTAGGCCACAGAATACAGTACAACTTGGAAACATTTCTCTATCATAGTCAAAAGCACAGTGGATGATGAGTTAAAACCATATGAGCCTTCTTAATTAGATATTTTGCCCCCACTGATGTTGAACATGAATTTCTTTTTAAAATGGTGATTTTTAGCATAGAAGAAAGTGGAATACTTAGCAGCCTGGCTTCCTCACCAAGCAGAAAAGCCACAATTCATTCTTAAGATCTAGTTATAGTAAAACTTAAAAATACAGGTAATGGTGTTTGGTAGAAAGGATATGAACAGAACCAGATTCTGAATGTCAATATAGGCTCCACTTAGCTACTGCCTCTTTCTCCTTGAACAAGACAATTAACTTGTACCTTAAAATTTTGCATTTGGGAAATATAAAATAACATGTACCTAAACACTAATTTACAACATGCATTCAGTAAGTGTTGCTATACTATATATTATTTTTATCTGAATTATCTGGTTGACTCCTTCAATTCTTTAGTGCAAATCTGGGCTGCATTCATACATGCATATTTAAAATCCCTTCTGAACCTGAGAAAACATATGCAAAAAATATTAAAAAGAAAATGTTGTTCAACAGGAAAAGAGGAAGCAGTATAATTAAACCTACTTAGGAGTAAAGATATATATTTATATCTCATAGGGACAAGATGTATATTCTAAAAGGAAGTCTTAGTGTAGATACCTCATGATCAGATGCTTCTTCCAAGAGTCCTAAAAAAGAAATGTTTCTTAAAATTTCACTTTCATTTCCAAGGGTATGCCCAGTAATTCCAAGGGTGACTACCCACCCATGTTTTTTGAGGACAATGGCACCATGGTTGAAGGTCCTACCACCAGTAATTCTACAGAAGGGAGGATCATTTTTAATAACACAACTTAAGAAATCTATTTTTATTCCGCTTCTAGATATTATTACTCAGACATAAATATCCACTGATACCCAACCTTTTTAGACTCTTGCTTATGGACATCGTTGCTGTCCTTTTTATTTGTAGCAATTTGTGCATGTCCCATATGATATTAGAAACTACAGCATAGTAAAGAAAAGAAGATAATTTCCTGACCTATTGGTGAAACTAGTGGTTTTCCATTTGGTACAATGAACTATAAGTGCTTAATAAAATCATCAAAAGGGATTAGTCAAGCTTTTCTTAAGGGAGTCTTTAAGGCATGTGTAAAAAGCATTTCTTTCATTGTTTACCAAGGTGCTTACATGTTATTTGACAGGGTTTTCCTTTTGGACTGGCTGTGTAAGTCTATTTTTTCTTATTCTTTATTTTTTGTCATTGCAATTTGGGGTTAAATTAATAAATGTCCTCCTAGAATCAGAGATATAAAAAGCTGATAACATTTTAAACAGGGATTCAAAAGAGAAAAATAATTATTTAACCGGAGTGGGCTTGGAACCAGGCACTTTCAAAAATGGAATGTCATACTCACAAACAAACAAACAAAAGCCACATTGCCCTTTTTTCTATTCCCCTCCCCAAGAAAAAAAGGTGCAATGCAAATTCAAATAGAGAACTTAAGAAAAGAGACTAAGTAGGAATTTCTTTTGTAAATGAAACAGACAAAAGAAAAAAAAAGGAAATGATCGTTTGCAAAGTTATAAGCAAAAAGAAACGGGTCCTTTCAATTGGCCTTAGTTTCCTTGTTCTTTTCATGCTCCCAAGCAGCAGTTTTTGTGCAGCAGCAGATGGACAGAGCGCATAGCCCGCAGCACCTTCCTGTGACAGCCCTATCCTCCCTCCCAGACACTGCTGTTAGTAAATAGATTTACACATTCTCCAATCTCCACACATCTTTCTGCCGAATAATTAAAAGCAGGATGATTAGTTTATTGAGTGGAAGGAGGAACTTTTTTATTGAGGTCCATCCACGATTTTATCAGGGCTAGCACTTTTACGGTTGTCAGGGGGGTGCAGGCATCCAATTTTTCTTATCTACCTGATTAATACAAACGCTGTTTCAGGACGCATTAATTAACAGATACAAATCTACGTTCTCATGGAAGGATCAATACGGAGAAGAAAAGAGGCATCAATGTGAATTTAGTGCTGATGATGGAGAAGGCACGCTATCGACATTTACGTGCACGGAAACTTTAAAGTTGCACCGGGCCCCTTTGTCCCTGTGATTTACAAATTAACAATGCTGCAGCCATAACAACGTTTCGCACATTTCTTTGGGGTTTAATTAAGCAAAAAGCAATAAAATTTCATTTTTTTTTTAGGTTGATCCTGCAAGTTGCTTCCCCTGTGTTGATGGGTGTGTGTGTGTGCAGTGTGTGTAGTGTGTCTGTGTATGTTTATCCTTCCTGCAAACCTAACTTTTCCTTTTGCTTTTCTATGAAATAAAGAGAAGGGGAAAAGGTAAAGAAAAGGTTCTTTTTTTGGTCAGGGAGCATGGGGAGATGGATATAGCACAAAAGGTTTGCTTGCTTGATATCCTCAAGTCTATTTCAGCTGAGTAAAGGAAGTGTAATTTTTGTAAATCCATAGGAAAAAGGACAACCCACGCTTTACAAAATAAAAGACTGGATTTCTATTTCTTCTTGTCTAGAAACAACTATCTGTCATTTTAACTCTTTACTACCAAACCTAAGCAATCTGGAAGCTGCCACAAAGAGCTCTCCTGTCCAAGTGCCTGAGTAGTAGTTAGACAGCCTTGTTAGGAGATAGTCATGTTCATCTGTTCACTAAGGAGGCCAAATACATAATAGGGGTTTTATCTTAATTCCATAAAATTATTTTACCTGTCCTTTCATACATAAAAACACACGGATAAGATGGATATTTTTTATCAATAGAACTGAGCAAAATGACCAAGGCCTTAAATGAAAATGCTTGTTTTAATAAACTGAGTCTAAGAACTTTTCTAAAAACACGATTGCTCTATTGGCTTACCCATACTGGTATCCAAATGATAATTACATGTTTGTGTTTTTCCTAGGCATTTAATGGTGTTTTATAGCTATCGGGCTCCAAGTTAGAGGTCCTCATCATCTGTAACATTTAGCTATCTTTGCAGAGAAGCCTCTCTCCCAAGTGAAATAATACATGCTTTGCAGTTGTGTCGTTTGAACTTCATGTTTTGTACATCCCTGGATCTTAATCTTTAGTGTGTGACAGGTTATAGTTTTAAATGTTCGGCTGTATTACAGCTTTTTAAAATATACTGATACCATGGCACATTTTTTCTTGCCCAACTACTGTCTACTCCGTGCCTATCACTGACAACTCTGATCTCTCTTCATCTCCTGAAGTCCTGAAGTCAGTGCTATTTAATGTATCTCAGGCATTTTGCTAGCAGAATGACTGTCTACCTTGACCTGCAGTTAAATAGCATGTTTATCTGCAATACAGTGTGTTCCAAATAAACCAGATGACAGTTGGGAATAACATCATTTGGAAGGATTGAAAAGCTTCTCAAGAGGCAGGTAACCCTGAGGTAATAGGCTTGAAGAAAGCATGTTTTGTGCCAACCCTCTTGTCTTCCTCTACTAGAAACTTCCGGGGTTGACAGTGGTGCCATGGGCACTCGTCAAGCACTTTTTTTTTTTTTTAGCTTGGCAAACTGATGCACTTTGCAGTCAACTTACAAAAAAGGCTAAGCATTTGAAAGTGTGAAGGGCAAAAAATATCTGACGGCTAGTCTTCAAAAATACACTTTCATTTCAGAAAGCATAAATGTTTATTTCCTGAACAGAGTGTTGACAGAAATAGGCTGCAGCACAGGCATTTGGGTTTAACCCCTGCAAGGCATTTTCTTCTCGGCTGCATGCTTGAAATAGACAAAAAGCATTTTAAATCTTCAGGGTGTCTGTTAATATCAGTTAATCATGGCATTGATTTGCCTGCTCATGGGTTTTGAACTGTAGTTTTTCTGTTGCACAAAAAAAATTGACACTTTTCAACAAAGAGCATATCATGCTAGAATGGTAATTATGCCATAATGACTCACTGAGATTACAAACGAAGTTCGTTTGGAGAAGGTGATCGAGCAACATAGCAAAAGCTAGATTCTTCCTCTCCCGTACAAATAAACCTAACGTTTACAGGAACTAGGGAAGGAAAGAATAACAGTGGCACTAAGATTTGGTCTTAGCTACCAGTAGATGCACAGATGCATAGCCCTTGTTAGAGACAAATTAACTTTGTATTTTTAAGCCAGTTGCTATTTTCACATATGGGCTGATGTATCACTTGTTCTATGATTCACAAAACACATAGCTCAGGGTCTTGTAGGAGACATATATATATATATATATATATATATATATGTATATATTTTTCCATAGACTAGAACTCACTAGGAGCTGGAGTTAAGCAGCTACAGATGGTTAACTACTGAAGTGAAGGCTGGGACATCTACGTGGTGCTATCAGCAATGTTTTATTTAAAAATTTTCTTTAAAAGGGATGATAATGTATATTATCTTTCTACTTAAGCATTAGATACAATACATACAATTCTATTCTTTGAATCTTTACTCTTTTATGCTGACCATAATCCAGATTTCAATAATTTAGACCCGATCACATTTGGTATGGGTAAAATGTAAGAATAATTGGCAAAAATGGGAAATAGCTCCCTTGCTTGCTAACGTAATCATCTGTTTCAACATTTGTTGATGCCACGAGAAAGCTGTTTCTTTAGCTCTGTGTTTAATACTTCAAGTCGATTTCACATAGATTTTATGGAACTGTTATTTTAAAATAGTGGTTTCACAGGATAAACACAAATTCCCCAAAACTACAAGGCAGACTCAGATTTTGAATATTACTTTATGTATATATGTGGCCGAACTGACCACCTTCTATTAAATTGAGAAGATGATTTTGGTAGCTCTGATAAACTAAATGTAGGGAGAATAGAATTGCTATCTAAGCCATAACTATCACTGTGAACTGAGTTTACAGGTGTAACTGACCACTGACCACTCATGCTGATTATGTAGACAGTCACATGGGTTTACAATTAGCCCGCTCCTGGGCACAGAAATTGAAAACATGCCCCCATGGCACTGGCGAAATGCTCTCTTTAGTGATTGTTCCTTTTTTCCCAGTCCAGCTTGCTAGAAAAATTAAAAGTACAACAGCTGCTAAGAAAAAAATATTCCAAGTGGCAACACAGGAAAGCCTCAAAATGATGATGAGAGTTTTTTTTTGTTTTCCTTGAGTGGGTGGCTGTTTAACAACTGCCAACCCACTTTGAAAGAAGGATTATAGGTAAGGCTGATGAACACCTAATGAGAATATAAAAACTAGCCACACGGAGCATGTGGTTCCTCTTTGGAAGTCTGTACTTACCCTTACTTATCACTTCTGAATGACTGGACAAGATCTGAAATAATTCCCTTAGCTTTTCCCAAGCTCCCTCTTCCTTGACCTCAACTTTACTTCCGTCCTTTCTTCTAAGCCAAGAAGAAAGAAAAATTGTCGGGGGGCGGGGGGGGGGTGCACAGAGACAAGTATAGGCTGAGCTGTCTTAAAGAGGGAAATCTAATGGCTTTCTTTTTCCTACAACCTTTATTTTTTACTAGTTAGAAATAAGTTCTGCCTGTAAAGTTCTCTTTTTTGATGTGACTGAAATTTTGTTTGACCATCAAGAAAAAAGGAAGGCAGTGACATAGAATGTAGAACTCTTAAAAAAAATTTTTTTTAAATGGCATTTTTAGTCTCACTTTGGGATTAGAAGGATGTTGAGTAGGGAAAGGCATCGTTTTGAAGCCACATTTCTGATTTGAAAGAAAAAGAATCAGTGCTTGAATTTGATTTGCTCTAATGGATCGCTGTAGGATCAGATCGAGAAATATCACAGGGTATTGCAGGACACTGGCCAGTAGTCCCGGGACAACCAGCCCAGCTAATGTTTCAGAAACATGAACACTATCCTCTTCAGGAAGCTCCCAAGGAGTCTGCATCAAATTTGGTCTAATATTTAAAAATCAAGCCTCCAGAATAGACACATATGGACTCTATCTTGAACTCTGGAGATCTGTAAGTCTGACACACATTTGCACAGGCTTTTAAAGAGTCTGTGGGAAATATACAGCATCAAATACCCCAAAGATAAGGGTTTTCTTTCATAAAGTGATAGTAAGGGAAGAGGCTAGTGAGGGGAAAGTGACCTTGAGCTCTAGAGATCAGACTACAACCAATGGCATTAACTTGGCCCTTGTTATGAGTTGCATTGTACCCCCCCCCAAGAAAGATGTTGGGGTCCTAACCTCCAGGACCTGCGAATGTGACCTTATTTGGAAATAGGGTCTTCGTAGATGATCAAGATGAGGTCATTAAGGTGGGCCCTAATCTGATTGTATCTTCAAAAAGGGGAAATTTGGACACAGAGATAGACATGAATAGAGGACAATGATGTGAAGACAAAGGGAAAATGCCATCTCCAAGCCAGGGGACGCCTGAGGCTACCAGAAGCTGGGAGAGAGAGGAGAGAGTCGTAGAACAGGTTCTCCCTCAGAGCCCTCAGAAGGAACCAAACCTGCTGACATTTGATCTTGGACTTCCACCCTCCAGGACTGTGAGACAATAAATTTCTGTTCTTTAAGCCACCCAGGTTTGTGGTATAGTTTGTTATAGCAGCTCTAGCAAACTAATACAGACGCACGGTTGACCTTATCTGTCAAATGCAAAATGTACGCTAGACATGGAAGAATGTTCCAGTTCAAAACATTTTTGGATTCAGAGTAACAAGGTGAGAACTGCTTTCATGAAGCACAAGGCTGTCTGGGTGATGGTGAGCACCTCCGACAAAGGTTACAGGACTGGGAGAAGGTAGACCTAGAATCGGGTGCCACCTCTGCCTCCAAGTGACTGCGACACCCTTAGGAATGACTCAACTCTGGTTTCTGCTTTCTCACCTATAAAAGGAGAAGGTAGAAAAGATGTTCCTGAAGCTTCATCCAAGCCCTAAGTTATTAGGTGTCCAATGATTCAATTATAATGAAATTCAAATCAAGTGATATTTAGAGCATCTACTTTAAGTGAATCACTATACTCAGGATCATTAGAACATACAAAATAACTACGATATAATCCTTATTGTCTAAGATTTTACAGTATAGTAAAAGTAGATTAGATCACAATGAAAAAAGATACTATAAGGATTGATCAAAGTATATGTATTATATATGCAGAAGAGGAAAGATTGGAGCTTGGTTGTACGTATCCCTCTTAATGTATCCATTATTTTCTCTCCTTTTTTCCCTTCTGCAGTTCTGATCAGGCCTTCATTATCTTTTTTTTTTTTTGGTGGTGGGGGCAGTAACTTTAATAGCCTCCTTACCAAAATCCTTGTATCTGGTATTTCCCTCTTCCATTCTACCCATGGCTATTCATGCAATCTTTTAAATATGAAATCTAACTATGCCATCCACTGATCAAATGCTTTCCTGGCTTCCATATCTCTTATTGGACAAAACTGAAACTCTCTGGCACAATATAGAATTTCTTTCACTATTTGGCCCTTTTCTCCCTTTCATGTCATTTTTCCTCCTCTAGTAACTCCTCTGTGGGTGGCCTAATATGTTGAAAAGTGACCTCATTTTCCCCACCCCAATGTCAAAACCCATAGCTTTTGACCACTTCTTTAAGCTCCACCATCCACCCGCCACCTCCCTCTTAGCTCTTCATCGATCCATCACTGAGTTTTCTCTGTCATACTTCCAAAATCATTTTCAAATGCACACAGTCCTTTCCATTCTCACTGCCATTATCCTTGTTACTGTGCAGCATCTTGGGGCAGTTGTAAGATATAAAAGTGAAGATGAAGGGAAAGATGTGAGCAAGAGATGCAGACCTGAGTGTAAGTAACAGCTGAAGTAAAGGTGTGGATGTGAGGATACGCTGCCTGATAGATCCCTGTCCTTCCTACAGTGGTTTGCCACGTTCTATGAGCTCTTGAGGGTGGAGACCTCCTCTGCTTTGTTCCCTGCTGTGTTTCCGGCACCTCCAGCAGGTGCCTGCCTGTCCCATGGCAGGTATCAGTAAATATGTGCTAAATGAATGAATAGATAATTCCTCAACAGCTCTTTGACTGTCTTTCAAATAGATGGGAGGTTGGGAATAGAGAGACCATTCCAGAAATCAGATCCCTCATCCACAAAAAATATACCAACACATAACCAAAAAAGTTGCCTAATATTTTTTCATTAATTCAATGAACATTTATTAAGGCACTGATTCTGTGTAAAGCTCTTTGCTTGTAAGTGTCTATATAGCATATAGGATTTTATTTGGAGCCACTTAGACTCTTATAAAGTCCTGCCTAAATTCCTTTATCTCAGCCAGTTCCACTTTAATTTATAATTAAAGTTGACATTTTAATCATATAGACTAAATGCTTCTCTTATATTTATAAATAACCATCCACAACAGACTCCTCAATAATGTCACTATGACTTTTTTATTATTTATAAGTATCTGTAATTAATTTGTCTAACTTATCCTAGTTATATAATTATTTTAACAATATATAAATTTATTTTCTGTAACTGGGATTGTAAACCTCTGAAATCCTAACCTAGTCAAGTCAGGTTTGAAAACAGATGCTCACTCCTTTTTTCTACTTGGAAGAATAAAATATTGTATGTCTCTTTCTTTATTTACCATAAATTCTTAGGCGATTCCAAATCTAATTTTTGTAAAGCCCAAGTAAAAAACTTCTCATGAGGACATTTCCCACATTTTAAAAAACAAATGGCAAGAAGATTGAGAAATCCTGGGTTTTTATCATTATGGGTTTCCTCTCCCTGAATAAAAAAACAGCAAAGAGAGGGCAAGGCCATAAAAATGCATTCCCAGGGCATCTCCCTTTGAGTCCATTTTAGAACAATGGATCCGAACTAAGTAAATACCCACTTGTCAGAAGTATTTGCAACACTACAGTCACTGCGGCAGGATTGAGGGTCCTTTTCCATTTTAAAACGGCAAATTAAACATTTACAAACAGTGAAGATGGTACTTGTCTGCTCTGACCTTTCATTGTGTCTGCACATGTAGATATTAATGTAATTTAAATGCCATTTAGACATGTTTCAGGTTTATAAAACTCATTTTTATATCCATTCTTATACAATAATTTCGAAGAGGAACTGTCTCCACCTGCTCTAGGAACCAACATAGCTATAGATAGCCCTATGCAAATAATCTGTACAAGTAATGCAGGATCTATTTAAATCGAAAAGAAATCAGGTAGGACCCTGAGGAAATGAAGAAGGGAACAAAAATATTTTTTTAATAGGCTGGAGTTGGTTCAGATTATTTTGGTATGAACTTTGTCCATTGACTGTACTGTTACTTAGCTGAGTGTTTAGATTTATAAGCAAACAAATTATGTCTGTTGGAGACCATAATTTTTCATTTAAAATAGAGATATAAGGATAAACACAAGAAGATGAATTTTGCTAACATAAATTTTAGGATCAAAAATATGCTTTTCAATCATCTAAAGTTTTAATAAAGTAACCAATAAGTTATTAATAAAGCATGTCATTTGTCAACCTTCAGTAAAAGATAGATGTGCCCCTTCAGAAATGTCGGAGAGAAAATCCCAACTGTGATTTTTACTTAACTTTTAGAAAACAACAACGAAAAATTATTGGTATTTTAACCTTCCTTTATACTTTCTAAAATTTGATTTTTTCCACTGTGTTTCTATCCCCGAAATATATTTAAAATTCAAAAATGAATTTTTATGAATTTTCCTTTTGCCACACGTGAACATTAACAACAATTTTTTTAAAGGTGAATTGCTTTTCTTAGGAACATTCAACAATGAAAGGAAATCTATGAATAGCAACTTAGCCATGGCCGCTTCATTTCTGTTATATGGGACTCAACATAATAAATATTCTAATATTGTAAGAATCTTTAAAAAAGCATATTCTACACATAAGATAAATTAGGAATAAGCTATTGTGGATTAGCTGGCTAGCTAGCTAGTTATAAATAGATATATTTAATATAGATATGTCTCTATCTATTAATTTACTGATGTAGTGCAAAAGAGAAAATTGGAAGGAAAAGAGAGGTGCTCAATGCACCCCAATTTGATTTTGGAATAAACACTGCCTATTCAAGGAAGGTGAGAGTTCAAAGTTTCTCCCTAAACATCTGCTTGCATTAACGAAGACAAAGCTGCTGGTTTTAAGGCTCAGGGTGTCTTGTCAAACAGTTCTCTTTGTTATAGTTTTGTCATTTGTGAAGGCCACACCTACACACACCTTAAGGCACAGAATGCCACAGGCATTGTGAGAACCTGGCTAATTTCATATGAGTTTACCTAAAAATTTGAAGACTGGATTTAAGGTACCAAGTACAAAAGAATAGAGAGCTGTGATCATCTGTGTACTTTCATCGAAATGACCAAGAATTAATTCACTCTGAGATCTCTAACAGAAAATTAACTTATAATTTCTATATTCATTTTAAATAACATACTTTCAAATCTTTTCAAATTTACCTAATTGGCCCTTGATGCACACATACAAATGCCAACAAAAACTCTAATTATTAAAGACTTAATGTTTGTGGTGTTAACATCGATATCTTCCCTGGTCTCGCTTTTACTTGTAACTAAGTAAAGCAGAAAAAAATGAAAATCCTTCAGGTGTGCTTTCCTCGATTTTCCTAAAATAGAAAAGAACTATAACTCAGTGTTTCTAACATATGCCCTAGAAGGAGAAGAGGCAGAAAAAATTCAGGAGGTCTTCTGCATAAATACAAGTTAAAGGATTTACAGCACAGGCCATTAAAAACAAAGTGTCATATGTATTCATGAAAGAACGTAGAAGAAATATGTTATCCATGAGATGCATGTCACCGATGTGAAATTATAGCTCACTGACCCTGAAACTTCACATTCAAATAATATTAGAAATCCTCACTATCTATGCTTAAAGACCTGGGCATAATTTGTGCTCTGGACAGCATGGAAAAAACAGCTTCTCTGAATTTCTAGCTCTGAGATTTCGGTTTTAAAGTCAGGCTCTCACACTATTTTTCTCTGTGGCTAATGAAGATCTGTTTACGAATATTTACTCCCAAGTTCATGGCTGGCGTTTGCTGGCTCAAGCAGAGCTAAGTCATTACGGCTTGGCACACGTTCCACTGGGGAGGCTACTAGTTATCTTCTCATTGACAATAGAGGCAACCCCTTCGATTCCTCGCAGCCCTCCCTTCTTCCACTCTACAGTGTCCCCAGTTTGGACAGACTGGCCAAGTTAAAACGAAACAAAAACAGAAACATCAGACAATGCAGCAGCTTTCGGAATTCCTCAGCCACCTACTTGAATGCAGAATCGTTATCAGTGGTAAAAGGCTGCCTGTTGTATTTACCACGGACACATGCTCTACAAACCAAACCTGTGCCTCTTGTAATAATTCTTTCTGAGAAGCTCTTCCATTCAAAAGTAGAATGGAGGAGGCAAATGTAGCCACGGTTAAAAGCTCTCACGCTATAATTCTTTTCCTCCCCAAATGAACAAGAGCACCTACAGCACTGCCTCGCAGCCTCCCTGCTTTGATCTGTTGCAAAATGCATTTATCATCGTATCCCACCTCGCTCCTATGCCGTGACCATTTCCTTTCCTGTCGCTGAGACCCTGCAAATAAACCCAAGAAACGCTAGAAATTTTTACATTAGGTTGATTCAAGGAAATAAGCCAAAGAAAAGACAAGGATTACCCTATTCGGAAGTTGCACTGTTTCCTAACTTGATTTGAGTAGCACGAAGACTACCTCTGAAGGCAAGAGAATCTTAGGTCTGTAACAGTCCAAAATAAAGGGGGGCAAAAAAGGAGGATAAAAAAAAAAAAGCTGCCTGATTCTAATACACCTAATTAGCCATCGGCAGACTCTTAATTGCATACATTAGGATGATTCCATAGTGGAGATTAATTCTAAATATACCCAAGCAGCTGGTTAAGATGCCATGGATTACAGTGTGGACTGTACTTTTCCACTTAATTAGATATCAAAATTAAGCAGCAACAAGCATTTTGACATAACGGGGATCAAGCCGCTGCCTGGTATCCCAGAGCTGCACTAAAGTGACCGCTAAACAGAGCCGCACAGATGGAGAGATATTAAATGCCGCACTGGAAAGTAATTTCAAATAATAAAATATCAATATTTACATTTTAATTACCCCTACTGAGAGCCGCTCTGTCATTTTCACTATTGCCGACGCAGCAAGGGGTAGGGGAATGACATTGCGGCTCTGGCTGCAATGACTATTTTGTTTCCATTAAAGAATGACAAGTGTTTTAGAGGCACTGACACTCGGTGTGTGAACAAGAATGACAGCGGATCAGAAAATTCCTATTAAGGGACTAAACGCCTCAACAAGAGAATTTACTCGGAGCAGCGGCTCCTCCTTGAAGCCCGTAATCCTTTCCAAATTTTCTGCTGAAAGTTTATTATTGGGGAGGCCCAAGGGAAGTTTTAGTCTCCCATGAAATATTTAGATCCGTAAAACGTTATATGATGATTGTCAATTTAAAAACAATAATACTTCACGAGAACAAATATCCGGGAGTTATGTGTAAATCACAATGAAGTCGGGTCGGAGGGGGGGAATCTTTTTTTATATTCTCTCATTTAAACTGACAATACCATTGATAATGTTTCCTGGAAGCATATCTATTTCTTATTGAGTATATGGATGAAAGATTGGGATATGGCTCAGAAGCATCATAATAAAAATACTGGACTTGTTTTCACTATCTTCCCATTAGTATTTTATTGTACCCAACCATCTCAATCATAATTTCCTTGACATGGAAAATAAAGTCAAGAACAGGTCATAATTTGTATGTGTAAATGCACATACATGTGTATACACACTGTATATTTTTCTTTAGTTTCTGTTATTATTTAAGTGTAGCAAATTCCTAGTGGCTCTCACAGACCCTCCCCAAATTTAATTGCTCTTTATGGGGTGTGAAGATGGGATTATGAAAAAAAATAAAATAAAAGGTATCTATTAGATGTGACATGCTGCATTCACAGGATAATAAATGGAAACGGTAAAGCCTTCCTTTGGGGATGACTGTCAAAACTATAGAGATCTTGAAAGAATTTTAATGCCTCAAGATAGGAGAGAGTGTCTAAGAAAAACTCCTTGGTCAGTATACTGTAGCAGGCAGTTAACTGACCCCCTATCTCAGAGCCTGCATTTATTTAATGTGTAGAGATGAACAACCATAAATGTGATAAATGGTCAGAGCAGGAGGCTGAATAGAATTTTTCAAAGAAAAGGAAAGGGAAGTTGGGGAGAGCTCTACAGATCCTTAGTCTCTTTTACTCCCATTCCTCTTAAAAAATATCAGTTTTGAAGTTGAAATAAAAACTAGGTAACAGGTATGGTACACTAATGTGCTGTGCGCTCCCTAAGTAGACGTTCCTGTTAACAAAAAATAAAAGTGCGTTGGAAAGTATGTCTATCCCTAATGCTTTTAGGACAAGACAGATTCCCCATTTCTCAGCTACTAGCACCTTTTAATTTCTGAAAGAGCCACGGTTGAAAATCTTAATTAATTGTTCCATACTGCTTCAGGATCATTATGCAATGTAATAAAGGCCGTGTAATTATGAAATTTTACAGCCATTACCAAGGCTGATGGCTCGTATTTCATCCTCAGCTGGACCCGATGGCTTTTAGGCACTCGGCTCCCCTTTGATGAACTACAGACAGATCTATCAGGCCCAAACAATATCCAGGCGAGGCGGCTATAATAGCTACCTACAGATGAAGCCATAGATAAAGATAAACTATAAATCTACGCACACAAATGCAGGCACATCGCCTGGGGATGACAGAGGAGAGCCTCCCGCGCTTCCTGCTCATTCACCCCACAATGGGGTGGATTTCACAAAAACCCAAGTGAACATCTCATTTACTCTCTGTATCTCGAAATCAAATGAGAGAAGGAAGGAGTGTCCATGAGCATTGTATTTAGTGCATTATTTAAAGGGCAGAAACTGCTCAGATATCCTAACATCTATTTCAGTGCTAGAACCAAAAAAAAAAAGAAAGAAAAAAAAAAGACTAGATATATGGGATTTTATTCCCGGCACATACCACTAATACAGAAATCCAAAATAAGTACTCTGAAACCTATTAGATTACAGCTCATAAATATCTCTTTCACAGATATTAAAAATTTTTAAATAATACAAAAGAATTCAAGAACAAAAATCCATGCTGAAATGTACATGGGGCAAATAAAATCGTATTCATATACAACTGAAACATTTACAGTTCACAAGTACTGACTGATTTCGGAATGGAAGAATCCATGTAGCCTAAGAACTGATATAACTATTTTGCTTAACACATTGCCGACATATCTCTCTTGGGGAATTAAGCATAAGTCCTTTTAAATATCAAGTTAAACGTAAAAGGGTCATCAAGGAGGTTCAGTTGACCACCCTGAGTGCTACACTCCAGGGAGCATCTAGTTCAACTCTGCCTTTGGGATGAGGCAGCAACATCACAGAGCTGATGCCCTCGGTCCTTATGATCAGCCTCATGCTGGCTCAGTTCATGACTACAACCAGACAGCCAGTCTGTGATGCGACTTATCCCAAAGAAAAAGCTTATCAGAGGGTCAACCCAATTCAGTCTGCGAGCTGAAATGATGGGTCATGCAGGGCAGGCAAGAAAAGGTAGTAGGATGCATGAAGGATGAGTTGAGGTTGATGGGGGGGCGGGGTGATGAGCAGAGGGGTAGGGCATATGTGTGTGTGTATAAGTAGGGGGGTGCATATAAAAAAAGGATGTATTAAATAACATTGGTGTAAATGGCATTAAGTCTCCGGAAGGCACAACTTGAGATAGTTCAATAAAAGTATGGATTAAGAGTGAGAAAAACTGGCTACAGTACAATCCCAGCCACTAAGGAGCTGTGTGACCTTGAGCCAGTCACTGAATTGCTCAATTTTCCCACCTACCAAAAAGGTTGCTAGACTGGATGCTCTTGCCTATGGTATATTCCACTGAACAACTCTGATGCTCTTTGATACGGGCAACGGAAAGCATGGATCCAACACAAGCCTTCCCTACACGAATGGACAGTCTCCCGGCCTGAATCCCTTTCTCAGCTGACCGTATTCTACTCTGCCATTTTGATCTAACCTCCCATTTTTTTAGATAGATGGAGGACATCAGATATACATACATGTCCTTGTCCTGCGTCCCCTCCTCGTCAGTACTAGGACTGATTCCTAATGCCTTTCCACGTGTCTCGAAGTTAGAGAGACTGTTCCTTCTTCCCAAGGAAGGCCATCACTATGTTCTCAATCCCATCTGCTCTCGTTACCCTGAAGATTTTGCCCCATCAATTTTCTGCTCGGTGCCTCTCCCTTTCTTGTCTTTACAAATCTCTCCTTCTCCTCATATTCCATTCCTTCATCCTGCTCTTCTGATAGAATCTTCCCTCCACAACTGGGTCTACCTCAGTAGCTTGCTCTCTGTCTCTGTCTGGATGTCTCTCTCCCTCTAGTCCCTGTATCCCTGCAACATCAAAATTCCTGACAAAATGGTACACAGGTACTTCTCCACTGCTATTCATCTTCAATCCACTGCAGTCTGGATCAAGTCCCAGCTCTGTCATTCTGTGGTCACCAGTGACCTGTTCAGATCCTATTTGGTCTCTCTGGGCCATTAAGTCCACTGTGATGCCTCTCTCCCACCCCGAAGCTCCCTCCTCCTTTGTCACTTGTGACACATCTTTCTCCCTGGTCTTTCTTCCTTCTTTTGTGCCAATCCTTTCCAGGTGATACTTTAAATAATCCTGTCTTGGCTTCTTCTCTTCTTCCTCTACCTGCCCTTCATTTATATGGATGTATCAAAACCATATTACCAGCACCCACTTCTCCAAAAAGAGCCAGACTTTTACATTTCCAGTTCTCTACAGATCATTCCCATCAAAATGTCTCACAACGCAACGCATCTCAAAACATCTCAAATTGAACTCATTTTCCCTCACAACTTATTTCCAAATATATTCCCTGGAGTATTGTTAAATACTAAACAAGACAGAGTTGAAATTTTGGATTTACCTTTGACTCTTCTCCTACGTCCAATTTTCCCCATGAAATATCTCTTAGTTTCAACTCTTACATCTAGTCCCACTGCCCAGTTCAGTTCCTCATTTTCTTCTACCTGAACTAAGTCAACAGCCTCCCAACTCAGGGTTTTCCTGAAATCTCCCAGAACCATGTTAATCATATTACACAGGGATCACCTCTTCCCTGCTGTGATGGTTTCTCTCTGTGAGGTCCATGGAATCCTTCACTGGCACGGCCCAATTCCCCTTTCTGTCTTCATTTTTGGTAAGAATGATAAAGATGATGATGATGAAAAAAATTTGTAAAATTCACTGAGGGCTTACGACATGCCAGGCACCACGCTAAGCACTTCCATTTATCGAGTGCCTAGTATGAGTCCACCATTAGGAATGCAATAAAAGACAAAGTAGGAATCCTTTGTCTTACATTTGGGGCTTACATTTGGGGGGTGGAGAGTAAATAAAAATATTGCAGGCAGTGTTATAATACTGGAATGGAGAAAAAGGTCCACAAAACTAAGTGAGAAAATGGGCACCAGGGATGGGGAATGGGGAAGGAGAAGCTGCTATTGTAAGCAAGGGGTCAAGGACAGCGTCACTGATACCCAACCTCTAAGCAGAGATCTAAAGGAGGTGAGACAGCAAGCCCTGCCTCCATCTGGGTGCTACAGACTAACTGTGTATGTCCCTCCAAATTTCATAAGTTGGAATCCTATCCCCTGATGTGATGATATTAGGAGGTGAAGTGTCTGGGGGGTGATTAGGTCATGAGGGTGGGCCGAATCCTCATGAATTAGTGCCCTTATAAAAGGAAACCCAGAGAGGTCTTTTCCCCTCCTCCTTCTCCATGTGAGGAACAGAGAGAAAGCACCATCTATGAAGCAGGAACCGAGCCCTCACCAGACACGGAGTCTGTCTGCTGGCACCTTGACCTTGGACTTCCCAGCCTCCAGAACTGTGAGCAATAAATTTCTGGTGTTTATAAGCCACCCCGTCTATGGTATTTTTGTTACAAGCAGCCCAAATGGACTAAGACACTGGGGAAGAGCATTTCAGGCAGAGGGAATGGCAAAGACACAGGCACTGAAGAAGGAGGCTTCTTGTTCTGGTTCAGGGATTGTAAAGAGGCCAGTGCTGCTGGAGAGGAGGAGTAGGGGATGGTTTTTTGCAAACTTTTGCAGCTTTTACTTTGCTTGAGATGGGAAGCCACTAGGAGCTTTGAGCAAAGAGGAGACAGGATCTAATTTGAATTTTAAAAAGTGGCTGGGTATGGAATAGGAGTAAGGCAGTCAAAAGCATTTCATCCTCACTGAAATCTCATGGAGTATACACTATTCTCTTTCCCACTTTACACTTGCGGAAACTGAGTTATAAAACTACCCCAGGTCATGTGACTAAAAGTATTAGGGGTATGATCTGCACCCGTGCCATCTGAGTCCCTAACCTGGAATGTAACCACCATGCTGCACTCGTTTCCTATATTCTAACCATCGTTTATTCTTTCCCAAGCAAGCCATGCTGTTTTGTATTTCTATGATTTTGGTATTTCTTCACCTTTGTCTGAAATGCCTTTTCCCTTCCTCTCTGCAAGCAAACACCTTTTAAACCGTCCATATATATCTGAAATATGTTTCTGTAAGTATTTCCTTACTGACCTTAAGCAGAGTGATGCTTCCTTCTCTCCTGCTTTCTCCTCAAACTACTTTGCTCTTTCCAGTATAATATTGTATTGACACCACTGAAGTCATTATCTCCTCTATGATATCAAACTATTTATTCATCTTTGTATGCCTAGTGCTCGGCAAATAGCAGGATTTTTTTAAAATTAAAATATTGTGTGTGTGTGTGTGTGTGTACACGCATGCATGCTTCCCCAGAGCTTGCGAGGTCTCAAGGACCTAAATGGTCTTAATCCGTGTTTGGGGGATAAAAAAATAAATAAAAGACTGGTAGGAGGCAAGAGTGGTCATAGGTTGGGTAGGGGCAAAAGGCAGCGGGTCTGTGCGAAGACCTTAAGAGTGAGGCAGCTAGAGCGCTTCCTCGCACCTCTCTCCCACACCCGTTACTGTCTGTCTTTCCCCTCTAAAGGAAATGGAAATCAGAACCTGGCGAAGCCTCTCCTCTGCTACCGCACAGCTAGAGGTGACTCAAGCAGCTGAGCAATTCCTCAAGGGTAACGCAGGATAAGCCTGAGAAGCTTGAAGGGTTTGAGAGAGAAAAAGCAGCAAATGCATCCCTTAGTCCAAAAAGAACATGCTAAAACCTCTTTCGTGGACCCTAATCATCATCCTATTCCCCAGCTTAACACCAAGTTCCTGCTCCACATTCTTGCCTTTAAATCTCCAGCAAACCAGGCACCCAATTAATTAGCAATTGT
Source organism: Varecia variegata (assembly GCA_028533085.1). NCBI lineage: Eukaryota > Metazoa > Chordata > Mammalia > Primates > Lemuridae > Varecia > Varecia variegata. The sequence goes on along the minus strand of CM052450.1, from coordinate 13,009,395 downwards.
CTCAAGGTAACTCTGGAAAGCTAGATGTACCAGTATGATAAAGTTACCAGGTGTTTATTAAGTGAAGTCTGCAAGAGGAGAGAGAATAAGCTCAGGAAAGGATTTTAGAAATGACTTTATTCAAAAGGTTCATGGAACAGGCAAGGCAGGCTGGCACTTAGATAAATTCCATCAACACATTAGGCATGTCGTGCCAGTTTAACAATTACTCTAACAGTCGTAGGACTTAAACACTTGTTGTCAGGATATATGTTTAAAATTGATTTTGATACAGATGCTCATTTTTCAAAGCATAAGTCTAATTTTCCAAATACCATCTAGGAAATGAGGATGACCATTCTAGTTGTACAAATAAAGTCTAACTTCAGATCTTTGGAGGGATCGCTCTTCTGTTATAAGGAAGGATAAAGTCAACCTGGATAAATTTTGCCAAGCCACATGTGAGCATGGTTAAAAAGCGTTTGTTGACTATTTATTTAGTGAATTTGAAGAATTTCCATATATATAAGCCTTTAACAAGAATGGCGTGCCCTTAGCATCACTTGAAAGTATACAATTTTAATTTGGTTGGTTATTAAGGATATTAACATATAGGTGATTGCATGGGATGATATACTTGAAAGCACTATGACAGTCAATTCCTCTCCTGCCACCTCATTTTCCACCACCCTCCCTTACCCTCGACTCATTCTACTCCAACCACTTGGACCTCCTTACTATTCTTGGATCATCCAAGGATACTCCTGCCTCAGGACCTTTGCACATACTGCCCCTCCTTCATGTCCATTTTCTGTCTCCCCTGCAGAGTTTAAACTCCACAAGGGTAGAAATTTTTTAGTCACTTTTGTTCACTGCTGTATCACTAGTGTTTAGCAGAGCCTCACACAGAGTAGGTGTGCTATAAAATATTTGAAAAGATGAATGAAGAGATAAATGACAGGATCTCTGCACTAGCATTATATGGTGAATTTAGTAGGCTTTCAATGGAAGATGCTCAAAATATATTAGAGTTTCTTATTCCACCTTTGATGCAAAGAAAGACCAATCGATTTGAGATGCAAGAAATATATACAAAAGTTTTTACTTCCAACATATTTCTTGATTCTGCTCTCTGAAGAACAGCCAAAAAAGGTGTTATTTTAAAATTTAATTTGATTAGAAGAATACTTGAAGTGAGAAACAGGAAAAAAATCATAATTTAACAAAGAGATTTGAGATAGACCCTGTTTCCCCTTTTCTAATCATTCTAGGCAAGACTCTCTGACCACATTGCATGTAGAATTTATGTACTTTCATATTTCTACCTTATCACATACCTGAGATAAAGGCAACTTTGTGAGCCTTCTCCCTTATTAATATTTCCCATAGAATTCAGAAACTGCTATTTTCATATTCTGAAGAATCTCAGCAAAGCCAATGAACTCAGCAATTCATATATAATGAAAAGGGTGTAAATTTCTATGCAGAAAAAGATTTTACAGATTATTTGTTACACATATTTTTCATTTATTACACATTTTTAATTAGGACAAAAAGGTATAATATTAGACTCATAATTTAAACCTCTAACTGAAGACTGCATGTGGCCATAGACAAGTGACCTTATTTAATTCCTTGACTGTTCTACCTTTTATACCACAAAATAATATTCTTTAAATGTAAAAACTCACCAGAGCAACTTGTCTGTATCAGGCAGTATCATGTTTTAAATGATACTGATTTCAAATTTTTCATTTCTAAATTCAATTTTAATATAAATAAAAATATTTGCAAGTAACCTGGCATTTCATAATTGACAGCAAAGGTGTAGATGTAATAGTGCCACATGCTAACATCTATTTCAGTTTCTCTAGGATCAAGTCCTAGAAAATACTTGAGTAAATGAAATACAGGAGAAATGATAGCTAACAATAAGGACTAATTCAAAGCCAATTATATCCCAATATGAACCTTTCTTTATCATGGTTCTTTTACTAAGGTATGTTCTTGAAACAGAATCATTCCTGTCGTGCTCGATTAGAATTTTTCACTACTTAAAATTCAACAGTGGAATTATTTCTTAAAAAATACAAAACCACAATGAATTTGCTGTTTTACTCCTACTGAAAACAGCCAGTTTTTCGAGATGTTTCTTTATAACCCAGGAAGATGACATTTACTAATGCGTTAGAGAAGAGACAAGGATTCTCTTTTGAGGCAGGCAACGCTAATAAGAAAGATATGGTTCAATGTCCTAGGTATTCTTCCAAGTTTTATTAATTAGGGGGAAAGCCTTTCCCACTGGAATAGTGCAAGGTATTTATTAACACTTCAGCCCACAAATAGAACAAATGTACAGCAAAGGAGATAATTATTAAATACACCGATCCTTTTATCTACTTGGCAGGGACAACTGAAAAGATGGTTTCTGATTATGATCTGTTTCATGATATTTTAATTGTGCTTCTTAACCTGCTAAATTAAAAACTACAGGGCAATCTCACTTAGATCACAGACAAAAGAGATCATATCAATTTGCAACAAAACGTATGAATGCTTCTATCTGCTTTAATTACACCAAGAACTTAGCAGGCAAATTCAATAGGCTCACAGAAGGATTTCGAGCTAAATGTTATCTCTTAGCCAATGGCATTATCATCTCCTGTATGTTGTTACACATTATGGAGTACGAACCTCAGTTTAATAATAAGTTTGAGAAATAATAATATTGAAGTCAGGGAGGCTCGTTCAGCTGTTTCTGAGTCTGTCGATTATTTTTGTGATTAGCTATTCTATACACCGTGACCATGAGCATGAGATGAGGGACTATATAAAAAGAAGTTATCATGACCTACGTCTTTCTGTCTCTTAAACAACGCTAGGATACGGATTACGAATATGTTCTTTAACTTTTATTTCGTTCTGCGTCTATAATCATTTTAAAACCAAAACTCTTCCAGAATTCCTCTCAGCCCAACTTTCAGTTTTTCTTAAATAGTCCATTTATCTATATCCTAAAAACCCTAACACCGAATCTTCTAGTGCATCCCTGAGTGTGATCACACAGGAGGTTTCTGGGAGCTTCTACTACTAAGGATTTGGGATTATCATTTTGGCCATGCTTTGGGAGCCTAACCCAAGCCAATTTCCTGGTAGTAAGTTGACCTAAAATGTTCTTTGGTGAGTCTTCATGAACTGGAATATACTATATTCTGTGGGTGTAAGAGGGGTGTGTGTGTGTGTGTGTGTGTGTGTGTGTGTGTGTGTATGACAGAGAAAGGAAGGGAAAGTGAGTGAGTGAGAAAGAAAGAGAGAGATTTTTGATTCTACTAGTAATCCTGAGTGATCAATTCCTTTCTATTTGACTTATATCCCTTCTAACGCCCACATCCTGTTGGCCTACGTTTTTTCTCCTTATTGAACTATTTTCTTTCTTTCTCCCAGATATGAGACTTCTTATTTAATTGCTTCAATAGGAGTCAGTCTTTTTTCTCTCTTGGAGGAATAAAAGAATGCACTTCTTTTTGATTTCTTATAAAGTAACTCTTAAAAACTAGCGATAGCTCTTAAATACAAATATAAATGAGATGTCAGCATGAGATTATGCAACAGAGAGCCACATCCCAGCAAGAGTGGATGATGCATAGCATATACCCCTAGAGTTTTCTATCAGGTCTCAATGTAAGAGGGAGAATGAAGAGATAGCCATACAGAAGCTTATACTTCAGTAAAATTCTGAAAGCTACTGTTTTCTCACTCTGGGTTAAGATACCTTGTAGCATTTATTACATATAGACCTCTAATTGTTCTTTAGATCTTTGTTTTTTGAAACTTTTAAAGTTTTGTACTCATTTACCAAGTAGATTTAAACTTTTTGATGACCAGGGCTATGTTTTAAAACACTGCATTCCATACAAAGATATCTCAATAATATTGGAGGACTGAATTTTTATTCTATCTACCTATCTATTCATTTACAAATGTAGCCCTTGGTCCACACTTTGTATGGACAATATAGTCTTGAATATTTCATGCATGAAAAATCCCACTTTGATTTGCACTGGTTTTAATTCAGTGTTTATTTGCACACAATTTTTCCTGAATGAAGGGTACTACTCACTGCCTCCCCTTACCCCCAGCAGATAGCATTTGGAAATATATGGCAGTGTTTTTGAACTAGGGCTTTTAGTGGGAGAGCCAAAGAATGCTGAAAATCCTGCAAAACAAAGACTTTTCCACTTAAAATGGCAATAGCATCCCATTGAAAATCACTGTGGTTAAGTGCACTGAAGAAATAAAACTGGAAATTGAGTGCACAGTTGCCAAGTGCAACAATGCACACGGGACCATCTTCAAATCGCTGACAAGACACTGTGTGTTCTGAAATTGCCCAAAGCATAATAAGCCTTCCACCAAATCCATGGAACGACACTATTTTTCAGGTTGTAGTACTGTTTCCAAATCTGCCTTCAAGGCTATCACTGTATATTGTTTTACCTGGAATTTTTTGAAGGTCTCTATCATCATTTAAAAAAAAAGTTTGGGGAAAAATATATTTTACTCTTTTGCACAGGCATCCAAGAAATTTCTTCTATGCCTCTCCTAATCCCTGACAGCTCTTGAAGAGTAAAGAACTACCTGTATTGAATCTCAAGGTTGAAGGATCATCTTGGCAACACACGATTATATCCACTAGGATTCCAGCAAGCTTCCAATTTTTTTTTATTATCTCAATATTCATGTCTAATTGTTGCCTCTTGCAGGCTTACCACTAAAATTTGGATTGGAAATACATGGCATTTCAACATGTATTATCACCATGATTTTATGTATTTTCATTGCTTCACTATCAAAACTATGATTACATTGGCAGTGTAGTCTCTCCGTCTATCGAAGAGGAAAATAGTGTCCAACATCAGATGAAGAGTGTTGTAACACCATTCTAAATTTTGCAGGATTCTCTTTCTATTTAACATCATAGTGACAAATAGTTACTTATATATCTTTTTAAGAGATAGTTAAAAAAAATACAAAGAAGAGATTGTATTATCTTTTTGTGCTTATGTTCAATAATACTAAAAATGAAAAACATCTTAGAGAATTATTTCAAACATCAAATTAATAGAAACATTTAATAACTTGAATTCAACTATGTTGCAAAATGTGAGTGGCAATTACTTCAGTGATACTATTCAGCAGACAAATGTACATACAGAGTCAACTATGTGCAGTTGGAAAAAATCACTCCATGTTTGGGTTTCAAAATCAATGAAGTTCTGTCCTCATTTGAACAAAATAGGAGGGTGACTATGACAACCTAACAAGGATGTTGTAGGTATCAAATGCAAGTGAACATCAAATTCATTTGGAATGATTTTATAATCTGAACAACAGTGTGCATATGATAATCATTGTCATTTTTTCATTAATAGTAATAATAATTCATAACTGTAAAGGCAGGATACATTTCACAGTGGTGAGTTTCATTATATAAAACTCCAAAACACTTTTTTTAAAGATTTTAGTTATCCTGGTTAGATTCCTTAAAATAATTACATATTTCTCAGTCTTCCTAAACTAAGTCTATTTCAAACATATTTAATTTTCCTGATGGCTCAGAATAAGTGTAATATCAGGAACCATCAGGAGGTCCAGGGTTGCACTGAGATGCCCTCCAAGGTTACTGAAGAATATGGGGGCACCCTCACCCATATTACACAGCCTTCAGTGCTAAGCGTCTTAGTACTTGATCTACATTTTATATTTTTTCATGCAGACTCTCTTTACTTTCAATTGCTGTCCACGGGAGTCCCTTTAGCATCAATCTCCCCTCACATTTGCTGTAGATTTGAAGAAGAGTTAAGCTAGTCAGAATGCTATATAGAAAGAGTTCAGAGAGACTATGAATGAAGGGCTGAAGGACCCTATCACAGATATAATACCTTTTCAGGTAACCCAGAAAAAAATTTCTGTTCTTTTTAACAATGCTCTAGGAAGTTGGAGTTGTTCAAAATGTGATATAATATTATCCCTAAATGATGTGGCAAAGTCATAACATGTAACCAACATGTTTGTACCCCCATAATATCCTGAAATAAAAAAAAATTAAAATAAAAATATTATCCCTAAATGGAGGGAAACTGAGTTGAAGTGTAGTGACACAAAATAGACCTAAATTAAATTTTCTGTGCAAAAATATGGTTATTATGTTTTTCCCTTAGAAGATTAGAAAAGCAATTTAAGAATTAGAAATGCCAGGAAGAGATGAATTATATAGCCTCCTATATGTTTGCAAATAGTTGCCATAGTATTTATGCAATATAACAATATATTATGTATAATGATTTCATGTAAACTTTATAAAATTCATTATCAAGCTTGAGACATACCCACCCCAATGCATGAATTCTAAGAATGTCCAGGTTAACATTAATATTTAGAGTTATTCTTTTTTTTTTTTTCTCTCACTTTGTTGCCCAGGCTACAGTGAGTGCCGTGGCGTCAGCCTAGGTCACAGCAACTTCAAACTCCTGGGCTTAAGCGATCCAACTGCCTCAGCCTCCTGAGTAGCTGGGACTACAGGCATGAGCCACCATGCCCGGCTAATTTTTTTTTCTATATATATTTTAGTTGGCCAGATAATTTCTTTCTATTTTTAGTAGAGACGGGGTCTCGCTCTTGCTCAGGCTGGTATCTCAACTCCTGACCTTGAGCGATCCACCAGCCTCGTCCTCCCAGAGTGCTAGGATTACAGGCGTGAGCCACCGCGCCCGGCCTTAGAGTTATTCTGATGTCATTTGTGTAAGTTTATAGAAAAGATTTCTGTCAAAAATTCAGATGTTTTAAAATATATATATAGCATTTATCTGAGTATTTAAAACACTTATTGCTATTGTTTATAAATTTTTATGAAATTTATATCCAAATAAGAAACTGTTTCTGTTCGATGAATATATATTTAAACGTTTGTTAAAATGCATTTCGCTTAATGTGCTACCATGGCTCGTTTCTCACCATTATGTGTGAGTAATTAGCCACGTAGCAAATATCTTCTATGAAATTTCCAAGAGAACTCTTAATTCAAATGTGCCATAGCCACTTTGTAAGAGTTCACTATTCCTTCAGCTTTATTTTTAAATATCAAAGATAAAACTTACCGGTTGGCCACAAAGTGCTGGTGCAAAGACACCCCAGATCCCCCCAAAATATTTATTGATCTTGATGAAAGTGGCTTCTTGTCAAGTGAGCTCATAGACATGATAGTAAAGCTACTGTATTTATTTATTAATGCATATGATTTTCAAAATGGAATAATAAACTCAAAAAACTCACCAGTATGATAGTCTAAGACAGGTTTCTCAATCTCAGCACGACTGAGATAATTCTTTGTTGAGAGCAGGAGGTGGGGGATCCTCCTCCGCGTTGCAGACTGGTTAGCAGCATCCCGAGCCTCTGTCCACTAGATGTCCACCTTCCCTCCCCCCACTGTGACAATCAAAATGTCTCTAGACATTTCCAAAAGTTCCCTATGAGGCTCAATTTCCCTAGGTGGGAACCACTGGCTAAGAGGGATATAAAATATCTTTCTTTCCTAAATGAGTTATTAGTTTAATGCTCGACTGTCACTGTCTTGAAATTCTTAGCAATTTTTTAACAAGGGGATCTGCATCTTCATTTTGTAGTGGACCCTGCCAATTATGCAGCCAATCCTGCAATAATTACCAAATCAACATTATTGGAGGCATCAATGAAATCTGTGTTTTGCCGGCAAAAGGTTTTGAGATCCTGTCCTGCTTCTTTTTTTTGAAAAAATGAGGTTGGAACTTAAAAACAAAAACAAAGTCAGGACTAGTCTATACAAGTAATTTGGGCTAGCATAGTGGATAAAGATCAAGGTTTAGAATCCAACAGACTTAAATTGAAATCTCACTTCTACTATCTTACCAGCTTTGGGATCTCAGGCATGTTGTTTAACTTCTTTAAGCTTTAATTTTCTCAGTTATAAAATAGAGTCACAGGTGATTCTTAAGCATGGGGTCGTTTGAAGATTAAGATAATGTACATAAAACAGTAAGTACCAGGACTGGCGCCTAGTAAGAGCTCAATGAATGTATCTTGATGATGACGATGATGTTGCCAAAATCTACTCTGGATTGGGGAGAAAATAAAATTCAACCTCAAAACCTTCATCATACAGTTTTTGAAGGCAGATTTCTAGTCCAGAGTTCAGTGTTAGTCTCTTAGGTTGCATTACTGACCAGTTTTTTTTTTTTTGCCAATCACTACTAATAAAAACAAAATCTCAATTCTAAGTTTTAAAAATGCTATCAAGTGCTTAAAACCTGGCCCTCAATTCACAGACCCAGGTCCAAATGTCCAGAGGAACACATTTGAACAGGGCTGCACATGCGTGTCTGCTGACATCACTCTGCCGATGGTGTAAGCTTGTGTGTTAATACATTTCATACATTAAAGATGTAAATTTTATTCTTCAAGCTGAAAGCCAGGTGATTAATTCTCATAGCATAGTGATCAATTGGTGCAGATGCTCCACCTGTATTAATGTTTGTTTTTGTATGCATTAGTCACAGGAGTACACCAATAACACAGGTGTCTGACACAGAGCTGTGCGACATTCCCTTTAGCCGGCAAACATAGAGATCAGTAGTTAGGTTGCACGTAGCACTGCCAATTTTTTCAATTAGACCCATTATTGATTTGATGAAAAAGCAAATTAAACATACCATGGTGGTATGTAAATTGGTTAGAGAGAGCATAAGGTTCTGGTACAAAGGCACGAGCTATACGGCTTTCATCAGCTGTAACTCATAGGGGTTCCTGGCAATTGCTGCTGTATATGGGGTTCCTTGAGCGCCATGGGCTGGCTGGCAAAACAATCACCTGGAAAGACCAGGGCTGTATGTGAAAAATTCACAACAGTTTTGCAGAAAGGAAAAGAATGCTGGAAATCTAACTTCCAGTGGATACAGAGAAAAGAAGAGAGGCAAAAGCAGGGCAAAATCATTTCCATAAAGTGATGGTTCACTTTGCCTGCCCAGATGTATGCCATGTGCAGTGAATCCAAGAGGCATGCACATGTGACGTTTAAGAAGTTGATTATGCTGATCCAAAAAGTTGTCTTGACCACTACCTCAAGTTATTGCATGTTCTCATTGTCTTAATCTGAAACTTCCAGGCTTTGCCTATAACCAGAGTCTAATCCAACTATTACCATTTCTTAAAACTTGAAAAAATGCTCCTCATTCTTCAATGAAGAATGTTCTTCAGTTCTGCGAACGGATAAGGCAAAGGTATTTAAAATGGATGTTTATCTTATACTATGGGTTTCATTAAAAGAAGGAAGCTAATAATTTAAACTTCTGCTTGATAATGCCCTATAAATTTATCTTCACTGGATTACTATGTGTCATGCAAATCTAGCTTAGATGTCACCTTCTTCAAGAAGCCTACTCTGATTCCAAAAGTTACAGTTCCCACCCATAGAATGCTGTGCTACTCTTATCAATGCACATAGCACACTGTGTTATAACTGCCTCTTTGCTTTTCTTTATCCCCCAACAGACTCTAAGCTTTATAACAGTGTGACCACATCTAGCCTGTTTTGTTGTATCCCACTGCCTGGCAGAGTAATTAGCATAAAGGTCCCCAATATATTTAACATAAATAACTGAATAGAGCAGTGAAAATTTTAATTTTTTCAACTTGAGAGCTTTTATTAAGTAATCTTCCAAAGAATTTGCTTTTCTCACTGCAAATAAGGGGCCTAGTAGGCCAAAGGATTGGCATCACCAAATGTTAAGCTTAGATTTTAACTACATAGACTATGACAAATCTGTCAAGGCAAACTGGAATCTCTCAATATCTATTTGAAGTCCCACCAAAATAAGTAGCAGGTGCACCAAGGTCACATAAATATGTTCTTCACATCCTATTTAGCAACTTACACTGGAGAAGGCAAACAACTTTTGCAGAGAAGAAAGGGAAAGAACAACAGTGATGTCGGTAACTCGGCAAGGCTAAGATGAAAAAAGAAAAAATCAAAGAAATTTTAAATATCAGATTAATGACTGAAAAGAACTTCTTATATCAGAACTCAGAAAAAAAGAGACAGACAAGAGAAAAATATTGGGACAGGGGTGAAAAGTATGACTATAGATTGCACTGAGATAAATAGAACTAAGAGATGTTGGGGCAGGCCCTCTATTTGTGATAGGGCGATTTCTGCAAATAAACAAACAAATGAATAAATAGAAAGGCAAGTGTCACAGTTCATCGGCAGATATTGAGTTGCCAAGCGAGCATAATTAGTGAAAAGACATTCAGATCAGATATTCCATCCAAACAATTACATTTCTTATCCTTAGAATTATAATATCTTATATGCGTCAAGATTTCACCATGGGCCAAAAATTAACACATTGTTTCTTCCCTGGCCATACAGGGCACTGCATACATGCACATCTTCACAGAGAATGGCTTACATCAAAAGAATATGTTGCCCAAACAGAGAAGCTCTGAAATGGGAAACTCAGAAAGATAAAGTTTTTGTTCATTTTCCCTCCTGAGGGAAACTATTCCATCAAATTATATGAGGATGGCATAAATCATCTGAAGAGTTCTTGATTGTTTTTGTTTTTCTTTATTTTTACACTTGCGAGTTCACTTTTTTAAAAATAGGAAATGTAGAAGATTGGAGCTGGCACTGCCAGCAGTTTCTGACGGGAGAGAGCATATGTTTTCTGTCATGTTGGCATCTGACTGCAACAGCCGTGCGGAAGTCAGTTCAAGTCCTTACATCAAAGTTTGCTTGCCATTGTGGGGATGTTGTTAGAAGTTGAAAAAAAGCAATGTCCATTTGAAGCTTGTCTGTGAACTTTGCATGAACCGCTAGGAATAATGTAGTGTGATGACAAGCCAGTTATACCTTCCACTAAATTTGCTGTCTGGAATGAACTGAAATAGTGTTTGGTTTGTGTAATTACGTCCATCTATCTTTATATTCCAGCGGCATATCGCAAATTGAAAATACTAAAAATTGACTGTTGGTTCTGATATTTAATGATTGCCAAAGACAAGACGATGATTTATTGGTTACTTACCGATGTGACACATTTGCATCTTATTAGACGGAGATTACTATTCCTTAAAATGCGGACGAGGCCTGATCATGTCTGATGGATTGATTTGATTTGCAAATGTAATCAAACTAATAAGAGGGAAAAAATGAGCAATAATGCCTTGTTTTTCAACTGGCAATCACTCCGCTGCCAACAAGGCTGATATCCCTGACTAAGCAGCCTTTACACAGTCTTCCTGTCGCCTCAAATAAACAAAGGGATGCTAAGAGCTTGATAAGAGGATAACAAGCCAAGTATGGATGCAACATAGAGCCCACACCTCTGAACTGTGCTGTTGCCGGAGACAACAAAAGTCAATGGCAGGAGATGGAACACGACCTCGACAATCTTCAGAAAAATGATAGCTATAATCAGCTCTATATCCCAATATCAAGTCATGGTAAAATGAAGAACGTTTTCTTGAAGTAGAAATACTGCCATCCTCCCCAATGGAGTCAAAAGTCTCTGTTCATAAAAGGACTCCCTTCTTGGGGTAGTTTAACCATTTAAAATCCAAATGGTTTCAGAACAACCACACATACAGGATTTGAAAACAACATAAAAGCTCTTTCAGCCAGATGCTGGCTCTCAATTTAGTCCACAGAATATCACAGATATTCAGAACACAGGAAGGAAGAGCTGCAGAGTCGTAAACATTGAAATACCAGGCCAGGAGACATGGTTGACATCTGAATTAGATTACTCTCAAAACAATTCTTCAAGACTCTTGAACATGTGAGACAGAAAAATTAAAATCATGATCCCGAATGAGCTGCAAAATGACATTCTCAAAATAAAAATTCAAAAGGTATTTTGATAATGTATAAACTATGCATCATAGTTGTAAAATACTGATAGGGACAGTTTCCTAAGAATAGCAACTTTAGTAAAGCCCATCATATAGTAGGCTCTTGATATATACTTTGTTTAGTGCATGAATGAATAGGCATTCGCTTGCTACAAAAATATATTACACTTGGTATTTTTGTTGGGGAAGTGAATATTACCATGTGTTTAAGAAAATGTCAAAAACTGAATTTATAAAGCATATTACCATGTTCGGATATCTCAAAAAGTATCCGAGTTGATGTTTTGAGATAACCCAACCACCCTTTCCCAGCCCATACAAAATGTATTCAACTGTACCAATATAGTATGGCCAGATTCAAATTAAATAATAATTCTATTCCAACTATAAAAAATTGCCTTGGCAGTTTGAGTTAAAGTTTCATGGCAAACACAGGCATGTTAAAACGTTCAGTGAATGTAATGGGTCAGATAACTGACCAGGTTATAATTAAAACCCAAGGACTATTCACAAGCTAATTTTAACTGAATGTTATATACTGATCTGCCAGAAACAGCATTTTTTCCCTCAAAGGTATCATCAGTGCTTACTCGGTAAATATGCTCAAAGATGCTGTATAAGTATGGTACACCTCATGAATTCATGTTATTTTACCCTTCTGTTGTCTAGACTACTTAGTTCTGCATCAAGATTTTTGGCAGTTCTTCCATCAACCAAACTCTTGGCCACTTTGGGCTGTGGGCCATGTTTCCCATTCTCAAATTCAGTCAGGGGTATCTCTCTGCTACCATCTCCCTGTATGAAATAAAAGGATTCTGAGCCGTATCTACAAATTAATAATCCTTCAGAAAGGAGTTTGATCTGATATATCTAGATAATATACCCAGGCTATATGAAAGAATAACTTGGGTGTTTTTTTTGATAATTTGTGATACATAATTGTTAAAATAAACCAGAATAACTTTTCGGTAACATTTTCCCTGATATTAATCTATCTTCAAGAAATATCATATATTGTCCACATAAATATATGTATATGTATGTACATGACACAATTTGATATAATATAGAAAAAGTTAAGATGATAATTGCTACTATCTAATACTATCCATAAGCATGCATATTCTGTTCTGAAAAACTGTTCAGTGACAATTTTAAAAGCTTTGGGGAAATCTATCCATAAAGCACTTTATAATAATAGCAATTCACAGAAATAAATCTGAAACACCTGAATTCTTCCATGTTTTTCCCACAAAAGGTGAATCTGAGAAACATTACTGCTGAAACAGGCTTTGGGGGTGTGTTCCTCTTTTAGGTGTCCAAATCTTTGCTGAGGACATCCTGCCACTGGGCTCTGCCGTGACACAGACAAATCACAAGAATAAGAGCAGCTTGATTTTTTTTCCCCTAAAGTGCTGACCACATCAGGAGTGAGTGAGTTTCTCCAGGAACCCACAGCTGCTCCTTATCCCTCTCTCCCTCTGCAGCCCAGGCCACCATGTGCCCTGGCGCAAACGTGCTGACTGGTGGAAGGGGCCCAGCACTTCAGGTAATTAATTCTTTCCTAATGTAGGTTAAGCAGGTGTGAAGCCTCCCTCATACGGAGAGGAGGTGGCTGCTCTTTGGAGACACCCCTAGAGTTACCGTATTTAATTGGGCTCAGATGATTCTCTGAAACTGGATAGTCTGTGTTGCTGACCTGGGCATTCAGCTACCAACTTGCTTAAACGAAATCCAGTTGAAGAAACTGGTCCTTTCCCCTTCTTGATTTTATACTATTAACAATGTGTGGTTAGCACCTAATGCCCATTCTGGCAATGGGAATATAATTTCCTTGTTGGAAACAAAGTTATGTGATTAAGGGAGACTGGTAAAATTTCAGGATTAACTAAGTCGAACCGACTATAGCTCTCGGAATTACCAGCGGGTCGGACTGATCCGCTATATTTTTCTCCTTACCAAAGTACAATGAATTAGTACTTTTTAATGCATATAAAAATAATATTGAACTGCACCCTAAGAGATCCAAGTGTACAACAAAAGCTGACACTAAGCCCTGACTCAGAGTTTAATATACTTTGTACATCGTCATTCCTGACTCTTGCTAAAGGAAACAAATAATCTGGCAAAAATTAATAAAAAAATCAAAGTTGTGGAGTACTCCAGGAAAAAAAAATCATAGTATCTTTTTGGGGAAAAAAAGAGAAAATTTTACTTCTTAAGAGAAATGTCAAGGTATTTATAAACAAATGGAGGTACTATGTCCTTTTACCATACAACATAAACTGCTTAGAAGGTTTTGTCAATTAAAGTGATTTTGGCAGGTTAAATGGGTTCTTCTAATTGAATTCTTCTAATTGAGGTCACTTATGCAGGTTGAAAATTGCCCTGAACCGGGGAGGAAGCAGCATGATTTTAGTGAAATAATATGCCTATCAGTGCCTGGTGCTGTGGACATCTCCAGTACAGTGTTAAGATATTATCTGATTTGTAAAATGCCATTGATATGGATAACTCAGGTCACTTCTGATGTCAGTTAGTACAGCTTTTTCATTAGATGTGTTGAAAATTCAAGGAAAGAGAATAATAAAAAGGTATGATTAAGGGACAGTAAGTAGTTCCTCGACTCTATCTGTGTGGCCCCTTGCTGTGGTTAATGAGGAAAATTCATCCTGGACAAGAAAAAGGGAAATGAACAGCAAATTCCAGCTGTACCTTTCACCTTCCTCTCCTTTCACCACTCGGATAATCCCTCAACAGAGGTGGATGCAACAGTCTATTAGATCTCCATATCAAAAAGTACTTCCTGATACTCCTCACACCTTTCATTCCTCCCCAAGTGCCCGTGTTGAGTTGAGTTCAACTCCCTTTCCCTTTTCTTCATCCATTTCCTTTTCCACATCAAAACCACACTTTGTGTCTTGAACCTGGTGGTTACTTATTCGCTGAACCTTGGTCTAACAAGGAGGTGGGCTGAGTGAGTCACATAAAAGAACACAGCCAAGGCTGATATTCTTGGGGGGCAGAAAGCATACAGCAAAGTTACATGGCTTTTCTATACTGAGGTTTGTGATCCCAAATTATTTCAAATTCTCCGTATAGTGACAAAAAAGCTCCATTCTTTAACACACACACACACACACACACACACACTACTACTACAACTAATCCTACAAAGCACTAGCACTATCAAGTTAACCATTCTATTTTGTGTAAGATGACTGGAACGTTTCTCTTCCAAAGTAATTAGGTTACTTTCTAACTTTCACTAATTCTGATATGCAAACCTAGATTATTCAGCTATTTTTATCTACAAAATACAATGTATTATATCAGAAAGTATGAGTTCAGCTAAATAATATTTGCACTCTTAAAAAAAATAGTTACAACAATTTTTTTTAAGAAATCACTTCTCCATGTGTTTAAAAAGTGCTTTTAAATTACTCTGTATTCTACAGAAAACTGTTTCTCTGATGCTTGAAGTCTCCAGCTGCCACACAATTTATATCTCTTTCCTTTTGCTCTTTGTTTTTCAGCCATTTTCCCTGAATGTCAAAGTCAATTTAGTGCATTTCACTTTGCTGAATAAATCAGAGGCGAAATCCTTGCTAAAAGTGAAAATTTGATTTGCTAAAAGGAGCTTAGGGCAACTATTAATCAATATATCCAGAGTGTCAAAGCCAAGGCCAGGATAGACACGCATTCATTTGGAGATTGGATGAGCCAGATAAAGGGGGACGCGGGGGAAAAAGTGCAACCAGCCCACTGAAGGGAAGTGGGATTAGGGTGGGAGCGAGGGTCAACACAGAGCACAGGGAAAACAAAACATGCCACACGTCCTGTTCTGCATTCCTCCCCCAGTTTTTCTTTTAGAGATGGAAAAAGCTATCTTAATCAAGCATTTCAGCATATATGGATTACACAAATTATGCTTGCTTTTATAAACACTTTTCTCATAAGACCCAAAAGGCTTTCTCTCAAAAGCCTCGAGAAGGACCTAAAAGTCAGAGGTAACATCTCCAATTAACAAAAATAAGAATCTCGGGGAAAAAAAGCTGTGATCTGGGCCAGGTCTATAGGATGCCGATATTTTAAGACTCCTCTAGTAAGTTTCAGGCTGTTTCAGGTTTCTGAAAGATTATAATGTATAGTGAACTGACTCATCCTGTTACTTTATCATTCAAAAGAGCTTAGCAATCGCCATGAACTTGCCTGAAAATGATAATATATTTTAGGACACAGTAAGTGTAGAAATCCCCAACACTCAGGAATGTAATGTCATTATTTTCAAAAGAATTTCAAAATCTTTCTCTAAGTTGACTCAAAAGTTCTAATTTTAATCTTTTCAAAATGCAGTTCAGATCAAGTCACCCTCAGTTAAAAATTTCAACGGTGTCCCACTGCCTTCAGTATAAAATTTGTTTTCCTTAGTATGAAATTCAAGGTTTTCCATCATGGGCCCCTTGCCGATGTCTCCAGCCTCAAGTCATATCTTCTTCCCATCCTCCTCCTTCCATGTTTCCATATAACTCCGTGGGAGAACACTACCATAGCCCTCATCATTCATCTTTCTGAATCACCCACTGCGGCATGAAGCTCTTGAAAGCAGAACCTGTGCTGTATTCATGTGTATAGTATCCTTAGTGCCCAGCCCTGATGCAGAGCTCATTAAATGCTTATTCACGGAAGGAAAGGAAGCAAGGAGGGAAGGAGGGAGGAAGAAATTGATTCAATGCTGAGTGGTAGAACTAACATTTTTAATATGATTGTAAGTCTTTCACAATTACTCACTTCTGCTCTGATTTACCTATAATTTTCAATCAAATTCAATGCCCAGTGATCCAAACACAAAGAGGAGTGTCGAATCTTAGCAACCAATCATTTAAAGACTTGTCCAACTCTTCACATGAGTAGCTAAACAGTGATTGACTCATTTCACTAAAATTTGTGATCAGGGATGTCTAGGGTACACTATTGATCAAACACCTGATTTTTATTCACTCAAAGATGAATTTTTTCATCAAAGATTTTCACTCAAAAATCACATTTTCTTTTTTATTCACTCTCCTTCCCTTTAACCATTCATTTTGTAAATGTATAGATGAGATTTAAAGACGGGGAAAATATGTTACATTTGCCTTAACTTAGTATGAAATGCAGACAGGTAATCTGGAACAAATGACAAAGAACAAGGAAGAAGCAGACAAGGAGTGGAAAGAAAGACATAAGGAAGCTACTGGTAAAAATTCATTTAAGTTATATATAATACGGGTCTAAGTAACAGTACCAGCAGCATGACTCAAAGTTCCTGACTCTCACGTTTGCTTATCTATAAAGCAGGACTGACCAGAGTAAAACCTACCCATGGAATTGTTGTGGATATCAAATAAAAGTTCGTAAAGGTGCTTTGTAAGCAATAAAGAACTATGTAAATAAATGTTAGTTACTTTTATTAAAGTTTAATCTCATGAAAAAGAATAAAGCTGAATAATTCAGGTCTGGAACTAATAAAGTTATAAACCAAAGAGATTATCACAAATATATACACATATATATGTATATTTATTTATGCAGACATAGATACATGATTCAGGGTAGGTACCATATCACATTCATCTTTTAAATTTCCCACAGTACTCAGTGTAGTGTTAGGTACTGGCAGACACTCAGATACTTAAGCTGTATTCTAATGATTATTACAAAATTATGGTTCCGCTGTGATCAGAGGTATACAATGGCATAGCTATGTATAGATGGCAAATATATTTTGGGGATGCCTAGTAATAAGCAGAAGAAATGCTGGGATAAAGGTCATGTGAGCACAGGAAATTCAGCATGTTGACAGAACTGGGTATAAGGTCAAAAACAACGGCACTCAGTGGTGAGGTTAGGTCTCTGTGAGCATGTTTAACAATCTTTGTGTGTCTCTTGAACTGGATCTCTGCCTATGAAAATTTCCTCCTTCTTTGTTGATCTACTTTTTTTTTTTTTCCTAGCAAGGGTAGCTGCACAAAATGAAGGAGTCCTTGGGTGGTACTCCAGATTATTTTTTTCACAACATATTTCCCAACTTACTGGTTTCTATTTCTACATCACAGTTGTGACTTCAGAAACTCTATTAAAACTGATAAACTTTCCATTATTTTAAGTTTGACCATGGAGGTCAGACTAGATTATTTAGACTCTAATGGTCCTTCCCAACTAGGATAAAATGATGACAATATCCATACAATGATTTTCTTGGTTAAATAGGCTCCCTCTTCTGTTAAAATTGATGTTTGTTCTGGATATTTTTTTAAATGGCTTTTATGGATACTAACTTTTTGGATCACTTGGTTTTAATTGCAATAAAATGATAATCTATGTGCAGTACCTTGGAAATAAAAATGAACACTGAATGCTTTACAATTATTTAGATCATGCTTGATAACTGGAAAATTAATTATACATATATATAATTCACATAAGCATTTTTTTCCTTATTTGATTTTCACAGTATAACTGATGGTGAGAGTAGTTAAGTAACTTACAAAAAATTACTCAACTACAGTTCAGGTTTTCTAATTTTACTTTTAGAATTATTCTTATTAAACACAACTACAGGTACACAGGTATACAACCACCAGGTACATTAAATATAACCTCCAAATATTTTATAATTGAATATTCTCATAATTTAAACAGTCTTATTAAGTGCCAGGGCTTTGGGTCTTGCCTTTAACTCTTCTCCACTTAACTAAAAGACTTAACTACTTCGCGGTTCTAAAATCATTAAGTTACATACACAAAAGCAAGATTAATCCTGAGAAAAGGAGCTGCCCTTGCTTTACTTCATTCATAGCAAAGTACAAATTACAGCTACGTGCAAATTTAGTTATGGGATAGGATAGAGGCTGGGAATTTGGAGGCAATTAACAGTTTTGTACTATGCATATTTCTAATAAACTAATCAATAAACATTTATCAAGTGCCAATGATACAGATTCAAAACAGAGTATTAGGTACTACTTACATGTGGTATAACTCACTCTTACTTAACCATGACCTGTTTCCTACACATCAAATCATACCCACGTGTGTGTTTATATATATATATATAAACTATATATAATATTAACATATGTGTGCATATATTAATATATATTTATTTATTTAGATACTCTGTTGCCCAGGCTAGAGTGCAGTGGTGTCATCATAGCTCACTGTAACCTCAAACTCCTGGGCTCAATCGATCCTCCTGCCTCAGCCTCCCAAGTAGCTGGGACTACAGATGTGTGTCACCATGCCCAGCTAATTTTTATATTTTTTGTAGTGATGGGGTCTGAATCTTGCTCAAGCTAGTCCTCAACTTCTGGGCTCGAGCAATCCTCCTGCCTTATCCTCCCAAGTTGCTAGGATTATAGGCATAACCCACCATGCCCAGCCTATACAGGGAAACATATTTTTCATTACAAATGGAAACATAATCTTATGGTAATTATTTCTGCCACTTTTTTATGTGTGCTTTTGCACATATCCTAATCTCTCAATGGTGCTACCAGTTTAAGATACCCACCAATCCCCAGTAATTAATATTTTAAAAATGAAACCTCCACAACTTTGATTGTGGGATAATATAATCTTAAAAATTGGTTTCTACATAAAATTTGTTAGAATACATATATCTTCAAACATACTGAATATTTATTGTATCATTAACAATAAATATTCAAACATTCTTGGGTATTCTTTTCCAAAACTTATATCCTAAATGGAGAAACAGTTTATCCATATTCTTTACAGATTTCTGCCATTGCTGGAAAAGTCTAAATACTTCTGAGAAAATTATAAAAAGCCAAGTCAATGAGCAA
The DNA here is from genome assembly GCA_028533085.1 of Varecia variegata. Lineage (NCBI taxonomy): Eukaryota > Metazoa > Chordata > Mammalia > Primates > Lemuridae > Varecia > Varecia variegata. The sequence goes on along the minus strand of CM052450.1, from coordinate 12,989,620 downwards.
TTTTTGATACATTCTCCTAACTGAATGTTTTTACAAAAAATGTTTCAGGGTAAATGGAAAACATTGGTTTCCATAATTTAAATTTCTGTTTCTTAACATGAATAAATATACGTAAAGACTATTTGATCACATGAACTCCTAGTGTGGTTTCCTTTTAGAGCTTAATATCTCCTGCTTCCACTTGGTATGAAGAAAAATTAGTGTTCTTATTTCTGTTTGCTATCGTTACAATAGGTATCATTTTAAAAATGTGACTAAGAGGCCCCCAAACTTGAGCAAAGTCCTCCTTCTTCAATAGGTAATTGTTTAATTTGTCATGTTAAAAATAAACAAGCTGACTTGAAAGTCTGCCATGTTGAAAAAGGAAAAAAATTTTTCTAAAATGCATTCATTCACTTAATTGTTAAAATACCTTTCTGTTTCTTTTAAAGTAAGTTGTCTAGCAAGATCCATAAATATATTTAAGCCACTTATATGGGTCAGCTAATACGGGTTACGCTTTTTTAAGCACCATCTGACTAAGCACATTCTACACTTTGCTAACAAAGTTACAGTACATAATAGTATTTTAATCAACCCCAAAGAACAATAATAGATCTGACTGCTGGGCTGATAATTGTCTTATCACACCCTGTGAAACCTAGCTCTAATATTTGACGGGGCCTCCATTACTTGGCAACCAATGCTAAAAAAGGCCAACAATGGAGAGAGGATGAACTGGAGTGTGCAGTACCTCCGTATCTACATAAAAGAGATTAGAGGCGACAGCGTTCCATTTTACAGCTCAATCATATTGTGTTAGCATGCGCTTATCCGAGCGCGGACGAAATTGAAAGAGAAATAAAAAAGAGTCAGGCAGATAGGAACCAGAAAAGCGAGGCATGAGCAATTTCCAAGGATATAAAAGGATGCTAATGGCTGGGCCCTGTCATTCTTAAAAAGGGCTATTAGGGCACCATCATCTGTTCTTGTGCCCTTATGCCCCTCCAACTAAAGTCAAGCATTTTCTAAAGCCCTTGTGATCTTTTTTCTTCTATAGATAAAAGTATGGTCATGTTTCATAACAACACGCTTTCCCATTTATATGATTTATTAATGTAAGTCAACTAATTCTATTTACTGATAAAAAAACCCACCCCTCATATGTATTTTTTTCAATGTTTTCTTTTGTTGAATTCTTCACTTTTTTATATAGCAAAAGCAAGTGTACAAAAGTACATTTGAAGCAGTGCAGAAAAGCTACTGATCTTATCTAAGATGCTAAACTTAATTTAAAATACATATGCGTGTGTGTCTGTGTGTAATTACACACACTGAGAACAACATAAAGATAACAAAGGTTTAAATTTTAGTGTATTGAAAAAAGACTTCACTTAAATTTAACATAAGCTTTACAAAAACAAAGAGTTTTAAAGTTAAGACTAAGACAAGCGAAATTTCAGTTTTGATTTGGCTTTAATTCCGGCTCTGGAATTAAATCATCAAGACTGGTTCATGTTAGCAAGAACATGATTTTACTTTTTATCCAGGCAGAAATGTGACTTTAATCTTTACTTTCTCTTTGCCTTTACTTCCCTATTCAATGCCCCACAGAGCTGCTGTGTGGCCCAACCTCCCTGAACCCAGGCTAAGCCAGAACACTTGATATTGTAACACCTTCTCCTTCTATCTCGAAACACTGTATGGCATAGGTATTATTAAAAGAATTATTTTTTTTTAATTTCAGTTAATTCTTGTTTTGCGAATCCCTCTCTGAAAAGCCAAGATATTCCTTGCAATCATTTTAAAACACCCTCGGGTCTCATGAAAATCAGAGCCGTGAATCATCATCACTCCATGGCGAACTCCTCTGGCATTTGCCATGGGGAGAGAATAATGTCAGTCCCCACCAGTTCTAAGCCTCAGCTTAAGACTGAACACATAATCGTATAGTAATTGTTTCCACCACTGCAAACGGTATTACTCATAGTTATTTAAAGTTACCAACTTTACAAAAGTCACTAGCGCTCCTTCACTGTGACAAGTTCCTTTGTGAGCTGACATTTCTACTTAGATGCACAAATGGACCTGCAAATTTATTATTAACTTTGTTTACCAGAAGTCTTGGAAGGAACTGTTGACTTTTATTGGTCTTTATTATGGTATGTCTGTATGATATCAAAATATTGGCTGAACAAATCTTTTAATTCAGGGAGAACTTGAGTGGAATTCTCTGCAATAATGGGTGGTTTGGAATCATAGTGACATAGCCTTTCACGTTGTTGCTGTTAACAACAATGATACTATCATCACTGTTATTTTGAAATAGTTCTTTCAATCAGATGCAATTAACTGGTGACTAAAATATCCCAATTCTACTCCAGGAAGTAATGCTGAATGTATGTTTTGAAGGTGCTGAATACATTTGTGAACTTTTGCAAGTGTTTTTACCTCTCTGTCTCAAATCTCCCTGTCTTGGAATTGAGGACAATAATACCTGATTCCTGGGTTAGAACAATGGTTCTCAGTTGTGAGGCTGGCTTGATTTTGCCTCCCTGAGGACATCTAGCAATGTCTAAAGACATTTTTGTTTGTCACAATTCAGGGGTGCTACTGGCATGTAGTGGGTAGAGGCCAAGGGTGCTGCTAAACATCCTACAATGAACTGGACACCCCCTCCCCACCAAAACAAAGTCCAAATCTAGTTCCAAATATCAATAGTTTCAAGGCTGAGAAACCCTGGGCTACAATATTTTAAACATGTGTGTGTATATATATGCATATATGTATACATATATAGTGATATATTAATTTAAATGATTTAACATGTATCAATTGTCTTTGGACACTTCAACAAATGTTAGTTTTGTTTCTTTCTGCTCTGAAACCCTTCAAGAACACTTTCCTTCCAAATAAGTTTTCCTATACTGTTGAAGCAAACTCTGGCTGCTCCTACTGCCATAGTTACCAAAATGCCCTAAGAGCTTTCAGTATAGCCCTCCTAAAAAATATTTTTCTAAAAGTCATAGAGATGTAATTATAGTCCAAATGCAGTATCAACCATCACACGATCAAATCCGCATCCTCCTTTTAGATATAGTAATCCTTGTGTAGGTGTCTTCTAAGGAATACACTCAAGCTCACCTATTTAACTAGTTTTGACTTAATTTAGGGGGCTTTATTAGCAAACAGTGTAAGACAAAGTAGCTGGTATAATACAGAGTGATGTTTAAATTAGTTTACAATTTGCTTGGCCTCATCTAGAACTGAAACGAACAAAGCCATTCAGAAATGTCAGCTGTGTTGCTAACCACTGTAACAAATTGTCGCCCGAACGCTGCACACCTAATGACTTCAAATTAGCTTCACTGCGATATAGGCTGACAGTTCGTTACGACTGTTAGCAACATAGCTGGCGTATCATGACCAATAAATTGGTTTCAGTGTGGGCTGGGAAAGGGACTTCCATCAATTTGATTAAAGAAATTACTGTAGCATTCAAAGCATAAAGACAAACTAGTTTAAGGAGACAGAAATAAGTTAACTGTACCAGAAAAATATTGCTCATCGTTCAAAAACTTGCTTATAAACTATTTGAAAATCAAAGTTCAAACAAGGAAAAAATAATGCAAGCAGAGTACTAAAATTCTCAAAACTTATGATCAAGTATATGTTTATTAGTACAGGATGGGTCAAGAAAGAAAAGTAATAGAATACTTTAAAATATTAACTTTAAGTTACTGTATGAGAAAACTTATGTCAGTTTAACATTTATTTTTATAAGTTATATATAAATTTATGATAAATATCTAATTGTACACCAAAGCAAAGCTTGTGAAAGTTATATTTGAAAAACAATTCAATATAACCTGCCACCATGATCAACAAAATGAGTGATTCTTAAATGGAAAAAAGGACATTAGACTACTGTTGACAAAACATTTTTTAAAGTGAAAAGAAAAAATAGAAGTATTTCCTTAGGAAAAAGCCCAGAATTTTAAAAGGGATAAAGGAATGTTTTTAAAAGTTATATTCTCTTTATCTTACATTGGCAATAGCACCTATATATATATAAAAAAATAACAAGAGCTCAAGGTGGAACAAATAAGGTTTCTGATTCCATTAGGATCAGCAAAACTCTGAATTAAGTGTGATTAAAAACAAATGTAGAGATATTTAAAAAACCTAATGAGAAAATTGTGAATTTCCCCAAATCTGCATACATAACCTAGGGAATTAATTGCAACCTTTTTCTGTTCAGAAAATGTACCTGGAATATGCTTCGCCCATCCAATGATCACCACCAACTCTCTGTCGGCCAAGTCACACAGTGTAGTGAGGGCTTTGATGTCACTGTCAGGGACAGTAGGGTCAGGCATGGCATAGATCTTCTCCGGTTCAGCCACCAACAAATGTGAGACAATCTTGTTATCTGCAGGATCAGACCAGAGCACAAGATCACTAGTAGTATCATCACTCTTTTATAAACCCTAATGTATTTTGTGTTTTGAAAAATAACTCAAATAGCCTATAATAAACCCCAAATATTCCATTTATGATTTAACATATGCATATTAAACAGTGTTCAAGAAAACTCATAGCAAGAAATAAGCCGCTGCAGTCATAACAATGCATGCCTTTCTTTGCTCTACCTGCTTTTGTTGGAATGAAGCATCTGTCTTGTAGTGAAAATTTTTGTAGCAAACAGATAAGAGAAGTTAGATGCTTTCTGGGTTTGCTCTTTTGATTCTTAAGTGGGATTTGGGGAAGTAGATTAAATAGTATACAACAGTTTTACAATAAAAACCCACAGTAAACCACTGAAATATACACCATAATGTGGGAGGCAAAGAACTACTAATACCAATAGTCATAATGGGTGTGAAAGTCATTAATTGTCTTAATTTCTTTAAAGAAGAGCACAGGTCAGAGCCCTTCTGCCTGGGTGAATTACTGACTCTATAACTCTATCTCCGTGGGATGCATTAAATAGGAGTTTCTTTTCTCCCCCTCCCCACACAGCCAGTCAACCTTCCAAATACAGCTACTTTCAGTTTCCATAAAAATACTCCTACTTAAATTCCATAGTACTTTCTCTTCTGAGTGTCTAATTCTTTAATCCTCTGTTTTCATCTGTTGTCCTTCGTTCATTCTCTGGTTCAGATTTATCTGTCTGAAATTTGTGATATATGTTTTTAAAATCCTTCATAAACTAAACACTAGAGACAAATGGAAAGCATCACATCAGATGTGTTTTATTGCTCAGGGGCATGTGAGACTTTATGGAATGGGTTGTAAAGTCTTGCTAACACAGTGATTTTTCTTGGTGGCCCTGTTTTCAATTTCTATATGTAGCTTTAGATTTTACATTTTCTTCTAAATGAGGAGATACAAATGGGTAAGAATAAACCCCCATATTTAAATAGTCTATGCAGTATTACCGTAGAAAACCAGGGAATTATATGGGATTCTTTGCGAACAAAGGCAAAGTTTACACTGTGTTTCCCAGACCATTTGCGTTTCACTGTAAGTCTTTAACTTCTTTAACCTAAAATGAAAAGACTTCACATAACTTATAAATAAATATAGCATTCTTTTAGTCTCCTTTCATGAAATAATGAGACTTATCCAAGCTATAATTAACACCTTCTCTGACATAAAATTTTTAAAATTTACTAATATGGCCGCCGTATTAATTATATTTATTTCAAATAGTCAACAGATAACCAGTCATTGGCAGCAGTACTCAATTATCATCAAATTAAATATGCAGATTTGGGAGGAGGTATTCCCAAATACCATATTTTCTAGGAAAAAAAATTAAAAATTAAACAGAGATTCTTTTTAATTTGCAGGATATGCAAAGAATGACATTTGTTTCTTGTATATGCTGCAGAAACAACATCCTGCATTTTTAGTTATGCTTGGGAAGGTTTCAACTTTCATTGCTCTGACAATGCAACAAACCCTGTCAGCAACCACTAGATTCTCAGGATTAGAAGAAAATGCAATAATAAAGGGCACAAAATTATAGCTGGAAGAAATCATGATTCTAATTTTTTTTTAGTACAGGGAAAATTTTTTTTAGTTGACTTTTTTAACCCAAGTCAACAGATGCTTGACTTGCAGGTTCAGAGAAATTTGGTTGAAGCTTAGAAATTCCCCTAATTCAGAAAATGGAATGGCCGGCAGCACAGTTTCTAGGTAAATCTTATTTAATGTTTCCCTAATTAGAATCAATAGAACCCAATTTCCATTCTTGGGCCTTTGTAGTACACAATCAGGCAGGATCCAGAAATCTCCCCAGCCACTTTCTAGGCAAAGCCCAGGCACAGTCTCTTGACACTTATCTGACAGGATCTGAAAATTAAGTTTTATAAATGTTTGTTACAAAAACATACTAATTGGATGGACTAAGGAAAATTAACACAGAGGCCTTTAGATAATGAGTAATGATTTATTAGGAGTCCTCTTTATCTCAGACGCATGGAGCTCACTGAAATTGCTGTAATCTTCTTAAAGGTACTTGACAAGCCACTTCCCAATATCTCAGGTTTACAAAGAAAACCGTAGATGTTTCTCTATTATGTCAACTTACAAATGGGCTGGCGTTCATTTTTCCTTCAGTAGAAGAAATTTTCAACGGTTTCGGTCAATGTTTGTATAGGACAAATGAAACATGGGCAGTCTGTATATTATTGAATTCAGAAAAGCTAAACCTCTAATGAAATTAAGCATTAGTGTTTATTGCATTTTATTGTATTATCAGAAAGTTTTTTATTATAATGTGCAAAATCTGCTTAATGCAGTCCTAGATTGTATTTCCAGAATGCCAAACAGCTTATGCAGACGGAGGAGAAGATGCCAGATTGGACAGTTGAAGGTATAATCAACATAATGTTTTTTGGAAAGGCAAAAGGAAACTATGCCATATGTTCACTTAAGCTTTAATTTTATGTAAAACTGGTTGTTTTTCCTTTGACATAGCTAAAATGTCCTTTCATTTACAGTTCAGGGTCTGTTTTATTTATTTAACAGATTCCCATATGCTCACATGTATGATGCACAGCAGTGACCCCTCCTGGAGAATCTGAATTAGAAGTGGACACTTTCTCTTCCCTTGAAAGCAGATCACAACTTATCCATGCCTTTTCTGAAAGTGCTATAGAGGCAACTTCCTAAGGTGAGTGTTGGTTGTGTCTTCCTAGACAAAGACAGCTGAATGTGAGAATTGTTTTCAACAAAGCACCTCTCAGTGCTTAGTATGAATCCTACGCATAAACATCCTAAAATGCTAGCTCAGTTGCACAACTATTAACGAATTTTTCAGAAAATGGGATACAGTTATTGCCTCAATCTATATTTCAGCTCTTTTTAGTTAATGACAAAGAGAATGGGGCTTACATTTTAGCAATGTACCAGTCATCCTTTCAAATTGCAACCTGGCATCATAAAACCATGGGCTCTTTAAAAACAATTCATAATGCCTATAAGGGCATCTCAGATGGAACCAGCAACCTATGCTTGTTATTAGTAGGGCCCATTCTTGTTTTAATCTATTGCTAGCTAGTGTGTTAACCTTCTATAGCTCCAAATTAATGAGGCCCCTAATGTATTTTCATTGGGAGGTTGAGCAGTCAAACTCATTTACTTAGTGAAAACTACAAAAATCACTTTCTTGTGAAATCTGAGACTAACAGCTCCAATGAACTAATGATCATAGT
>CM052450.1:12934717-12981417 GCA_028533085.1 Varecia variegata | reverse complement strand
TCTTCTCTTTCATTCTCTCCTTTTTCCACATCTCTCCTTCTCCCCAGACTCCAAAAAGTTAGCGTTACCTGGGAGCAATATTACCAAAACTCCCATTTGACCTCCGATAGATCTGGATTTTTCTCCACACCCTGGACTGTTCGTTCGATTGATTTTAATGACATTAGCGTTGCTACAACTTTAGGATGAGGCTACCATATTGTCAGAGGTGATAATTTGAAGAAAATTTGTATAGTGCTTTTCAGTTTATAAAGCACTTCACCTAGCTCACCTCATCTGATTCTCATATCCACTTTGTGAGATAGGTATTTCTATGCCTCCCATTTTACAAATGAGGAAACTGAGGCAGATTCAATCCATGACAAGGTTGTGGATTACAGTAAACACTTCTAACATCAGTTCCACATAGCTGCCTTCCTTAGATACAAGGGACTGTCTGCATCTCAGCATTATAAAAAAGAAGAAGAAATCTATTAGAGAAAGAACTGTCACTTAAATAAGTTGGTATTGTTCAGGTTGCTCAATGTGAATGAATAACAGTCACTATGCCACCTCAATTAACGAATGGAAGACTACAGTAATCTATCTTCTTTTCCATTGTTGCTTAGCTTTTTAACTAAAATAGACAGTCCTTTATTGTTAATTGTGTGTGTGTGTGTTTTTAAAGAAGAGAAAAAAAGAAAATGAACAAAATCAATTGTAGTTGTTGGTGAATTCCATATATTTGAGGCACAACTTTACTGTTTTAATTAAATAGAAATATAGGCCCATTGTTTGAAAAACAATAAAAAGACAATTCAAACCCTGACATTGGCCCTCCCCCATACTCCAACCCCATCTTTTTAAAGTGGAATATCTATGACAGCCAGGCTAACCACAGTTTAGAAGATTGGATTCTGATAACAGCCAGTTGTATATAGCTACCTGTATTCCAATTGTTCCTCTAAAAATCCAACTAATTACAAGTCTACCACTTCCTATACTTCTGTAAAGTTTGGATAGTAATCTAGTTGAAGGTCAGTTAACAGAGTTGGCAAATGTGAAACCAAAAGGAAGTGGAAATAAGTGAACACATTCCCCGTGAATAATTCTAGGATTTATTTCATTCCTGCTGACTGTATTTTAATAGATGTATGAATCCTGAAACACAAGGGAAACTTCTTATAACTATTATAGGGAAGCAACTAATGGTGACATTGTAACTTGAGATTTATAAGAGTTGGGGTCAAATCCCTGGTCCTTCACTTCTCAGATGTTCGACCTTCATCTCTTAGGGCCTTACCTTGCTCATTTGCAAAATGAGGATAAAAAGACACATGATGTCTAAATAAGATTATATCTCTCTGGTACACAAAATGTTAGCTGTTACTCCATTTACAAATACACTTTGCTATCTGTTAGACTTGTTTTAGTTTTTCAAATTCCCTCATTTCTAGAAATTAATGCAATTTGGGGACAATAATATTATCTACATCTCTTTGAATACTATTCCAGATTGGAATATTTTGATAGCAGTGAAGGGCCCAGGAATATCTCTTTCCCCAGTGGTCGCATCAGCCCTATTGTGTGGTCCGGGATCCAGTCTAGAAGCAAGTCCTTCAGCAAACTGTCTTCTGTTACCCCCAGCTTTCAAAGGGGTCCTCTACCTCCACCTCACCAGCTGACCAGAGCACTCAGCATCCTGGAACCAGCTAATAAAATGTGAGCACTCAATTCATAATAAAGTGAAGTGGAAAAAATGATTGGTTTGAGTTTGAATTACAGCTCTACCACTTTCTTGCTATGTGACCTTTGTACAATTCTTTAACACCATTGAGAATCATTTTCCTTCTCTTTTGGAGAGTTCGGGTGAGGACTCAGAAAAAAACACTATAAAAGGCACAGTAACTGGCACATGGCAGACACTTAGTAAATATTAATTCCCAATGGCCTTCATTTCACTCCTTCCCAGGAGGAAACACACATGAAGGAAACAATTGCAATGCAAAGAAATTAGTCTTTATTGGTGGGACATCGGGGCTCAGTAGTACTATGGCAGAGAAGATATTTTGAGGCCTGGAGCATGTCTAATATTTGTCATATCACAATAAGCAAACACTTAATCTACCCTCCAGAAAGCAGACTAGGCAGACTATGGCTAGAGGTGATATTTCCATAAACTTCTCTAGAAAAAGTCCTGCTTGTGTGAGTACTTGTGTGAGAGTAGGAATCTATCTCTCCTTGTTCTAAGGAAGAGGACAGGGACATTGTTTTCTAGGCAAATGTTTGAAAAGGGAAAACTGGTATGATTAAAACTAAACATTATATAGTACATTTTGAAAAATATTTACTAAAAGAAAATGGCTTTTTTTTCCAAGGGTGATATTATTACTTGAGAAGGCTTACTTGATGTCTAAAATTCTCTAGACTTTATGACACTCACCTGTCATCACTTTAAGAACTCAGGTTAGCTCAAAAATAACAGGGCCATGATACATATAAAAATAGGAAACACCAATATGGCACAAATGCTATATTCTTATGTAATCAATCATAATCAGATTTATTTATTTTTCCACTTGATAAAATATATGCTGGAAATTCATTGAGAAGCATGTACAATAAGAACCTGTTTAAATTATTTCAGATAATTAAACATCAAATAATTTTTAAAATAAACTGCTAGCATCAAATGTCAAATGTCAAATGCATAAAATGTCAATTTCTCAGAAAGGGTGCAGCACATTTCATTTCTATTATGCTTTTAGCACCTTTTCTCTATTTCTGGAGAAAAATAAATTTTGAGAGAGCCTAATTAGCTGTCTCTTCAAGTACAACTCAGTGAAAAAGCTAACGGCATTCCTGGCTGTTTCCTCTCAACGTCTGATTCCTAAGAATGCTGAATTTATGTTTAAACTGCCTCAAACCCCTTGGGATCAAGTGCTGATTTTATTTTCTACAATGCAGGATTATGAAAACAATTATACAAAGCATCAACAGCATTTTTTTCTCTGCATAATTCTGGCAGAAAAGTGGTCGGGCTTTAAAAATAAAACTCAGCAACAAGTTGGGTGTTTTTAGTTGTGTAAGAGAAAAGACAAGGGTGTTATTGTCATGTTTCATATGCATGATTTTGATGCAGGCTGCCCCAAAGCCAATTCAAAGAGCAATCAGGGATTACCAGCAACTCCGTTTTCTCTGGAGAAGAACATGCATTTCTCACATGGCTTCCAACCCGTACGAGCCCCATCCCCGGGGTCAACTGGCTTACCGAGAAAGTCAGATGAGGAACAACATAAAACACGATTACTGCTCTGGTTTTCCCTAAATGCTCTAGGTAGCCGTCACTTCACCCTGTATACACCGCATTCCATTACTGCCCAAAGTAATAAAGACTTCTGTCACTAGGAGAGCTTTTCATCTTCAGGGCTCCTTTCTCCTCTCTTGATAAGACTGCCAACTCTGCACTCTGTAAATGAGCTCATGTGAACACTTTATTTTCAGTGTGTGAAAAGAAAAAGGGCCACTGCCCCGCTTCAGAGACGGAGGGGGTAAGTGCTCCGTCTTCAAAGTCCCAGGAGGATGTTTGAAAGGGATTGAAACTGACCCAGGGAGCCTCCCTTGGAATAAGGAAGTTAAAGCTGAGCCATTACACTCCTCCACTGGCCTCACTTTTATTTTACAATGCCTGAGGAGTTGGGAGTGCTGGGAGGGTGAGTGGGAGGAGAACAGACCAGCTATCTCTAAACCAATTTCTGTTCGTGAACATTAAACATTTGCATTCACTTTGGCCAACACCACTAGCCAATATCAATGCTCCAAGTATATGTGAGCTGAACGGTTCACATGTGGGACAGATGGCTAAACCATTACAATGCAGTCAATTCCGAAATAAGTGAATCCCAGCTTAGGCTTCCTCGTCCAAACAGTAACTAAATTTAATTTTTTTGCAATCAGTGGCATATGTTTGCATCTGTCTACAATATGACTTGGGCCAAATCTGATCTGGCCATGGCAACCTGAGTACCAAGGCTATACAATTCCTGGTGTTTAATTGATTGCAAACACCAGAGGGGGACAGGTTAACTGATTATGGATATACATTGTTTTTATTTGGCCCCTTGGGTATCTACCACGTTTGTGATAAAGGTAAGGGCTGCCAGCCAACTAGAGCATTTTCTTTGTTGTATTTCTAAAATACTTAAACTTTTCCCATCCAGTAATAATAATATTAATGATAATAATAACAAAATAGTAATCATAAGTGAAACACACATTTAATTGTCTATTACATCTAAGAGGAATTTATCTGTTGGCTTCATGATATTCATCCAGTTCAATTTATTCAAATCTGTATGAAGTGCTTATTATATGCTAGGCACTGTTGTAGGCAATACCACAGCATTGCTTCTAGGGTTCACAGTCCAGTGATGAGCCAGACACACAGATAAATAATTAAAGCTATATAATGCTTGCTTTTTAATAAGAGCATGGGCCAGGCCCTAGAAGGAGCATAAGAAAGAAAATTTAGCTCTTTCTGGGGAAGTCAAGGAACATACTTGGGCATCACTGCATTGAGCTCTGAAGGGGCATATGCAGATGAAGAAGATGGAAGGACATTTCAGTCACGAGAATAGCTGCGGCAGAGAAGCTAGTAAAAACAGGATCTGGAACTGTGCTGTCCAATATGTGTAATAATATAAATTAATTAAAACAAAATTTAAAATGCAGTTACTCAGTTACACTGGCTATACTTCAATTGCTCCATAGTCACGTGTGGCTAGTGGCCACCATATTGGACAGTTATGTGCAGTTATGAAACATTCCCATCAGTGCAGAAAATTCTGTTGGACAGTGCTGATTTGGGAATGCAGACTATTGCCAAGTGACAAGCTATGAAATTTGAAAAATATATAGGAATCTGGTACTGTAGATCCTGAGAAACTACTCAAGGAAATGGGGGCTTTCGCATATAATACTTGAAGAGCCACTGATGAATTTAAGCGGTGGAATATGTAGTGTGGATAAATGAAAAAGAGAGAAAATGGGTCACTTGATCATGCTTGTACTCTAGAAAGAATTTCATTCAACCTGCAGTGTGAAGCGTGGCACACATATGCATATCCACACTCACACACAATATTCCACACACATACTTACCAACCATATATACTTTCCCCCACTTGTTTTAGTGAATAATAATAATGAAAATTAATACTTATTGAATGTTTGTTATGGAACATGCACTGTGTATTAACTCATTAAGATCAAGGAGTAAAAGGATAGCTTAGAGAAACATGTTGACTTCTAAAGGCTAATAATTTCAATGTAATCCTGCATTTAGATTGTTTTATGGGACTAGAAATATAGTCCTGTGAATAGAAAAACTATAGAAAAACACAGGGACAGGTAGAATCGATGATGTAATTTATCCTGCCAACCAAACTTAGGCTTTAAGCAGGTTATCTTGGAACCTGGGGACTGAGTTGATTGTAGCTGCTACATGCCCCTGCAAACAGATTATATGGCATTCATGGAAGTGCCAATAAAAATCTCCTGAGTTACATTAATGGAAACTTCTCTACACAGAACATTCAACTAAAAACCCTGAAGGAAATTGTTCATATGGAACATCTACCTTGTAAATCTTCAAGAAATAGAGGCAATAATTAGAAGCAACAATGAGCAGTACATTCTGCAGTGACCTGCATCTCACTTAAATGGTGAATTGAGGTGGCTGGATGTCTGGCCAAATTTCAGCTTTCTTTGTTTTCTTGGGAAGGGTATTTTGCTCACCATCCTAATCACTTAAAGTCATGCTGTGCCCACAGCAAGTCAGTAAAACATGCTTTCTTCTTTAACGGCTAAATTTGATACAGGTTCAGATGAGGGGGCAAAAAAAAAAAGAGGCCTAATATGGTCTGGGAACTGGAGCTGCTTCCAAGCTGCTCTTAAACGTCATCAATATCCCATAATTCACCGAGTCAATCAATCAGAAAGAAATAATTAAATGCCTACTGTGTGCAGAGATGAGCTTTATGGCATATAAAGACATTCAAATTAAATGAAATTAAATTTTAAATAACTTAAAATTTAGTTAAAAGAAACAAAACAGACATATAGGAAGAAATATGATAAATAAAAAGCAATACATAGCCAATATTTAAAATAATATGGCATAAATTGAATCCTTGAGTGCTAGAGGGACCTGGGAATTTAGGGTAAAGGAGTGAGTATGGTATGTGAGGTTAAGAAAGGAAAGACTACCTGAAGGAGACCGGTTGTATTAATAAATGAGGTTGTGAAGGAAGTGTCAGAAAACTAAACACATAGGTTTGGATATTTGTAAGGGGTTTCACTGAATGTTTCTGATTCATTTTATAATAAAACCAAAATTAAAGGTTTTGAAAATCTGAAAAGAGACATAAAAGTATATGAAAACCAGTGCTCATTCATAATTCATTTTAAAAGAGAGAACAAAAACACATCAGCTATTACATGTCGTAATACCTCACCAAAGAGAAAAAACTTTATACAGAGTACTTTCCTTACAATTTCTTGAAACTTTGCTATTTACAATTTCTAATATAATTAATGGCGTGTTTATAGTGCTTAATGCTGAAAATCCTCCGATCTAACTAATTTTTAAAATGAATTATTCCACTTAACAAGGAAAAAAATCCTTTCGATTTTTACCCAAGTGCGACAGTTCTCCGAGTATTCTACATTTTCAGCTATTATCCCTTTCTTACAAAGAGCCCACTTAATAATGTTCACTCTAACAACCTCATTTATTTTCCAGAAAATTAACTCAGTTTCAACCCTGATTAATGATTTCATCTAAATGAATCAAATTAAAAATTGAAAATTATATTTCAAAAGCCAAAGAAAAAAAAATTGACCATTTCCAGTTAACAAATGATCCTTTCAAATATTAAAAGATGACCATGAAGAGTGCGTGATAGTAATGAAATCTGGCTCGGGCCTGCTGCTTATCTGGAGTTCATGGAGGAGGAGAATTAACAGGGAAAAAAAGAGAGAGAAAAGAAAGAAAGAAAAGAAAAAGGTACCCTATGCATTTTTAACACTGAAATCCCTTAGGACACCAAACTGACTTCCACTTCGGCTTTGCCTATAATCAGTGTACCAAAATAATATGAGCATTTCCCTGTTAATTAAAATTGGTTGGGCTGGAGATGCCCCTCAGCAGAAGGGGGATTAGGAAGTCACACACTCTAATAGCCCCCGTTAACAAAACCTAAACCATGCAAGAATACTGCATGCTACGATATCTTCTCTATGAGCCGGAAGCAGTCCACGAGCAAAACAAGCAACTAATTAGGGAGAAACCTCTAGTCTGATATGTTATTTTTAAAAATCCACTTTGGGCCAGGGGTTGGAGGAGGGAGGGATGACCAGGCAGAGCACTGAGGCTTTTTAGGGCATTGAAACTATTCTGTGTGATATCACAATGGTGGCTACATGTCATTATACATTTGTCAAAATCCATAGAACGTATAACACCAACACCAACCCCCCAACATTAACCATGTACTTTGGGTAATAATGATGTGTCAACGTGGGTTCATGGACTCTAACAGAAAGTACCAGTCTGGCGGGAAACGATAACGGAGGAAGGCTAGGCATGTGTGGGGACAGAGGATATATGGGGACTCTGTTCTGCTCAATTTTGCTGTGAACCTAAAAAACTGCTTTAAAAAATAAAGTCTATTAAAAAAAAAAAAAAGACAGACTTAAAAATAAATAAATAAATCCACTTCTGAGGTCATGGGATTATTGCATTTATTCCAAGTCCTGTAAAAGATCTTCACAATTAGGGATTACGTCCTTTTCACCTGGATTTCCTTATCTAATTCAATTTTTAAAATGCACATACATCACGACTTAACTGCAGAATGACTGGCCTTAAAGCAGGTTGCAGAAAACATTTCACCTGGGTTTCGGGTTGTAGACAGGCTGTATACATCCCGTTTCCCGGACACACATATATTCAGCGCAATCTCTCCCTTCCGAGCACTGATTGTTAAAGATAAAATAGTATCTCGAACTATGAGGGAGAACAAGCTGCTCCTGCATTCCTTCCTCCCCAGTGCAATTCTCTACTGGGATCCCGTCGGGGGCTGAGGGCCTTGCAGAGGCCTGGGAAGCCGGGCAGCAGCGCAGGCTGCAGCTGCGACTGCGATCGCGGGGTGCGGGGTGGAGGGGGACGGCTCCCACCGCCAGCACCAGCCCACGGCCACCCGCAGGCTGCCCCCGGGCCCCCCGGTGGGCACCAGGCCAGGGCTCTGCTCGCACAACCGGCAGCTGGGTGGAACGGACGCCCTGGGAAGGACACCTGGCCGGCAGCCAGCGTGCACCCCACGGCCTCCCAGGGGCTCCCTCTGCAGACTTCCAGGGACTTCCTGGGAGCCACCGGGGAGGGCGCTGCGCGCGTGGACAGCCCGCACAGACACGCTCCGCAACAGCCAAGGAGGGAACTCCGGAAACCAGGGCCTGAGACTGCACGGAACACGCCTGGAGTGTTAGGGAAACACAAGTGGGTCTATGATTTGAGACATTTACTGAAGAGTCTTAAGGATCATGAGTTGTTTGGGTTCTGACCGAGAAACAAAGGACTTCAGCCTGAACAGGCAGGGGTGTGCCTTTATTCAGGGCAGAAACGCGGTGGGTTTGGGATTTATCCATTTAGTGCAAGTTGGTATTCCTTAGTTGCTTTCTCTTCAGTGGCTTGTTTCCCACGTCCCTTGTGCTAGCTGTTGTGCCCACTCCCCTCTTGCCCGTAAATTGGACGATTATTTCATTAATCATCACAATAGGAGGCAGACAGTACCTACAATTTACAAGGGGAAATAAAGATACAGGATGAAATGGCTTGCATCAAGACAAAAAAAATATATTCTGTTATATGGCTCCTTAACTATAATTAGTTATCTGCCAGGTTTTCTATAGCATACTTCATAAGATTCTATAATTTTTTTAAAATGCTAAATTATCTTTAAAGACTAAAAATCCATTCAAAGTCCTTACAACTGAAGTGGCCTTTGGGAGAATTATTAACTTGCCTTCA
This sequence comes from Varecia variegata, assembly GCA_028533085.1. Lineage (NCBI taxonomy): Eukaryota > Metazoa > Chordata > Mammalia > Primates > Lemuridae > Varecia > Varecia variegata. The sequence goes on along the minus strand of CM052450.1, from coordinate 12,972,350 downwards.
ATTAACAACAATAACAACAAAATGAAGGCTCAGAATAGTTGAATGACTTGTCCAAGGTCACACAGCTAGTAAATAAGTATAGGATAAAAATATACGAAAATGTTTGAATACATCCTAGTCTCCCTGGGTTCTAATTAAATTCCTCAATTTTAAATATAGTTGTTGTTTCACACACAGTTAAGGCTGTTATCCCCATTAGCAAGAAGCTGCTGTCCTGAATGCAGCTTTCGACATTTGCAGGGATTTTGTAATGATTAGATAGTTATGCTTTACATACGATTCCTCTTCCATTACATTTACCCAAGGAGGCTACATGCCCATAGACCCTAGCTTGTCATGAACTTGAAAGACTTTGTGACTTTTCTAGGTACATATAAGTTTTTGATATGCAACTTAATACAAAAAATACAATTTTGCTTGTGAAAGCAAATATTCTTCAATAGCAAACATAATCTGTTTCTTTACACTTTTCAAACAACAAGGCTGGGATAAGAAAAGCAGAGCTACGGCCAACTATAACAGGTGATAGTAAAATTTTTCCATGAACCATCGTGTCGGTATAAATCCCTAGCCTGACCTGGAACACTTTGGCCATTTTAATGCCAGGCCACCCTGGCTTATCTATTCCAAGTTAAATGTTCCCGAGGGGATTGCTGCTTCAGTGCAATGGAGAGAAGATCTACAGGGATTATTTTAAAATTTCGCATACATGAACTATGGTTTCAAAACCATGATATAATGAATTGCCTAGCCAAGCAACATCTTCACAGTTTAACAGAACACTGATACGATTTTCCACATGCTCAGGTTCAGAAAATAAACTCACTCTAATTTAGTCTTTTATACTTGATCGATAATCTGACATTGTTTTCATTGCCTACATGAAGATAATTAAGACGAAATAATTTTTCAGCTGTATAACAACCTAGTCCTAAACTACAGCTATATAGCACCAAGGAAAACAATAGATGAAGATACTCAGTTTAATCTGATTGCTATAGATAGCAAAATCTGATAATAGAGATCTCAAAGCATTATCTTTTTACTTGAATTACTGGATTTAGTTACTCTGTACATTGATAAGAATAACCACATTAATTTTCTTGATTTTATATTTGACATTACTGAAAATCCCATTTTAATCATTAACTGTGCTGAAATGACAGTTTTAAAGGAAGCTAATCTATGTAATTTAAAAAATATTTCATTTTCATTAGCATTTCCTCTTCTTTTTAAACACTAAACTCTTTTGCTTACATGAAAATGTAACTCAAAACCCACATTCTATACAAAGTTTTTCAAAATTATCTTATTCATCCATTCTCTAAAAGACTGATACAACCCATGAATCAACCCTAATTTGCATTAAAGTAGCTTGCAAATATTTGGTGTAACTTTACCTATATGCCTTATCTGGGTAGACTTAGCTGGATGAGGATATCTATTTAATCCTTTCCAGAAAAAGACACTATTGAATGCTAAGGACCCTGTGAATATTCCACAAAAGATCATCCACTGCAAATCAGTTTAAGTTGCTGACATAAAAAATAAAAAACAGTTGTTCATTGACCTCAGTAATTTTCAAGCCATTCTGTAAAACTCTGAGACTCTCAGTAAAGAAGATAGAAAAAATTGTGATATTTATGCCGTAACATCCTAGTCACACATTCTAGCACCCAGTGAGAAAATGAGGATGTAATATTAAAAGCCATAGTGTACATAAAATTAGGAAATTTTTCTTGCATCTTTTACTGTCAAAGTTCAGACAGTAAAAGAAAAACCACAGTAGGCATTTCAACAGGAAGAATTTAACATGACAAATTAACTCAAAGGGTGTTGGAGAACTGGAAGAGCAAAAATACTGTAGGAAGCAACTGCTGTCTCTGGAAATTGTGGAAACAAAGGAAGAGTTCAGTACATCACAGAAGCTCAATAAAGAGGCCCTGTGGGGCTGACACCCAGACCTCTAAGGAGTGGCAGGTAGTGGCTAGTGCTTGGTCTTCCAGGGTACACAATGGGGCTTGATCTGAGAGTGCCAGAAAAAGCCAGATACTGTGCCAACTGTCTATGCCAGGGCAAAGGGTCTTTGATAGGGTGGCACTGTCAGGAATAGGAAACAAACATAAGGATCAAATCCTTTCTGTCTCCTCCTATCTTGAGTCCCAGCCCCCACATCACAAAGAAGAGTGGGTTTAGAGCTGAGAGACAATAGCTTAATAAAGGGCAGAGAGGCTTAAGAGGGCTTTCATAACTGGATCATCAACCTCATCTCTAAAAAACAGTAACCTTTCTATAAAAGTGCATCCTATGACATTAGAAAGGGATTGGGTCACTTTCCTGATCCAATGATCTGTTGCTAATACCTAGTGTTCACCCCCTAACTACCCCGTAAACATTCTTTTCCTTGGCCTATAGCATCTAAACTATTTATCTGTTGTTCCTGGATCTAAACACGCATTCTTGACCTTTTAACATTAAAAGACAAATTATATCATCGTTTGTCACCAACAACACAGTAGTATTTTTGTGTAGATTGAATACATCTTTGGAATATATTGAAACTTTAGCCCTCTGTCTGGCCTTAGGGCTTCTTTGGCTTATTACCAGGTGGACAGGTGGATGGAAGGAGGAGGGGGAGATGCTTGCATGGGAGGGAGGTATGAATATGTGTGTACAATGAGGCCCAGACTGTAAAGAGAAACACAGCACAGAACTAGGCCAGAAAATGTAACCAATAAAAACAGAGCTTAAACCGGACATAACAAAGGACTTAAGTTTTCTTCTTCTTCTTCTTTTTTTTTTTTTTTGCATTAATGCTGTTGGTCTGATCTGTTATATGAAAACAAAACTATGGCATGTGAACCCATTTACTAAACAAATAGCAGCTGTAGTAAAACATCTGCTTGGGAAGGAGGAAATATAAACTCATAAAATCAAATGAAGGCAATGTGATTTGTACTTTCACAAATATGCGAATCCTAGACATATGGAGCAGTTTGTAAAAGATTATCAATCATTCTATTAAAAAACAAAGTGTGAAACAGGTAACATTATGATCTTCACATAACATATTAGCCAGTAGCTGAATAATATTTTAGAAAATGGAATATTTCTCAGGACTGAGAATAGCAATTAACATCTTCCTTGCAAAAAAGAAATTTTAAAAATATAAAATAGCAATTATATATAAAAATAACTATATGTGTATATTTATACTGTCACCAATAGTAAAATGACTGGTATAATACAATTGTACAAGATTAAATAAACAACAGAAGGAAAGAAAAATGATATGTGGAACTTGAAAAAGACATTTTGTTATATTATGCACAGACTTGCCTCCAATTTCATTAGAGCCACAATGATTTCCTTTCTGAGAATCAGCCATTAGAGGAACTCTAATAAAAATTTCAATGAAACTATGAAAGAGAAGAGAAAAGTAAGCAAAAGACTGGGTTTCATCCTTAGGCACCCAACCTGGAAGAAAGCAAAAGTCAATAAAGAAGAGAGCTTAAGTTTAAAAAAACAAAAAAAACAAAAACCTTCTGAAGAAGCTGTAGGCTATCTTCATCATAACAAGAAATCCGATTTTTTTGTTTATTTGCAATACTTAACTGCCCCTGCTCGCCTTCTCTTTGATTCACAAAGTTTAAGTTAAAACTAAAGAAAGACCTAATATATCCAAAACCAAAATCGCATCACCAGTATAAAGCAAATCAGAGAGCAGTAATAAATGTCAGAGCTGTAACAGCAAAGGCAGCAGCGAGATTCCTTTCCTCCCCTCCACACACTTAAAAGTGAAATACCTAGCTGTTATCTTGGTGCCTGCAGAGCCTCCCCATTGTAGATTCAATAATACAAGAGACTTCTTATCAGCAGCTGGGGTGACTGATTGGAGCTCTGATATGTTTAGACAATGCACTGTATTTAACTGAATTTACAGATGCCCCAACTCAGACGTGGTAGTAAACGCCAGAGACTAATAGGAAATTAAACATGTACAATGGACTAACTCCATTTGCTCTCCCACAGTGTAATGTGTTTAGTTAACTTACTCATAGTCACACTTTATCTTTTTCTCTATGGATTCTCTGGGATATGTTTCAAATTGGCCAGAGATTAAATCTTCTTTTCAATTTTTTTGTTGCCATTTTATGGCCGCTTTCCCTTATTATTGGCCACTCTTTCTCTTGCAGAGATAAGCTAAACAAGATGACCCTCAGTCCTACCCACCCCAACCCAATTATCAGATAGTCAGCAAGGAACGCAAGGGTACAGAAGATTCCATAATATTAATATTAATATAACATGAGAGGAACAAAAATCAGTCACTTATTTGAAAGCAATGGTGTATTTAACTCATTTGAAATTTAAATGTGAATGTTAATGTACCTGGTATGTAACACATACATACAGAAAGAGACAATGTGGGAGCAGCCTGCATAGGTCAGGTTGAGAATGATTTTAACTCTTCATTGTTTCATATATTTGCCAGCAAAAACAGCTTCGAGTAGACATGTGTCGACATAAATGTACAGCATAACTGTTGAGGGGGGAAGGAAAAGGTATCACTATGCTCTAGTACTTTTCATCTGGTTAACAGAGGAAGGTAATTCATCATTAGATAAACCCACAGATTGATCTGTCGATCTTCCAGGGAATTGCTGAAAGAGGCTGCTCACGGAGAACTCTCTCGTTATATAATAGCAACTGAATCCATCGTGGTTTTATTGTCCTTAGGAAACTACAAAGAATTTCTACATTCATGAAAGCATGTTACCTAGAAAGTATCAAAGAAATCTCTTGACTATTCGCATCACATGCAGACTTCTGAAAGGGTTAAAGACAGTTCCATCTGAATGCTGACCACTGTCCCTACACCCCCATGACCCTGGCCTTGAGAAGAGTGGATGGAGTTAGATGTTGAAAACCTGGCCACCAAGGCTGACATTAGTACGGGCATGGCCGTGATGACTTCTCTGACACTTGTTTACATGTATTACGTAGACAAGCAAGAATATTTTGGCAACAGACTAACTTACACAATAAAAGTAAATGAAATCCAGAGCCAGCACAATGGTCAGGAGAGGTGGGCAGAGTGGGCGGCTGAATGGCAATTTGTGTGCTTAAAATTCTAAAGAATGAAAGACACTGTGACATCTTTCCATCCAGTTGCATGCCTGCTTCTGAAATATCAATCCTTGGACTTTACCACAGAACAACTCTAATCTGATACGACCATGACCTCAATATTATTTTCTTCTCCTTTATACTCTATTTTCTCAGTTACTATTTTTACTGAGAACAAGAACTATTTTATCAGAAGTTCATAACTAATCAACTATAAATACTTAAAATGGAAAATAAACATGACTTTGATGATCAGATGGTAAATGCATGAATATCCTAGTCCTTGTAGTCCATTTCTTGAGTGGCATTTTTAAGAAGGATGGTACCAAATGAAAACACTAAAAGCACACGTAATCACATAAAACCACTAACAAAATTTATATAATTAAACATCTCAAAGTATTATCCCCCCAGATCAGAAGTGTACTCTGTTGAAAGAACAGGATGACATGATATCAAGGAGTACTAATGTCATTTGAAAATCAAGTTATAATCAAATAACCAGTGCTCAGTAAAATGGACTTCATAGTAATCATTTCTTTCTATAACTGAGCAGTCCAATAAATGTTACTTCTCTTAATCAGTTCTGATTGGTATTTGCTATATGAGACACAGACAAATCTTTGACCAATCTTTAATTAGTATCACTGATGAAATATTTATTCTTTTAATTTGAATTTAGAAACCCAATAAAGCCATGTTTGCATCTTTTATCAACTTAAATATTATCCTCCTTTATTGCTTTTGTCATGACTGCAGATTCTGAAAATGTTCTCCTGAAACAATGCGTATTTCATGTATGCAGAGTTACCCTGGTCTCATTGCTTTTAGGGCAAATATTTAATATAGGCATTTGGGTCATAAATTCATTTCAGTCTTCTTTCTGAGGGGATCATGAAGTAAATTTCCTCTAAGTGTCAAGAGAGAAAAGGAAGATATTTTTAGACATCCTAAGACCTTCTTAGGGAATCACAGATTCACTAAATCATAACCTAATCCTCCCTGGGGCTTCTGGTGTTCAATTCACAGAAGCAATCGAGCTGGACAACATCACTAGGCCCTTGTGCATGGAATGTGTGGGATATTCTAGTGCCCAGACACTGAACTCAGAAGCCAGTGTTCTATTTTTGGCTCTACTATACTGGTGAGTGGCCACCTTTAGCTTAACTGGTCTTTCCAACCAGAGGCACAGTTACACAGTTCCCAAGTCTGACGGTTCTTGGGGCTCTGACCTCATTTAAAATAGGTAGAAATCACCAAGCATATTATTAAAATCTAATGAAGCAATCAGATTGCACTGTGTTACAAAAACAGCTTTACCAATTTCCTCTAGTACACAGAACACCTCCAAAATTAGTGTACGCAGAATAATGTAGCAAAAAAAAAAAAAAGAGAGAAGGGATTATATCTTCTGAAAGAGACACAAATAAATGACATATATGTCTTCCCTATTGTTCAAAGAAGTCTCCGGTACACAAATATCTTTCCCAGTTACTGGTTTTGAATTTTCTTTCACCATCTCTTTTGCACTCTATGATCTCTGATGAAAGCTACCGCTTTGTAACAAATCTATTAAAAAATAGGTGTCTAATAATGTGTAGGACTTTAGAAGTTCATAAGAGCTGTGCTCATTAAACTGTTACACTTACTTCAATGGCACCATGGACCTCTGCTACATAGCACTTTCCTAGCTACATTTATTCTACATTTACTTATGAGATTATTTGATTTGTGTCAGCCTTACAACGTTAGATGATGAGCTCTTCCAGAATATGGATCACGCCAGCTTTTGTTTATGATTATAAACTTAAAGCCTAGCACAATGTCCGGCAGATTCACGTTCATCAAAGGAAGAGAACACAGACCTTTGCTCAAAGAAGCCAACACTTACTCTGTACTTGTCTCAAGAGAGCCTTTGATTGGATCCCATCTTTATCGACCCTTCACTGTTGTCATAGCTTCTGCAGCAGAGCCCTGAACCACAGGTGAGCACCGTCCCTAGTACTTCTACATTCCTACTTCTTTCTAGAAATAACAACATAATAAACCAGATTTTGTATTTTGGCAATACCTGTTTATGAAAAAATGCAAAGTGGGACCCCTAACTACATAAATCACATTTGATAAAATGGAATATTCCATGATTAACTAAATTATCTTAGCTAAAATCTTTAGAAGTAACTAGGCTATTTTTTTTTCTTAAAATAATCTGCCATGAAAAAAAAAGAGGGAATAGACATAAATATAAAAATAGTATTATTGTTGACACATCAGTTAACATATATGTTGTAGATGCTGGCATTTCCTGTCAAAATCTTCATTAGAAGTTAATTCTGTCAAACAAAATCTTGGCCTACAATTCTATTTGGTGGTGGCTGTCAGCTTGTATTTTGCACATTTCAGTATTATTTAAAAGCACTTTTCCATATTTAATATATGATGGCTTACTGTACCTTTCCACTGGCATTTATCACCTCTCAAGAGTGATCAGTCTCCACGAAAGTGAAGTTCATTGTCACAGAAGGGCCCAGCCCTCATTTATTTCTCCGTGCAGTATTTGGTAGAGAGCGGAGTGTACGATAGCAGGTGTGCCTTCAATTTAGAGGTCACACATTTTAGCAATAGAAATATCAGTTATTAAAATAGACTTGTAATCTTCAAGAACATAAAGTGCCCTTAAAGTCTAGATAATGGTGCAAAATTCAGTGCGAATATTTTCTTTTGCTCCAGGTTCCAAAATGATCCTAAAGATGCTGCCATTTCCCAAACCAGAATTTCTGTTGTTGGCAGGATAACATTGAGTTTAGAAAAACACAGGCCTACAATAGCCCCATCAACCAACTATATCCTTGCCTAATTTCCCCGTATCTGTAATAGGCTAAGTCAAAGCAGCTTCAAGCCTTGGAGGCATTTAAAGAATATTCAGAGGAACATTTTTTTTTTCCATTTGATTTAGCTTCAGCATGATAAGATCATCTGAAGCCTCTGATCATTAGTGTTGCAAGGGAGGTACACTGCAGTATAGGAAAAACAAGGGCCTAAAGTGCTGAATTTGACCTTCCTCACAACTCTGCCACCTACTACTAGCAGCTATGTGACGTAGGGGAGGATACCCAAACACTTTCTAACCTCAACTTCCTCATCTGGAAGGATACGAGGACAGTAAGTGCTACAAAAAAAGTCTATATATATATATATATATATATATATATATATATATATATATCCTATTTGTTGACAATATTGATCACTTATGTGCAAAGCAATGTCTTGAACTGTTTTATATGTATTAAGTCATTTATCCCTTACAATAAACTTATGAGAAAAAAGGAAAGGAAACAGAAGCATGTAGTGGTTTACTCAACCCAAAATGGCAGAACTGGGATCTACTCATCGTACAGCCTCTGATAGTTATAATTAACATTATGAATCTCACCTAGGACTGAGTTTGGCACACAGCTGATACTCCATATAAATGGTAAGTTCTATTTCTCTGTTCCTTGTGTTTCCTTTTCATATAAATCAATAGTCAAGATTCTCTTAGAGTAACCTGAAGAACTAATTCAATTGGTATAACAGATCCTAGCAGGGGGTCACCAGATACCAAATCTTATAAAAGTGTATATAAATATAAAGCAAGTATAACACACATATAAACACACACACACACACACACACACTCCAGTCAAATAAGCCTCCAAAGAAAGTCTCCTGGAATATCCACTGCCAATGAGTCTATCATCAATATTGATGGCACACAGACTCAGGTCACAAAGCTATGCTGGGTTTAGGGGCAGCGAGGGGAGGAGGTCAGACAAGAATAAAACTTACTGCCTGCCCTCAAGGGCCTAGAATCCACTGGGGGACTCTTTAATAACTCACTGTAATATATTTTGTGCTATGCTAGAGGTATGTAAAAAATCTTGTGGGGATGTAGAACAAGAAACAATTCTGGCTGAGGATTCACAAAATAGAATTGATTTCTTCTAGTTGAACTTCTCCAGGCAGAGATGAGGGTGAGGAGGCCATTCCAGGTTGAGAGAATGAAGGAACGGAAACATGGAGGCATGAAAAACATGCTATGCAGGCAAGTGGCTAAAACATATGGTGCCTAAAAAAGGCTAGGGAGATAAATTAGGTTCTAATTGTGAATGGCTGTATATATGACCACCAGGGAATTTGGACTTTAGCCTATGCAGTGCAAAGGACAGATGGGAGCAGAAGGCACCGAGGACATATAGACCAGTGGATTATTTCAGTAACCCAGGTGAGAAAGGGAAGTGATGTATGCTAAAGTGGCAAAAGGGATGGACAGGAAGAGATGGATTCAAAAGATGCCCTGCAGATAGAATCTACTAGGCTTAGTAACTGAAGAGATGGAGGGAATTAGGAAAAGGATGAATTCCAGGATGAGTCTAATGATAGTAGTACTTGATGCTCTTAAGACCTACTCTTGCTCACACAGGAAGGATGGAAGGAAGGAAGGAAGAGAAGGATGGAGGGAGGGGCAAGGGAAGAATTGCTTCCATTCTAGAATGCCATGCAATTTAAGTGGACTAGCAGATATCTTGGGTTACAGAGAAGGGCACCTAAAGGAGCTTGCTGGCAGCCTTCATCACTTCCCAAAATACATACCTAACACTCTTTACAGTTCCTCCCTCCCTCCTTTCTTGTTTCCCTCCCACTTCTCTGCAGTCTGTCCTAACCCCAGACAGATGAGCAGAGCTTAGCCCCACGAGGCGGGAAGAATCCATACAATCTGCCCTCCCATTTCACTCACGGCAACATTAGTGTCACAACCACAATTTACTTTACGCTCCTCACAATCCCATTATGAAAATCCAGGTTCTTCCCAAACTGCTTTGTGGGACTTATTTAACCTAAAAGCTCAGTGATGTTTACCTCTGAGCCTGCAGCAGCGCAGTGGAATAACTTAATAAATGGAAGTGGCAGAGACACCTTTACGTTTCCTATGCAAATACTGCTTAGAAAAGCCATTAATGGGAATTATGGAAGGGGAAAGCCAACTAAATACATGGGCCAGAATAAGCAGGATGACTCAACTGGCCTTCAGGGGCCTTCGCTTCTGCTGGTAATTTTATTAGAACCACTACCAGTGAAGAAATTTTTAGCTTTTAGAATTGAACTGTAAATTGTTTCTGCTTTCCACGGCATCTTAAAAGGAATTTCAGGGGGAATTTTTCTTTAGTTAGTGGAGTGATTCCCTGTGGACTAGGGGAAGTCTTTTGGAAATTTCGGGGTGACTGCTGGGATTTTTCCTGAAATGGAGTCTTCCTTGGAAATCTTTTAAAATATAAATTTTAAACTTTGTATTGGAAAATTTCTGTATAAAGATTCATAGCATCCTTCCAATTTTCTGTTTATAGGATTCATAAGAATATTATTGTAACAGTGCCATCTTATAATGATGAAAAGTGTTTCTACTTACTGTTATGAAAGCCCCTACATCTGCTTTAATCTCCACAGTAAGAAGTCATTATTTTAAAAACTACCAAACAAAGAAAGCGTTCTTGACAATTCTTCATAGCCCAATTTATTTTTGGCAGAGGTGCTATGAAGTTTTTCCTTTTTATTTATAAAAATATATTATTTGTGATTCTGGGAAATAGACTACAAAGGGATGTAGAAAGCACCTTAAAATATTTATCTAGGAGACCATGTAAAGCCTCATAGTAACTATTGTGATATAAAGTTTATCGTGTTTCATCATTACACCACTTATTTGATTCAAAATTGAGTGTGCCTCTCTACCTATACCAATTTTAACAAAATAGTATTTTACTGTTCACATCCTCCTTAGAAAATTCCAGGTTATGTTAATAATGCTAATCATTCACAGTGGCAATATAAAATCTCTTTTAACATATATTCTCTTCTGTTGCTTCTGTTGCATTCAATGTTCAAAGTAACCACACAGGCACATAAAAATAAACATATTTGAAAGATGATGGATATGAATAAGAGAACTAGGTTTAGTTTTCTGAGAACAGTATCGTATGCACAAAGCTTTTATTTTATAGTTAACCTTTTAACACAAAGAAGTTTCCTTGTGCTATTTTCCCTGCTTTGTCATAAGTTTCCTGCAAGAGTCTTTTCTTGGTTTGCAACTTTGGTGTCCTGGTAGGGCTGCGTTGTCCGGGCTGCACTAAACTGTAAGGGACTGTAAGTCCCTTCTCCCTGAATTCCACACCCTGCTTTACAAAAACACACCATTTTGCAGATCAAAGAGAGACGATTTATGCTTTCATCCAGCTGACGGACGATTAAATTAAAACAGATCAGCAGTGCGGTGCCTGGGCAGGTGGCTCCCACCACCACTGTCGGCCTCAGAGCGATTAAATTGTGGCGGAGATGGAGGGCCTTCCGCTCCCATTCCAGCACTTACAGATCAAACGGTGACAAATGAGATGTTACTGCTCTTGTAAAGCAAGGCTACAATCTGTCAAAATCCAACATAATTTGTGACCCTCTGTGACATCCTCTTTCTCTTTTTTTTTTTTTTTTTGACATTTGAATACAGTGATTGTAGTAGAGTCAAGTCCATTTAAGTGAATATAGTCAATTCTATCTAAAGGAATACAGCCTGTTAGCTCCAACATGGTAGCTGAATATATATCTGGTGAGTACTCCAGCGACCCTTTGTGTTAAGTGCATACCATTAACAATGAATTCTGATTTTTTCCAAGTTATATAATTTGATATCTTGACAGCCCAGACACTTAAAGCACTACTATTTGTTTTAAATGGCTTTATTTTATTGTTTAAATGTCAGTATCAAAATAAAGTAATGCATACAGTCTTGTCAGTGCCAGTGCAGGGGGAAGTATTCCTGTTGAGAAGAGTCTTGAAAGAGTTGGTTCTAAAAATGGACTCAAAAGTCAATTGCAATGTCTCTTGGCTGAATCCTTAAATGACTCATGAAACATATTTATACTGCATTTTCTGTTTAGCTGGTGCATTTAATAAAGCACTGAAGCATAAACAGCAAAGGAAGCTCAGCATCTTAACTTACTGAAGTTGACATTATTGCCAGGTTCTATAAATACCGACTATGGGAAAGAATTGAGAAGTGCACGACAGAGCCCATGGCCCAGGTAAATTAACAGACCTCTCGGTGTGTTTTAATTGTCTAATCTGCTAGATTATTAGAGGTGGCTTAGTCATAAAGGGGGAAAATCAAGAGACTGATTGAAGATAATTTCTAATATTTTAAACTACTAGAATGGCAGGGAGAGTTGATTCTCTCATGCATCCACTCCATTCAGACCTGTGTGGCCGTTACAAGCCTGTCACATCTCCGAACAAGCCTAGACTTTCTATTAATACTTCAAAGTGACGCAAGATCTTTCCCAAAAGATTTTTGTTGACCATAAAACTTCAGATAGGTTAGACCCCAACCTTGAGGGAAATCACTCTGAAATAACTTTGTTTACAAAGAATAAAAGTATATCTAGACACTTGGAGCACTTTTTTCCTAAAGAAATAAGGCTATACTTTAAGATTCTTGGGCATAAGATATTTTTCTTCTGCGTAGCACATTCTGTGATCTACATAAGTGGGTATGCTTGGGTTATTCAGCTCATCCTGGTCTATCTCCTTAATTTTGGGCTTGTTCACACACATTTATAGTAACTGTCCCATTTGATGTACAGTCTCTATTAATGACTTCGCTTCAGAAACCCAGCTAGCTCCAGAGTAGACCCCAGTTCATGGCATTTAGAAATAACCAGCTGGGACTGAAAAGTCACCTCCATTTTTTGGCACATGGTATTGTGACAGACACTAATCTACCCTTATCATGATGGACCTTCTTATCCTGTCCAGGCTTTAATGCCTGTCATCACCCTGTCGTTACCCATATGTGGAGAGGAAGAATACAGCCCATAAGACCTACAGACCTTGCCTACGTTAAAGGAAGGGGTCCCACCTCAGTCTGATCACATTACAGGAGCCACACGTCTGCTTTGTATGGCCAGGAAAAGGCATCCCATCCCCCATAAGAAGTCTCTAGGGCCTCTAGCCAATAGCTCCGTTTTGTCAGGGGTATATTAAGGTGGGTGCTGCAGTGGGTGATCCCAGGAGATGGTCCACCAGATCCCGGCTCCCGTCACTGTGTGCCCACAGAGACCCAGCGTGTAACTAGGACAAAGGTGTCCTAACCTGTGCGTGCAGTTGGCTTTTGTTAACAGTGAAAATCCACCAGGAGTTTGGGAGTCAATTAAAGGTATATGTTCTTCTCTGAACCAGTTGGAGGATGCGTGCACTGACACAGAAAATGCCTATCTGGTTCATGTCCTCTTCACGATCATTTTTCCCAAGTCAAAAAGTGCCAGATGACAAATTTTAGAAAGGTTGATTTCTACCCCACTTTCCTTCCATCTATTTCTCTACATTGTTTATAAATGCAAATGTGTTAGGACTGTGGGTTGATCTGTACCTATGGTGACCACAAAGGGCAGTCACTCGGGCTGGCCAGTTGGCCTGCGTTTGTTAACAGAGTATGCACTTCTACTTTTTGTGAGTTCTGTCTGGCTCCGGGTTCAGTGAAGGCCTTTGCCGATTTTATAGCCTGCCACAAACCACTGAGCTGATCTGCTCTCGCTTTCCTCCCTCTTCTCTCTATTATCTCTAAAAGCACTGCCTGCTTTTGATGTAGATTCTCTATTAGACACCAGGGATACAGGGCAGGTTTTCACCTTTGCCTGTAAGCACAAGGGGAGGAAAGAGTAAGGTGGTAGAAATATTATTAACTTTAAAATCTTCTCTCTACCTCCAAGATGAGAATAAATGTCCCCCATAGAGTCCCTGAGATATGCACAGACAGCTCTTCTTCCCCCATAGGAATCTCCTGTCACCTCGGGTTTTTTTCTTCTTTTTCTTCCTTTAATGGAATATAAGACTCCCAGTGTATGTAGAGATCTTTTCAAATGAAACTACTCTACTGCATCTGTCAGATGACGTTTTCGTAACAGAAAACTCATGCGATCTGTTTCTTTTCAACACTTTCAATGTTTGTTATATGATGTCAATTATATCTTCACTTCCCTTACCCTAACAATTTCCCAGAGTTTCATTAGATTGGCCAGCTAAACCTCACATACTCACATTTAACTTCTCAGGCAACAGAACAGGTGTGGATGAGTGGCTGATGTTAACCAAACCGAAGGCCACTTGAGAATGCCACTAAAAGAATAGTGGCTGAAGGTTATAAATGGGTGACACTATTTATAAAGCATAAACAAAATGTTTCATGATGTGTAACATAAAGCCCAAGCAGTCATATTGTTAAAACCCTGTTCCTGTGCCCAATGTCTACACAAATAGCAGCATGAACACATTATAATGAGCTGCTTTGTTTGGCCTCAAGCTAATCGCAGACATAGAAGAGGAAACATTTCCTACTAATTGCTGGTCTGTCTTTAGGAAAAAAAAAAAAAAGTTGGGGATCGGGGACTTACAATGTGAGGAAACATAGCAGGTTTTGAAAGAATCCATGTTATCTGGACATTCAGCAATGATCATATATTGCAGTACTTAAGTCCAACAATAGCATGTTGATAACAGGAATGCTAATCTCTTGGCCTTCACCCCACCCAGCACTTGTTGCTCCTGAAAGATTAATGTTATCTCTCTATTTAAGTAACCCACATATATGTCCAAAATTAGACTGTAAAGCAAGAGCCTGCTTGGCTAGAATAAAATGGTTTTTAACATCAATTTATAAATACTCTGAAAATGCAAGTCACTTTCCCGCAGCTGAATGGCTAATGCATTGTAAGATTTTGTGATACCCAGACCATGGGATGTCAGAAAGATTTAAGTTCACATCAACATGCATTTATTCTATGGTACAGCAATATGGAAGGGTGATGGCATGGATATTTTACAGTAATGCTTCAATATTAAAATCCCCATATTGAGATTCTAGAGTAACATACAAATTATATTTAACCATCAAAAAATTCATTGAAGTACTTATTAGAGTATCAGTAATAATAGTCATTAAACTTTTATGATCACTTAAAAGAACACTAAATAAAGACAGTTTAGCAAATGCCCTATTTACATATTTTAACAAGACTCACATAGTAATATCAAAATCACATTGAATTTGAGAGTAAAATTAAACTTGCCTCAAAAGAGCAGATATATTATGAATCTGCTCTGCTAGGCTTGCTTGTTTTCCCAATAGTGGGGTGAGTTGCACTGATTCCTTCACTGTCCCTTTTGGGACCAGCTATATTATACAAGAATTGATCAAGAGGGGTTCAATTTATAGATAAAGAACAGAATTAACTAAGCAGGCTACACAGGAACCGAATCTGCAACCTTAGCCTCATTTGGTACTGTGTTCTATTTTGCTCAGCTAAAAGCTTACAAATGTACCCACCTGATTTACATATATATAAATAATAGTCATATAACTATTCAGACATATGTATGTATACACATATGTGGCTTGGTTTCATTTTCAAAATTTTAGAATATCTATGCAAGTTCTAGTCCTGAAGCATTTGGATATATAGTATACTTAGTTGATTTTTATAGCATCTTCAAAAATTGTGATTCTCCAAATTTGTACAAAGCCGGGGTAGAGCATAAAACAAAAAAATTGGTGAGATTTGTTTTCTTTGCCTTCCATGTTTAAGGTTAGGAGTGATCGCTGTAAATTCGATGAACTTGAGTGAACAGTGGGTCGCTAGAAATTCTCAAAGAGAGATATATGTAGGCACTCAGGGAAGATGGGTGGCCTGGGGTCAACAACCAAGCCTTCTGAGAACAGCCGCGCCATTCACACAGGTCACTGTGGTTTCTTTGGGACATATGATATACCGGCAAACACATCCACTAGTACCCTGTAGGTTCTGTCAGAATTTGAGGCTCACGAGTGAATGGCAAATTAATTTGGCTTGGCATTCAGCTCCACAAAATAAAAAATGATAGAAAAAACTAATAATAAAAAAATCACACCAAGATATGAGTCCTTAGCTCTTTTCCTTGTTTAATGCATTTACAATATATCTAACGTTATGCAATCAGAGAAGTGAAAGACTTCCTAATATCATACAGTTCTGAGGTTTGGAGGGGTGTGTGTGTGTGTACACATGCTTAAGGACGTGTGTGCACACTTATATGTGTGAAAGAGGGAAAATTAGAGAAATCGCAGAGACTCTTACGAGCAGAAATTTATTAAAAAAATATTAAATACAAAATGAAAGTCAGATGATGTTTCCAGATGTTTCTCTACATAGGCAAAGAAAAGATACCATCAGAAATATCTAGGGCCACCTTCATTCTATTGTGGATAACAAATTCATCAAAAAGCCCATTATCTTCATTGTCCCTGCTTCCTCTCTTTGAAGAAATGGGAATTAAAGTCTCTTACCTTCATTGACTGTCAGTTAAATAGGCTTGAGCAACAATTTACATGGCAGTTGTAGGACCTTTACCAGTTAGGACATTAACTTTTTTCCTGCAAAACTGTAACTAATGCTAAGCCAGAAGTATTGCTATATTCTGAAATATACGCAATATGACAGAAGACAAAAGACGACAAGTAATGCATGGGCCCTCCTGAAGCATGCTTTACCATTCCAGTCCTATCTTTCGAGGTTAACATTAAAATCACAACATAGAATGTTTTGTTTTGTTGAAGAGTTAACAGATACCTGGAAACTGACTTGATAACTGACTAATCCCCAGAGTACACCCAATACCCGTGGCCGGCAGACAGTCAAATTTAACTAGAAATACCTGGTCGGCCAAATATCTTGAGATGTTTTTAAACTGAAATGCTCATTCTGTGTGAATTAGAAAAGCACTGAGTCAAGAAGATCCATAGCATGCAATTTCTCCACCTGTGGTTCTTTTCAATGTTTCAAAGGTAAAAGTTAATCCTCTTGACATTAAAAATCTATCTGAATACATGTAGAAAAGAATTTTTCATATAACTTAGGAATCCTCCATTCTATAATAGCACACAGTATGTCACAGTGTTCAAAAGCCTGGGCTCCCAAGCCAGTTTCTGGGTCTGAATCCCAGCTCTGGAACTTATCAGCTATGTGATTATGATCAAATTATTTAATATCTCTGTTCCCAAATTTTCTCATCCACAAAATGGGTTGAAAGGAGCATTGAATTCATAGCATTGTTCTGAGGACGAAATGACTTAATACAGATAAGCACCTATAACACATGGTCAGCTCTAATTGTAAACCATCATTATGACCTAATACATTTTAGTCTCCCACAACAGGACTGATTTGCTAGTTTACATAGTGTGCTGCCCTCAGAGAATCCCATTTATTCAGGTTTTTATCCACTCACTCATTCAATTGTTCATTTTCTCAAAAAGCATTTGGAGAAGGACCCACCCCTACAGAACTAGTAAACCAATGAAAAGAATTAGTAAGGCCTCTTCTTGAAAATAAGCATGCATTTTGGTGGGCTGGAGTAATTGAATTAATATAAGCCAATCCTCTCTTCACTTCTTTTTTTTTTTTTTTTTTTTTTTTGAGACAGAATCTCGCTCTGATGCCCGGGCTAGAGTGAGTGCCATGGCGTCAGCCTAGCTCACAGCAACCTCAAACTCCTGGGCTCAAGCGATTCTCCTGCCTCAGCCTCCCGAGTAGCTGGGACTACAGGCATGCGCCACCATGCCCGGCTAATTTTTTCTATATATATTTCTAGTTGTCCAGATAATTTCTTTCTATTTTTAGTAGAGACGGGGTCTCGCTCTTGCTCAGGCTGGTCTCGAACTCCTGAGCTCCAACAATCCTCCCGCCTCGGCCTCCCAGAGAGCTAGGATTACAGGCGTGAGCCACCGCGCCCAGATTCACTTCTAATTTATTCACATTACATTGTTTTAACAAAATGAATAAGGGGTTTATCACTTATATGTGATCCAGGAAAATGCTTAAGATGTATTTTATTTCACCTGGAGAAAAAAAAAATGGAAGTCTTTACAAGAACGTACTTTCCTGAAAGGTGGTAATCTCCCTTCATCCCCTATCCTTTGATCTGTGTCTATAGTTGCCATTTGGAGCATCTCTTCTACTTAAATATTCTCCATTTTAAGAAAACAGTTCAAGGCAGAACAGTATTTAGAATGATGTAGAGAAGGGGACTGATCTCTAAACAAGTTTGGCTTACCAATCTGAAATCTGCTATCCCTTGAGAAAATATCAATATTGACATCATGTTTGGACACCAGATGTCAAGATACAGGGTGTTTTCCAATGAAGATTTCCATCCCGTTTTGCTTTTACATCGGCCAATGAATATGGATAAGATCCTGGAAGCAGCCCTGGGTATGTATCCACAGCAGAAACTGAATGTAAGTGGCACATAAGTGATATTTATGGATAAAATTTTGCTTACTTATTCTAGGCTAACACACTCAAAGTAATTCATACTAACCCTGACCTACCCCTATCCAAATGGGCAAAAATCCAATTTCTTATCCAATTTAAAGAACTTTCTTTTCTTTATGTTGGATTGGAAAATTATGCCTGTGTAGCTCATGGCACTACTAAAAGAAACATCCCAACGATATGTGCGTAAAAGACCTTGGACGAAGAGGTGCACTATATCAAGGGCCACACACAGTAATTATTTTTGTCAATTCCACACATCTCATCAAAAAGGTGGCCATTGTTTGCACCTTTGTATTTTGTTGCTAGGTGAGCGAGAGGGAGATGGAGCAAGATTTTGACCCACATGTTTGGGGGATGCAATGATAAAGCCACGCCACTTAGGAGAAAGGATTCCCTCAGATATCCCTCATCTCTAGTCCACATGTGAAGTTCTCAACGACCCCACTTCCACGCTGTCATCTTGAGGAAGCAGAATGTCCCATGACTGACCAGGTCATTTGGGGCAGTTCATCAACCACGGAAGACACAATTTGACTGTCTAAGTCACATTGGCTTTGCCGTTCAGATCCACAGACTGATGGCATATGGGGGTTAATCCAGGGCAACAGATGGCTCCACTGAGCTTCCTGATGAAGCGATTATTGCTCCTTCCAACAATATTCCCAAATCCAGGCAGGCACGGGGGTCAGTTAATTCTGCCTTAGGAATGTTTCTCAAGTCCATGTCTTTGTTCCTAGTTTCACTGTCACCAACCTCGTGTGGGACCCTCACTGTTGGACAGTATCTGCAGTGATATCCTCACTAGACTGTGCCTACACGTCTTTCCATTCTCCCATCTAAGACACTTGTGCACCCATGACTTCCCTACACAGAGGCCTGAACTGGATGACTACTGTCTACAGGGCAAAGATCTGGCCTGCAATTCAATTCAAGCAACACCTCCCATGACCTGGACCTTACCTCCAAATTCAGCCTTTTACAAAAACTTGGCTCCAGCCAAAATGATACTTACTATACCTTGAAAACACCACGGAAGTTATACTTGTGAGACTCTGCTGACCACAGTGACCTCAATGGAGAAAGTCCTTCCTCTTGATCTCTGCAGTTCTAAGAACAATTCTTTAAGAACAGTAGAAATTCTACTTCTAAAGGACTTCTTAAAACACTCTGGTCATCTTTAATCAGTTCAGCAACTGAGCTCTGATAGCTGGCATCTGCCATATTTATATGGAACCTTGGCTATGCGTTCTTTTTTTTTTTTTTTTTTTAGATTTTTTTTTTAATTTCAGCATATTATGGGGGTACAAAAGTTTAGTTTACGTATATTGCCCTTGTCCCCCCTCCCGCCCTGAATCAGAGCTTCAAGCGTGTCAAAAAGGTTAGGGACCACTGCTGTAAGCAATATCCCTACATTTTGAGAACAGAACACACTACTGTAAAATATTCCCTGCCCCTGCTCTACTGGCAAAGCAGAAAAGGTACCAGTGATAAAAGCTCTGCTACTGAGGGCTCAAGGAACTTGAAGAGCTACTTTATCAACTTTGAGTGCGTAAGGAAACTTAGAACTAGACAGGGGCTTATAAATACTGACAAGGATAACTAGACCATGTAGCACTGAAAATTTACCCATGTCATACTAAACTATTAACCTTTCTAGGAAACATAACCCTCTGAATGGTGTTAAAGTTAACAGTGACTATATATGATAAACATACTGAGGATTTGCTAGAGTTGTATACAGGCTGGAATGGGCATAAAGAGCTTGTATGTGCACGTATTGCACAACACACAGAAACACAAAGAAATGTAGGACAAAGACAGGTCTACACGGAGAGCAGATATCTGTTGTGCTCAAGGGTATATATTCATGTGGCTCAAATGTGCTATGCTAGCAGGATCATTATTTACGACTCAAACTCTACTAGCCAAGTCCATATCCTCAGAAGAATAATATTTGGAAAATATCTGGAACACTTTTCTTTTCTCCAAAATATGCTAAACAATTATCATTCCCACTAAGATCTAGAAAAAAGCCTAAGGAGGCATAAAAAACCCATGAGTGACCACCAAAGACTGGCCTTGATCTCTTTGTCCCATAAATCAAAGGCAGTAGGATGTTAGAGCACTAAAAAGCTGAAGAGGAATAAATTCCTAGAACCATGAATAGAAACTTACCTTTGCTCATTTCCAGCAATACTGTGAGTTTCTGTTACTGTGTTCAATTATCAGTGCAAAGATGAAAGAGCATTCAGATACTTAACAGTGTCTAATAATAGTAGACAGTTTAGACCAGAAATAATTCCAGACCTCTAAGAAACCTGTCAAAATTTCCCAGACGTAAGAAACAATGACCTACGGTAGCCTGTGGTCATGACCCTGAGGTCCAAGTGCTAACTCTAAAAAAGTGCCATGAGATATTTGGTGACAGCTGATCAAGACATCATTTTTACACCCTATCTGGAACAGATAATACACTTTGAAATGAATATTCAGCATACTTGCCTTCAATACCACATTCACACAGAGACACAAGAAAAAGAATGGCATTCTTCTGGTTAGGCTATTCGTGAATCAATACATGATCCAACTTTCATCTCTATGCTACTGCTCTCAAATACATATCTCTGTTCCTGAAATGCTCACCCATATTCCAGCTTCAAATTTTTAATTGCTTCCAAGTCATTTTTATTTGGAGACCTCATTAATACCTAAAAATCCAGCACATCTTAACTAAACTCCTCAGGAATCCACGTTCGGTACTTGTCAGAGGACTCAGCTCACAGGACAGAGAAAGCACTCTTAAATATTCATCAGGTAAATTGCTCTTTCTTCTCATATCAGCTTCCACTCTCAAATTCCCCAATTCTGTTTCTTGCCCACTAGTTTCCTACTTTGTGTCTTTGAAATAATTGAGTCTTATTAAGTTGTTCCCTTCTCTGGACCCTCATTCAAACACTCACCAAATATCACAATTCCTTCTTTACAAACTGTCAGATTTATCTCTGTGAATGCTACAACACTCAGTGATCACCTTACACCTGGGCCAATAAAACTGTCACCTCCTTTAGCACAACTACCAGCAATCCCCTTCCCCTTTCATCTGATCCTAATGATTAGGATTCATAAAATAATAGCTTTGCTCCTGTCTCAGAAAACCCACACTGGCTCAAAACCGTTGCATCAACTCTAAACCACTGCATCTGTATTTTAATGTCTCTCTAAACTGAGTCTACCCTCCCTATCAATCCTCGTCACCTACAGAATGTTTCCAGAACACCGTTGGATCACACTTTTGTCTTGACTACTCTTAAGAAAACTCTTCACTGATGCTCTGTTGCCAAAAAAAAAGAATCTATATTAACACTTGTTCTCCATGAGGTTGATCCTTACAATACTGTCTAGCTTCTATTTTTTTTCTTTTTCACCTGGAAACATTGCACTACCCTACACAAACACCAAATTGCAGGTGTTTGTGGCTAAAGATGATCATGATGATCATGTAGGAGGCAATACACTACAGTGATTTAAGATCCAAACTCTGGAGTAGACTGCTTGGGTTCAAATTCCAGCTCCAGCACTTAGAAGTTAAACGACCTCAGCAAGACTTTTATCTTTTGTGTCTCGGTATCCTCATCTGTAAAATGAGGAAATAATAATATCTACTTCATATGGTTCTTGTAAGAATCAAATGAGCTTATATATACATATAAAGTGCTTAGAAGATGTACAAAGCACAGTTGATAACACAGTTATTTTTAGTTATTATTATATTTGTTAGCCACTATTCATTGTCTCTCTCTTTCTGGTCCCTGTATCTCTTCCTGTCTCTGTCTCCATCTCTCTCTGTATGTCTCTCTCTCTCTCCTCCCTGACAGTCCAGATTGGAGGAAAAGTTGTTCATGCTCATTACTTCTACATCTCATGCTCTTCTCAAAGTACCGGTACCTGAGCTCTGCCCATGCTATTCCAAAAAAACTGTTCTTGCCAAAATCAGCTTTGACCTCTTGTTGCCAAACCCTGTGATACTTTAAGTTCTTTCAATGGACCATTCTATAGCTTTTCACATTTTTTTTATCACTTCCTCCTTAAATCTCCATTCCCTTGGCCTCTGTAAGATAGCAATTCTTGCTATCTTATAATTCTTTTATGTCCCTCTTATTGACAGAACTCTTTAGGGACAAGATCCATACCTTATTCATCACTGTATCCCCAGTTCACAGCAGAGTAACTGGCACATAGTAGTTGTTCAATATGCATTTATTAAATGAATACATGAATGAACCTAACTGCAGTCCTCAATGCATAATGGACATCATCATAGTATTTTTGGTCTAAAAAAATAAATGTGTAAATTCATGATTAGCTTGCATGATAATATAATGTCTCAAGAGAAAGATATAATCTCAAAAGAATTATAGTGCCATTCTGTCCAATAAGGAAGAACTGATGGTAAAAATATTGGTGGGTATGGAAGTGAAAGAAACCTCAAGGCTAAGTGATCATATCATCTTGAAGTTTATAATAGTGGAGAAAGGTGATGCTAAGGGTGCTCATCCACATACCTTAGACTCCAAAATATGTACATATATATATGTACATATATAGTTCTTTAAAAATTCAGAATGATGTTTATGTCATATCAAGAACTATAAAACTGCCCATACACCTTGACCCAGTTTTCTCTCTCTCAGGAATTTATCCTAAAGGAATTATTCAAAAGAAAAATGCTATAGAAATATGTAGGATGTTCTTATTTATAATGAAAAAAAAACAGAAACAAGTGATCCCATGAAGAAAATAATTAGGTGAATTATGACATTAATTTTAATGAGATGGCATTTTAAAAAATACAAAAGTATATGTAAGAAATAATTTATATACTATAACTATAAAATATACGGGTGAATACATGGATCATAGAGAAATAAAAATAAAGGTTATATTTGCTTTCAAAGTGGCAAAGTTAAAAGATTAAAACAGAATGACTCTAATAGGGAAGTTAGTTTTTAGATATCTACTTATGTTTTCATAGATTTCAAAAACATAAGATCATTATGTTTTTAACATAAAACCTAATGCCTTAAAAACACTAGATTCATTATGTATTAAATTCCCAACAATTTCAAAGGGAAGAAGAGAATGCAGTATCTTCAAAATCCAGTGTGGCTAATGGTAATGTAAAGTGATCATTTATTGAGTATCTATTATGGACTAGGTCCTTTAAAACATTTTATCTTTAACCTGCATCCACACGTTTATTGTAGCACTATTCACAATAGCCAGGATATGCAATCAACCTAACTAACAGATGAGTGCATAAAGAAAATGTGCTGTACACACACATACACACACACACACAATGGAATACTATTTAGCCACAAAAAAGAATGAAATCCTGCCATTTGCAGGACCATGGATGGAACTAAAGGTCATTATGTTAAAAGAAAGAAGCCAGGCAAAGAAAGACAAATATCACATGTGGAAGCTAAAAAACGTTGATCTTATGGAGGTAGAAAGTAGAAGACAGTTACCAGAGACCTGGAAGGCAGGGGGAGATGAAGAAAGGTTAGTTAATATACACAAACAGGAATAAGTTGAAAGATAAAAGGAATAAGTTCCTAGTGCTCAACAGCACAGTAGTGTAACTATAGTTAACAACAATATATTGTATATTTCAAAATAGCTACAAGAGAAGATTTGAAATGTTCACAACACAGAGAAATGATAAATGTTCAGGGTGATGGATATCCTAAATGCCCTGATTTGATCATTACACATTGTACACATGTATTAAAATGTCACATGTACCCCATAAATATGTGGAATTAGTATGTATCAATAAAAAATTATTTTTAAATATTAAAAAAATTATCTTTCATACTTACAATTACTTTACAAAGTAGGTACTATTAATTCCATTTTATGGATGAGGACACTGAGTCTTAGAGAGGTTAAATTTCTTATCCAAGGCTCAAAGCTACTAAGTGATGCAGTCAATAGTCAAACCCAAGTATGCCTTGGTTCTGGCCTAGAATGTTGCTAATATACCATCTGCTGCAGGCCATTTCCTCACACACTTGAATTTTAACAAACATAACAAAATTAGAAGTAAAGGGATGGAAAATGACAAAAAAAATTCAAAAGGAAAAAAATTATAAATAAAAAATGCATATTCCCAAATTAGCCGAGGTGTATAAAAGACGTAAAACAACAAATGTCTTCCAGTCTGTTTTGTCTTGTTGTTCATTTGCTTAGGAAAGATGGCCATGGTAAGTATGCACTCATTTCCCACCTCCCTCCACAAGACAACTAAAACTCAAGGCAGTTGCTAACCTGAATCCCAGCAGTGAGGGGATGGGCACATGCTCAGCCAATCAGAACCCCCTGCCTGATCTCTGAATAGGGAATGAGTGTTGAGAATTTATTCCAGGACCACCTGCTGCAACATCCAGTGCCTGGTGAGAGCAGCTCCTTTGGTGGCCAGAGCAGTGTCCTTACAGGGATGTTCCTGGGCATTAACTTAACTGTGGTTCAGTCACTTAGCTTCCTGCAGTCCCTACCCATTCCCTGAGCCTGTTTCTTTGGTATTTCCATTGATTGTTGAGCTACCGATCTTGCTGCCCATATCTGGCCCTTTTCTGTTTAAGTTAACTAATGTCAATTTTTATTGATTGCGAGAGTGTAACAGAACATATGGCCAAGTGATAGTAAACCATTCTGATGCTGTTTTTTCCCTGTTTCCTCCATCAAAGAGAATGATCCTCTAGCTAGAGTGGGGCAAAACTGCATAAACCACAAAATAAAATAATAAGAGAGCATCTACACACTTTTATTAAAGTCAAATTTCTAGACCCAGGGAAATCACTTCCAGACTACTAGAATAATGCACTCATGAAACTAAAGAAGTACTTTCCTTAATCTTTAAGAAATCATGATAATAAAAGAATCCCATCTGCAGGTGTGATAATGTCTAGATTCTTCGGAAAAGGGGAAATAGAAGATTTTAGAAACTACACATCCTGACGTGCATACCTTACCAAATTTTAGAGTGAATTAGGTTCACAGTCCCAGGAGGAAGCATGTGCTCACTCAAGCACACAACAGAAACAATAGCTGTCTTTTGGTGGTGAATTTTTCTTCCTCCTTCTATTCTGTATTTCCCACATTCACTTTCTATAATGAATATAGTTAATCCTTTTAAAATGGAAGAAAAAAATTAAAGGTCAAATGATATCATACCATAAAAAAAAACCTCATATCCTTTTTTGACAGGGCTATTCTCCTAGTACATGAGTGGGATACCACAGACATCCTGATAGTACTTTCAACAAAGTACTAAGTAAAATCCACATGAAAATCTTGTGGAAAGACGGAAACATGTAGAGTAGATAAGAGTAAATTTAGAAGAATTTGAGGCTGAATGACACTAGAGTTAGGCAAACTCACAAATGTAAAGTTCAAGATTAGCCTGATAAATCAATCAGGTAAGTAAAGAATACGAGAGTCAAAACTAGAAAATAATTCATGAAAATACACCGAAGGATTGGAGCTGATGAGGTTAATATTAACAGCATGAACAGCATGGGAACAGCTACTGTAATATCAAAAGCAGCCAACAGATCTGGGTGGGCAATATTTAGTCTTAAAGCAGCACTATTTTGTGCAGGTCTGAGAACCATCATTTTAAGAGGGACAATTATTAAGTAAAAAATAATGAAAGGAAGGCAACCAGAATTAGGGGTCTGAGATCAGTTTTAGGGAAGAACTAATAGCCTAGAAAACCAAGAAGGGGGAAAAATAAGCAATTTCTGATTTTTTAAGCACTGACATACACACAAAAGAATGACTCTACAAGGCAAAAGTAGGAAGATCAGCTAATGTGTAAGAGAAGCAGTAGAGTTATTTATCTTCGAAAAAGAGTCAGGGCATGGATAGACAAATAGGTTGGAATTAGAAGTAGCATCAGCGTACTGTAAGTTTATTCCATGGAGCTAAGGTTTATTTGTCTATATCTTCGTGCCCAGTGGCTCTGCCAGAGCTTAAAAGACTTAAACAGCATAAGAAAAGCAGTAGTTCTGGGGTTTGTGACCACTAATGTATATTGAAGGGCAAGGAAACCCTATAGAGCAGATTTTCCAACCCACTGTCAAGGCACTTGTTTTCCAGAACTGGAAGAAATGTTACATATGGTTACAGTTGCATGATTTGATCCAGAAGGTCTTGCTCCTTGTGGATGTCAATCATAAATAAAACACTTCTAATCTATATAAAAATAACTACTTTGTGGCTATAAATTATTAAATTTTATCTCTATACTTGGAAATCTCTTAGTTTGTAGGTGCCATTTTTTAAAATTTACAAATTTCCTGGTCACTTGTAATCCTTTCTCTCTCACCACTTCCTTCTACCTCTCGCTCCCCACTCACCCCACCCCTGAATTCCCTTCCTTTTCTTTTTGGTAACATTGTGTCTGGTTCTTACTCTCTCAGATGCCAACTCAGCTCCCTCAACCCCTCTCACTCCTGTTCTACTTCCACTCTGCTCCATCTAGTGGAATGTTATTTTTACAGTGTGGTGCCAGCTTATACAAAAAAAAAAGTAATACTCGGCTATGCATGGTTAGGAAATAAACACAAGAAACAAAAATCTGTACAAAGGTATGGGAACTTTTACTTTGGCTGGATACATTAAGTCCCATTTTCCAAATACCTAGACAGAAACCTACAATTCTGACAGCACACTAATTTGAAGAAAGTGGAAACACATTCAATCCAATAAAAGCATTAGGCTCAATAAGGGCTATTCCATCAAGAAATAAAAAACAGGCAAATGATTATTTTCTCTATTACGGAAACTTTGTTAGTACGGTCCTGTTATTATAAATTATTTTATAATTGTAAAATATGCTCTAGGAATCATTAAGAAGTTTTTTTTTTCTGGTACTGGATGATAAAAGTTTAAAATATTAGGAAAATTAAAATATTCCTATGCTTTGTTTATAGAATTTATAGAATGCTAAACTATGTTTGGAATTATGTGAAAATTAATTTTATCCCAAAGGCATAGGTATGGTTCTTTGGAAAACATATATATTCCTCTATGAAGATAGTTATTTTACAGTGTTCATAGGCTATGAACTACACCATAAGCCTACAGCTTGATAGTGTATTTTCTTCAGATATATTCTGATTAATCTAAATATGATGTCTTTATGATTAAAAAATGGATTTTTAGAGCTACAAAGGATCTTGGAGTCTATATTTGCAAATATTAATTTATGCCCTTTCTATACTCATAGTGAACACTCTGCTTGTGAATACAAATTAACTCTGTTGAACCTGACAGGATCAAATCTTAAAGACTCAAGCGAAAAGCCAATTTGGAGTAGACTCCCTTATGGTCTTACTTCTGGAGTTGAAAAGCACACGACTGGCCCCGATTATCATCATCATATAGATAGAAACTCCTATTTTAAAATTTGATTGGAGACAGAAAGATCATAGAAATAAACTAGGAATGAAAGGAATAAAATTCATTCTGAAAATGACAGCAAGCATGCCAAAACTACTGGCTCATTCATTTGTTCTTCAAGCTACAGCCACAGCATCCTTCCTAAAACATAAATGGAAACTGATCCAAAACAAGAAAGAATAAAACCTTCAGAAACTCCTCATTAACCTCAAGCAAAGTCCAAAACCCTTAAATAGATTTCAAGATCCTTCATTATCAAGTCCTTGACTCCATTCTCATCACCAGTGACCTCCTCTTGGCAACACCCATGACCCTCTGGCCATTCTTAGCAACTTTCATTTCCTCAAAGGAACAAAACTCTCTCTAGGCCTCTGAGCTGATGCATCAACTGACCTCTCCACTTGGAACACCTGCTCTCTTTCCCCCAACCCTTCACTAATTAATGTCTGCTCATTCCTCAGGTCTCACTTTGCACATCACAAGACTAGGACAGATGTCCCTCCTGTGTGCTCCCATGCCACCTTGCCACCACCACCACTCCCTCCCCACCACCAGCTAGACAGTAAATTCCTTAAACTCCTGTTCACTGTTCATCCACATTACCTAGAATACTGGTTGGAACAAAGGAAGCCATCAATACACCTCTGCTAAACGAGTCAATGAATAAAGGAAGGAATGAAACAAAGACACCAGGGAAACATCAGCACATAAACCAATGCGCTGACTGTGGACATTTCAGGGTTCAGTTTTATTAAATATAAAAGTGGGAAGGAAGAATTTTGTTTTCTTAAACATAATGTATAAAAGCCACAAAATTTTGCTCGTTGGGTGTATATGGATATAAGATACCACTGTGAGAAGCAAATTTAAGACATAGTTAGTGAGTTAAGTCAGAATGGAATAACTCTGGAAGATAAGTAAAATTTCCCTATTGGACTTATTAGCTCCAATATCTAAGTCACTCCCTGGGGAGAATTTGGCTCTTACATAGGAATGCTAACTTTTTTTTCACCAGAGCAGAGTCTAATCAAGTGTGTAAATGCTGCAATACACCAAATGGCAGAGGAGAATTAATGTTCCTCTTGTGAGTTACTGAAGTGTCTTACCACCAAGAAGTAACTTAGGCACTGAATAGAACAGGGATCATTAGAAACAGATATGCAAAACTTATGAACAGAAATACCCTTGCTTTATGTAAAGGTTAGAATTCAATGATTGTTTTTAGGTGCCCTTGAGGTGGAGACTTAGGTAAAATACCAAGTCTTACCCACAATCACAGGGCTCAAAGTGAGAAAAAACAATAGCAGTTTATAATTCCCGTGGTTGTCTATTGTTGGCTTCTAACACTATTTGAATAATGTTCTCATTTTAGAGATTCT
The DNA here is from genome assembly GCA_028533085.1 of Varecia variegata. Classification (NCBI taxonomy): domain Eukaryota; kingdom Metazoa; phylum Chordata; class Mammalia; order Primates; family Lemuridae; genus Varecia; species Varecia variegata. The sequence goes on along the minus strand of CM052450.1, from coordinate 12,942,973 downwards.
AGTATGTTAATTCTTCCCTTTTAAAAAAGGGCCCCAACTACACAGCAATTTTTGAGGCCAATTACTTCCTCCAAAACCCCACAAAAATGAAAACTCTGACACCACCATTATAAGCAAAATCCTGGTGAAGTCACTGAAAACATCAGGCAAATAAATAACTTGACTTTTAAGCAAGTATTTCTTTTTGCTAATAAAGTCAGGATTAGATGTCTTTAAATAAATACTAACGGAAGTGCTATAAAAAAAAAAATTGCTTCATGACAGCAACTTTTGTGAATTTTGGTTTGTAACTCATCAGGTTCTTTCATTCTCTGTGATCAGAAAGACTTCAAAGTCCTAAATCACCATCATAACTTATCAGCTCGAGTTATTTTTCTCTTCCACCATAGAAGACTTTGGAAGTCCCTGTCCACCTGCTCATCAGATTTCATTTTGGCAATTTTTGTCACTGTTAGTAAAACTGACACACACACGTGTGCACACTCATGCACACATTAAATCTTATAGGGAAAGGCTTCTACCTCTGCCAAATTTCAGCTGGGAACAAATTTTTATGGCCAGCTAATAAACCTGCTGAAAACAGGGGTTGATAATGGAAACCCTCCGGAGCCCTTAACTACAGTGTGCACGGCTATAATAAAAAGAATTAATGCAGTCAATTTGTACTACTGTTCTCGGAACAAAAAACCCTATTTCAACCACAGTCTTTTCAACAGCTGATTGGCAGCCCTGTCCATTTCCCCTCTGCAGTGTTGTCAGGAGTCTTCAACATGATAATGAGCCTGTCACCATATTCAAATAGCCCTGTGACAGCATGTTTTGTGAGTGTGACGTCCACTGCAAAGGGTCTGTCAAAAAGCACCTTTCAGAAAATGAAAAGAGAATGCTTTCCTGATGATAAACCTAATTTCTCCATAGATAAAAGAGTGAGATTTTTCATCAGATTTTGTCAGTGTTGTGTTGCATTTATCTCTTCAAATGTTCCTGTTTTCTTTTTTTAAATATACATAAATTTAGATTTGTCAGTGACGGGGGGCGGGGGGAAAATGATGATGAAACACATTTTCTGTTCTAGGAAGCTGAGTCTAACAGGTTACCACAGAGGGAAAAAGGAAACAAAAAAAACCTGACACTTTTTATCACATTAAAAACTGGCAAGAAGAGTAGGAAGCTAACTTGTTACTAGTCGCCTAATAAACTTCCAAGTGTGGAACTCGGATTCTCTATGCTCCATCTGCTGAGGCCAATTGCGTTCCCAAAAATACCCACAGAAGTTGCTATGTTCGAACTGTGTCGCCGTACAGTCACTTCCTCGGTGCACAAGGAAATCTGTGACCATATGAATAGCAAGGAGAAAGCTCCTGCTTCAAGATCTGAGAGTTACTTATGACCTTGGTAAATTGTGTGTGTTTTCTGAATACCAGAAAAATGTCTTTTCATCACATTTCAACACATTAAAGAATTTTGTGTGTAACTAAGATGTTTGAAAGTACTACTGTTAAGGGAGAAAATAATGTGTTTTGAATTATGAAGGATTATGTTATAAAAAGCCCAGGTTCTCTAGAGCATTGTTTAATTCTCTTCCTTTGTTCTTCCCACCAATGTAGACCGAATCTGTGTGTTCAATGTGTTCAGTATTAATATAAAACCTTAATTCAGGTACTTTCTCATAAAGGATATATGTATGTGTATAAGAACATGTACATCCATATGAAATACATATCATGCATATATATTATATATGTATATAAAATGTAAAATACATACATTTGTACATAGGAACTTATATACACATATGTAATACCTATACATATGCACACATACACACATAGTGGAAAGAATGTGAAAGTGTTTATTTTTCATGAATCTTATATTTTAATAAAATTCACACACACATGTCCAGGAAAACTGGGACACTCTCTGGCTTTGACAGTGGAAGAGGTGGAAAGACGATGGGGTGAGGAGGCAGGGGGACAGGACGCCAGCAGAGAACTGTCATTCTCTCGCTCCTAAGGTGCCCTCAATACCACCGAAAGCAAATAAACACACACAGGAAGTCCCAAAGGCTTCTAAGAAAGAAAACATAGGTAGAAATTTAAATCTAATGCCTACTTTATTTCAGGCTCTGTAACAATAAAAGAACCCTGTATTTTAAAAAAACATATGCTCTGTCCAGTATATTACTATGTGATATAATTCATTAATATTCCCATATTAAACTATATCCAAATATTTTTCAAAGACATTACAAAACATGCATAACCTCGTGTCTCACTGCCCTGCCTTTAGCAGGTGGCTCACTGATAGGAGTCTCACTTCTCTTTTTATAGAGACAGAGTCTTGCTCCATTGCACAGGCTGGGGTGGAGTTGCATGATCATAGTTCACTGCAGCCTCAAGTTCTTGGGCTTATTGATCCTCCTGCCTCAGCCTCCCAAGTAGCTAGGACTACAGGCACATGCCACCATACCCAGCTGCTTTTTAAATTTTTTGTAGGGACAGGGTCTTGCTAGGTTGCTCAGGCTGGTCTCAAACTCCTGGCCTCAAGCTATCCTTCCACCTTGGCCTCCCAAAGCGCTGGGATTACAAGTACGAGCCACCACACTAGGCCACAAGTCCCATTTTTAAAATATTTCCTTTCACTTTGACCTATGCAACTTATATATCTATATGTGATGATAGCATCTGTGAGACCCTTTTGCTATTCAAAAGCAGTGCAGTCACTGGAATTTTTATTCTCCCAATTTCAAACAAACACAGGGTCCCAGTCATGTCTCATTTGAGTTGAGGTCTGAATATGCCAAAAAGACCTATTAATTAAAGAAAATTGTAAGTTCACATTTGTGTATATATCATATACATAGAGCTGACATAAGTAGAGAGTTTTCTAAATTAAAAATTACTATATCTCAATGGTTGGGGATGGAAATCTCAGTGTTTGCAATAGAGGTTAACCTAAATATATTGAGGAGAATTCAAATTTAAAATACAAAAGAGATTTTTTTTTTAAAGTATGATTCACCCTTTACTTGTCAACAATTAGTGAAGCTAAAATTACTGAAGAGTTTCCAGGGTTTTTGAAAATTCCAGAGTAAGAAAAGGCAGCAAAGGGAAAAAAAGGAGAAAAGGGTTCCCCAATATGTATAAAGTCAACCCCTGAAAGAAGGTAAAAGTAAGTAATTAAAGATCAGCAATAAATTTGACTGATTTTAAGTTTGTCAGCTGGAGAGAGAACTATTATGAAGCCAATAAATAGAGCTATAGACAGCTGGCTTTGTGCAGTATCCTGTCCCTTTGCCTAAATGTTTAAACCACTGGTTTGTTTGGGATTTTAAAAAGAGAGAGAGAGAGATCTCAAACTGAGCAATCCCCAACATACAAAGCGAATTCCAGAATCTTGAAGACTTTCATTGTCTCTGAAAGTCATTGTCACCACCCTAATCCCCTCATTAAAGCTAAAGAAATGCTGGGATGGCATTAAAATGAATGCAAACCATTTGCAGCAATCTCCTGCTCACACCACCTCCAAATGAAGGCAGGCACATTGCATAATCCAGGCAGCAAGAGCTCCTGACAGGTGGATGATTTATGCTCATAGTCAGAAGAATCGGAGGGCCTGCGGAGGAGACAGCATGAGCAAGGTGGTGGCGAGACAGATGCTCTCAGTGGGCTTGCAGGGGCTGGCAGGCTCCAACTAGTTCAGGTGCAACCTGGACACTTTAAGTGCTGAACTCCTATTGCCTAGATTCCAACACTCTCATGTGCCATTTGCAATATTATATGCAATGTACAGAATGAATAAACTGTCACATTCAGGCAAACACTGTATACATGCTCTACATACCTCTTACACACATCGATGTTATATACACAATGCCCCAGTACATAAGTGAAAGGAAACCTCTTTTTGTCAAGTGATTATTATAATACAGATGTAAATATTTTATAGTTTAAGGATCCTCAGTCCTGAAAATATTTAGCCCAGGTAGGGTGAGTAGAGAGTGACAAGATATCCTAACAATTGGATCAATATTAAAGATTGCACAGTAGGATTAGGAGAAACACACCTCAGCAGAAAACCGACATTCCTGTCAATTATATTAATTATTTTTCAGATACATGACATGCTTTCATGACATTTTATTCTGAGAAAGCATTTGAATATTTGAGAGGAAAATGAATAAGAGAGGAATAAAAGGAAGCATCCCCAAAGGGTTGAACGGCTTTGAAATCAATCATTAAAATAGTTTTCCAGAATTTCTCAATAGCCCCAAACAATAACAATCTGGTAAAGATTATGGTATTGGTTAAAAGGGTAGATAAACCTAATTACAGCTATTGACGACAAATTACTGCTACTCCGATCTCTAACAGAAGGTATTAGCCAGCGTTTTACTGGTCAGCAGTAAACCACCAATGGACAGAGAAATTCACGCCATAGATCTGCATAGAACTATATAGATCATTTTTTTTCTTCCTGCTCAGCTGAGTATCTCTGAGGCATGAAGCTTCAGGCATCAGTGAGAGGGATAAGTAGCCAAATGTATAAGCTTTAGGTTATCTTGGATGAATGAGATTTTACTTTCAACTCCTAGCTACCGCAGGGTCAAAGGTAGAACTGCCAATGAGAATTAAAGATCCCTTTAATTAGATAACAGTATTCAAAGACTTGTAAATTCCCAAGAAGCCACTTTGCAAAGCAAGAGTTACAGTGTTCTCCTGGGGAAAAGATGGGCAGTGGGCTTTTTTTTTTTTTTTCCAGCTATGCACCACTAAAAGAGAATTTTTGAAAAGAACAAAATGGAATACATTGTAAGTAATTCAGAATGCCTCCAGACTTTACAATTCTCCCTAGAGAAAAAACTCAAACAATGTGAAGTCTTCACAAACTGTATCCAAATCCTTTTTCTAACTTCATTAAGCTCCAGTACTTAAAAATCGTTCATAGCAAGTACTTTAATTAGAGACGAGCCAGTGTGCAATCCACCTAGCGAGCAGACTGCCAGGGGTGGGGGACGACGGTCTCCGACTCCCTGATGCCACTGGTAAGGGACAAGCTAGAGTGCTGATACATTTCCTCCTTCCCACCTCCAGAAAGGGGAGCATGTGGGTTGGTGGGCTGCAGAGAAAGATTCAAACATCATCCTGGCCTCATCAGTATTCTGGCAGTTCACCACCGTATATACAGAAAAAGAACAGAAAGTGTGTTAAAGAAAGCAGGTTTTAAGAGGAACAGAGAACTAAGTCATCTGTACTATAGGCCTATTTTTTTCCCTTTTTGTTTCTCCTCCTCTCTCAATCCTCCTTCTCTCTTTGCTTCCCCTCTTCCCCTCTCTACACCAACCCTCCAAGCCCCATACTCTGAGACTGAAACCATTGCCAGCCACGAGAACTCGACCAGGCACAAAACTAGCAGCAAGTGTAAAGGTGCCACACAGAACTCTGAGATGCTGCCATTTATTTGATGTTCTAGGATGAATCCAAGGGTGGAAAGGTGCTAGGGGAAGGGGAAGGAGGGGAGAATAGAGGAGAACAAGTCCTAGGCCTGAGTAATTTGTACTTGCTGTATCTCTGGCTGCAGTAATGTCTTCGGGGCAGAACTTGAGAAGGCAAGTAAAGAACTCACAGGTTCTAAGCTACCTGCAACCTAAGTTGCTCAGAGATTTGAAAATAACAACAAACTTTTTAAAGGACAGCATGATTCTTAAATATTCTAGGTGGAGGTGAAAAGCACTTTCTTCATCAATGAGTTATATTTTATTCCCAAATATTGGAACTGAATGAACAAGTGCACAAGTAACTGCAGATGCCACAAATTACACCTCGGAAAAAGTCAGCAATGTCTAGATGAGAAGTGATACCATGGATTCAAGGTCATTTGTTTCTGGTCCATGACAGACTTTCTTGCTGTCTCCCCACAATCCACGGAGGGGTTTCTGGACTTCTGGCAGGTTTTGCTGACCCTGCCTGTCACCTTCGGATCTTCTGCACACAGGAGAGGGTCTTGGGCCAGAGTCACACAGAGCATTATCGTGCACCTCTGCCCCTGGCGAGTCATGGAGAACAAACAACGCGGAGACAACCCAGGCCTGCTGTGAACACAGCACTCGGTCATTTTGGAGGGAAAAAAAATTCCAGAAAGATGACATTTGAGACCAAGCAGAACGGATTCGTCTTTAGTGTAAAGGTTCTAAACATTTGGGCAAGAAAATAATAGCAATGATAATAGCTGATATTTAGTGAGCATTTGAAATACATTCTCTTATTGAATCCTTACAGCAAACTCTGTAAGATAGGAATGATGGTCAGCATTTTAAAAATGAGGAAACTGAGGCTAGAGACATTAAGAAACTTGCCAGTAATTGGCAACTTAACAGCTATTCAAGGATGTCTATTAGCAAATTCTATGATCTTAAGACGCCATGCAGAATGATGTGTTTATAATATAATTCCAAATATATTATCTTCATTCTTCAAATATGATAAACCTGTGACTTTGTAAGATACTACCCTACCTACTGGAATTTTGCAAAGTGCAAAGAAATGGTCCTGATGTTTCCCTCCATTTCGCTCAGCCTTGAATTCATTTAAAATATCCAGCCTTGATGAAAAATGAAAGAAAAAGAGAAAAAGAATAAGATACGAGTGCCTTAGCACTCCACGTTAGAAGACTTTTTATCAGTTATCTCTCTCACTGTGATCGAAAGGAGACAGCAGCAAAGACCCTGCAACTAACCTCTGTTTCCCTGGCCCATTAGCTGTTTTCCGATGTGCAAATGACTCTGGTCTCCCAGGACCGTTTAAGAGTTCAGCTGACTCCAGCACTGTCTCCTTTTGGGTTTCCAGTTAAAATCAATGCATTAACTGAGGCTGCTAGTTAGAGTCTGTAACTGCGAGTTAAGTAAGAAAGGTGAGGAAGGGAAGAATTCCCAGCTTTATAGGCTTGGGAACTTTCAAAGAGGCCAGCTCCTGAGTGGCATTAAAATAGAAATAGAATTACTTGTAAAAGCTAGGGGATTTTGTTCTTTCCTACCTTAACAAAACTTTTGATAGATTTTTCTCTGCTGGAGCACATAACCAAATAGTTAAAGATTTGTGAGATAACCAGGAGATTCCCTAACATGTCTTAGGCACACAGTGTTTGAGATGAACTTCTGTTCCTTTTAGTGTGTCACCATTAGTGAAGCTTTAGTTTTCTATACTGTCCTCTCCAGATCCTAATTAATGACTCCTGGGGAGACCGCCAGACATATACAGAATCGTTGAGAAATACATTTGTTCACAGACCACAAATTTGGACGTGCTGACTGCAGAGCATGAAAGTGATGCTACAAACAGAAAATGAAATCATCAAGCAACAACCTGGACAGCCTCTCAGGGACAGATGCTGGCCATTGGCATAACTCTCTTCCGCTAAACAATAGACTATGATGGTCTACACGGAACGAGTGCTGTTCAGAAATGTGAGTAGTTCAAACATTATTCAAAGCATTTCTAAGAAAAAGAAGAAATAGTCGACACAGAAATGCTAAGAAATAATATTCTTGACCTGCAGAGAACAATGTTTACAGAAATCAGAAAATGTTCTTGTTGCCTAGCCTTCTTGTTTGAGAATGTCTACAACAAGGAATGATTATGGAGTTTGTAACAGTTTCGGCACCAAAGCCATTCTCCGAAATAAAGGTCTCCCTGCTCACAAAAGGAAGTGATAGCAGAGAACAGCAGCTTCCACGTGACTTAAATAATATTTCACCTTTTGACAGTCTGGTAAGATTAATTACGAGAGGAACCAAAAGTCTTTATTATAAATATCAGTACAGCATATGGGCTTCAGAGTCGGAGAATTTCAGATTGAATCCTGGCTTTACCATTAACTAGATGTCTGATGTTGGCCAAGTTATTTACATGAGTTCTTTAAAATAAGTCTTAGTTGTTACTTCATTTACATTCACTAACTTGTTAAATGTCTATGGAGAAGATAGATGAAAACCAATATAATTCCTCATCTTTTTCTTTTTCCTTTTTTTGGGGGCTACCAATTGCTATATTGTTAGGTTAGTCAATATAAATTCAATAAAACATGTGGGTACAGGTGTCTTTTTTATAGAATGACTTTTGTTCTTTTGGGTAGATGCCTCAAATGTTTATAGCAGCACAATTCACAATTGCAAAGATGTGGAAACAACCCAAATGTCCATCAATTCATGAGTGGATTAGTAAAATGTGGTATATGTATACCATGGAATATTACTCAGCT
>CM052450.1:12924007-12934617 GCA_028533085.1 Varecia variegata | reverse complement strand
TGATATATGTATAATGACAAGCTCCATTGCCCAGATAAGGCTTAAAAGGTAAACTATCTTGCTTGAGATGGCACAGCTAATAAGTAGGAAAGTGTGGAGTGCACCCCAATTCTATCTCTGCACTGCCCACTATGGTAGCCACCAGGCACATGGGGGCTATTTAACTTAAAGATTGAATTCTTCAGTGGCATTAGACACATTTCAAGGGCTCAATCAATAGTCACAGACTCCACTGGACTCAAACTCCATGCTCTTTATCTTTATGCTCTATTCCCTCTGTAGAAAACATGAAGTTACAATGCTAAACTGTATGAAACAGAATATAAATGCTGGTGAAATTCAGAACATCTGAGTAACATCTACATAATTTTAAGTAATCAGGCTTATGAAGGATCATAAACTCCATAAGGACAGAAACTCATTTTGTCATGTTCCCTTTCAATCCCTGGCACTTAAAGTGAGTGGTACGGAGTCATCTCTCCAAAGGCGTTTGTTGAATGGGTGAAATCAAGGATGGAGGAACAAAAGTTTGGAGATGGACTTACAAATGTGTATTATTTGGACTGATAGGTAGAGAGAAAGCAGCTCCTGGGAGGAATGACCTCACCCCAGCTCCAGATGTTGTAAAGAACAGGGTGTATTTCTGGGATGGCAGATAGAAATATTTACACAGATCAAACCGTAAGGCAAGAATCCACTTTCCTTCCAAATACTTCCAAATTATGCATGAATTGATAATAACCTAAGACTGGCTAAGGTCAGAGTAATTGCCATTTAATTGGCTTCAAATATACTAATGATTATGATAATGTTGATACTGAATAGCTTAATAGGTCCAGAGACAAATGTCTAAGAGAGCAGAGAGGTGAATTCATGGGAGGTGGGGGTAGGGTGGGGCTCATTATGGGGGCTGTAAGTTTGGGAATCACCAAATAGGAACTCGTAGAGTAGTGAAGAAATTTGGCTTTCAGATGAAACTTTTCAAACAAAAAAAGTGTTTTAAAATGTCAGGGAGGATGCAGGGAGAGAAAGTTGTATGTGCTTCAAAATTTCTGTGTAAGGGAGAAGCTTAGTTGGGGGATATTAATTGGACAATCCAGGGAGAAGCCACTAAGTAAGGGCTCTGGTGGCCTCTAGGACAACACTTATCATACCTGAGGACTGAGAGGTGGGCCAGGCAAGAGGGACTTAACTTCCTAAGGGGGCCACATGCCGGCTTGAACTGAGACACAAAACTAGAAATTAGTACAGAAACCAGATCTAGGTAGAAACATATACTAAGTTAAACTGGGTAATATTAATGACCTCCTTTTTTACACATTGTACTCCTTAAATTTCCCACATCCCTAAGATGCATAAAAATGCTAGCAAAATAATGCAGGCATATTAAAATTATGATTAAGCAGAGCATGTAGAAAAAACTTAGTAGGTGAAAATGTAATACTTGAGAAAAATAGGGAAGGGATTGTGATCCTAGATACAACCCTTTGAGAAACAGGTTAACCAAAGGGCAATTGCTGAGACATCCTCCCTTTGGGTTTTGCCGTAGGTCCCATTTCATCGCAGGTAGTCATCTATTTAATACCTGCAAAGAAGAGTATCTTACAGTTGGAGCTTTTAAAACAGTAGAAACCCTAACACTCCTGTCAAAGGTCTCTGTAATGCTTCCTGCTTCCAAAACCATTCCATATTACTCTCTTTTAATGGCATGATTCACATTCATGTCAACTTTAAAAAGCATTGAAGCTGAAGTAAGGTAAAAACAAATTTCTGTTGTGGATAATCCGCTGAAATCCATCACAGCCGAGGGTCAGTTATCATTGTGCCTGGCTGTGCAGTCTACTTGGGCAAGGCTGAGCGGGAGTGGCAGGTCCCTGATATTTGTTCTAGAAGCCACAAAGCCACACCGGCTCTCAAAAAGCACAATCTGCCATTCACGTAAGTCTGGTTTGCCAGGAAGCCCAAGGATGGACTCCCCACTAGTACCATCATCAGGCTCAGGGAATTTGGCCAGCACCAGGCACCTCAGACTCCTGCCAGCTAACTGGCTTTGGGGAAGCCGCTGACCTACTCTCCACTGAGTGGCTTTTGTGAACCTGGAACCCAGCCTGCTTCTCATCATTGATCAACCTTGGCCAAGCCAGCTGGCTTGTTCCTTTGCAGACAGCTTGCCTTAGGGAAGCTGGTTGGTGGCTCCTCAACCTACTAAACAAGAGAGAGAGAGAGAGACACGAACTACAGAACAATCTCTCAAGAAATGACCAGTGTTCACTTTCAGTTGAGGGGGACTTAGGGTGAACAAATCATCTCTAATACCTGATCTGATACAGATGGAGTAGAACTCTGCATAGCCTTAACAAGCAAGGTAACTAACAAGTTAGGACTGGGGCCCAAATGAAATCTTAATAAAACCATGAAGCAAGCTTCATTAAATGGGCCTCATTTGAATGTACACCAGAATATTCCTTTACAGCACATTTAAGCACCACGTCATAAATGTCAATGCCACAGTGATATACGCGTGCATTGGTAGCAGGGAACAAAAATCTGCCGTCTGGAGGCTGGTGGGAAAAAACTCCACCCTGAACACAGTCCTGTATAGCTCCGGCCTCCCCTTCCCCCCCCCTCACCATTTCCATGCTGTCGCTGGACTTCCAGTGCCTGAGCAAATGTTGAAGCAGGTTTCCCCCCCTTGGGGCTCCATCCACCGGGGATTTTTTTTATAATTCAAAAAGAACAGAAATTCATAGCATATTAGATAAATGCTGGCTTCCTATTTCAAGTTCACAAATGGAAATGACAAATGAGAACAATCAAATAAATGATTAACTTTTAATAGTATTCCAATTAAATCAGGAGGAAGGGAGCTAAAAGAACCGTTTCCTATGATGTCAGTCTTTCTCTCTGTCCTCACTAACACAAATGCAGGGAGGGGAGATTTACTCAGTTAAAAGAATTCTTAGTGCTGCGATTGGTTAGCTCATGTGAGAGATTCTATCAACCTCATTATGAATGGAATTGTGATTCTTTTAAAAAAGATGTAAATATGAAATTGTTTCCCAGAAGCAAGGGTGCAGGGAGTATGTGATCGTCTTCTAAGAGCCACATGGATTAGATGCAGAATCATGCACAAATCTTTAAAACATTAGTACTTCAATTTTCCCCATTTATAAAACAGATGAGATTATAATGCCCTGGTGGCACACAATGGCCACATTTTCAAAACAACTGAGGCAGACGGTCCTCAAAGTCAATGAATCAAGTTCATTCCTCTCCACGACTTACAAGGAATGTGACTCTGAAGTTCGTTTTCTAAAAGCTGAGCCAGAGAATAAAACTATGCCACAAGGCAAAATTTTTCTCTATGCTCCAATTTGGATTTAAGTAAGATGTCATACACAGTTTCACAAAAACACAGACCCCTAAATAGGGTTCCCAGGAATTGAACAGCTTGAGTGTTACTGATGTTTATTCACATCGTTTATAACTGGTAAGTTATTCCAAAGTTTATGTTGGGATGTCAAGAATCTCAGAGCGGGAAGTCACCATAAAAGATATTCTAGTCTAATCCTCACAGGATACTTGAACTTGTTCCTACAACATCTCTCACAGTGCTGGGAAACTCACTGCCTTCCAGCACAGTTCATTCTATTTCTAGACAGTAAGTGAAGAACTCAAAGCACTGAACTTAGCCCTGATTCCAAAAAAATGGGGGCGGGGGGGTGCTACTTAAGTAATCTTTTAAAAGCTCAATATCTCATAATACCCATTGCCTCTGAAGAATCCCAAGCTAAGTATACACCTGAACATGCCTAAAGCTTCCAAAGAAAAACTATATTAGACAAATACAGAGGACAAATGGGAAAGTCAAAACACCTGGTACAGAATCCAGATTCCCTCATATACTGTGAGAACTTTGGCAAGTAACAATCTCTCCAAGCTTCCCTTTCCTCTGTGAAATGGGGAAATACCTACCACTGGGAGTCATCGTAGGGATTAGCAAAAAGTAAAAATCCAACTAAAGCACATGGCACATAGCCTAATGCATATTAAGCTCTCAAGAATGTGAGTTATTAGTCTTGTCTTCAAAATCTTTACAATTCATTTTGATACTCACTGTTCAAGTTTCATATCAAAAAAAATACGAGAAAAAAATCACCATCTGATAATGCAGTATCTGTACATGAAATAACTTTTTGTGTTACCTTAAGTACATTCCCAAGTGGCTTAATGTCAAGACAAAGCTCACAAAGAAGGTGGCTCCTTGCTATTGCTTATACTATAACTTGGGAGTTTTGTTTAATACTCTGCATTAATGAGAGAGCCTCTTAGGATAATATTACAAGAGAGAGTGCAAGAAACACCAGAGAGGTCAATGCAGTTCTATTAACTGTCATCTAACACAGAAATATTTTCCTTGAATACCATTAAAGCTTTCTCCTCTCCTTTGTTCTGCTTTTTGAAGGCAGTGGGAGCCCAAATTTCCCCACCAATAATTTCTGTTTTCTACTTGGCAGCATAATGATATTAGACTTGAGGAAAAAAAAAATCACCTTGGCAATGTCTTCCTTCAGAGGCTTTTACAAAAGATATTTTGTTAGGATAAATTATACTAAGCAGGCTCTTTAACTAAGCAAAAACAAATCCACTTATTCCTAACTGACCTGAGTAGCTTTCTATTTTTTTAAAGAGAACCTACCTGGAAAATGATACAGTCTTTAAATGAACATTTTATTAAAATGGAAAATATGAAACAGAAGGGTAATTAGACAAGTAAGTTGCTCTTTGCTATTCCTGCTGATAGGGTAAACTCAGAAGACGCTCAGAGTTCCCACTGCCATATATAAATCAAGACTCAAGCTGTGGTTGCAGCAAAACAGTTCTGGGATAATTTTTCTTTATATCCTGGGGGCTCAGGACAACTGATCAGAGAGATAAAGTGTCAGCTAAATGAATGAATGTATAATCTATGCTCTCTCACATGTGTGTGTGTACGCCCCGTGCCCTGACACATACAAACAAAATTGCCATCTCTAAACTAGAAGAGGGGAATAGGAAAAATACTCTATGGAATGTGATGAGATAGCTTAGAATAAACAGGGCCTCTGAACAAAGAACCCCCCAATGTGAAAGAAGAGGAGTTACTACCACCCTCCATATTCCTACCATCGTTCCACTCAAAGATTTCCTAAACATAAGTTACTGCAGTATCTACAAGGAAAAGAAGACAGAAAGAGAGATGATTTTTTTTTCAATTAGACAAAATAAAAACAAAATAAAAGATTAAAAAATAAACAAACATCTCCTTAACATTAGGTCAGCCCTATTAATCAATCCATGAGTCAGAGTAGAAGATGAAGGCCTTCCATTCCAGAGACTGGCAATGCCTGATGGATTTTAAATGATTTTGTCAATCCAAAGGATTTAAGAGAGGCATAGATGGCATGACCCTTTTATTTAGGTTATTAAGTATGAAATGTCCAATTTTCTTAAGTACTAAGTTTGACAGTTGATGTCTCTGACATTTTTCACTTTGACACTTCTTACTTATTTTTATTGTGAAGGTACATCCTCAGTCTATCAAACGCATGGTTTGCCTTATGATTATCTTTCAAATTTTTTTAAAGCAACGTTTGTGAAACCATGGATAAGTCAAAAATTTGACTTATTTTCAAATATTGAGTTCCATTGTGGAACCAGTGATGCCCAGACAGCTTGAAATATCAACGAAGTGTTTGAGAAGGATGTGGCTAATGAAATCACAAAACTCAATGGTTTGAGAAGTTCTATTCTGGTGATTTGAATCTTGAAAATGAGCCACGTGGACAACCTGAGACCAAGGTGGATAATGATGATCTGAAAGCTGTAGTGGAAGTGAATCCACCTCAACCCATGGGTGAATTAGTGGCAAGGTTTGACGTTACTATTCCAATAATATTGGACCATTTGAGACAAATCGGCAAGGTAAAGAAGCTGGATAGATGAGTTCCACATGAATTAAACGAGTGTCAAAAGAGAAATCATCTCGAACCTTGCCTTTCTTTGCTGTCACGACACAAAGGTGAACCATTTCTACACTGTATTGTTACACATGATGAAAAATGGGTTCTTTTTGACAATTGCAAGCATTTGGCACAATGGTTGGACAAAGATGAAGTGCCGAAATACAGTTCAAAGCCGAATATCCATCAAAAAAAAAAGCCACCGGTGTCTGTTCGGTGGTCCAGTGTTGGTATTATCCACTACAGCTTCATGAAACCTGGCCAATCGATTACAACACATGTCTACTGCAACCAATCGGATGAAATGATGAGGATGCTTGCGATTAAGCAGCCGAGGTTGGTCAACAGAGACAAACCAATCCTCTTGCAAGACAATGCTCGACCACATGTCACACAAACAATGGTGCTCACATTACAGAAACTAGACTTGGAAACTCTCTGTCATCCACTGTAGTCACCAGACCTTGCACTGATTGTTACTTCTTCCAGGCTTTGGACCACTTCTTACTAGGAAAAATACTCAATTCTCAATAAGCTGTGGAAAACGCTTTCGCAATTTCATAGCCGCTCTCTAGGCTTCTTCGCTGCTGGCATAAACAATCTACCATTAAGATGGCAAAACTGTGTTTAGTTTAGGTGCATACTTTGATTAATTGTACTGCTTCTTATTTGCAATATAATAAACTACACTTTTGATTTGAAATTGGACATTTCATATTTAATGACCTAAATGAGATACAGTTTCTCCAACCTTGCCATTCTGACCTCCACAGGCCCTGATACCCATTACCTTATCAAACTCAGAATCCGTCCAGTACTCTAGCCTGTTCATTTATCCCATATAGACCTTTCCTGGACCTATCCCCGTCATTACCTTTGTCTTCAGCAGCCCCATCACACTCCAGTTGAGAAGCCTGGTTTTCTCAGACCAGAATCCTAAGAAAAAGTCTCTTCCTAATGAATGTCACTTAAATATATACCTTAGGCTCAATCCTCCCCCCCCCTTGTTAGACTTAAAAACTCTGCTGCTTCCTGGGGCCTCTGGGATTCTTTCCCATTGCTTCCACCACCAATGAATACTTCAGGCCACTGCTGGCCTGCTGTGCTGCGATGATGGCACTCAGTCCAAGTGTGGGGCAGAATTGAAGCTCAGGAAATTCGTGGAAGGAAAAAAAAAAAAAAAAGTGTGAAGCAGGAAGGACTCTTTATGTGGCCAGGGCTGCAAAATAGCCTGACAAAGATACAGCACGGGCCTGGGAATATGACGTACCTGACTTTGAATCCCATTCCCTCTTCATCAGCAGTAGGATTTTGGGCAAGTCACTGAAAAACTCTCTGGACCTCGGGTTCCTTATCTGATTAATGAGAATCTAACACCCAGGGTCCCACTTTTCTATACTGGGTGGAGTCTTAATGTGATAATTCAATCTTAATACCCTGTACCTTTTCCATAGGAAAAGTGACTTATTCCAAATGCTGATTCTTGACCTCTGCTTTTACTTTATCCTGAATGTGAGGACTCACAATTCTACTGTATTATTTACATTGACTACTGGAATCTTCATGCTTGTATTTTTTAGACTTTTAGAAAGTGGGAAAAAATATGCATACATAACATTGAGCACTTCTGTAATTGAAAAATACTTTAAAGAAGTCAAATCAGCTATTTGGGAGGCTGAGGTGGGAGGATCCCTTGAGCCCAGGAGTTTTAAGCTGCCGTAAACTATGATCATGCCACTGCACTACCACGTGGGTGACAGAGCAAGACCCTGTCTCTAAAAAATTAATTAATTAAAAAGAAATCAAATCAAATATGAAAATCAAAAAGGGTATCCAAAAAACAGTAACTATTTTATTTGTTTGTTTTAATGACTTACTTTTTCCTCCAGAGGAAGTAATTAGAAGGCATTTAAAATTATATAAGCTTATTCTTCTCCTCTCCTACTGCTGTCAATATTTTTGTTTTAAAAACGTAACAACAGAACTTCAGATAAAATCTGACTAGTAGCAATCACAACAATCTATGATGAAATTTCAGAGGCCCACAGAAATAAAACTGTACTGATTGCACTTCAATATATCGACAAGAGATGCTAGGAAATGTGAAGAAATATAGAGCACAAGTTTTTCAAACACAGGCAAAAATACATAATCCATACTTCAGTTCCTAAGTATTTAAAAACCATTTAATTTCTCTACTGTTCCAACAACTACCACGTCTGTTAACTTTGAAAAAGTAACATCCTTCCCCTTCTTCCAGAAAGATGAAAAGCACCAGAAGAATTTTCAGTTAAGACAAAATTTACAAAATAGCACAATTCATTGTGCATAGCTCTCAAGTCATAGTTCCTATTGTAGTTCCAGTCTCATCAATGCCATCACCATGATCATGATCCTAAGTATCTTCATGTCATACCTGGTATAATGTTTTATAGGCATTATATCATTTTAATAAAATGTATATAATTTTAGAAAAGAAGGGGTAAGAAAGAATATAAAGTAACTGCTCCCCTGAATATATGGAAGTAGCGGCTTTTAGAGTTGAATGGACTTGCCAAAATCACAGTTTTTTGTAGTGGAGAAATCAGAATAAAAAGTGAAAGCATAATATTTTGCTAGACCCTTGTGAGAAGCTTAATTAATATTTCTTGAGATTCACTAAAACTTATTTCCATCTTGTTATTTTTTTTTTCCCCCCCACTATACTCTGATACCAAAATTTCCTCAGTAAAATGCAATGTTCCTGGACAGGGGGTATATGAGAAACTTCTGTACCTTTCCAGAGGAAGGTATTTTGCTGTGAGCCTAAAAATACTTGCAAAAAAAGTGTTTAAAAACCAAAACAGAAAAGAAAACCCACAAAAATTCAAGTTTCATTCTTATATTTTTTCTTGCGCATTTTAAAATGTGTGCCATTTTCCATTTTCTTTGGTGAAACATTAGCCTCCTTGTCTTCCTCCTCTTCCTTCTCTTTCTCCTCCGCTTCCTTTTTCTTTCAAGACAAAGGAGAAAGTTCTCCTTTCTGAAGCTAAACTAGTAATTAAAAGTATTCTTCACCTCTAACGCTGTAAGTGAAAACTTCTGTTTGGGTTGAAGTCCCTTTTTTCCTTTTTATACTGTTGTCTCTCCTTGCTTGACCTAAGGTCACATATTGACTAAATTTTCTCATGCAATTTTGAGCAAATTTTCACTTACTGATGTGATTTTTTTTTTTTTTTTTTTTGAGACAGAGTCTCACTCTGTTGCCAGGGCTAGAGTGAGTGCTGTGGCGTCAGCCTCGCTCACAGCAACCTCAAACTCCTGGGCTCAGCTCAAGCAATCCTCCTGCCTCAGCCTCCCGAGTAGCTGGGACTACAGGCATGTACCACCCATGCCCAGCTAATTTTTTTTTCTATATATTTTTAGTTGTCTAGCTAATTTATTTTTATTTTTAGTAGAGATGGTGTCTTGGTCTTGCTCAGGCTGGTCTCCAACTCCTGACCTCAAGCAATGCTCCCACCTCGGCCTCCCAAGAGTGCTAGAATTACAGGTGTGAGCCACCACGCCTGGCCACTTTTTTTTTTTTTAATAGAGTTTCAGTTACTGTATGATTGATGTGCTTCTATCAAGTTTGGAAAGCACCCCTAAGGCCATCAACATTGCCAAAGGGTAAGAAATTTTACATGCACTTGGGTTAATACAGCTAGTCAAGCTCACAGTGTTTCCTGCTAACACACCCTCTGTCTACGGTTAGATCTCTTGGTCTTCCCAGGAACTTCGCAAGCTAAATTCTATCTTCAGTCTCGTATTTACAAATGAATGGACTGAAGCAAGTAAGTCTTAGAGAAGTTCTATAACTTGCCCCAGGTCTAGGAGGTGGAAAAGTCAGGGCTTGAGTTCAGGTCCACCTGACCCTAAAGCTTGACCCTTACTGTCTTTAGCCAAAATAGCTTATGTTTATCTGGTCCACACTCTAGACCACATGGTATGCTAAGCACTTAACTTAAAGTATCTTATTGGATATTGACAATACTATTTGCAAATATGATTATTGGTACCACCGTTTTACAGATGATGAAATGAGAGGTAAGAAAAGTTAGATAACAGTTTTTTTAAAAAGGCAAAGTAAAAAGCACATTTTCTTGGCATGAAATAACCAACTGCTCCTCTGTGTTGCCTTGATTCATCTATACTTTTGCACGCAGGCTGGCCTCGCTGGAAAATATAATATTGTGCATAGATATGAGTCTTTTGCTCACCTGCAAGAGCGCAACAAAAATACCTGAGTTGCCGAGATGAAACTCATTGTGCCAATAAACATCAAAACACCCTTCAATCCTTTCATCAGTGAATTCTATACCTAAATTAAATAATTATTGCTTTCATAAAATGTCTCTGTTTGCTACTGACAGAGAGCAAACTTAACCAGCATGTCCTGCAATAGCCTTTAAATAACCAAGGAGAGAGATCAAAATAAAAATAAATCTTGACCAGATTTATAGGTACACCTTGATTAGTTCTTGTTTTCTCCTTCAAATAAGCAATACCTGAAAAAAATGAAAAGGGAATGTTGAGACCAGATATCATGTAATAGATGGGTTTTCTGTGACATACAGTATGGTATAATGC
>CM052450.1:12886692-12923507 GCA_028533085.1 Varecia variegata | reverse complement strand
CTCCAAACTACCTCTTTAATGAAAACCTCTTCATTTCCCTCAGGCAACACTTTATCTAGGATGGACTTGGCTAGCTGAATAAAAATACCTGTTAAAGGAAAGACGGTTCCCATCAAAGCTGTTGAAATCTGATTTCATTTCAGATTCTAGAACTAATGTTGTTTTTTGTTTAAATAGATTTTGTCTGTCAATTTCCAGACCTGCTGTGCCATCAGCCTGTATGGACTGCTGTGGTCAACACGGGGGTTGTAGCGGCAAATTTTATTATGGACTGGTAATTGAATTGAACAGGTTTACATTTGAATAGATTTACTGCATCATGATCTCTGACATACTGCATGGGACTGAAATCCCTCTCCATCCATAAAGATACATTTAAGACGGTATCATTCTCTTCAGGCTCAGAAAGCAAGTCTTGAGCCAAGGAGATGGCCAAACATAATTGTGCATTTATATGCAGGGTGTAATGCAATATTTTACTGTATTTTTTAAGTATAAAAGAAAAAGAATATTCCATATTTACTCACAACCATCCCATCCTTTCTATTTGGGGGGGATGGTGCTTTAGAGAACTGATAGTTCGCCATCAAAGTAGGCATTAGGAAGTAAAGGAAAATAAATTATTATTTGAGTGTATCAGCAACAGTGTCAATTCCCTTGAAAACAGATCCTCTAAAGGCTTGATAACAGCAACTGAAGAGGTGTGAATTATAGACAAGCACCTTCCCATTTGCTATCACCAACAATGTTTAATTAAACACAGTTCACACCTCTTCATTCACTCTTACCACCCTTCAGGACTGCTCTTGCTAGAAACCACAATGGGAAAAATTATTCAGGGGAAAAAAGTTTTTCTTCTTCCTCCTTAAACCTGGAAGGGCAAACAGTTGAGCAAATTGTAGTAGTAATAAAATCAAACTAATCAAAAATTATTGTTGTGTCTCCATGTTCTTTAGTTTTTGCAAATAAAATCTAAGTATAGGACAATACAAATTGTTCATTGATATGTTATTTTTAGAATATTTTTTAAAAATTGATTTGCATTTTGAAAATAAGAATTCCTCAAATTGATTTGCATTTTGAAAATAACTTTCAAGGTTTAAAACCACTCTTAATTGAGCCTTTTTAAATGGGAGCGTAAGTTTAGTTTGTACAGCTCAATTAAGTGGCAATATCAAATATAATTAAGCCCCAAAATTGACTGTCAACTACTTATCATTACACTCTGAAATATGTTTTGCTTGTTACTCTGCTATAGGGTTTGAGGCAATGGCTAAGATAAAGTGTTCCACCTCATAAAAGTAAGCGACCACCATCACCCTAACTAGAAGGAAAGTTTTTTGTCTTGTGGGTTGGGTGGCTGCTGTTGGGTTTTTATTTATATGTTTTCCACTAGCAAAACTATTCTTTTGGCAATGTCACATATGTTTCCTGTAGCCAGAACAACCATATCTTTATTTTTCACTGTTGTATCACCAGAGCCTGGAACAGTGCTTGGCCCATGGGAAGACCTTAATAAATCTTTAGCAAATGAATTATAAATGTAAAACAGGTTAACTATGAAAAATCCTAACAGTGCCGAATGCCATATGGTAAAAAGTACCCCACCCTCACTTTCATACACTACCGTGACACTGTCACCAATCTATAGGTATCCTTCCTACCATTTCTCCATGCAGATATCATCAGTGTGTACCTACTTTCTACCATTCTTTCTCCTTGCCATCTCTGTGTGTGTATATATGTATATATACACACTATATATGTATATATACACACTATATATGTATATTCAATTTATATATATGTGTGTATATATATATAAATTGACTCATACTGCTAGAAAACTTGCTTTCTATATACATTTTTATTTGGCAATGTATCTTGGTCATCTTTTCATAAAGCTTTATTATATACTTTTTTGTTTATAGCTCCTTCTCAAGAGAAGAGCAAAGTTGAAGACTAGGAGAAGAATTTCAGAGGGTTTTCTTTGTTCCTAATGGACAAGTAAAAGACACAGAAATACAGCATGAATTCCGTGGATCTGAATATAATCTGATCCTCTCATCTTCTTATAACATTCTGTTCACAGTAAAAATCTGGGAATAAGAACCGGGAAAAATTATGAGACCTGGTAATGCCACACACCCATTGAAACCCTGGTTCATTCTTGGCGAATTAGACCTAGAAGTTAAAAAATAGGGAATCTCCAGTAACAACAAAATATACAAACAGCCCCAGGAGCAAAGCATATTTCTATGATGCAATAAATGCTACACATTTAAATACTTAATCTAATTTTCTACCTAATTTTGATAACCACCTTTTTTTTACTTTATAAAACTATTTTAAACTCTGATGAATTTTCTGAAGAGAATGAAACAAAAATCTATTTACTATGTTAAATGCACATTTACAAAAACATACATGTACAGAAACACATGTATTTTTAGTTTTAAAAAAACTAAAACCAAAGAAAAGAACAATTTTTCTGTATCTCCAAGCTGAAATGTTAGTTTCACTAGAAATGCTGAAATATACAAATATTTCAGGACTTGTGACATGTGTGGAATAGTTGAGTAACATCTAGAATGGATGGGTTCAGTTCCTGGCTCCACCAGTTATTAACTGGGTGAGCTTAAGCAATTTGTTTAGCACAGAATACATATTCACTGTTACGATTTTGAGTTTGTCGTTGTCTCCGACTGAAAGCAAATGGAAAGCAATTTGAATATCATATTGCAGACTCTTTATAATAGAAAATACATCTGAAAGATAAGGTTGAAAAAGAATAACGAGTGCTTTAAACTCAAGCTTAATTAAAAAAAAAAAAAAAACAACTCTCTGTGAACCAAGTAATGAGAAGAAAAATAAGAAGTCAATGACAGCAGCCTCTTGGTTTGTCTTCATCCTTTACCTCCTGCAAATTGTAAAGATAAAAAGACCAGAACTGTCAAGCATACCTGGTAGATTTAGCTGCACATCAGATATGTCCTGCCTTGTCCCTTCCTGTCAATGTGAAGCAGTTAGCCACAAGGTATCAGAAAGTTCAGGTGTAAAGAAGTTATTCTGCCATCAGAGTCAGGGTACTTACTGTTACCCTATTTTTTTCTGATTTCTCTAAAATTGGTATAATACATGTGCACAGAGGGAAGTAAAACTCAGTGGAAATCAACCAGGGGGAGAGGGGGAGGGGAAGGAGGGGAGGAGGGGAGCGGCAAAAATCTACCTAATGTGTACCATGAACACTATTTGGGTGATGGGCACAGCTGTAGCCGGGACTCAAGCATTACAAAAGCGATCCATGTAACCTAAAACGTGTGTGACCCCTTAATAATTTAAAATAAAAAAAAAAATAAAAATAAAATTTCGAAAGGGCAGCCACTAAAAATGAAGTACTGATAGATACTACAACAGGGATGAACCTTAGAAACATTATGCTAAGTAAAAGAAGGCAAGCACACAAGGCCACATATTGTATGATTTGATTTATATCAAATATTCAGAATAGGCAATCTATAGAGACAGAAAGTAGACTAGCGGTTGCCAGGAGTTGGAGGAGGGGGTTGTGGGGAGCGAATGCTAATGGGTATGAAGTTTCTTTTGGGGGTGATGAAAATGTTCTAAAATTAGATAGGAGTGATGGCTCTACTCTTGTGTGTATGCTGAAAAACACTGAATTGTACACTTAAAAATGGTGCATTGTAAGGTATGTGAATTACATCTCAATAAAGGTGTTCTTAAACAGTAACAAAAAATTTTTGAGGGGCTCCTATGAACATCTGGGTCCATCATTATGCTGAGATGGAGAAGTCAAAATGGAATTAAGCAATAATCAAGTGATGAAGTTAATAAAGTGCTGACATTTTATTTTAAAAATAGATACATAATAAAATAAAATAGGTATAATCCCCGGCCCACTCCCCTCCACACCAAACCTAAAGCACAGGGACACTAGCAAAGTACCTTACCTTCTTTCAGCATGCCCACTTTTAAACACTTCATGAAGCGGCAAGCTTGGCAGGATTTACGTCTGCGCTTTGTGATTTCACATTCATTCGTGGCGGGGCAGCTATATTCTATATTGCCTAAAACAGAGAGTTCGAAGAAAAGAAGTAGTCAGCTTTGCAAAAGTCAGGAAACATTAGCATCCCAAAGGCAATGGCAACTCTGGCTATACTTACCCCCCCCCCACCAAAAAAAAAGTAACATGAGATTCATGAGGAATGTCAGAAACATCATCAAGCCGGATGTTCTGCTGTAATCACTAAACACACACTGAACAAGGAGAAGACATATGGAGAAGCTCTTCACAAGATTAAGTTTAAAATTAGCCTTTAAAACATTATGCTTAGTCCACCCATGCAAAGTAACAGTTTTCCAGAATTTTAGGTTCCCAAAGAAATTTCAAAGTAGATTATGTTCGTCAAAACACAAACATCAAAACTGGATTCTTGAATTGTCAATTCTGGATTGCTTTTGGTTGCTAACGTTTTCACACATTGGGCCTATTGTCTTTCTGACATTGAACAACATACACCTCACTGTGAAAAATGACCAGCAGGCTAATTTTGGACTTTATGGGAAGCTCCTAGAAGGCAGAGACAGAAATTAACACAGTTGTTGCTGCAACACTTCCCAGGGTCTTATAACACAATTCTATGCTTAGGAAATGCTTATGATGATGATGATGATGATGATGATGAAGATGGTCATTACCATTATCATCATCATCATCGTCATGCTTGTTACATTATTTACATAATTAATTTAAAACACTCAAGCTCCATGATGATGTTATAAAAAAGAATCAACTACTATAAAATTACGTTTTTAGTATTAGACTTTACATCATTTATGGTAGTACCTACATATTTAAAATGATAAGTATGTAAAAAGAAGAAGATCCAAACTTTAAACTTTTTCAATTAGTGCCAATGGCAGCATGTGGGCAGTCTGAGGCTCCCTACTGCTTTGTAAAGAAGCTGCCTTTAAAATAAAGCCTCTCTCCCCTATCAGCTCTGTCACATAGTGCTTGAAGGTCTTTCGTTACTTCCTAACCCTTTCCCCTTGTGATTAAGTGCATTAGTATCTTAATGAAAATGCATTCTGTTTATTGCCCTCTTGGGAAGGGGGAGGTCATCACACCAAATGCATAAATTGTCATCAGAGACGGTCCGAGCATAATTGCAATTTTGCTGCTCCATGTTTGCAATACTCAGGTCCGTCCAAGTCCCCTGAAACATGCGCAGATTCTAGTAATTAGTATACAGTCTGCCTGGGACCACAGCATTGATGAAATATTTCAGAGTTAATCACACTTTGTAAACACTGATTTATATTGACTACCTTTCTCCAGACTGATGTCTCCTCATTAAATATCACATTAGTGGATTGCAGGATTGTACAAAGACTCAACTACTCAGCAACTGCTAATTCAACAGGAAGTAATGCCTAACCACTTATAACTACTGAAAATTGGTTAAGTATGCATGACTTGAAAACATAAGTCTGTGCATTATAACTTGAGATAAGCCCATCAAAATTGTTTGACTAAATTAGCATTCTAATTCAGGTCATTTATAATAATAAAAGCAACTACTTTTTAGCATGAGGTTAAATAATAAAAGTAATATTAATTACATCAACAGAAGCATATACCATCACCTTCCTAAGAGATATTACTGATGCTATACTCAGAGAAAATGAAGGATCAGTGAAAGGAACCAGACAGGCTGGGTCATGGCTGAGAATAAAAGGATTTAGAATCTGAACTTCAGATGAACCACTCTTCACTGCAGAGTTCCTTTAACCACTTCTGGAAAATTTATTTTGCATCAAAAGAGCGTTGCTAGTAATTTTCTAAGGGTTAATTAGTATTCCACTACCAGATCCTTCCACTCTATACAGTTCTCCCTATACTTATTTAAAAAGAAGCCCAGGTCTTTGCTCTATTAGGAAAGACTGAACAATGACAGGTTAGAAGGATCAGATAGGAAAAAAAAAAAAAAAAAAATGTCTGCCAAACAACCCTTCTTTCCCTTTTTGTGCCTGAAAAGTCAGTCTGAAGTAATATTTGTTCACTTTTCCATATTAAGGCATAAGTACTAGTCCCACACCTTTAACCTAATGCTGGAAACTTCTACCAGGATGACCCACCGCCACAAATAAATGTTGCCATCTTTCTTTTCAAACTTGTTCTACTTCCTCTTTGAAAACTGTATGCCCATCCTTCATATCAACATCCTTCTGACAGGAAGGTACAGCTGGCACGAGTGAGCTCACACCTGGACTACAGTAGTTAGCTCCTCCCTGGGCATTTTGCCTCCCCTCTGACCCACTTTAATCCATGCTGCATACCATGATCATATTCCTCTCCCTGTGACTGCTTTGATCCTGTCACTACCCTAATTTAAAAATTAAAAAAAAAAATCAATAGATTGCTATGCCCTCCTGAACTAAATATAAAATATTAGACTAACAAAGTCTTCTCCCAATCTAACTTTCATCTACTTTTCCAGCAATATTACAATTATTGCCTTACATGAACTTTCTGATGCAGCCAATTTGATTTATTCATTTTTTGTGAAGTGTCCTTCAGACTTCACATCCCTCTGAGGACGGTCTATCTTTGCCACTTTTTTCCTCTTAAAATTATTTCCAAGGCCCCACATTCAACTCCAATTCCATTCAAATCTCTCATGAAAACTTTTCAGACTGTTCTAGTGCAGAAATGATTTCTTGGTTCTCCAAGGTACTCTCAGGCCATATTTTGTTATACCTTTTTGCATTAGATGGTAAGATACCCATTAGATGGTAAGATACCAGAGGACAAAGACCGTTTCTTATGCAGTATAAAAATCTTGCACCAGGCGGGGCATGATGGCTCACGCCTGGGAGCACTTGGGAGGCTGAGGCAGGAGGATCACTTGAGGTCAGGAGTTTGAGGTTGTAGTGAGCTATGATCATGCCACTGCACTCAGGCAGGGTGATAGAGTAAGACTCTATCTCAATTAAAACAAGTATACCAAAAAGCATAAAAATATACTTATAACAATTTTCTTGTTATAACAAGGAATTATTATGAATATCATTCATGGTACTGTAATGTAGTAATGTCACAAGATCAAGTGAGTTGGATGTCCCATTCAGAAGCAATATTAAGAAAACTAGGAAAACCAGTCCACAAATAATCAAAAATGTAGAAGAAAATTTAGTTAATTTTCCAAAACCTTGAAAAGTAGCTTTGACAAAAACAGAAATGTATGGGGAAAAAAGGAGAGAGAATGCAGAAGAATACAAAACTTCCAGGGAGTAAAGTGTGAAAAGAAAAAAAAAAATCTGTAAGAGGCTTTAAAGGAAATAAAAGTACATCCTGATATGAATGGGATAAGAAAAGAAAAATAATGTATGAAAAGAGATGGTACTAAAAGGGTTATATGATTTTATCTTATTATAATAGTTATTATTGACAAAATAGGTGCTCTCAGAATTGCAGCCACATTGGAGAAAGTATTTAGGACTGTTTCAATAATAGTAGCTAAATCTATGAATGATTCTTTTTATGAATAAAGATTCTTAAATTTCTTCAAAAAACAGAATGGAATTTGTGCAATTGCCACATGAGAGCTTTAGATCATGTGTAAAGAAGTACTCTGGTTTCCTTTCTAACCATTATATTCCATAATCCTTCAATGACAAAGAGAAACGTAAAGGCAGGGAAAGTTCTAATGGTGCCTTGGAATGATTTCTTTGATGGAGGAGCTCTCCCTTATTCTTTGCTGAACCCTCAGTGCTTATCAATGAGCCTGGAATTTTGTAGCACGGCTGGTCTGGGATAGAGATGGTTTCTGATCTAGAGAAGTTCACAGTCACAGAGGAGACGAGACTCGTAAACAAACACCAAACACAGCTTAGCGCGTGGTGCAGTGGTTCAGAATGCAGCGCTAGCATGCACACGCACACACAGGCACTCCCCCACACAGAGATTATTCTCTTTTTTTTTTTTTGAGACAGAGTCTTGCTCTGTTGCCCAGGCTAGAGTGCCATGGCGTCAGCCTAGCTCACAGCAACCTCAAAGTCCTGGGCTTAAGCAATCCTCCTGCCTCAGCCTCCCGAGTACCTGGGACTACAGGCATGCACCACCATGCCCGGCTAATTTTTTCTATATATATGTTTAGTTGTCCATATAATTTCTTTCCATTTTTAGTAGAGACAGGGTCTCGCTCTTGCTCAGGCTGGTCTCAAACTCCTGAGCTCAAATGATCCACCCGCCTCGGCCTCTCAGAGTGCTAGGATTACAGGCGTGAGCCACCATGCCTGGCCGAGATTATTCTTAGGAAGGTCAGCAAATTCCTCACACAGGAGCAAACCCTTGAACCATTTTGTGAAAAATAAATAAATGACTACGTTGGGGGTAAATGAATCTTCCCAAAGTTACAGCAAATGCAAAAACATTTTTGTAAACACTTCACCATAAATGGATGGAAAACATAGTGGTCCTAAGTGTTTTCACAAATGGTATGTTTTCAGCTGAACTGTATAGAAATTGTTTACGACAAATCAGGTCTATTTCACACATGTTCTGTTTCAATAAAGTTATCTCGACACATATGGATGATAACTTTGATTTTACTAAATAACTCTGGTTTACATCTTGAAAAAACAAATCAACATCATTCTAAATAACTTACTTGCTGGAGGAAAACCTCTCCAATTTCCACGCCCTCCCATCGAGCTAGTTCATTGCTGGTGGCTATGATCACCCACCCAACGACGTCTTTGATCCATGTTAGAGTCTACAGAGATTGTGCCCTTGAAGAACCTTCTCTAGTGCTTTTTTATTCAACCAGGAAAGCATTTTATCCTAAAAATGTGCTGCCCCAAGCACCTAGGTAACAATGTTACATCTATTTTGGTAATGGTTCAAAGACATCACTCCCAGTAGACCATATGATCTCTATGGGGCACTTGTTTTCCTTCAATTCACTAACAGTGGAAACTAGACAAAAATATTTCCAATAGTAATTGTGGGCACCTGCAATGTTATCACTGGACAGTCATTCCAGAGGAGGCAGAAGTTATTGTTCACAGCATAGGATTCTCATTTCAGACACGGAGTTTTCTCGGATTACAGCTTGCTATTTTCTGGGACACATTTGTTAGATGGCACCAGGGACTGAACTGGGCAGCTCCTGATGACACGACCGGAATTTTCCCAGTTTTGTCAATAGCTGGGGAAGTGCGCTTTGCTGCAGGGGGAACCAAATCAACATGGAAGCTCTGGGTTTTCTAAACCAGGCTGACAAGAATGATAGAGCAATTTATAATATCTCCTGGCAGCTTTTCAGAAAGTCCTGGGCTCTGATTACTTATTTCAGAGTCTTTTGTACAATTAGTTTGCAGGCAATATAATTTTCTCACTTACTGCTTAATAGAATCTTGCAGCTAGCTGGCGGATAGAATAACAGGGTGTACGTAAAACTCCAGCCTGGAGTGCCAGCGGATAATTTGTATATTCCTTTCAGTCACTTAATGGACTTTTACAGTTTGGCAGTGAAAGGGCTGAATGATGTAAATTAGCATGGCATCTCAAAATAAAAATATATGTCAAATCTTTATTCCTGATTCACATCACTCCCACACAGTAATGATGCGTTTAGATTTATGTAGTTCCTAAGAGTTGCCTTCTTTTTCATATATATAGACATCAAAGTTGTAAAGGCAATTTGAAAGCATCTATATATTTCCCTCAATTGTTTTAATTTTATTAACAGAACCAAATAGCTTGAGATGACCCACGGGGCACTCAGAGTGGGGTTTATTCAATTGTTTTTCGACATTAAGTGATTTAAAAATAATGGGATTTGCCTTGGTACACAATTACAGAGCATCGAAAACATGCAGGCAATAATCTGTAGTACTTTTGTTTTAAATGCTCTAAAACATAAAAAAAGAAATAAAGAAAACCTTCTGTTTATTGTGTACTAGTAAAGGTTTTTCCATTTTTATAGTGATACAACTTCCCTTTCTTTCCTTTTCTTTTCTTTCTTGTTTTTAATGCTCCTTTGTTTCTAGCTACTCTCTGCTTATTTCCACCTGAAAAAGAAAATGATACTATCTATTGCTAGGATTGATATTATGGAATAAAGTTGTTATATATCTGTAACTTTAAAAAGTCATAATTATATTAATGCACATATAAGTTAAGGGAGCTATTTTTTTTTCAAAGAATACACCCAAAGATACACTTCAAATAAGTTATGCATGGACACTATCCCTGTTCCCAAAGATTGCACCGAACACTTTTTGATGCTTCCTTTAGAACTGCCATCAGAGTCACTTTACAAGCTATAAAAGGAGGGGAGGGGTTGTAGTATTCCTTGTTTTCACTCAAACCATCTACTGCTCTCTTCATAATGACATGATGCCAAATGATTTCTTTCCATTACTGAATTTTAACTCTACCCTCAAAGGTCAGAGATCTGCCATCATTGAAGCTATTTCAAGAATCTGCCTTGGGCTCTAAAAGAGGATTCCCAAAAATACAACAAGGAATGGCAGTGTCAGATTATTAATGGGACCATAGACCACCTGCGAAGTGTAGGTTCTGGCATACTGAGGTGGGAGAAGTGTCTCATCAGGTTAATAGTTACAGCTGGCTCTTATCAAAGCAATTTCATACATAGGGTTATGCCAAAGTCTCATGTTCTTTGCCTCTATACCATCCCTCTAACCCCTAAAGATTGAGGCAGGGAACAGGTACAGGAAAGGTCTTTTGCTATTTGATTCTTTAACGTTTTATAGGATTAAATTCTAATAATCATAAATATAGCAAACAAGAGTTGTAATAGTACGTTGGCACAAATTGCTGCATTTTCAAGGCAAAGCTCAGGCTTAGCTCCCAAATGGGAATGGAGGTTGCTTTGCCTTTAAGGAAAAAAGACTGGAAGGAAACCCACAAGCCAGGAGGCTTGTTAACCTAAGCAATGTCTAGTGACTGGAGACCACACACTCTGGGTTCCATCCTATAGTGACTTGTGTTTGGGACAGTCACTGAGGCTGCAGCTAGCACCAGCAGAGACAGCCTCCCTGTATAACGTGTCTAACAATAATATTATATTTCCCCACTGTAGTGAATGAAAAATGGTTAGCACTGAAACATGCTGTAAAATGGGGGGAAATTATTTGGCCTTGGGTTTCTTCCAGTTTAAACAAGACACATCTTACCTTCGTTTCCCCCAAATTTGTAAGCACGGCCATACCTTTATCGCTTTAATTCTGCAACTATTAACTAAACACTAGGCATTGTGAATGTTCACACCTTAAAGAAAAGGTGGGAAAAAATTCTTATATGCCCATTATGTGTCTATCCTTAGCTACTACCTTGCATATGGTAGACAAAAACATCTGAGGAGGAATGAGGGGAGGGGAGGAGAAAAGAGGGAGAAAGAAAGTGGCAGATGTTCAAATTCCAGCTCTGCCATTTTATTTTAGTTGTGTGAACTTGAACCAGTTACCTTATTACCCTCGGGTTGCTAAAGTACAAGGAATAATCATATCTGCTTTGTGACGTTGTAAGAATGGCATGAAATGAAGGTATTAAAATCATATATGTATAGTTTTGGTCCCCCTTCTAAGGAGAAAAGGGGAGAAACAGCTGAGGCGTGAGGATTGCTTGAGGCCAGGAGTTCGAGACCAGTCTGAGCAAGAACGAGACACTGTCTCTACAAGAAAAATAGAAAAATTAGCTAGGTGTGGTGGTGTGGGCCTGTAGTCCCAGCTACTTGGGAGGCTGAGGCAGGAGGATCGCTTGAGCCCAGGACTTTGAGGTTGCAGAGCTATGACAATGCCACTCCACTCTAGCCTGGGCAACAGAGCAAGACCCTATTTCATAAAAAAAAAAAAAAGGGAGGGAGGGAGAGAAACATTTTAAGATCCCATTCCTATTATATACCTTGATTCTAAAAACCTTAATCAGGGGTTTGGGAGTATTGTAAAAACAACCTTCCACAGATTTATACAAGGATGTGAAAATGAATAGGCCATTCACTCAAAGGGAAGTTGAAAGAGGATTTTGTCTTTCCAACAATTCCAGAGAGAGTATTTAGCTACGTTTTACAGATATTGAGGAGAAAAGGAAGACTCAGTCAATTTGTAAAATACCAAATCGTTGAAGAAGTGAATTTCTGAGACATCAACCTCATCGTCTCGTGACCACTTCCTGTCACTACCTTGGAGCTCATAGAGTGGCTGTCACTGGCTATAATCTGATTATAACTGAGTGTGAAACATCTGCAACATCTCTTCGCAAATCTTACCCCAGCCTTATCTCTTGCCACAGTCCCCGTCAACTTCTACCCCTATCTCAAGTCCACCCCCTTGGGGACACCCACATGGAATTAAAGTTCCTAGAAAGCAGCATTCTCTTTCCTGCTGGTCCTCTACATGTGCTGCTTTGATCATTTCTTTAGTAAAACTCTCCCAAGGCTCACAAGACTGAGTTAGGGCTCTTTACAGGTATTAACTAGTTCATCCCATACATATCTTTCAAGTGAGTTCTTCTCTTAGCACTTAAGGTACTTTATTATAGGTCTATTGAGTTGCCCCTCTCCTGTCCCAACTGTCTATTCCATTGTTCTTTTTTTTTCTTAGATGGGGGTCTCGCTATGTTGCCCAGACTGGTCTTGAACTCTTGGCAATTCTCCTGCCTCAGGCTCCTGAGTAGCTGGAGTTACAGATACACGACACCTGGCCCAACTGTATGTTCCTTGAGGGCAGCCAGCACTTACTTCCTTCAGAATCTGTGTCCAACAGAGTGTCTAGTCAAGTTAGTGACCCACAGCAAACACTAATTTGTCAACTTAATATTTAGCATTTCTATCCTTCACTCCCTCATTTTAGTGTTTAGCCACAAATTATTCATTAAAAAACTGGAATAAAACTGATGGCAATCTACCAATAACTCATCATTTGGCATAAAGCAACACAGATTTACAAGACAATTGATTTCAAAGAGATCCTAAATTCTAGTTGCTTCAGCCTCTTCATTTGATGTGGAATAATACCACAGAGGGGTGAATATGTACTAACTCATAGTGATCTGTGATCACTAGACCCTATGATTACTTGACCCTCTTTACAAGAACATGGGCTAGTTAATCACAGAAATGAGGCTAAAACTGAGGTATTCTAACATCCAGTCCAGTGGTCCTTAAATGCACCTATGAAAGCTTAGGTGTCCATACCTAAGACCCTGAAAACAACAAACACTAAGAATGCCAGGTACTCTTCGATGAGCTCCTGTTTTGCAGATTAGAGATTTAAGGCAGAGAGAGAAAAAGGTAACATACCCAGAATCATAAAGCTAACAAGTGCTAGAGCCAGGATTTGAACCCAGGCGAGTCTGGATCCAAAGTCTGCACTCTCAAATATGATGTAATGCTGCCTAACTCTCATCTTGTACATGTAACTGAATGCTGTTTAGAATAGAAATAAATAGTTATGAACTTTCTGCAGAAAAAAAAGAAAAAAGAAAAAAAAATAGAATAGAAATAAAAAATGAAAATCTTATCTTCTGAAAGAGTGCTTTGTGTAGCTGTTGTTGTTGCTATTGCCGCTGGTTGGAAAGGAAATTTTGATGCCTGACATAGGAGCCTGAGAGTGATAGGATAAGGGTGGCTGTTGGCATTGTCTTTTGCTGTTGTCAGACTTACGGTGCGAGGGCAGCTGTGGGATAGGATAGAGTTGCCTTTAGAGAACAGAATCTCTCAACACCTCAGAAAGAAATCCCTCAACTTGTCTCCGTACCGCTATGGTTTGTGGCCAGTTTAATTCCACAGAAACCAAACAGAGTATGTCACCAAAGCAACAGGTGTCAGGTGGTACACAATGCATTTTAACAATCCCAAAATAATGCTATTGTTCATGATAGGAAAAAAAAAGTAATCCATAATCATGAGGGTGTGTTCTGAAATACATTTAAAAGAGAACGGCAAGTGTACAATAAAAATACAGTCACTGGTGAAAATGATGGAGAATATAAATATCTCTTATCCAAGGTCTGCAGAAATTCAATGTTTTTAGCTTTGATGTGATGGTATCTTTTTGGAAAATGCAACTGTTCTCCTGCAGTGTAGAATGCAAACCCTACGTGACGTGTGTAGCCATTTCATCTTAGTTTCTAAGCTCCTACAGTACATGGATCATGTCACAGAAGTCCCCATCAAAGAGCTCAAAGGTGACCACTGCCACAGAAAAGTAGAGTTATCTGAGCTAATCATAAACTCCAAATTTGCTGTGCTCAGTAGGCAACATCAATTTTTTTCATATTCTTTCTCTACCTATGAATTTTAAACAACCTTGATGTGTCTGCCTATCTCTCTTTTGAAACATACAACTAAGAAAACTAAAGGCTTGTTGACAAAATACTCTTGATAGAAAAAAAGAAATGCTAAGTCTAATGCATCTACTATCCTTGAATAGTAAAAGTTTCAATGTCTACATTTTGCAATGACAGTGACAGACTGGTACAAGTCCATATGACAAGGATGGAGGCAATTGGATCATACCCTATGTGACAAAAGCATTTGACTGTTACACAGGAATTTGACTTCTTGAGATTTTCCTTGCAGCTTAAGCAGGTAAAAGCAAGCATAACCTTTC
Organism: Varecia variegata; assembly: GCA_028533085.1. Classification (NCBI taxonomy): domain Eukaryota; kingdom Metazoa; phylum Chordata; class Mammalia; order Primates; family Lemuridae; genus Varecia; species Varecia variegata. Next base: position 12,908,843 of record CM052450.1, on the reverse strand, counting down.
CTAATACTGACCCTCAGCACTTCTGTGTTTGAATGCTCTCAGTGTGCCCAGAACTTTGTCAGAAAAGAGACATTAGGATCAGAGTTTTCCTTTAAGATCAAGTTCATATATTCAACAAATATCTGAATCCTTTAAAATTAATAGTAATTTGAGGAACTCCTTCTTGAAATAAGTAACAGTAAGTATATGTAAACTGCAGGAGGCAGTATCACATTTTGATCATGAGTTAACACAATGGAGTCGAACTCAGCTCAAGTTCTGCCTGATTCTACCATTTTCTGCGCGACTCTGGGACAGCTTTTAAATTTGAAGTTACTCTCTCCATGAATGAAATGAGGATAGGTCATAATAATTGATAGATGATGAGGCTGCTGTTAAAATTAAGATCACGTATTTAAGATGCTCAGCAGGGGGTCTAACAGAGAGTGAGCCCTGATCATTCACAGCGTTGTTAACTGTACTCAGGGAAGGGACACAGGAGAAAGAGCCAAGAGGGACTCAGGAAGGTGCTGGTTCTCAGCACAGAAGTAAGGAAGTGCGACACAGAGAACTTCTTCTGGCCTTGTGCTAGTTCATCAAAAGGCCCGAATAAAAGGCACTTTGTGAGAAGCACAAGCAAACCCGCCAAACAAAAGACCCATGCACGACATGGACTAGTCATAAAAGGAGGAGGAACATTCAAAAAAGAGTAATTACCCCCAGAGTCAGCGAACTCAGGCAGGACTGCTAGGCTAGATTTAGAATAAAACAAGGAAAGGCCAGAGGAGAACAATGAAAGGTCCTAACATGTAGAGTTTGTGTCTGAAGTTTTCCTCTCTGAAATAAAACCTGTACACTTGAACTGTCTGCTATGAGAGGGACTGCAGAAAGTGCCTGGCATTTCCTCAGGGAGGAAGGGTAAGAAAGGGAAACATACAGGAAAATTTAGCAGGGGACAGTGGGGGATTCCTGTTTAATGATTGTCCAGGGGAGGCAGGGCAGGAAGGCCGCCTCCTAGCCACGGAATATTTGTTTCACTCTAACTCCTTTACAGAAGAGCAGGTCTAATTGACAACAAGCTTTTTTTTTTTTTTGAGACAGGGTCTCACTCTGTCACCTGGTCTAGAGTGCCGTGGTGTCAGCCTAGCTCACAGCAACCTCAAACTCCTGGGCTCAAGCGATCCTTCTGCCTCAGCCTCCTGAGTAGCTGGGACTACAGGCATGTGCCACCATGCCCGGCTGATTTTTTCTATATATTTTTAGTTGTCCAGATAATTTCTTTCTATTTTTAGTAGAAACAGGGTCTCGCTCTTGCTCAGGCTGGTCTCGAACTCCTGACTTCGAATGATCCTCCTGCCTCGGCCTCCCAGAGTGCTAGGATGACAGGCGTGAGCCACCGCGCCTGGCCCAAGCTTTTTCTTAAAGGCCCCCAGATCAAACATATTTTCATCTTTGCAGGTCATTCAGTCTCTGTTATGACTCCTTAACTCTAATTGTTGTAACACAAAAGCAGCCGCAGACAAGAACAGGTGTGGCCGTGGTGTCCCAATAAAACTTTCTTTAGCAAAATGGATTTGGCTCACAGGCCTTGGTTTAGCGGTCTCTAGTCTTAACTGTATGGACGAAAGGGTACAATGACAAAAATATTATACCTTACAGTCTACCCCTCATTTCCTTCCTTGCTCACAGCCCTGTCTGGCAGCTTCCCACAAGTCTGGTACAGAAATTTAAAAAAGAAATCTTTACAGATTGGCAATATCTGAGAAGACCAAATGGAAGAATGAGTTAGAAGACTTTTGCCTTAAGTATCTACATTTGAAATTATCCTCCCTATAAAACGTGTTCTAAGGACTCTGGGGCACAGTGAGGACGTTCCAGAAAGCAAGGAGGTACCTTGGGAGGATTGAAGATGCTTTGGAGGCACAAGAAAGAAAAAAAAAAAGTTCATTCAAGGACAAAATATCAGGCAAGATTCAGTCCTTTGAAGATCCTTGTGCTTAGCTCCTCACCTCCTAAAATGGAAACTTTGTAAACAGTATGCACTGAAAAAATGGACATCAGAATGTAGATTTGGGATCAGATTCAGCCTAAAACGTACATTCAGATTTTAATATCTAAACTCTAAATTAATCAAGGTTTCCTTGTACTAAATTCAATTATTCTCTATAATAGTATTCTTCAGAGATGCCCTAAAAAATATACACATATATAAAGTCATGGTTATTTCTTTAAGGCTGCTCAAACCAAGATAAAACCAGATTTAATCCCAAAGAATATAACATTTTTTTGTCTAAAAAAATAAGAATTTAAAAACATTTTTTTCTCCTTCTAACTAGAATTCATTATAAGATGACTCCCCCAGGGTTGCCTCGCAGTGGTGTTTGATGGCCACGCGCTGAGGAGGCCACTCACCGCCTGGATCTGGTTCTGTCTTTTCTTTCCTCTGGCCTCGAGGGTCTCTCACCAGGGCATTGTGGAGCTCTGAGCCTTTGGCTGAAGGCTGAAGTCTCCAGCTAACAGGAAGGTATTCCTACTCTTAGGTCCCAGTCTTCAGGAAAAACCATGACGTCTGTGTGGTCCAGAGCAGGAGGTCATCTGGGGAGGAGTCGCCTTTTCCCTGAGCCCCATGGCCAGGACACAGCTGTGCCCGGGAATTATCTCAGGGCCTTTGGGCCTAAGCCCGTCCATCACCCTGTTGCCCAAATGAAGGATGATTTCAGTGGTGTCTCCACCTCCCAAGAGCATGAGTGACTACGTAATATTGGAGGATTTGACCCAAATGTTGGTTGAGCACATAAGGATAACACAAGTTTGGAGAAGACGGTATCCCCAGGATGAAGGAGAAGTCAAGATTTGAGAGGAGGGTCATTGTCAACAGCCACAGCTGGGAAATTCCACTGAACACTATGCATCACTGGACCACCCTCCCCCATACTCTCATATCTAACCCCTTCTTCCCTCCATCCATAGATCTTTCTTGATATTGAAGCAGGTCTACACAGCATAGATGTGGCAAGGATAATAACTAATGGAATATACACCCAAACCTTATCCAAAACCCTTGGAGTGCAAAATATCCCCAGTAGGGTCTAGGGAATCCCCCTGTGATCAAATATGCTAGTATTTCCATAAAACTGCCATCTTCATGATAAACGGGCTAAATAGAGATTGCATATAGCCTTCCATTAGTTTATTCCAAATACCTAACATGTATTGAGCTGTGAACTACAGCTCACTACAGCTTGAGTTATTAACTACATATTCTCATTTTGTATTTCTTACAAAAGAGTGGGGTAGGTACTAATGTTATCCCCATATTTTTAACATGTGAGGCCCAGGAAGATAAGTAATTTGCCCAAGGTCAGACATTCACTAAATTGGAGTTTTTTGGGCCATGGTTTCATTTTGAAAAATGTATACCTTTCCCAAAGTTTCAACAATAATACCATGAACGTACCTTTATTTTTTCCCTAGAATCTCCAATTATACGCAGTTTGCCACATTTGCTTTCATCTCGTCTCTCTATGTGTGTGTGTATATATATATATATATCCCTCAATTTGGATTGTCTGATGTTTCCCCATTTGATTTGGGTTTTGCATTTTTGGCAGGATCCCCACGGCAGTGATGTTGTGTCCTGTAAGGGGACACTTGAATATATATTCTGTCATATTTGGGAGATTTGAACTTTTGACTACTCGGTTAAGAGATCTGCTAGATCTCTCCTCTCTTTCTTTTTTGCAATTAATAAGTAATCTATGGGGTAATTTTTTGGGATATGTGAATAATATTCAGTTCTCCCACCACCCTTCACCCACTGGTTCCACTGATGATTTTTCCCTGAATCTGTGATCACTGTGGAAATTCTATTTCTATTATTCCTGTAAAGAACTTTCCCCACTCCACCCTTTTTAAATTAGTTAATTCTTTTAGCAGCCACATGGACTCAAGGATCTTTGTTTTATCTGATGTATTATAATCCATTTCTGCCATTGTATTTATGCTCACATTATCTCGGTGATCACCTCTCCAAACTGAAGTGGGCTCGGCTTTCTGGTTCCTATCCTAGAGCTCCTAAAACTGTTGTAATTTCCTGAGTGTTAGAGTGCCTTTTGATACCCAAAATGAGCCTTTTTGATCACATCTGAGTTTATACTAATGAGATGGCTTAAGGTGGGACCCCTAGATGGCCTCAGGATGAGGCTGGTACCAGGAAGACCTAGTGATTAGAATGTTGGAACTTTCAGGCCCACCCATTGACCTCCATGAATGGATGGGTGTGGGGTGGTGGCTAGAGCTCAAGCTCTATGAAAACTCTTGGACAATATTTGATGAATTTCCAATTTCCAGTGAACACATGGAGTGTGCCTAGAGAGGGCATGGAAGCTCCATGCCTTCTCACATATCTTGCCCTATGTATCTCTTACATGTGGCTGTTCACTTGTATCCTTTGTAATATTCTTTCTTTTTTTTTTTTTTAAAGCAGTAAATGTAAGCAAAGTGTTTCCCTGAATTCTGTGAGCCATCCTAGCAAATTAATCAAACACTAGGAGAGGGTCATGGGAACCCCAACTTATAGCTAGTTGATCAGAAGCTTAGATCACAACTCGGTGCTTATTACTGGCATCTGAAGTAGAGGGAAGTCTTACGGAACTGAGCCCCCAACCTGTGGGATCTGACACTATCTTCAGGTAAATATTATCACATTTAAATTACAGGAAACCCAGTTGGTGCCTACTGGAGAATTGCTGAGTGTATGTGAAAAACCCCCAACACATCTTGTCACAGAAGTGTTCTGTGTTGAGTGAGTAGAGAGGAAAATCTATTTTTCCTTTAGATTTTGTGTCAGAAGTGGGATGTTGAGTGATTGTGTAAGAGACTAGGACAAACACTTTATATTTTCCTATCTCTAATAGTATATTTTTATAAACGTTTGGAAATTAAAAAAAAAAAAAGACGCCCCCAAAGAAAAAAAGCAATTGAACCTGAGCTGAGCTGCCATCTGATGTGCTTACAAAATTTATGCAAGTGTATAATTGTTTTCATATCAAAACAAGAAGAGAAATAAGCCTTTTTCTTCCTAAAATCAAGAATTAATGAGTGTTATTTGTGGAGAGCATAAAGTTACATTTTTAGGATCAATCTAAGGCAACCAACAAAAAACTGGGTGGAGAAATGGATGTTAGCAAATAAAAATCCAGGGACCTAGCACAGAAATCTGATACGGAGGTACAGAAGAGCTGAGCTCTAAAGCTTCACATTTAAGGCATTTCTGAAAATGAATGACAAAACATTAGGTATTTTTAAGACTTAGTTCTGACTGCCTCTTTTCTAAAAACCTTTAATATTATCTAATCATAACATTTGGAATATTCTTAATTCCCCATTTTATTTTAACAACTTAATGGAAAATTTTGCCAATGGACTAAAATCTCTCAAGGAACACACAGTCTAAAATCATTCAATACTTTCAAAGCTTTTACAATACACAAAGCAGTGGAATGAGGGGGTTAAGAGCACAGGCTCTGGGTTCAAATTTTCTGGGACCCGGTTATTCTTTGAACAATTAATTCTCTGTACCTTAGATTCCACATCTATAAAAAAAGATAATATAATAATAGTAGCATCTATTTCATTGGGATGATGCAAGAATTAAATAAGATAATTTAAAAACAATGTGCTGCACATTGTAAAAATGAATATATTCATTATTGCTATTAAATAAACTAATGTATTCATTATTATTATAAATTAACAAATTCTTCACCTATAACTGGTATAAAGGCATTGTATTGAACTCAGCAGGCTGAGCCAAACTCATAATGTACAACTATGTGCATTATTCACGTATGTAATCACTTGTGGGTAAGCCTAAAGAGATAAAAAATTAGAACTGCAAATTTGGGGCATATCTCAAACCCCTCAAAAATGTTTAAACATTTTCACCCCACACCTGTTAGGATGGTCACTATAAAAAAAGAAAAGAAAAGAAAATAGCAAGTGGTAGAAAGAATGTGAAGAAATTGGAACTCTTACGCTCTCTTAATGGTAATATAAAATGGTGAAGCTGCTATAGAAAACAGTATGGAGGTTCCTCAAAAAATTAAAAATATTCCGGAGGCCAAGGGAGGAGGATCACTTAAGGCCAGGAGCTTGAGACCAGCCTGAGTGAGTGAGACCCAGTTTCTACAAAAGATAGAAATATTAGCCGGGCATGGTGGTGTATGCCTCTATAGTCCTAGCTACTTGGGAGGCTGAGGCAGGAGGACTGCCTGAGTCCAGAAGCTGGAGGTTGCAGTGAGCTATGATGATGATGCCACTGAACTCTAACCCAGGCAACAGAGCAAGACCTTGGCTTAAAATAAAATAAAAATAGAATTACCATATGATCCAGCAATCTTACTTCTTGGGATGTGCATACATCCAAGAGAACTGAAAATAGCATCTTGAACAAATGTTTATACAACCATGTTCATTGTAACATTATTTACCATAGCCAAGAAGTATAAGCAAACTAAATGTCCATCAATGGATGGATACAGAAAATGTGGTGTGTGTACATATCCACAAAGGAATACAGTAGTTGCCCCTATATCTGTGGTTTCACTTTCAGATATTTCAGTTCCCCAAGGTACAGCACAATAAGACATTTTGAGAAAGAGAGAGAGAGAGAGACCACATTCACATAACTTTTATTATAGTATATTGTTATAATTGTGTTATTGTTAATCTCTTACTATGCCTAATATATAAATTAAACTATATCGTGGACATGTATATATAGGAAAAAAACATAGAATATGTATAGGGTTCAGTACTATTGTAGTTTTTGGCACCCACTGAGGGTGGTCCTGGAACATATACCCCACAGAAAAGGGGAAACTACTGTATTATCCAGTTTTCAAAAAGAAATCCTGCCATATACAACAACATGGGTAAACTTTGAGGACCTCAAGCTAAGTGAAATAAACCAATCACGAAAAAGACAAATACTGCATGATTCTATTTAGATGAGGTATCTAGAGGAGCCAAACTCATAGAAACAGAAAGTAGAATGGAGGTTGCCAGGGTGTGGGGGGAAACAAAGAGTTGGTTTTTAATGAGTATAGAGTTTCAGTTTGACAAGATGAAAAGGTACACAACAATGCACATATAGTTAGCACTGATGTACTATATACTTAGAAATGGTTAAGATGGCAAATTTTATGTTATATGTAAATGTCATTTCTTTTAAATATGAACTTATATTTACTTTTTGTTGTTTTTTTTAAAGATAGGGTCTCCCTCTATTGCCCAGACTAGAGTACAGTGGCATCATAGCTCACTGTAGCCTCCAACTTCTGGGCTCAAATGATCTTCCTGCCTCAGCCTCTTGAGTAGCTGGGACTACAGGCATGCACCACCACACCCAGCTAATCTTTTAAAAATTGTTTTGTAGAGACAGGGTCTCGCTATGTTGCCCAGGCTGGTCTCAAACTCCTGGGCTCAAGAGATTGCCCCACCTATGCCACCCAAAGTGCTAGGATTACAGGTGCCAGCCACTGCACCCAGCCATTTTACTTGTAAGTATAAACACTAAAATATTTTACCATCACCCTTTACCTAACTTTGCTTTTATGTGAAAAATTTAAAATTATATAAATGAGCTCCAATGACTAGGTCTTCACATTGTTGAAATCCCATTATCAGCAACTTTAAAAGAAAGTGAATTAATATAGTTTATAATAAAACTTGAGTTAATATGCTTTATAACTTATAAGGAATTATCTAAGTTTACCAAGCAATATACCAGAAAAATGAATCACTGCCCTGGGCTTTATTTAAAAAAAAAAAAATCTTACCTATGCCATTCATTCATGCCAAAATTCTGAACCTCACCCTGCTGTTTCTCACAACCTGCCCAACAGCCTGGCTTTTAACAAGCTCTTACTGATGTTCTCTTTCCTACAGATTTAGCAAATCATATGGAGCTATATACTCCTACAACTACTTACCAAACAACAGTGACCCACACCAACAGGAACTTCTGACCACAGAACTCTCACCATTCATTTTTATTTTCTTTCCTACATTTAGGGTGAACATTCTAATACACTGTAACTGGGTTTAGCCATAACTAATTTTGAGTTTACTGAAGGAATGGCTTTTATTGCATAATTATCTTAACATGTGTATAAAAACATACACTTTGAAAAACAGCAAGGACAAAGTACCACTCCAACTATTTTGTACTCCAGCATTTGATATGATGCTCTCTAGACAGAAGCAATTCTCACAAGGGCTGAATGAAACAACCTCATGTGTCGAGACTTGGTTCTGGGTTAAGGCAGAGTAAGAAGAAATGAAGGAAAGCCAGTAGAATGTTCAGAGAGCACTGGTGCCTTTGTTTAGGAGTTTATCGTGTAATCAAAGCACAGCCTCCATCACCTTCATCAAAACAAACAGTCATCAGATCATACAGATTATGGATGGCGTGTCCCCAGGGGAAAGGCCAGCGCCCCGCAGGCAGACTCAGCCACACCTACTTCCTAAGAAGTCGGATCATGAAAATAAAATTCTACCCTGCAAAAAGGCAGGAAAGTCAATGGTATTTTTATAAGAATTAACTAGAACTGATCTGTGGAGTCCTTCAGACTGGAACATATGAACGCCACAAACTTCTTTCTCAAGAGTCACTTGCTGGGAGAGCCTACAGGTTGTAGGTTGGGGCAGGCTTAGAAAAGAAAATGACCAACAAACTCTTTGGAAGAAACGTCTGTGCTAGGGCTTGCTTTTCATAAGAGAGTGATTGAATGAGGAGTGGGGATGTTTGAAGGGCCCAGTTGGGTCAGAACAGGGGATGTTACCACACTGGAACTAGAGAGGGTACCAAGTTCTTATGCTAGTTCCACCCAAAATTTACTTCTGAGAACACTGGCTGAGGTGAGCCATGGGGAATTTACTTTATTTTCTAAGTGCAGAGGGTTTTATTTATTTATTTTTTAAGTTGACAAACGTTAAGAGTCTAAGCCAGGCGCAGGGGCTACACCTACAATCCTAGCACTCTGAGAGGCTAAGGTGGGAGGACAGCTTGAGATCAGGATTTCAAGACCAGCCTGAGCATGAGGGAGACCCGTTTCTACCAAAAATAGAAAAAATTAGCTAGGCGTGGCAGTGCGTGCCTGTAGTCCCAGCTACCCCAGAGACTGGGGCAGGAGGATTGCTTATGCCCAGGAGTTTGAGGTTGCAGTGAGCTATGATGCCGTCACTATATTCTAGCCTGGGCAACAGAGTGAGACAGAGCCTGGGCTGTCTCTATGTCTCTCAAAAAAAAAAAAATATACATATATATATATATATAGAGAGAGAGAGAGAGAGACTGATTAAGAGTGCATATGTAAAGATAATTTATTCTAGAATATATCCCTTTTTTTTGGATTCTGCAATATAGGCCATATCACAGTAGAATCTAATATATTCTTATATTAAAGACATATTAGAGGCCGGGCGCAGTGGCTCATGCCTGTAATACTGGCACTCTGGGAGGCCGAGGAGGGTGGATCATTTGAGCTCAGGAGTTCAAGACCAGCCTGAGCAAGAGCGAGACTGTTTCTACTAAAAATAGAAAGAAATTACCTGGACAACTAAAAATATATAGAAAAAATTAGCTGGGCATGGTGGCGCATGCCTGTAGTCCCAGATACTCGGGAGGCTGAGGCAGAAGGATTGCTTAAGCCCAGGAGTTTGAGGTTGCTGCAAGCTAGGCTGATGCCATGGCACTCTAGCCTGGGCAACAGAGTGACTCTGTCTCAAAAAAAATAAAAATAAAAATAAAAAAAAAAGGACATATGAGAAGTTAAAGTATGGAAAAAGAACTAAGTTAAAAAATTATGAAAAAGTTTGTTCTTTTGTAAATTGTAACTCTCACGAATTAGAGCGACATTGCTACTACAAAATGTAGTTTTGTAAATAAAGAAAAATAAATGTAATATTATCAGAGGAATATGAAACACATACTATCACATCTTTCCAACCACTGTGAAATAACAGACAGTAGGAAAGAGAGTTACCCACTTTGGAAATATATTGCTAGGAAAGTGAATTCTGTTTACCTAATTTGACAGTGAACTATATATAGTTGGGCATTTTAACATGGCATTAAAAGTTTTAATGCAAATTCATTTCCTCCCTGAATGCCATTGGCATATACCCCTTACATGCGATATACTCTTATCCAGTGTCACCCAATGGGAAAACACACCCTACAAATCAAAAGTAAAAATGATGTGCCGGTTTTAAATGACTTTCAAAATACAGTAACATAATACTATGTGTTTAATAAACATGTAGATGACACCAGAGATTCTGACATCTGCAAATTTGAGTTTCTAACATCTGAGGGACAAAAATACAGTGAGGGTCAGGATCATTACATTTTCTTCTATTTTCCTTTCCTTGATCAAAGATCAAGGCCAGCACTATGGCTCACACCTGTAATCCTAGCACTTTGGGAGGCCAAGGCGGGAGGATCACTTGAGGCCAGGAGTTGGAGATCAGCCTTAGCAAGAATGAGACCCCGTCTCTACAAAAAATAGAAAAACTAGTCGGGCGTGGTGGCATGTGCCTGTAGTCCCAGCTACTTGGGAGGCTGAGGTGGGAGGATCACTTGAGCCCAGTAGTTTGAGGTTGCTGTGAGCTAGGCTGACTCCACTGCACCCTAGCCCAATAGAGTGAGACTCTGTCTCAGGGGGAAAAAAAAAAAAGGATCAACCCACAAAATATAATCTCTTAAAATAATCACTCTTATTTTATACAACCCAAAGATCCAAATTTTTTCATCAGCCACTCTGTTACTTAATTTACATTGACTCTGTTCTCTGATTACCTAACCGATACACACATACATACACATACCTATGTTTATATGCACATGTCATAGTGCTCACATATGTGTAATTAAAACAGGCTTAAAATATGCAAACAGAGAAAAGAGACTAGAAAATTTTGAGCCCTGAAGAAGTAAAAATATTCTGAAAATGGAGATAATAGACTAAAAAAATCATGATAGAGAATTTGGTTTCAGTTTAAATAAATGATAATGTATGCAAAGCTGCCTAAAAAATCCTCTGGAGCAAAAATCTTGTTAATCATTGTTGCCTATAGGAAGATAAAGAGAGTGTCTTGGTCTAAAAGTTACCCAAACTACGGCTGGCAGGTCAAATTCAGCCCTGGGCTTGTTACTGTATGTCCCCAAGCTCAGAGCGGTTTTTATATTTTTAAACAGCTTAAAATACAAAACAAAGAGTATGGAACAGCAAAGGCATGTGGCCCACATATCCTAACATATTTGCTATCCTAAGATATTTAAACTACTTAATTTACTATCTGGCCCTTTATTAGAAAAAGTCTATTGACTAGTAGCTGTGCAACAACCTCAGAAGTATGACAACATAGGTGAGTTCCTAAAAGTCTAACTACACAAGGATAAGCAAATATTTTGGGATAAATGAACAAGTACTGTGTATGCTAATATAAACAAGAGGTTCTCAATGTGAAAACCACTCCCATTTATTCAACAAAGATTTACTGAGAACCTACTGTGAGTCAGGCAGCATGCTGGCTGGAGTTTCATCTTATCAACATTTTATTAAGGCTGTGTTCCCAAAGGTTGTAGATTGAGGCAAATTCCCTGGACAAATGTCTCCTGCCTTAAGGGAATACCAACATTTTAGGGTGGGGGTATTAAACTCTTGGGTCTTTAGCATGTTTTATAAAGAGAGAACAACTATGTGAAAAAATTTCCTGACAGTTATTTGAAAAAACTCATAAAGCTTAGATATTAATAGCTATGCAATAGTTATTTACTGAGCAATAATTAGAATAGGACAATTGGAATTCTATGCGTGATTATTCTTTAGGCTACTGAAATGCTACCAAAAGCTGAACAGAGCAAAGCACAGGGTGATTCTTGGCATTGATGTATGTGCTCAGTTTTACTCCATATTGGAGATAGCAAGTTTCAAGGATTTTGAGCAGGAGACAGAGATGTCACTGTCCAGATTAGCACTCTGGACTTGCCCACCTGGCTGTGCTTGTAGCTGGCAGCTGGGCAGCCCTCCGTCAGGCTACCCTGCTAGCTACATCATCAGGCGTCACACTGTGGTGCTTACTTGGCCCCAAAAATGCAGTGAGGCAAATAAAGGGATTAAATTGTGAAAGTATAATGTAATAATTAGGGCGGTAATTGTAAGGAAGATTGGAACGGCCCCTCCTTTCTGTGGCCAAATACAGTAGTGGTGGCGACTGAACTCCAAAGATGTTGAGAGTGGCCCAGGCTCTGTCGCTGGAACTGCCATGGAATCCACGCTCCTGCCTTCCGGCAGCATTGCAGCCAAACTATCCTTGACAGATCTCCCCTCTCCCTCCCCTCCCTTAAAACAAGCTCTCCAGGGAATAAGAAGAGATTACGTAAATCTCCCCTTGAGAACAAGTCTTTCTAACAGACACAGGACCCTAATGGCCAGGACATTGTATAAGCATGGCTGCTGCCTCCCCCAGGACTTGGTTCTGCTCTCGTTGACTCAAGGGACATGTGTATCCCAAGATATTCAGGGACAATATTGCCTCTTGAGAATCTTTACTTCTTATTGTAATAACTTATTTTTAGGATTGGTTATCAAATGCGTAATAAACATAGAAGTTTTAAAAGTTGGGCAAAGTACTTCTTAAACTTGGAACCAACGAACGTATATCTAGAGCATTTCTTGAGAAAGGTAACGCAAATTGTTCTCTTCAGAGCTGAAGGTGCTATTTCTGTTGGGAATGGCAATTAATCATAGAATTTAGTGAAAGTCAACCAGAAAGGCATATTTCATTTATTGACTGTTTCCAAGTTATCATTGGAAAACTATTGAATTAGGTCAGCGCTTAGGTAGAAGTCAAGGTTTTTCTTGTTTTTTTTCTGACCAAAAAACTTTTTAGAGAACTTTGACAGTTCTATCCTGTCATTCAATAGGGCAGTAGGGTTACAGTGGCAGCAATGATTTCATTGTCATTTTCTAGGTATATTAATTTTTTGTGGTGTGATATTGTTATTCTTATTTTTTTTCCCAATTCTAGTTTTGGCCTCAACTCATAAATGAATGGGGATGTTTTTCTTGGGGGGGGGGCACTTTTTCATTAAGAGATTTTTTTTGACTCTTATTAAGGAGGTAGAAGAAGGAAAACATCTTTATATCCAAAAAAGGTCACTATATATTTCATTATTTAATGCACAAAACACTAGTCCCCTGAAGTTTTTAATTATGTGTAAGAATAAGGAAAATAGTTTATATATATATTTTTTTATTGTAGAGATAATATAGCCATTCCAACTGCTCATTCTAATGCTAGAGAGAAGGCATTCTTCTTTCTCTCACATTTAAAAAAAATTATATATTTAAAAATATGGGATTTTTTAGACATTCATTGGAACATAGGTTTTAGAATCGTATAAAACCAGGCCTAAGTCTCAGCCACTTACCAGCTGTGAGACCTTAACCTCTCTATGCTTTTAATTCCCAGATGATGAGGGTTGAATGAGAGGATTTTTAGAAGAAAATACTAATAAAATATGGCAATAATGAGCCAGAAAATATGAAGATACACTATTAAAATATTTAAGGAATCCATATATGCAGCACACTAACTTGGTTTTATGTTTCTCACTTAAAACTATGTAACTCTATTATGTAAGAGTATTGTGTCTTCAGAAACCGTGTGCTTTAAGTAAACTCTCTTAGCTGGGTTCTCATCGGATCAAGGGAGCTATGTAGCAGACCGCACAAAAGCAAGGGGGACATGGTACAACCTCTTCCACTGAGGATAGTCACTAAAATCTTCAGTGAAACTGATGGAGAAGAGTTGCACCGCCAGATGCTCTTAAAAGGGAAGGGTGGGAGACTTCTCTATGTGCAAAGGGCTTCGGAATCACCTTTTGTTAAAATATTTAAAAAAATAAGAGCTTAACAAACATTTCTTTTGTACTCTAAAAACTATACATCACAGAGTTATTAAGGGTCGAAGTAAACTGACTTAGTTACGTAAGATGACAGTGGTCAGCAGTCGGTGGTAAATATCACACTCGCACGGTACAGAGCAGTGGTTCTTAAACCTGAGTGAGCATCAGAATCACCTGGAGGGCTTGGTAAAACACGGATCACTAGTCCCACCCCCAGAGATTCGGACCGAATTCATACAGCGAGGCCGAGGAATCTGCATTTCTAACAAATCCCCAGGTGATGCTGATGCTGCTGGTGCTGCCACACTTTGAGAACCACTGGTGTAGACTGCAGCACAGTGTCGTGCAGTGGTTCTTAACCTTGGCTTTGCATTAAGCGTTACCTAGGAAGCTTTTAAAAATCCCCCTGGAAGGGAAAATGCATTTGTATGGGCAATAGGTTTCTTAGGCCAAACTAAGATGACAGCCACAGTGTTTTTCTGGCCCGGCCCCCTGGCTAGCCAGCCTTCCGGGAGGCATGAGTCAGCACACTTATGCAACCAAGGTGCTATCGCCTGCGTAAACCCATGCGCTCACGCTTTCCCATGGCACGTTGCCACTATTGTTCAGAGCCATATATAAGCGCTCGCCATGTTCTCAGCCATGCTTTTCGCCAATGCTGTATCCCCCCTGCAATAAAGAGTATGTCTCACCTGCCCACTGCCACTTGCCTCTTCTTCCAATTTCCAAAGCCTGCGCCAGAGCGCACACTAGCCACAGAGCTCCGTCTTCACACCTCCTTACCCTGGCTACACCCAAGACCAACTGATTCAGAATTTGGGGCATGAGCCTTGGCATCAGGATTTTTCTTTTTTTTTTTAAAAAAAAGTCTTCAGGTGACTACAGTGAGCTGGCAAGCTTGAGAACCACTTCTATGTGGAAAGACAGACTTTGTGTCCATAACTGGTTGTTAAGAAGATATCTTTTGCAAACTTCTAAGCAGAATCATGAGTGTGCTATAGATCCTCAATAAATAATTATTCTTTCCTTCTCTCATTTTTTTCAAAATGGTATCACGAGGGATCTAAAAAAGTGAAATCTGATTTTCTGCCAGAATATGTATCTACAGGTTGTCAAATGAGCTGAGTTTCTGTATTTGTGGATTACTAGTTTAAAGGGGCACATACAAATTTCAGTCATATTTTTCTATATTTTATGTGTGAAATAATGTTATTTATAAATCTGGAAATATATAAAGGTTTGGGTATGTATCACTTAGATACTTGGGAGGTGTATTTTATAATTAAATATAATTTCATTGGTATAATTTTGAAGTCTTTTTATACTAATTCATTCAAAAGGTGGGAAAAGAAGGAAGATGAGTAGATAATTAAATTTGTCTAGAGCAGTGGTTGTCAGAAGTATGATCTCTGTACTGGCAACATCAGCATTTATATTTAGAAACATAAATTCTCAGGCCCCTACCCCATATCTCATGAATGAGAAACTCTGGGGGTCAGACCCAGTAATCTACATTTTAACAAGATTTCCAGGGGATTGTAATGCATGCTCAAGCTTGAGAACCACTGGTCTAAGGTATTTATTACTCCCATGCACCTATAGGAAGAACTAAAGAGGTAAGAAGCATTGTTAATCCCACGTACATTTGTTCAGTTGCCATCCAGACCCACATTGCTCTAATAATAGCTACGCTCTTTTAAACTCCACCCAAAGCTTATTATCATTGCATCATTAGAGCTTAATAGTGAAAGGAGAATTAATGGATAGGGAGTGCATCTGGGGGAAGTTTATTCTATAAATCTTCCACTATCAATTTTAATCCATTTCTATTTTCTACTCAAGATAGAATTAAGACTATGTAACTTGACTTATGAGGATAAGAACTATATAAAAAAAGAAAAAGATCATGATGTGAGGTTGGAAGGGGGCGTAGGGTATTCCCAGATCCAACACTAACCTTGAATTGTCCTCTTGAAGAACGCCTTGCAGGCTTCACACGATGCTACCCCATAGTGGTACCCAGACGCGATGTCACCACACACTAAACACAGTCTCTTGGGCATCGAGTTGAGCATGTATTCACACTTGGTCTGGGGGTCTTCAACAATGGTGCTGGAGCAGTCATCATACAGTTTCCTGACAGGCCCACTCCCTCCCAGGATAGGAGCCGAAGGGTAGAGAGGTGGCGAGTCCAGTCCGTTCTGATGGCCATTCATGGTTGAACTGTAGCTCCCACTGGCGTCTGAAGAGCCACCGGGGCTGTGGTGGTTGACGCTGTCCGTCAGGGAGGCCGGGCTGGAGGGTTCCGTCTTGATGAAGGACGAACAGCTGGAATCAATGTGTCGATCTTTGTTTGACATTCTGCAGAGAAGCCTGAGATTTAGGGAGATACAAACAGAAAGAGAGAGAAGGAGAGAGTGTCAAATGCAGAGACCAAAAGAGGTAGAAACAAAGAGATGGTGGGAAAAAAAAATAGAGAAAGCAAAAAGGAAAGATAAAAAGAGGGAAAAAAAATAGAAGAATTCGTATGTTAAAGACACTGCTCTTTGAGAGTGCTTCCTAAGGGCGAGGGATTACACATCATTCATTCTCTAGTCAATATTTCTTGTTCTACAAGAAGGTAATCAGCATAAGGCCATGACAGGGTTACATCAAAGTGCCCAGACAGGCCATAAACAAAAGCTCTAAAGGGTCCAATTGCTTTTTATTTTACCTTTCTCTTGGAGAACCACTGTCAATATCTAAATCAACTGTCTGGATTCTAAATTTGTCAATGGAAGAGGTGGTGATTTGCAAAGTCTATATCATTTCTAAAATTGTATTTTATCCTCACTCTGCCTTTCCTTCCACATGCTGATGCTGCAATCATTTTATTATGAGCAGAACCAAACTTTTATTTTCAAGACTGAACAGATGATCCTAAGCTCAGTAATTACTGTTTGTCAGCACGCTTCCATAAGCATAACTGTGTCTTTTATTGATCTGACTAAAACACATAGGGAATATATCCTCAATCACTTTGTTTCTTTATTTAAATTGCTCTGTTTCATAGCCATTTAGCAATAGAGAAAGACATCAAGTATAAAACTCTAGCCAATATTTAAGGATTATTTCCTAGAGCCCGCAAAATTTAGTGAATGATCACCAGCATTGATTAATAAATACGTGCATGCGTTTTTGTGTGTGATTTGCTATTGTTTAAGAGGTGAATTGGTAAAAGCCATTTGGGTCTTCAGTACACCTGTGAGTCCATAAATCTGATACTGTACTTTATCCTCAGTAAAAGTAGAAATGCATCAAATTTTGTCCTGAAAAAATGAGATTTGTGATGGCCCTACCCGCCTTCTTTTTGTCTTTTAATATCATACCTCCTAAAAGGAACTCTGATGAAGCATCTGACCTGACAAACTATTTCTCTTATCTAAAAGAAGCACACATCGCCCCTCTTTCTTTATTGGACCCATAAGTGATTGAATTTCAGGAAAGGTAATTAGATGAAAAGATATAATTCGTCCTATTTTCCGTCTGTTTAGCCGTAGTGCAAAACCCCTTTCAGCAAAGTCTGTAAGAACCTTCCGAGAGCCCACTCTAGAAAGAAGAGGTGGCAGGCAGATGAGAAAGGGACTTAGATAATTACTTCCCAGTGGAAAGTTGATTTATGGGAATCCCACTGGGTAATGGTCATTCACGAGAATTTGGGGGAGTAGTCGCAGGCTAACCAAAGGGATGCAATTATCTCTTTCACAATAAATCTAATGATAGTTCATCACTGCACAAATTTCGTGCTCTCCTCCAGGGCCTCCTCCTCCTCCTCCCATTGTTCTGTGACTTTAAGATGGAGGAAAACATGGAATTTTCTATCAGGAATGTTCCCTTTAACTCTTGCAAGAAGGCAGTCTCAAGAGCAAAGCATTAAGGCAAAAATCTGCCTCTTAACAAAGCTATTTTACTTTGCAAGCTTTGCTCTGCTTTCTAATGTCAAGCAATATCAAGATGTGGAGACGTCAAAGAGGAAGGAGAAAGCCACCCAAATACCTCCCTGCTCTCGCCCACCCACTTGTGTTGTCCTTTCCTCAAGAACCAGCGCAAGAAAAAATATCCCCCTCGCCAGCCTGAACCACGGCGTCCTCTCCCTTCTGCATCTGCTGCCTTGTACCCGTCACTGTTAATGAGTGTTGTAATTAATAGATCGCTCTCCTTGTCTCCCAGCTTGCACTCTGGGCTAAGCACTTTCCTCAAGTCAACGTTTGAAAGAAAGCGGGTCGGCACTGACTTACAGCAGCCCTGTGAATTCCTTTTAATTTAGAGCACTTACACCACCACTTCACTTATTACCTTATAATTACTGGACTGCTCGCACATACATTATGATCTTAGACTAGAGTTAGAAGTTATTAGGGTACTAAACCATGGTTGCTCCCCTTTCCTCTCTCTAGCACTGAATTTCTCACAGCTATGACAATTAACTCTTTCGCCATCTGCCCGCAAAGCACTGTTTTATAATTTTTATTTTTTTCTTCCAGAAAAGAATTGCTCGGAGCTGCTTGATCACAAAACATACCACATTTTCTTCCAGCCCTCTTTCCCCTCTCCTCCTTTCTCTCTCTTTTTTTGTATCCTGTATGGTCACTTTCACCCCAATTCTCTTTCCCTAAGGCTTTTTTTCTCAGGAACTTCTAAAATTTGCAGAACTCTTGATTTAAGAGAAGCAAGGCCAGAAATTATCCTCCAATTTATGGAACAGTTATTTGCCACGTCACCAAATGTTTATGTATCAAATGCATGTTGTTAAAGTCCCTGAAAAATAGGGACTCTCCATGCAGCTGTTTCATCCAAAACTGGGTTATAACCTGGTGGCGGTAAGGAAATTCAGGACACACAAGCTGCCAGGGGAGTCCTTGGAACGACGGTAATATTTTGTCCTAAACAAGATCTGTCCACTTTAGCCATAAATGAAAATGAACAAACTGGATTTGTGCTTTGGTTGTACATGTTTTTCTCCTGACATGAACTGCTTCCTTAATTAATACCTTTTGCCCAGTGGAAATAATAAAAGTCAGAAATTGCCATTTATCAAGCGCTTACTACGTGCCAGGTACTGAGCTGAGCACTTTACAAACATTACCTCATTGAATCCCCAAGAAATCTCGAAAGGGGGGTACTACTCTTTAGGAAATCGAGCCTCAGACATTCCAAAACTTGGAGAAGGTCATACAGTTAGGAAGCAAGAGAGTCGGAATTTGAACTCAGGTCTGACTCCAAAGTCCAGAACAGAAATGCTTTGAAGCTAAGGAGAGTTTTAAACCGTGTTTACTCATTTTTTAAAAATAGCCAAGCAAGCAGGGTAGAGGTAGCACACAGAGATCTACTGCTTTTATTTCTCAGCAAGTATATCCACAGCTCACACGTAAGTGGAAAAGGGCAGAGGGAGCCACCACACTGGCTGCAGGGCTGTCCTATTGAGTCACCCTCCCCAGGGTTTGGAGTGACGCCTAAACAGAATCTCTGAAAGAACACAGTTGTCTCCTAATTACTACTTAGCTCATTACACTGAACACTTCCTAGACACCATTACATTATAACCTAAAACTGCAGCGAGTCTTAATTCTCTCCCTCTTCTGTCTCTGAAATTCTACAGCTCTATTATTCAAGCCTGAAATATTCACAACTATCTATAAATTCAATTGTCAGCTGGTGGGTTTTATTCTAGACTTCACTTCAATCTAAAATTAGAGGCACTAAAATTCACATTAACTCTAAGAGGAATGTAGTGAATAAGACTTTATTTCAAAAGAACACCTTTTTGTCAGAAAGAGCCATTTTCAAGATGATGGCTTTATCTGTAGCCAAAGAGAATAAGCCCAATTCCACATTGTACTGTTAATGCAGAAATTTTAAGTCACATTGGATTAATAAAAATCTAAATTTAGTTAAGAATTATGAATAGAAATAACATGTGTCGAAATATGTGAGAAATATTTATTTTAGAGCCTTAGTATGGTTACTTTTATTTTATTTTAAGAAAAATGAGAAGAACAAGGGAGCAAGACAAGCTACTGTCCAAAAATCTCCAAATGAATATCCTGAGAATAAACTGGAAGGGGAAATAACTGAGTCAAGAATAACATTTAGTTTCTATATAAGACACCAAATTTGAAAAATTAAACAGGCTTCTTGAAATTTCAGTGCTTTAAAAAGCATTTTTAACACACAGTTTGAGAATATAGTCTCAAATAATTCTGATTATCATACTTCAACATAGGAACTTATTTCCTAGCTCTGCATATGGGCCAGCCAGGGTAAAAATCCTCTTTGGTGTTAGATACTAACGATCAGGCAAATAAAACTTCTTAGCTGGACTATTTAAAGATGTAATTTTTGAAAGTTAATTAAATGTGTGCATATGTGTGCACAGAGAGAGAGAAAGTGAGAGAAAGAATTAGAATCGGTTAAAGTTGCTGCTATAGGGGAAAACAAGATAATCTGGACGTTAATATTCAATTTATATTGTAATTATCAAGCCTAATTATTTTAGGAGAGTCTACCTAAATCCAGGTAAATGTGTGATCTTAAATGAATTGTCATGAGCTTAAATTTCCACATGCGTATACAGATGTCCAGAGTGGTGTACATTTTGAAGAAAGGACTTAAGCTTAGCCAATACTGTTAATTGTTAAATGTTGGTTTAACAATAATGTTCTATAGGGTTATAAATTATAAATCCTTTCACTGAAATATAAGTTCTTAACAAACAGCTATATTTCATCATGTGAGCTTTACATAGAACTTGAATTTAATTGCTACTCTTTATTTCTCCATTTAGAAAAACAGGGAAATAGAGAAAAGGGTACCTAGAAATTTCATAAGGAACATGTGTGTACAGGTCGTCTTAGAACTTCCTGATTGTTATACTAAGGCAAGATGATCTGCAACTTTTATTATACCAATACCAGTGATGGATACCTTCATAGGCTAAATAAATGTCAACTAAAGAAGTCACCATTTTCTTTTCTTCCTTGTCATTCTACAGGGCCTGAAAAAGTACTCTTCATAATCGAAAATTCCAAATGCCTTAAAATTTTATTTCCACTACTTTTGGGTAAGAACATTGAAGCCAGCACACCTGCAAGTTTACAAACACAGAGAGGTAAGAGTCCCCATTCCTTTCACCAAATCGTAGAATTTCAGGATTAGAAAGGAAGGTTATCAAGTCACACCACCTATTCACTGTTTTCAAGATAGAAATGAATTTATGGCGATTGGTTTGTTTCCTTCTGAAATCACCAGATTAAATATTTAAGTATTTTTGTTTAAAGAAATAAAAAGCTCTTAGTAGTGTACAGGGGTTTCTTTTTTTTTTTTTAATGCTTTTAGAAGAAAACCTCCAGACTAATGCTGCAGCTCCCGGAGGTACAGGCTTCAGAGCCCATGACCCCAACAGCTCCCATGGCAGCCTGAGTTACAACTTCAAGCACGCTACTTTACAATGAGCTTTTTTTCCCCCCTGCTTCAACTAATTGCACTCTCGTAAAGTGGCAAAATGTGAATCACTTAGTAACAAAATGGGCACCAGCTGCTATTGTCAGAGAATGGTGATGCTGAAGAAAGGGAAAGCAACCGAATGAAGTGTCATGTCAGAAATCAACGGTGCAACGTGTGATTTGAGAAAACATGACTACTTTACAGAGACAGGGTGTCATTATGGCATCACAGTAATACGATGCTTTGACAACTGCTGGGTCTAACATATCATCATTGCATTAAGGTACACTGGCTTAGTTGGGGAAAGAAGAGAAAGGATTTTTTCTTTTAATAAGAAATATCTTAAGGTCTGCCTGGTTAACCTAACAGAAGGAGATCATTAATTGTAAAGGAAGAATTGTCAATTCTGACCCATATATGCTTAAAAAGACAAAAACACATGGGCACACGTATGCACACACACTTATGCATAGTTTTAAGGCCTTCTTTAACAAACATTGAGGCCCATCTAATAGAACAGATTTCTGTTCTGAATAACGGGATCATAATCATTTGGTAATGCTACTTCTTGATTCTTTGGACAAATACATTGTGCATTTGGTCCAAACAACTCTTTCTAACTAACTCCATCAAGAACAAGAGTAAAGAAACAGCTGCCCCCAAAGCTGGTGCCTGAGTTGCTGACAAGAGACGTAGTAATGTAGTGTGGAGA
>CM052450.1:12873946-12886192 GCA_028533085.1 Varecia variegata | reverse complement strand
ATTTTACTATGCCACGCAAGCTGGAGACAAATACTGATGGCCTTAAGTTATCCGGACTGTTTTAGATGTAGGAAATTGCAGTTGCTTCAATTTGTATGGCCAGGTGATTTCTTATGCTCCCTGGTTGATAAACTTTATTAATGGGAAAAGAAATGGTCCTGCAATATCACAATGTGTTGCACATTATGATTGTTGACAGTTTCTGTATTTAAGGATTCGATCTGATGCAGAGGCGCTTAGTAGTGTAATTTATCCTTAGCTTGTTTTCTTGGACCTATTTCAATCTGGGGGGTGAGCATCTCTTGTTTATAGCTCTAAATACAGTAAGTGAGCTACTGACAAATCAATAAACCTGTTAAATATATAATAATGCTGGGTAATTGCATACATGATGTTTTACATAATTAACTGTCTGAGCTTTTCTTTAATATAATGGGCACTCATGTAATATAGAGTAGCTATAAGTCTATAAAATACACACAGTTTATATGAACCATGATTCTGCTTAAAACTCAGGCTAATCATCTACATCGGCTTTGAAGACAGAGCTCTCCTCCACTGCCAAGTCCAAATCAATTCTTATGACATTACTTTATAACTAACATGATATTTAACTGATGATGGCTATTAGCTATTATACAGATTGCATTCAAAGATTGCAACAGTAGGGGGGAAATATCATTTAGTTTAAACAAACTTCTGCCATGTAATCAATATTATTGAGGCAAATTAAGTGTTTTAACAAGTGTGTATATTTGCCCTAATGCAGCTTAATTAACTATGTGCTCACAACTGCTCAACTACACCACACCTATGGATCTTAAAAGAGAATCTAAAAAAAAAACCAAAAAAAACTCCTAGTCAGAAACTCAGATGCACAACACATGGGAAAACAAGCATTTTATCTCTGATGCCCCAAAATATTTCTTGCTTTACACAAGTTACTCTCCCCGGAACTAAAAGCCTAAGAACAAGAAGGGCTTGGGAACAGTGTACCTTATAGTCAACCCACTTGGGTAGTAAATGTTCTAATGTTGGCTGGGTAACCACACCCAGGGTAGAGTGAAACAGCCCCTGGCAACAGTGGCGACCACTGCTAAAAAGGAAGGTTTGTATGGGGTAAAAAAGCTACATAAGATAAATCATCAAAATGAAGCTTACGATATATGCTGAATGTAACATTTATTCCGTCTTAGAGATTTACTATGCCGTGAGCAGACCTCCTCCGCAGTAAGCTTTCTAGAGGAAAGAAATAGTCTCCTACTTCTACAAATCTCTGGTCTTTCAAACAGAAATATGGATCAATAAAGTTTGCTTGTGTTCAGACAATTCTGCTCTCAAGCAGTCAAGAAGCACACGGAAGAGAAGTCGACACAACAGGAGGGGACTGACAGCTAAATGAAGACCTCCGCGTCATTGCACTGGAGAAGAAATAAACAGATACTCAACTCATAGAAAGTCTATGCGCTGATCTTTACAAAGTACAATTGAATATAGATGCTTTACACACACACTCCAGTGATGGAGTTCACAAATCAAATCCAGGTCAATGAAAGCTCAGACTTCCTGAATTTCTCTTTCCTATTCTCTTTGCTACACTGAATCAGGAAATAAGAATGCTACCAGAAGTTGATGTAAGGATATGGAGATCATAGTATCGATGTCACTTTTTACTTTTTAAGAAAATGTTTTGCAAAAGCAATTATAATTACTAATAAACCAGCTGCCTCCATAAAGATAGGCCAGTTCACTTGCAGTGGAACTCTAAAACCCGCTCTGCAACTGGGTGAATTACGGTGGTGAGAAAATCTAAATGCTGAGAAGAAATCATTGTTGAAATAAAGGTTGCTTCAAGCACATATGAAAATTTTTATATTAGCGGGAGATTCACAGCACAACCAGAGATAATAAACCACATCTGTTGGAGAGCAGTTAAACTATATTTATACTTTTAACTTAATAGCTTAGTCTGCAGTAGTTAACATCTGGATGCAAATGCAGCTGGTCTTGGGTGATCTATAGCAGAGGTTATGATTATATTCTGTTGGTATCAGGTGTTGGCCAGCTGAAGTGGGGGTGGGGGAAACACAGAGGAGGGGAACTCAGCTAATTATTAATCCTAAAAGTTCTTCCTCTGTCCTCTTTCTGAGACACATTCCGATGAGCTAGCTGCTTGGAGAGAAGGGGAAGCTGAAGCACACGGGCAGCTATTTGCAGCCAAGGAAAAATAATATACTTCCACACATATATTTAATTCCAGCCACGGAAATAGCTAAAGATTTGCTTTTGTGGCATGATGTGCTTGTTGTCTGTCACATTCAAAAGTCCAAATACAAATGTGCAGAGGAAAATTTCTAAATCTAATTTGCCATTCTAAAAAACTGATTTAAAAAAAAAAAGAAGGACTGCCCCAGAGTTCCCACAGACTGCTCATCTCCTTTCCCAGGAAAGCCTGCCTTCCTACAGCACTTGACAGAGCAGGAGACATGGTTCTAGCTCTGGAGGTGGCACTGTGTGATCTGAGGCAAGTCGCTGGACCACTCTGACCCTCAGTTTCCTCACTTGTAAAATGAGAGGATCTGTTTACATGCTTTCCAAAGTACGTCTGCCATTTAAATATATATATATATATATATTTTTTTAAACTCAAATAAAAAGCACTGTGTCCTGTGACTCTGATTAAACCTGGAGAGCAAGGGCTACTGCACTGAAGTGCAATCCCTAAACTCCCATTTCCTCAGCTGTTCCTGCACTCAGTCACTATTCAGGACCCTGGCAGGGTGTGTGTGTGTTTGTGTGTGTGTGTGTGTGTGTGTGTGTGTGTCAGAAGGAATAATTACACAAACAACTTGCCACATAACAGTGAAACTACAGCAACCACATTTAACTGAGGACTCATCGTTCCCGGTGGGCTACAAGAGGACAAACAGAACAGTGATCATTTTGCAGGAGCTGGGGAGCAGGACTCTTGGTTTTTTCCCACAAATGGTTCTCTTTTTGTTCATTACGTTTCTGATGGGAGGCGTCGGCGGAAAGGGCAATTCCCTGCAATCAGTGTTTAAGTGAATGTTTGTCCCAGTGTGTGACACCACGCTGTCAGCAAGCAGCGGGGCGCCGCTGAGTTGTTACTACATTTGATTTGACTGCCAGTAGGAAGCTTCATTTCTACCAACTGTTAGTTGCTCGTTCAAAGAATCTCCTCTTCATTTTTGGAGTGATTTTTCCCTCTCTTCTATTTCCTTTTCCTTGATATGTCATAAGCCCAAACGCCACGTGGATTTGTAAGAGGCAACCTTAGCCCTTGCCTCCTGAGCTTGTCAGATCTGAGGGTCTGGATATCAGGGGTCCACGCAATTTTTTCAGTGTTTCTAGTCTCTCACTTAAAGTCCCTCCATCTGAAGAGGGCATTTTAATTCTGATTCCCTAGATCAACACAATGTCAACAGAGACATAAACTGGTTCTGCCACATTGTGGTCACATCTTTTTACTTGGTGGGGTTTATATTGGCCAATGGAGCAGATATTTCTGCATCCCTAATTAACTGAAAACAAGTGTTGTCACAGCTTTTCATGCAATTTTGTTAAATAATTGCTATTTTTGGTAGCTGCTTCTGGCACCTTTTAATGAATTTTCTGATTTGGTAACTTTACCACATCCCATGAAAGTTTCCCCCCAAAAATAATGATTTTCATAATCAGGATTCTCAAATAGTTCCTCTGACGACAACTTCTGACAATGAAAAGCATCTTTGGAAAAAAACTCAAGCATATGCATGCGTAAAAAGGGTGGGGAAAAAAAGGCAAAAAAAAAAAAAAATCCCTCAGAGATATTACAAAAATTCAGGCTGAATGGAAAAGTAATTAACACTAAAGAGCTAAAACTGTAATTAAGAAAAATTTCATTAAGGGAGGCAGGCGAGTCTGCTTTTCTAAATATGACAAGGTGCCGTGTAAAAATAAAATAGAAGCAGGTTTCGGTGAGTGGAGCAGGAAAGCCATGTCTTTAACCAGATCAAATTCTCGAAATTGGCTGTCAAGACAGGATTGTTGTGATTTATACCCGTCTATCAAGTGCACGAAGGAGAGACACAGAGAGAACAGAGGCGAGCTGCTGTCGCTTCCATTCGCAAAGAACCTTTAATTTCCACGGCACCATCTGTTACCAAATCTAATTCACATTCCCCCTTAATCTGGTTTAGTTCCATAATACTAATTCTTCCCCAACCTTTATGAACATAAACCACAAAAAAAAAAAAAAAAAGGCTTTGGTTCTTGGTGAGTGAAAAATTGAATATTATATATAGAGTTAAGGTGTTAAAGGCTCTGGTGACTTAAGCGAAGCATCCTCTCCTTCCATTAAAACGTATTCCCGGAAAAGGGATTTGTTTTCAGCCAATGCAGAGATATGAAATTGTTCATAGTTGGGGTAAAAAAAAAAAAGATGATATAAAAGTAGGCCGGGGACATGAAAGCAGAGGTTGTCATAAAATACAATTGTTGTCAAGTTTAGTCACTTTCAGAACTGGCTATAAAATCACTTTGTCATGGTTTTCAGATAGAGAAAGCCTGAAATTGTATTTTTGGTAAGGAAACTCAAGAGAGTGATGTATATATTCAGAAAGAGTAGAGAAGGGTAGGGGGAAAAAACCTAGGAGAAATGGAAATGGCAAAAAAATCATATGTATTTTAAGATGAAGAGATGTATATGGGTAAACACATTAACTTCTGTAATCTAAGATTCTATTAGCACGTACTTTTGATTCACCATTGCTGCTACTCTTAACCAATATAATAACTGGCATTCACAATAATGAGTCTGCGGAGCTATAAAATTATAAAGTGCTTTCTGCATCAGAGAAAGATTAAACTATGCTCAGTAAAGATTTAGTGTAAAATGTATTTTACTGCTTTCTAAGTCTGTGAAAATTTGTTATCTCTAAAGGCAATAGTACATAAAGAGCCACAGGTATACATTACAAAATGCAAAAAAAGTATTGTTTGAATACTGGGATGAGGTTTTTTTGGGTGCTTTTTTTTTTTTTTTTTTTTTTTTTTTTGGAGACAGACTCTTGCTCTGTCACCCTGAACAGAGTGCAGTGGCGTCATCATAGCTCACAGCAACCTCAAACTACTGGGCTCAAACGATCCTCCTGCCTCAGCCTCCTGAGTAGCTGGGACTACAGGCATGCACCACCACTCCCGGCTAATTTTTGTACTTTTTGTAGAAGCAGGGATATCGCTCTTGCTTAGGCTCTCGGCTCCTGAGCTCAAGGGATCCTCCCACCTCAGCCTCACAGAGTGCTAGGATTAAGCCACTGGCCTGGCCAAGGGATGAGTTTTGATTCCACATTTAGACAACTGGCTCACTACCTAATTTTTCTATGAAGATTACAAAATTATCCTTTTGTTCTCTAACTTGGTATTACAGAACACTATCGGGGTTACATGATATTGTTCCCTCAGGTTCCATAAATAACTGGAGAGACTGTGATAAAAAATATTTATATTTATCATAGGTATTATCACCCCTAAATACATTTTTTGTAGAAAAGAATTTAACATGGAAAGTCCATCAGTGAAGTTAATACCCCATTTTTAAAAATCCCACATCTGCTATCTAAAGACATATACCTTCTGGAAAGAATTTCTCATTTTACTGATGGAGTCTTCTGATTAACTGGCTATACAGCTATTCACAACAATAAAAGCCTGATTTTTAAGAGAGATGG
Organism: Varecia variegata; assembly: GCA_028533085.1. Lineage (NCBI taxonomy): Eukaryota > Metazoa > Chordata > Mammalia > Primates > Lemuridae > Varecia > Varecia variegata. The sequence goes on along the minus strand of CM052450.1, from coordinate 12,880,463 downwards.
GAGATTATGGAGAAAGATAAACTGTTTTATAACATGGTAATAAACAAACAAAAAAAAACTTGAGACCAGAATAAATGTGCTTACACATATACACAAACACACACGCAAACATATTACATATATATCATCTATAAAAATATCAATTGGTGTCATAAACAAATATAAGTGATTAAAGATTATAAAGATGATAAAATATCAAGCGATGCTGTTAAGATTTTCATTATTTCTTAAGGAATATGCTGATTCTGATATCCCTAAGTTATACAGAACAATATGTATTTTTAGAGTTTCTATTGCAATTGTAAATGAAACAGAAAATTTTAATTTCTTCATACACATACGAGTGGCTAAAATTCACAAGACTGACAACACCAAACGCTAGTGAGGATGTAGAGCAACTGAAACAGACACTTACCATATCACAACTCCACTCCTAGATATTTACTAAGAATGAAAACATATGCCCACAAAAAAGACCTGTTCACGAATGCGTATCACAGCTTTATCCATAATAGCCCTAATCTGAAAAGAAATCAAATGTCCATCATTGAGGAATGGATAAACAAACTGTGATATATACACATATATGTGCAAAGGCATCTTACCCAACAATAAAAAAAAGAAATGAACTGTGATAAATGCAACAACATGGCTGGAACGCAAAGATACTCTGGCAAGTAAAAGAAGTTAGCTACAAAAGAGTACATACTGCAAAATTTTGTTTGTGTGAAGTTCTAGAACGAGCAAAACTCGTCTGTCATGATAGAAATCACCAGTGGTTTTCTGGAGCAAGGGGTGGGAACTGCCTGGAGAGATGCGTAAGGAAACTGGTGGTTCTGTGTATTATATGGCTCACATTTGTCAAGCCTCATCTAACCAGGAACTGAAAATATATGTTTTGTTGTAAATTTTATCTCAGAGTTGATCTAAACAAAATTTTGAACGATGGGTTAAACGTAATAACTACCTATTACGAGAAGTTTTCATTGATTCCTATGCCCTGTACCAGATCTTAAATAAGAAGATCTAGAATATTCTTTATCAACACCTAGTTCTACTACTCATTTACACACAAGGACACAATGACTAGGGAAGTGAGATGATTTATGCAAGCACTCCCAAAACTACAGGCAGAACCCAGTCCTAATACCAGACTTCCATCTCTTCGGCCAGATCTCTAAGTTTGGCCCACAGTGAGTAATATTCTGCCTAACTCAAATGGGAGTCTTTTCTGTACTCTCTGTCTTTTAAAATTTACAAAATACTTGTAATTGTACACATAAACACATTCTTGTGTGTAACTGGGAAGTAAAGAAAGCTAACCTGACTTCATTCCACCACATTTTCTTCCCCCAAAACATGGTCCATGATAAAATGGCTTTAGAAAACATGCAATATGTGGGTAGTCATAACGTGTCAATGTAAGTAACTGAAGGTGGGCTTAAAAAATTACGTTGGTTTGGTTTGGTTTTTGCAATAAGGAAGTAGATGTTATGGGAGACAGAATAAAAAATTTAGGATTTAGGAAGTAGAAATAAGAAAAGAGGAGCATCATTTGATTTTTAAAAATATGGTTCAGCTTTAAGTATTAATATATACACACAAAGTAAAAAGTATTAAGGGGGGAAAGTACATTAGTTAAAACCCAAGTAGGTAAAATGATACATTTCAAAAGAAATGTATAATTTCTAAGAAGCTACCAGGAAAGAAAATGTGCATAGTAACTTAAATTTAAAAATTACTTCATCACCAATTTGCCAGACATTTCTCAAGTGGGAACACCTAGATGGCTTTCCTTAGCAAGAAAGGAAATCAATCACAGAGCACAGCTCTTCCCTTTTTTAATTTTCGCAGACACAAAGATTACAGCATTTAATAATAGCAAAGGAGAAACAACATAATTATACAGCTAATTCATGTTCTCCTGAAAGGAGGATTCTGCAGAATAATGAAACTGCAAATCCCTGAAGATAAACCTGGCCACGCCCACCACCTACCCCAATCAATGGCTCCAAACACACTACGGGATGACGAACAAGCCCCTTCACCAAGGTACCCAGACCCGACCTGAACTGACCCCGCCTTTCTCTTCAACCTCAAATCTCACTTCTTGCATCTTTGCACCTTGTACAGTCACGCACTGCATGTTAACGTGTCAGTCAACAATGGACCGCATAGACGATGGTGGTTCCATGAGATTATAATGGAGCTGAAAAATTCCTATCACCTAATGACATCGTAGCCATCGTAAGTCATAGTGCAATGTGTTACTCACGTTTTTGTGGTGATGGTGGAATAAACAAACCTACTGTGCTGCCAGTCAGATAAAAGTATTGCGTGTACAATTATGTGCAATACATAGTACCTGATAGTGATAAATGACTATGTTATTGGTTTATGTATTTTCTATACTATACTTTTTATCATTATGGTACAGTGTACTCCATCTTGTTAAAAAAAAAAAAAAAAAAAAAAGCTAACTGTAAAACAGCCTCAGGCAGGTCCTTCAGGTGTTCCAGAAAAAGGCCTTGTTATCATAGGAGATGACAGCTCCACTCATGTCACTGTCCCTGAAGACCTTCTGGTGGGACAAGATATGGAGGTGAAAGACAGTGATATTGATGATCCTGACCCTGTGTAGGCCCAGGCTAATGTGTGTGCTTGGGTCTTAGATTTTAACAAAAAAGCTTTAAAAGTTAAAAATAAAAAAAAGAAAAAAAGAAAGAAAAATTTAAAAAATAGAAAAAAGCTTATAGAATAAATATGTAAAGAACGAAAACATTTTGTACAGCTGTACAATCTGCGTTTTAAGCTAGATGTTATTAGAAAAGAGTCAAAAAGTTTTAAAAACTTAAGTTTAAGAAAGTAAAAAAAGTTACAGTAAGCTAAGGTTAAGTTACCTTAGAAAAATATTTTTTTATAAATTTAGTGTAGTCCAAGTGTACAGTGTTTATAAAAGTCTACAGGAGTGTACAGTAACGTCCTAGGTTTTAATATTCACTCGCCACTCACTGACTGACCCAGAGCAACTTCTAGTCCTACAAGCTCTCCATGCTTGGTAAGTGCCCTATCCAGGTATACTGTTTTTTAATTTTATACTGTGTTTTCACTATACCTTTTCTATGTTTAGATATACAGATACTTACCATCATGTTGCAGTTGCCTACATTATTCAGTACAGTCACATGCTGCACAGGTTTGTAGCCCAGGAGCAACAGGCTACACCACACAGCCTAGCTGTGTAGCAGGTTGTACCATCTAACTTTGTAAATACATTCTAGGATACTTGCACAATGAAGAAATCGAGCCTTTTCTCAGAACATATCCCCATCGATAAGCGACGCATGACTGTACACATGCAATGCTTAATGATTTGTAAGCTCCTTTATTACCCTTCTCTCTGGAATGTATCACTCTTGCCCTTGGCCCCATTATATGACCAGCTCCTATTCATTAGTAAAAGTTCAACTGAGTTATCATTTCTCTAGCAAGTCTTTCCTGACACTCCTTCCCTTTGGTGTTCCCATAATACTATGAGCCTGTTTCTACAATTGCACATAACATGCTGTTTTTAATGTACAGTTGTCCCTCAGTGTCCATGGGGCATTGGTTCCAGGATCCTCTTTGGATACCAAAATCTACAGATGCTCCAGTCCCTTATGTATCATAAAATGGTATAGTATTTTCATATAACCTATGCACATCCTCCCATATACTTTAAATCATCTCTAGATTACTTATAATACCTAATACAATGTAAGTGCTGTGTAAATATTTGTTATACTATATTGTTTAGGAAATAATGACAAGAAAAAAATAAGTCTGTACACATTCAGTGCAATCTACTCACTGCTTTTCCCAAATGTTTTTGATCTGCTGTTGGTTGAATCCACTGATGTAGAACTCACAGATATGGAGGGCCGATTGTATGTACTTATGTTTCCATCCATCCACTTAAGGAAAAGGACTATGCATTAATTGTTTTATATTTTTAAAATTTAACCCTGTGCCTAGGTTGTTGATGAATAAATGAACCACGTACGAATTTGCACACACAAAAAGCTGTGGACTTTAAATGTTGGAGTATAAATTTCCTAAATAAAAGTGTTGCTCATACAATCTCAAGAATCTGAGATAAAATACTAAGCACAGAAAAGCTACTTCTCTGTCTCCTTAGGTCCCTATGAGACTGCTAAGAGATTTGATTTAAAACAAAACAAAACCACCTGCTAGGTCAAGTAGTAAAATGACTAAAAGATTTTTAATTGGAAGACCTATTTTTGAGTTCACTGACACTGTCATATACCAAAGGTGCTGTCTATAAGCCTCGGTTGCTGAAACTGTCAAATGGAAAGTATATGTCATTGTGAATTGTGGTAAGATTAGGTAAAAATTATTTGCACTGAATTCAGAAGTCTATCAGTGAGCAAGGGAAAAAAAGACCATTTTAGGATGGAGGATGGCCCCAAAAGTGGAAGAGTACAGGTAGCTCAGGGAATGAAAGAGGGAGTGGTTCTGAAGAATACTGTAGGGGCTTTGGTACCAGCAATGGGTTCAAAAATGCATTTGAGTCATACTGTAGAGGGTTTGAAATTTCACACTATGTAGATTAGATGTCACTTTTTAGGCAATGGGAGTTATTGGGGGTAACTAAAGAGAACCCAATTTGTGTGTTTATTAAACACAATTTTGACTCCAGCATTGTCCATTTATTCATTCACTCTTTTTTTTTTTAATGTTTTAGGCCTATAACCTAAAAAAAATAGACCAGACCTTTGAATCCACAGTGATTAAAGCCCAACTATGGAGCTATTATGTCCATATAATTATCAGTCAACTGGGCACAGTGGCTAGTGACTGTAATATCCCAGCTACTCAGGAGGCTGAGGCAAGAGGATCACTTGAGCTTAGAAGTTTGAGACCAGCCAGCCTGGGCAACAGAGTGAGACCTTGTCTCCAAACCAAAAAAACACCAAAAAACAAAATCATGAGGGGGGCCTAAACTGAGATGGTGGCAAAAAGAATGGAAAAAAAAAAAGAGATAAATATTATTATTATATGCATCATCAGAAGAGGTGTTTGCACCCCTAGTGATCCACAAATAATACATAATAATCAATCAAGCTAAAATTTCTCTGACAAAGTATAATTATTTAAATCAAGTATAACAAAAAAATATTAACACCTTATGATGAACCTGTTCTTTTTTTGACTGTAGTTGTGGTCACAGAAATCTCAGATGATAAAATTACACAGAACTAAATACACACACACACACACACACACACACACACAAATGAATGCAAGTAAAACTGGTGAGATCTGTAAGGTCTACGATACGCATTGTATCAATGTCAACTACCTGGTTGTGACATTATAATATAGTTATACAAGATGTTACCACTGAAGGAAACGGGGTACACATGATTTCTTTTCATTATTTCATACAACTGCACATAAGTCTACAATTGTCTTAAAATAGAAAGGGTTTTAAAAAAGTTAACATTTCCCCTGGGGGCATGGGCTACATCCTATGTGACACACTATCCCCAGCACTTTGTATTATGCTGAGCTCATGTTAGCCACTTGACACATTTGTCATTTAATATATATTTGATGAATGAATAAATGAATGAATTGCAAAGCATTGTATCAACTGAATACATTTTTGCTAATGTTGTTATAAACCTGATCCTTGATACCATCAATTAAGGTCATGAAGATGCTGCGTAGATGGACGACAGATGGTTCTTTCTCCTGCCACTTCTAAGAGAGAATGGTGAATTCTCAAAACAATGTTGTAAAGAAATATTGATGTGATTTCATATATCCCAAGAAGATATCTGGAAAGTACTTTTTCTTTTTCTCTGTTATGGTGGGGAAAAAAAGTTGCAGTCCTACACTGGTTCTCCAGACAATCTTGTGAGATGAGTTTTACTTCCATTTTACAGATGAGGAAAGCGGGCTGTGGTAGAACCAGAACTTGAACTTGAATTTTCTATGTCTAAATCCTTTACTCTGAACTACAAAATGCTACAACACAAAGATTTAATAATAGTATTTTATAACAACCAATTTAATATGTCAACTGCAGTCACACCTATCACTACAAATACTTTAATCTTCTTACGATTTTATTTTTCTGAGGGGCACAGTGGCTCGTGCCTGTAATCCCAGCACTTTGGGAGGCTGAGGCAGGAGGATTGCTTGAGCCCAGGAGTTTGAGACCAGCCTGGGCAACATGGTGAGACCCTGTCTCTATAAAAAATAAAAAAAAATTAGCCAGGCATGGTGGTACATGCCTGTAGTCCCAGCTACTTGGGTGACCGAAGTAGGAGGATCACTTGAGCCCAGGAGTTCAAGGCTACAGTGAGCTATGATCATAATACTGCACTCCAGCCTGGGTGACAGAGCGAGAATCTGTCTCTAAAGCAAAAAAAAAAAAAAAAAAAAAAAAGATAGATTTCATTTTTAATTGCTTTAGTTTTCTTAAACAACTGTATATGAAGTGCTATGA
>CM052450.1:12797252-12873846 GCA_028533085.1 Varecia variegata | reverse complement strand
ATAAGGAGCTGTGACTTACTTCACAGCATGGAAAACTGAAGTTATATATTAGGTAGAACTTCCTGGGCAATTAGTTGCCATTAATTAACTATATCAAAATGCATAAGGAATGCATATTAACTCACTGTGCCTTGGTCATCTGATAATTAAAATGGGGTAATAATACCTATCTTATCTAATACACAGGAACATTGAAAGTCAAAAGAGAAAATAGATACGAAAAATGTTTTTTTCTTTTTTTTTGGAGACAGGATCTTGCTCTGTCTCCCAGGTTAGAGTAAAATGGCATAGCAACTGGCACCTTCAGACTCCTGGGCTCCAGTGATCCTCCTGCCTCAGTCTCCCAAGCAGCTTGGATTACAGGCGTGAGCCACTGCGCACAGCCAATGTGAAAAACTTCGGAAAAGCTTAAAGCATTATGCAAAATTAAAGTATTACTATGAATTTGTGGAAAAAAATATCTTTTTTAATCTTTGGATTAAAGTAAATCTGCATCTACTTTCAAAATATAAATTCTACTTACCTGGAATACTCACAAAAAATTATTCAACTTTTGAGATTTGTTCCAATTTGTGTTTGTTTAAACACTTTGGTAACGTAGTCTGAGTTTTACTGATTTTTCATCAGTATTAACTCGCAATATTACACAAAATGATTTCTTTAACTTCTTAGTACTTGACATCAAGAGGTTATGCTACTTGTTTATAGCATAGCTATGAATCAGTCAATTCACAAATCTTTTGTGAGCATTTTCTATGTACGAGGCATGGTGCTGACTATGAAGAATAATGAGGTCTTTTTCCAAAGGAAAATGTGGTGAGTTTGAGGGAAGGTCAAAATAACCATGCTAAGAATCAAGGTTGTGTGGAAGTTATGCAAGCAACTAATGAGGTTAGAGCCCTCCATCAGATTCCGTGTGGATAACAATTAATTTAACAGAGGACTGGGGGAAAAAAACAGACAACTTCTAAAACTGCTTAACTACATTCAACTGTCTTAGCCACTAACCACACACACACAAAAAAAAAGACATGAGAGTGTGGATGAAACCTATTTATTACTACTTCCGGGGAAAAAGTGACTTCTGTGAATAAAGGTGTAGTCTACAACCAAGAACCATTGAAAACTGCTCCACGGAGTTACTCTAATAACGCATAGTATCAATTACAATAGTTCTCAGCCTTAGCAGATGCTGGGTCACACGAGAGACCTAAGTCCCTGCTGCCTCTGTTTACCCCTAAGGTGAGGCTCTTCTATGACAGTTAATCTGTCCCTTTTCCAGAAGGAAAATAGACAGAACAGAGATATTTCTTGTTCTTATCCACAGCCCAGGAGGGATTATTGAGGGGAAACAGGGAAAAGAAAAAATTAGTGCTGTCCCGTCTCACGAAACAGTGACTGGCTAACTAGTTAGTCATGTAAGATTGCCAGTCTCCTCCTAGAGCTCCCGTGTCCCCATGAAAACTGTGTGCTCATATCTGAGCCTCTTTGTTTACTAGAAAACCACAAAATAAACAGTAAGCGATGGTCAGCGGAGAGGTATGAACTTTATAGATAAGGAAACTAAGGGCAATAGTGAGAAATAAGTACGATCAAAGAAAGAAATGGAAAATGAAGTCAGGAGTTTGGTTTCATCATTTCAGAGACTTCTTACATAAGAGATGGGGTAAAGCTTCTTTCCCACGCCGAAGGAATCAAAGATTCGGTGACTCGGGGAACTGAGAAATGGTCACTCTTGTCCTAGCCTCCTCCCACGTGTACTTATTTCTCCTCACTCTCCAAAATTCAGCTGACACATTAGCGGGCTCAGATAATAACCCTGACTGATGTTGGGAACTTTATTCATTCATCTATCTTTCCAGCCATGAAACCTCACGAGGCTGAGGGCTGCATGCTGAGGTCACAGCCAGCACATAAATAAGGTCATCTGCTTATTTACCTGCATCGCTGTATCAAATATGCTGTCAAATTTAAACTACACACCGACTAAAATATCTGCCGCTAGAAAACAAATAATGATAGTCAAATGATGGTGTGTGATGTGTTGAGTACAGGGGGTTGTTACCCTAGTAGTTTTATTAAATATAAAAGCAAAAGATTTATGTTATGGGTGGTAAGGGCAAGAACGCCGTAAAAGTGAGAAAATATGGCAACAGTATGCTGTACATCACCAATGGGATAATTATTTATCTAAAAAGTTGGCATTCTTAGACTTCCAACATGCAGTGTATGAAATTCATATATTCAAAGGAGTCACCATAATAACCTGCCGGCTGGTGGTGATGGATATGTTTTTAATCCAAATGACCACAATCTTCAGTCTGCCTGTCATGGAGAGCCAGGAAAAAATGGAATTTTCCTTTCATAACTCTTGATGTTGAAAGAGGAAAAACCTGGAAGAATGACAAGTGGCTCATTCCAATGGACAAATGGACATGGAGCCGAGAGAATGAATGCGAATAAAAGTCATTGTTCCTTAACTAATGCCATTTTCACTTGTTACACTGAAAAAAAGATGGAGCAAGGGATGATTTCTGCCCCTCTTCACGTCCGCAAAGCACAAGTTCAAACTGCAACAACAGCTGGAAAACCTTCAACACCATGTGAGTTAATTTACAAATTCCTTCCTGCTGAGAAAGTCGGGGAAAGGCTGGTATAATAATTGTCTATTAACTAAAATTATTATTTTACAAACACAGCAAAAAGAGTGACGCTGTAGTGCATTATTGACGAGAAAGCCTCGCCTATGGATTTCCTCCTTTGAGGTTTAAAGGAATTCCTATTTCTCATTTACAGTCTATCAGAAAAGGTATATGACCTGTATTTTTTAATTTATATAAATCCACTCAGTCAATCAGCCTGGGCTGAAATTTAATGGATGTATCAGTCATCGTTGGTCCAGGGAGAGAGAACGAGGCACCAACATCTACCACCTCATCTCTGCTGCTTCTATGATATTCCCTCCTCTTTTTTTTTTTTTTTAAACCTCACAAGCTCAGATGCCTTAACTGTTAAGCTGGAAGTCTTGTGACGTTGTTTTTAAAGGGAGTAAATATGAGTAAAAATAAACGGATGGAAATATAGACAGACTCTGGCAACTTCAGTTTTTAAAATCTTCATTTTCCCATCTGTGTGATGGCAATTTTATTACACATTCAGCAAATTCACAGTAACAAGATGTTCCCCTGACAAATTAATCACTTTCCAAGCATTTTATCAGATAAATAAAATATCACCACAGGAGGGTAAAAATCAGCTCAATCAGTTGATTTAACCCTTCCTTAAGACACTGAAATTACCACCTCCCAGACACATGCATACAATAATGGCTCACACACTCCTTTGCTGACACTCTTAAAAATACAAGGCTTGTCAGGACTCCTGCCATCAGAGCCAGATAGTATTGTTTACTGGATTAGCATAAAAGACAGGTATTCCTATGCATTTCAAAAGATCGCAGAAAATGCAGATAAGAGAACCTCTTCAGATATCTGTAACCTTCCTCCGGGGTAATCTGCTAGAATTTATACTTTCTCCTTCAGTACTCTTAGTAGATGATTCATAGCTTTATTTCTACATTTCCTTTAATAACAATAATAATTTAATATTATATGTGTATAGTCCTATTCTCACCCTAACACTCTAGAAAGGGAAGAAAGCAGCTGGTGGCTAGGTTTCTGTCTTTACTTTGCTTTCCCCTTTGCTAATTTCAGAAAGTGAATCCAGCAATTATAAGTAGTAGGAGACTGATAAGGAGTCACACATGCAAGAAAAATAGGTTCAATTCAAGCTTCCCTGACTAATCCTTATTATGACTCATTTCGACTTCAGAATTTGTCGGTTGAAGTAAGAAGCTAATTTGGCTTTGAGAAGTAAAATCTCAGTTTTGTACTTTTCCTTCTAGTGCTACTAACAACCCCATTATTAAGAGCAAAGTTGCGGGAGGCAGGCGTGAAATATATTGAGTGCCTACTCTTGCCAAGCATTTTTTTGCACGCTATTTTATGAGATCACTTACATACTTTAAGTAGCATAAATTTCTCTGGCTTTCAAACTCATAGTCTATACCACATTATCTTCCTTCCCCAAATAAAGTGCATTATTTTTAAAACCTGCACCCAATAGGATCCTCAATCCATGACCCCGAGATTAACAGTCTCGGGGAGCAGAAAGGCCCTGATAGATTTCTCTTAACTGCTTCATCCCGAAATGTTCAGGTGCAGCTCTTCCTGTTTGCACTCAAGCAGACCTGGCTCTTCTCTTGCCATGGTTTCTCTCTCCTACCAAATACTACTAGGTTTAAATCTGTATGTTTTAAGAAAACATGGGGCTCTGGCATCATGCCTGGACCAGTTGTGATACCCCAAAACAAAAGGTGACCAGGCCATGCTGTCTTTAGTGCTTAAGTAAATACCACTCTATTTATTAGCCTTGCTTTGGGGAAACCCCAAATGGTCACTTTACCTCCCCACTTATGAAGCCATAAAAATACCCTTGATTTATTAGTATATCGCTCTTCTTCCCTATGAATGGGATAATGAAGTTCTTTATGGGAGGCTATTAAGAAGCAACATGGATGCTACTATTTGCTACTTATCCCATATAATTAATAACACCATAACTGCTATTAGACAGCAGTATTTAAAGCAGCTAGCCTACCATAAATATAGCTGATTTGACTAAACTGTCAATGGCAAATTCAAGAACCACTAAAAGGAGGTTTACTTTTGAAATATATAATGGGTTACACAAAGGCTTTTATGAACATTTATTTATTTTTTGGTTCTAATGAAATCATTAGACTTACCAATTTACTCCATAATTATAAAGTCAGCATTCTTAAAAGTAGTAACACTAGTTCATTTCCTTCTGGTATATCCTTGACAAATTATAAAATTTCCATTTTAAAATTTCTGACAAATATTTGAGCACACACAGCTTTCTTTAAAAGTGATGTTCGTGTCTTTAAATAACACCTTCCATGAGAATGCTGAACAAATAAAAATAAAATTAACATCCAGATTCTGAATTCTCTAGTCGTATGAAAGAGGTGGAAGGAAGACATCTGTAAAATGCTTAGATGTTCACAGCAAGTACAATGTGCAGACCCATGGTCATTTACCAAGTTTCCATTGCCATCTTATGGAAACAAACACACTCTAGATTCCCCCTGTCGAAAAAAATATCTTTGTATGTGATCTCAGGATGAAGTAAGTTATTACAGATTCCAGGCAAAGTTGACAGGAGCACAGGATTTGATGAAACCATATGCATGTGCATTATTCTGGTTCTGTCCAGATTAGATCAGAGAAGTTCTAACACTCTGACATCAGAATACAAAAGGAGAGAAAACAATGCTCAGGAGGATTCTTGCCTGTACGTCTTAAATAATAAACAAAATTTTTAAGAATGAGCACAGGAAGTTGTGGTGGGTACAAAGCAATTAACGTAATAAGTAAAAAGTTTCAATGCTCTTTAAAATTTTTCTAGACTGGGAGTGGTATCTCACACATCTATACTCCTAGCACTTTGGGAGGCCGAGGCAGGAGGATGGCTTGAGCCCAGGAGTTTAAGAACAGCCAGGGCAACATAGTGAGACCCCACCACTAAAATTTTTTTTTTTTTTTAAATTAGCCAGGCATGGTGGCGTGTGCCTATAGTCCCAGCTACTTGGGAGGCTAAGGCAGGAGGATCACTTGAGCCCAGGAGTTTGAGGCTGTAATGAGCTATATGATTGTGCCACTGTCCTCTAGCCTAGGTGACAGAATAAAGCCCTGTCTCTAAAAAAAAAAAAAAAAAAAAAATTCGAAAACATTTCATTGCTTTGTACATCTAAGGAGCCTCAAAATATCTATAGATGTTCCTGGAAGTTGTCAATTGAACATTGAGTCAATTCCTATTCTTGTAATTAACTGACCACTAACATGTCCAGGTTACTTTTAGTGTCTCTGTCAACTTTGTCTTCCTTTGCTTGTCTTGAGTAGCAAACAGTACCTAAGTGACTCTGAGAAATAGACTGCTTTCCAGGAAAAGATAATTTAAGAAGAATAAGTAAAGGTCTTCATTACTAATTTGGAATAAAAGTAATTTGGGGGAATTTTTTTAAAATGGCAGTTTTCAAAGCTGGGTGAGTGGGTGTGTGTTAGGCAGGGGCGGGGGGTTCGTTTAATGTGGGGCTGGGAAGAGAGAGAGCTGAGATGTCAAAGGAGGAAGTGTGGGGCCGAAGAAAAGAGACTGGATGAGGGGACAAACTCAGTCTTGCCTAATTCACCTGCATTTTATTGAATACCCTTAAATTTTACACAGTGACTTAAGACAAATATTTTATTTGGTGCTAGAAAATGATTCAAACAAATAAAATGAATCATCTCAAATATTTTTTGTTAGGAGATTGGATACAAATAAATTTCCTTGGAGTAAAAAGTATTTTATTTGAAAAATATATGAAAAGGGTTACTGGTTGCCTTTTAAATTACCAATGTAATTTATTTGCATGCATGTTCTGCTCCCTATATAGATGTTGCTTATTTAAATGAAGACTAGCCCTTTACTGGCTCAAAAAGGTAGAACAATTCAATTTACTTTGCAACTGAATTGAGTCAAGTGGGGTGAAGAAAACTCACCCTAAAGAATCTAGAGTGCAAAACATCACACAGCATTCTGTACACATGGAACCAGAGGAAATATTAATACATATCTTCTCTTTTTCATGGCTTTATCATAGGTTTGTCAATTTAAAAATAAGCAGGTTAGATATATTATATAACATTATCCATATATCTGTATTAAACTATAATGTAAAAATGAGAAGAACAGATTTTAAAAAACCACAAATTAATTCAAATGAAGCCCCTATCCATACCCCCAAACGATATCATCCTCTAAATCTGTGGTCTCCAACCCCCTGGGCCAGGGACCAGTACTGGAACATGGCCTGTTAGGAACTGGGCCTCACAGCAGGAGGACAGCCACTCCCCGTCACTCGCATCACCACATAAGCTCTGCCTCCTGTCAGATCAGGGGCGGCATTAGATTCTCATAGGAGCTTGAACCCTACAGTAAACTGTGCCTGCCTGATGATCTGGGGTGGAGCTGAGGTGGTGATGCTAGCACTGGGGAGCAGAAAAATCTGCAAATACACATTAAGTGTGTTGTGTTTTTTTTTTTTTTTTTTGCCAGTCAAATTTACCAGTGGGAGGGTGGTATACCAATTTTAGTGACACTAACGTTAATAAGTTCTGATAACCCACTACCATCGGACCAGACTAGCAGTTTGACTGCACAATAAATGTAACGGGCTTGAATCATCCTGAAACCATTCCCATCCCACCCCTTGTTTGTGGAAAAACTGTCTTCCATGAAACCGGTCCCTAGTGCCAAAAAGGCTGGGGGACCACTGGGCTCCAAATGATTCTGAGTTAAGAAACTAGAAACAGTTTGTTTAAAGTCTGGATGCTACCAATTCCATTCATAGTTCTAAACCTTCATTTACAATTTATAATCATTTTTATACCAACTAGCTCTTCCTAGACTTCAATGACAATTATAGGCTTGTAAACCTATCTTATTAGATACAAAATGACATCAGTACATCTTTAAAAACATTTTGTTTAAACTTTATTTCAACAGAATCTATTTCAGTATAAATGACATATTTGACTCTAGTTTACAATTTATTTAAGTATTTCTTGTTTGCATTAATCAAGTAATTCCTAGGACTTTCCAGCCTATTCACGTGGTTTTAGACACAAAACAGAGTTATTTATACGTTTGAATAATTTAATATTTAGTATATATTTAATATGCATAATATATACTAAATCAAGAACAATGTCTTGTACACAGAAGCTAACTAAAATATTTTGAGTGACCATATATACAAATAGAATTAACAGAGAAACTTTTTTCTAATTTTTTGTATCTAGTAGGAAAAAAAGAACAAAATCTGTGTAAATTATAATTCACTAAAAAGTCAAATTTGTTGTTTCTACTCCCCCCCCAAAAAAATTTTATTTCTAAAAGGACGCACAGTTGCTTTATTTCTGCTAAATCAATGCCTAAAAACAGTACATTTCATCAGTTACACTTACGTTGAAAGTTCCAAAGATTCCCTACCTGGAGCTGGCCATATTTTAAGTGCAAACCAGGCTGAGCACTATCTAAATCTAGATAAAACTCATTGGTTTGTAATCTGCACAATGATCTACACGTCTGAATCTATATGCAAATGGAAGCTTTCATGCATTAGAGCATTCCAAAGCACCCAGGACTAAGGGAGCACCAGGTTCTTTCAGATCCTTCCTCTGTTATTCTTCTCCTTTCCTTCTATGTATTTATACTAGCTACCTAAATAATTCACACCGCCTGCTTTTCAGCCCGAATGTTCCTCAGAAGAGGCCTACAATGAGCTATTGCAGTCACCAGATGGACTCATGAATGCAGCAGGTGGGGCAGATGGCAAGGCGCCTTGTCTGATGCTGCCTGCCTGGGCATGGGCTGCCTTTTCCTTCCAGGTACATTATCATCATCCTAACACTGAGCGGTGTGTAGTTTGGGGGTGGGGTGGAAGTGGGGCACTGGCAAACCCTTTACAATGCAATACTAGAGGAATCACAAATTACCAGCTGCCCTTTTCCTCCTTACCCCCCACCCCCAGCAATCCCCGACATTTTATACTGTTGCTTTGTTAGTGAGTTTTTCTTTTTTAAGACTACGGGGAAGGTTTCAGAAAGCATTCTGGCACTATGCATAAAGAAGCTTGCATCCATTTTAAACATTTCACCTCAGCTTAAAAAAGTGAAGAGAATTCAAGGGGAGTGATATGGGAAAACTCAGGAAGACTACAGGGGGGAAAAGTATTTTCACAAATATTTTGCCCAATAAAACCCCACAAATGAAGCAAAAACATAGGTGAGATGACCCAGCTCATGTTTGCAGTGCTCACAGAAAGGTAAGCTGTCCTTTGCACACATGGAGTAGAGGAGATAAAAAACACGTTTATAGCCTTTTGGTGTTGCAGAAAATACTGGCTGTGCCCAAGTTGAGACAGTTCTTTGTCTCATATTTCTAGTGTCATTTCTAAATGTGTGGCATTTCCCTTCCAACATCTGTAATCCTATATGGTACTACAACACAAAAAAATCGCCTTGCATATCACTTGCAATTGGAAACTTGCAACATCATGATGCCAAGCTATCATGAGACAGGCACTCAGTAACATGTAGTATAAATTTTAATTGAGCATAAACACTTGACAAAAAACTCTCCCGAGATATTTCTGGCATATTCCAATTGGCAATGGTATCATGATACCATGATTTTAATCCTTCTATAAACTTAACTGATGCCAATATAAATCTTATCACCTAAGTTCACTAATCATCTAATTAGAAACATCTAAAAATGTGAAAGACAATAATTTTAATGACCTGAAGCAAACCAATCTGTATCTTCCCCAAAAATAAATAAATAAAACATCTAAATAAAATGCATCCACTAAAGAGATGCTGCAAAGAGACAGAACCGCTTTGAATTTAATCTTTGAATCCTCGGGCAAATTGAAATCCCAGGCTTTTGGGAACTCTACCCGGCTGTTTTGTAGCAATGCTGGACAAAGACAATAGCTGTGAGATTATCTCAAGATTAAGGGTAAGGTTTTCTTATAAAAACTACCTTTCAATAGTCATTTATGTTGATTAGAATGAGTTTACTAATTCAAACCTTTCCTTAGAAGTCAAACAACATAAACCTTCCAGAGTTCAAATAAATCCTCCTTGTTTTCCCTACAATCTGGGAAATACATTCTCTTCCATGGTCTTTTAAAGCATTTTTTTTTTCTCTTTCATTACCAGTCTAAAACAACAAACCACATACAAGTAATTTCAAGCATTTTAAGATTTAAAGGCAACTTCGGTGATCAAATCTTCAAAGGCTTCATAAAAAAGGAGAGCCCAGTCCACTCTTTAGCTGAAGAAGTACAGGCAAGACCAGACTCGACTGCATCCATGACCCCAATCACGCCCTTGAGATATTCAGGATCTAAATGTACAATTCCTAATCGTGTTCATGATGCTAACTTTGCATCAGTTCTAAAAAGCCAAAACCAGAAAGTCAGGATGGAAGCTTCAGTTTGCTTAAGTTTTATGTAAAACTACTGCTACCTAAATTCCTGAATTTATTTTCTGGACTGATCGCCATTAACATTGGAGACTCAGGTATAAAAAGTCCCATTTTTAAATGTTTTATATGCACACATGATCATTCTATACTTTTTCATTTATTTCAGCACCTCAGTACCTAAGACAGTACCTGCCTACAGCCAAATACTTTTGAATGAATGATAAAAAAAAAATGCAGTTTAATGCACTAAATTGATGACTTTAATGATTTAAAAAATTGCAAAGGAGTGCACGTAATCTTTTTTGATGCAACGTTAGAAGTTACTATAAGCAATCAATTTGACACTGGAGAGTTGGTTATAAAAAATACACTTCAAAAATCAATTTTAAACTGATATCTTCTAAACCTGATTTCATTAACTATCATTAAGCTATGCACCCACAACCTAATTACTGTACATAACTTAAAAATACTAAACAGAAGGGAATGGATGTGTCTTAGGGAGAAAGACACTAGAAGGGAGGTGATATTAAATTAATTTTTGAAGATGGTAACTGGAATTAAAATAGTTTTTAGAATTATATCATTCGTAATGATTTGGATATTTTTAGAATTATATCATTCATAATGATTTGAATATAAATTCAATGTGTGTTAATACTGCCACAATTCAAGTGGCAGACAATGTAACTTCTAAAATAAAATTAGTAGCAAAGTGTCAGGAAAAAAATAGCCATTTTAAAATAAAAAAACAGTAAGTGGAGAAATAAGTAATTACAATTTAAGCCCCAGATATAAAAGGTAATAAAAGTAACATATATTACCAAGATGCTGCTGAACTCTTTCAGCATTTTACTCTTACAAGTAAAATTTTGATTTTTTACACTGCAAAAGTATTCTTTTTGTAAAATGTATATGGTATTCTCATATTCATCTTATATGTCTATATTTGAATATAAACTTGGAGTACCAGAAATCAGTGTAATAACATATATGCAAAAAAACTACATTTGCATGCATTGAAAAAAGAGTTAATGTGTGTATGTGTACATATATAAAAAAAAATACAATTTTTCTAACTGATTAAATTGTTTCTTTATTTTAGACCTCTTCCTGAATGTCACCAAGTCTCAAAATTTCAAAGTACAAGTTAACCTAAACCTGGTAACAAAAACAGACATCAAAATTTTAATCTAATATATAGTATACACTAGAATTAGTATAATTTAAAAAGAGAAATGTATTTTTAAATGCCACCTTTCTCTTTCCTAAACAAAATACTGACAAAGTGACTCACATGCAATAAATTCAATGCAATGCCCCATTTGCTAAGCTCATGCAGTCCTCTTTATTAACTATGATTTTATTTTTTGCCAACTTTCTTGTTCATGTGTAGGTAGTGCTGATTGAAAGAAACTGGGGGGAAGGAATGTATCATTTCTAATGAAATTACTTATTTTACTTATCTGTGGTTTACCTACCTCCGTGAAAATATAAATTAAGTCACATAATTAAACACAAAAAATAGAACCAACCAACCAACAACATTTTTTAGAGGTGGCAAATACAACACACCAAATGACGATCAACTTTTAATTTGTAAGTAAGGACCGTATCTTCCCCATATTAACCTATAATCCTGGTTCAAGATTTATCCAATTTTTTTTTTGTTTGGTTTTTCCCCTCTGAAAGTCTTAGAGGAATTTTCTACATAAGTTTTGAGTTCATAGTTTAAAAAGAGAGAGAATGAGTACATGCTCTCTTGCATGCCTTCTCTGCACCTAAACACAGCCATTTGCATAGCTCAGCGCACACTGTTTAGTAAACAAGGAGTGTACAAGGCCAGAGTGGCCTCTCCCAGTCCGCCGTCTTTTTAAAAACAAGGCAGGGGTTCTGTTTTTAGTACACACGTTGGTTCAGTGTTAATCCTGTTTTATGTTGTTCACACCTGCTGCTGACTAGCAGCCTGCTGATGGGCCGGGGCTCATGCTGCTCCGAGGAATCCCACTAACTGAGAAGCCGGACAAAAGCTACTGTACAGGGCTGGAAACAAAGCCCGATCAGGGTCCACCGTCCAAGAGAAGCAGACCCCACAAAATCATTCTGTGCATTTGCAAATAAGGCTCCTCCAATGTCCCAAGTTTGCCACCCAACAAAAAATGCAACCAATTGCTTTTGAAAGAAAGACTGAACCCCACTGTGTTATTTATATTCCTGAGCTTTTTATGTCTTTGGGTAAAATTGATGTAAATACAGTAAAAAAAAAAAAAACAACATTCTAATCAGGTGTACATGCAAGTTACCACTTTGACTCCTTACCAAAAGGATCTGTATATAAAACAATTATTAATTTAAAATACTCTATGGCTCCCCTCTCTATTCATAGAATTTTACATCCAAAACTAACAGAGAATATATATAATTCTGCCATCAGAGGCCACCAGTGTGGCCAGGACGGTGACATTGTATGCTAAGACTGCTCTCCCCCCACCATCCCGCCCCCTTGCGCTGCATGTGCCTAATAGCAAACATCAAAAGGAATGATTTCTTTTTTGATCTTAGGACCAGCAATAAATCAAATTCAGTGCCACAGACAGGGGGGAAATGCACTACTAAGGGAAAACTCCAAGACTGACAGTGGGACCAGTCAGAGGCATTCGTTCAATCAAGCTTCAGTAAACGATGCCCACCCTTCTTCCTCCCAAAACAAGATGTAAGCTGTCATGTGCTTGCCCAGAGTGAGAAAAACTTACCCGATCCTGATGTGACCCTAAGTCAAGATGCACTTTGTGCTGACATTTCCAGTGGGGGCACCAGAGCCCCTCCCCATCCTACCTACAGACAGAGCTAATTTCCTTCCTATCTGGGAGCCAGGTTCTGCCCGCAGGTAGGCACAGAAAGCTTTCCATTGGCTGGCACAGGACAGCTCCAATATGAGCTGCACATCTGGGGGGTCAAATGGTGGCTCTGGGATCATTTTGTTACATCTCCTGAAGCACCTTTCCTGACTGCAATAGCCAATAAAGCATCACAGGAACCACGGCCAACTCGGGGAGTTCTGCATCCGGCTGCTCCACAGTGGGGCACAGATTTAACAGAGCACAGTTTTAATACCTCTCTGGGGGAAGCACAAAAAGCGCTAACTAGCATATTAAGCTTCTCTTAACGAATGACGTGAGGATGAAGTATTTGAGGTGTTGGCATCTTTTTCCCAATTTGCTTTCGAACTATTTATACTCTTAGCAATGTGCTCTTTGGGGGAGGGGCGTGGTCAGTACTGTCTTCTGATGTGACGAGGCTACTCTTGTGTTGGTGGCATGGTCTTCCCCAGCAGAGGAAACGTCTTCATGGATTCTCAGGAACACAGCTTAGCAACCACAGGAGACATACCAGATAAATGCACACTTTTTCAGTGCGTGCAATACTTTATACTTGGCAACCCTTTAATGGTGTTAAAGAAAAAAAGATAGTTGCTAAAAATGATATTATAATATACTTGCCATAATTGTAGACAGAAATCACGTGGCTCCCATAATCTGACACAGCCCAGGAGAAAATAAAACGTTGTCGCTTTCCATTTGATTATGGAATATGAACAGTATAGAAATAAATCCAACTGTGGTGTTGGATCGTATGAAATTACTGATATTGGACCATCTTTGACCTACAAAAATGACAACTTCATACAGTTCAATCTAATATAATTAGAATCCTGTTACCTAACTTTCATTCAAAAAAAGCCTGATGTTTTGTCAGGGAATTTCTTGATTCCACACTTGACTTTCCCATTGATCTTTCCCTCAGAAAGCCACCTCTAAGTTTTTGGGTTTTTTGAAAATCAATATCAAAATCAGAGCTTACCGAAGTTTAAGACTTGAAACTATGACAGCCTTGGGTACAACAGTCCCTACTAGTCAAAATTTCAATTGAAATCAAGTGTTTTGCATGGAGGAACATTTGCTTATTCATTCAATGGAGGGTTTATTACAATGCTCACTTTTTTGAGAAGCCACTTAGCGATGCCACAGAATGTAAGAGCAAATGCTCCATGCCAAGTGCCAAGATGGCACAGTGAGGGAAAATGACAGAAAATCTCATCCTTGAGGTCCTTGCCTAAAGGACTTGAAACACGGATTTTTTTCCCCACCCCCTTCAACTTTGTAAGTTTACTCGGGACAAAAAGATTTCAGCATATCGGCAGTAGAAGCGGCATTCAGATCAAATGATATTTAGTGTTTTGCATGTAGTATTGGCGACATGATGAATACCCTCAGATGAGAAAGGAAAAAAAAATAAGGAGCTGTGCGCTCGATCAAGGTGCTGTCCCTGCTGCTGCCTTCCAGCGCTGCTCCCAAGCTTGCCCACTTCTGCAGAAAGTTAAGACCACCTTATTTTGATTATAGTGCTTTCCTCAGGCAGGAATTTTTATTTCCGTTTGAATCTTAAACCATTACATTTCCAGTGATGCATTTTTATGTTTACAATTGACATCTTCATAAAAGAACGAAACCTTTGAGCAACAGCTCAAAAGCATGAAGGTTGCCTGCAGTAAGTACTTAAATTATTTTACACCTACATGGAGCCCAGTTGTTTTTAGTTAAAATTTAATAAACCTTAAACTGATGACCTTTCTTCCACAGAAAGGTCCCGAGTTGCAAAAACGAACTTTCCAATGAAATATATTTTAAGGAACTAGTGCTGAACAAAGGGCTATTTAAAGCTGAACGCTTTGTCAATTTATCAGCTTGTGAACATTCTGTTCCTGAATTCCCCACTGCTGCTGAATGTATAGAACGGTGGTGCCTTGCTTAATCGAATACTATTGATTCGAGTGTGTCACAGTGATCTCATTGAGAGTAATCAATAGTAATCCAAAATCAATCAATCTGCTCTTGCACTATCATTTATCAAATCTGAATACGCCAAATTATTTGTAGGCATCAAATTACAAAGAAGAGAAAATGGTAGACCTGGGAAAGTTAAATGGTTTATATTGAAGAGCAAAACCAATATCTCTTTTTTTAAGGGGAGGTGCTTTAAAATGGGCTATTACTCAGACAAATACATGTATCTTCTCATTAAAGTATCCTAAATTTATAATTAATCTCATTCCACTCCTGATTAAAAAAAAAAACAAAAAAACACGTTTCTTGTAGAGGAGTTTGCTGGTTCAGCACAACTGATAGAAACTTACAAATGCCCTAACTTACTTCACCAGAGCACACCAGCATTTTGCAAGTCTGATAAGCTAAGTTTCAAATGCCTGTCACCCATCTGCTGGAAAAACAAGGAGACTGGATTGACACAGGACATAACTGCATCTTCTAACACCAGAAATGATGTTTAATAGAATTGGAGTGAAAAAAGGAATATGTAATTCCTCCAGAGAATGTACAGCATAGATGCATCTGCTTATCAAGGAAGCTGCTGTTGATGCTGAAGTTTCCTTTATCAACATATTCACCTGTAATTTAGTCAAGGTAATAAATCCTTCTTTTCATTACAGCACACTCAAAAGCACCCCTCCTATTTAACTTGAATGAGAAAAGGCACAGAGTGTCTAAAACATTTACTTTTGCTAATGTAAAAGTGTTGGCATTTTACTTCATTCCCGATAAGCTGGTGCCAGCAGAAGTGATTATTCTTTTCTTATTCAAAGCCTATCAGCATTTCGAAAAGCTCTCTCAATCTTATCAGGTGTATGAACAGCACGATTACTGAAAACAGTCTGTACTGCTCCTCTCTCTTTCTGCCAAGCTATCTGATAAACCCCCAACTAACTAACTGTATTTACACACAATCAAACATAAGTTGTATCTTCTACGCACTCTAGCCAGATTCCAGTTTGCCATAGGTTTTTCTGCTGTGACATTAACTGAAAAATGTCAGCTGTGAGTATCCCAAACTGACAACAATCAAGAAAACACTATAAAAGCACTCAACTAGAATGTACAACAAACAGAAACAAAAGAAAAACAAATATAAAAAGTTGAAGGCAATCTCTTTGGAATTCATGGGGAAAATAAAGTGTACTGTGTATGTAAATATGGATGAATATCATGCACTTACCTTTTAACAAAGTAAATGATCCTTTAGCACAAGAGATGGATAGAAACAGAAATTTCAAAAGAAAATACTGCTGGGATTGAAGAGGGGAAGGTAATCAAAAAAGTGTTTTAGAACTGAGCAGGCATTTCCCTCGCATTTTAGATTATCTCAATGTGGAAGCAGAGAGATTCTATAATGTAAGCAAAGCAAGACAATAGACAATATCACCAAACTTACCCCATAAACTGAAGACAAGATAGAAAGCAAGGCTGTCACATATGGTGACCACATTCTCAGGATAGATTTTCCAATCATTAAAACCCTCATAAATGCTCTAGATATTAAAGTTTTGTTCACTATAAGGAAATAAAGAAATAAAAAAAATACAATTTGAGTTTTTAACCTCTTATTATTTTTCTTATTCTTTAGACTTAACCAACTGAATAGCTCAATATAAAGGTATGAAAAAAGAATCATCATCTAGATTAACACAAATAGACGATCTGTTCTCCATTTCTATTAAAAAATTCTTACACTAATTCATGGTTCATATGAATTGAGAGACACACCTAATCATTTATGAGTCATACTCTGGAGCATGAAAGACAACAATGACATTTCTAGAATGCAAGAGAAATCTGAAATTTACTCTAACAACTGAGTTAAAAACAAATTCCTGACCCTAAGACAGAATCTCTGCTGGAGCTTCTGTGCATAAATTGTCCGTTTGTTCCTCACCTCCCTTTGCTGAATGACTAAGGAGAGAACAGAAAAAGGCGGCCACATGCTCCCACCTGAGCCCAACTCCTGATGCTGTCTAGACTCCAAGAACAGAATGAGCCTTCCTTTAGATGTGTAGAGCAATGAGATGAATTAGCCAAGTGTGTAGTTCAGTGCAATTCAGCTGATGGTTGCTTTTCCATCTGTGACACTATGAGCTCAGGACTGATTGATTAGGCAGGTCTCATTCAAGTCTATAGATAAAAGGGATGTTTCTGTCATTTCACCAACAGCACCAACTGTATACACAGTCACTTTCTCATAGGAGAAAAGACATGGCTCTCACCAACCATGTACATCTTTCCCTTTCTTTGGTCATGAACAGTTGGTTATGGGCATAATATTCCTCCCTCAAAATACCTGATCTGTTTTAACAGATTAATGGCTGTAAAGAAAGCATTGTCAGAATATTCTTCCATTTATGGAAAAATGAACACAATTTAACAAGGCCATCTTACATTTTTGGAGAAGTACTACAATAATTTAGAACTATGGAGGGCAAAGAGCAATCGATTAAATAACCCCACAGTTGAATTTTTTTCTCTTAAAAAAAATTTAGAGTCTCTCTAAACGTTCATAGGATCTGATATTTTCATTAGCTCTAGATGCAATTTTGGTTATATGATTAATGTACTATTCTTTTCCAAGCAAAATAAATTGTTATAAATATTGTTACATATTAACTGCCTTGAAAAGTATAGCTTTTAAAACAATTTAACTCATTTTGTGAGTATGAAAAGGCAAGGATATATATTTATTTAACAAAGTCCTTTGTTTCAATTCTCAAAAGCCATTAAAACAAGTAAAATCTTTCTAGCATAGATGAAAAAGGAAATATTTACAAGGATACCATTCTGATCATGGAGAAAAAAAAGAATTTCGTGTGTTTCTACCTATTTTCTGTGCATAAGTTCTTGACTGACTTTTTGAAATTTCATTTTTTTGCATATTGAATAAGCCATACAAAAAGAAAGCACGTGATATTTTTCTTCTCCAGAAAATGAAAAGTTCAACAAAAAGAGATGTCCACTGTTAAAAGTGTGTTGCCCATACTGCCTCTGATTCTCCACTTCCTTAAGTTTTTATTTACTTTACAAATAAGAGTAACTAAGGTTTACCACTTCAGAGACTTTTTTTTTTTTTTTTTAATCTCACTTTACTTCCTGGGTAGTAGAAAGATTTAAATGAGCCTAAGTTATAATTTTTTTTTAAACAAAACTCATTATTATCTATAATATTCCTGTATTCCTACAGTTAGTTTTTAAAGAGAAGGAAGCAAGCAAGCTGGTTTTTATGACATTGATAACTGTCAATCTCTGATATAGTATAAGAATTTATTGATAGCTTTCCTTTTATTTAGTATCATCTTAGCCAACTGTTTGCGGAGAAGGTGTATGATGAAACAAAGTTAAATTGACATGTCTGTGATATGCCTGACAGCCCTCAGTATGCCCAATATTAATTTGTTTTCTTTGGCTAGGTAAGTCCTGCCAAAGCGTATTACACATAATGTGTACTTCCAATCAAAATGATGAAAAGTATATATGCAGTTTAGTTTCACTCAAAGCAATGTGAGAAGGAACAGAGGAATGTACGTGACAAAGACTACTTTTTATAATTAAAATATAAATTTACTTTTAAGTTCTTTTTTTTTTTAGAATGTAAACTAATCTTAAGTAGGCTCTCCTTGAGTTTTAGCACTTTAATACGTATTTAATAAATTTTAAATGCCAAATTCCAGTGTTTCATTTACTATATTGTGTGAAAGAATTCCATATAGCCATAGATTGTATTTCTAATGGTTAGTGTTGTGTGTTATATATCTATAGTCAAATTCACACATAGATTTATGCCAGTATATTGCAATGGATCTTAATTAACCAGTGAGAAGCCAATTTCTTTAAAACTGTCCCTTTTCTTTCATTGCTTTGCTTTAATGAGCAACCTTCCAAATATACATGCATTGCCATAAATTAAAATGGCATATCATTTGAAGAAATCAAAGCATAAAAAGCAAGTTTCTTCCAAACATTTAAAAATATTTTTTAAAAATTATAAGGAAGTAATTTACTTATGTACACACATATATAAAACACTCACACAATCTAAACACTCTCAACTCAATGGTTTTGGACAATTGATTAGAAAATACATTTAGACAATACTGAGATGTATTGTCCAAATCAGAGAAAAACAAATATCTGGCACTTCTGGAAAGAAAACATAGAGTAGAAAGACGTGTTTGCTAAAACTCTAAATGGAAATTATTTTTATTAGCTGAGGTTTCCTATACCTTAGAAAGTATAAGTCTAAAATGAACTTGAAACAAGAACAAAAAGCCAGGTAAGTCCTTCAAAAGGTTTTCACTTACCACCCTTAGATAATAAAGGAACTAACTTTGATTTGACGGTTTGGCATAAAGCAGTTAGCAGGATTTTTTTTTTTTAACACGGTAACAGTAAATGTTAAAGTGTTATACAAACAAATAAAGGTAGGCAATGAATCTAGGAATTTAAGCAAGAATATGAATTAGAACAAGAATTAGAATAGAAAGAGCAATTGTTTAAGTGTTTTCTCTCAACACTCATTCAGATTTACACTAAGTAAAATCACTTTAAACTTACCTCTTAGAATAAAATTAAATTCTGAAGTCTATGACATACTTTCTAAAAATATAATACTTATTAATTTTGTATATTTGCTTTTAGCAAAAAAAAAGCAAATGATATTTATGTAGTACAGATAAATAAAATTCACATTTTGTATTTGAAAGCTATCATGCTTAACATTAAGATATATTTGTCTGGCCCAATTGTATAAGAAAAGAATGTAGCTAAGAGCTAATTCAAAATTATTTCTGGGATATGGGCCCAAACCATTAAATTATGCATTTAATACCAGCAGTTTATTTCCTATTTTATAAATTGATTACTATATACTAAATACAAAAATAATAATTTAAAAAATTTTAAATCAGAAACAAATTTACTTATTAGGTTACCTGTTACCTGTCAATATATAGTTAAATCAATTCAGTTTAAAATCAGACCTAGTAAGTATCTGAAATACTAATTCCACATTAAAATCATGCCTGGCAAATTTAACTGGCAACTAACCGATTAGAATAATACTTGAGACCTACTTTATTTACATAAACGTACATGAACACTCTTAGGAACATACCTATATTCTACATACATGCCTCTCCCCATATACATGCGTATTTCACATGCATACTATCCATGCACACAAACACACTTGTGTGTAACTTATCAACTGCTTTGGATTTTAACGAACCATATGTGTATTATTTATTTACTAATAATGGTATAGATCATGTATACCCATACATACATGGCTACGAAAATAATAATCAATGGCAAAACATATTCAAAACGCAATAGGAAGAATGTCAAGCGGCAGGGATGCTTGGTGTCATCCCTGCACTATCAAATATACACATAAGTATGATTGGAGAAAGGCTAAATATTTCACTGTCAGAGAATGTAAAGAACTGCAATTCATTTCTATCTCATGTGCTTTAGGACAATGACAATTTAATACAATGCCAGTGGATGTAAAAGAGATAAAAACTGAACAAACTGGGCCAGTGTAATCAAAGATTTTCTCCAGAGAGCTGGCCAGGGCTGGAGCTCATATGCACTTATAACAGATCAACATTGTATTGTTTCTCTCTTTCATGAATTTGCTATGAAGCAAATTCAGAGCAAAGCTTATCTGCTGCAATGACTTTAAAGTTCTATTGAGATACCTCAAATGCTCTCCTCTTATTTTTAAAAGCTTGCTAGGTGATTCTAAAAAGTTTATTTGATATTAATTGGTTTAATAGAAATCATTGCTATTAATTGTCACTTGTATGAGAAAGTATCAACCACAAGCATGTATTTTAATTTATTTTATAAAATAATGTAAAGCAAAGCCTTCAGTGCTGAGCATTCTCTACAAGTAAGACAAAGAAATATTTTGTTTAGTCACCAGGCTAAAACAAATGTTGAGGAATTTCTCATAAGTGATATGGACTTGAGATTGGGCATTATGCCTACCTTCCAAAAGAACGGTCTCTTCTTTGTCTGTAATTCTTGCAGGAGTGAGGTATTGTGAAAGTATTGTTAAATAGAATCATAGAGAAGTTAGCTGCCCTCTTTGATGAATAGCACCAGGTATCTAAAATTAATTGCAAAAGTATGGCCCGGCTAATGAGATGGTCCTTATCTTTTCTCAGCACAGGAAGCACAAGTATTTTTCTGCAGGCTCAATATTTTACAAAAATACCTAAAAAGTGCTATTAACTAAGTAAAAATCTGATTAAAAGATCTCAAAGACACAATTATAAATTCTAAGATCTGGAACATTTGGAGTTAAAACTGATTTCCTACACTATTTTCTTTTTAAACCTTATTTTCTTTTTTTTTTTTTTTTTTTTTTACTTTGAAAAGAGCAACAAAAAAATCTTTCCTCTTGCTTCTATTAGCATTTTTAAAAGCTGAATTATAATACCATTCTTCATAAGATGGCCAGTACATATTACAGGTCAGATTAAATCAAAGAAATATATCAAAGGCCGTCCATTTAGAATTAAAAAAAATGATAACTTATTGGGGGAAAACACTAGAAAAATGATCATCCATGCAAGAGAATTAATGGATATCCACAAGGGCTTTGCTAATAACATGGGTTAATTACCGCAGCAACACACTAGGCTCAGTAAATAAAGCAGCAGTGCCATAAACACATTAAGATGAGAAACCATCACTGTAAGAAGAAACAGCCAACACCATCACCCCTGCCTCTGCCCAGGAATCAGAAAGCTGTTTTCCAGTCTTTTCTGTAAAACGAGGATTTTTTAAACTTACCACCAAATGTGTATGAGGGAATACACAAATACCCTGACACAAAGGGCTAGTGAAAATGGGGGGGGCATCATTTATTCACCACTCCCACTCAACATTTATTCCATTAACTCGGGAACACTTTTTTTGATTACTTCAAGGAGAAAATCATATGTTACATAATAAACATCATCTGGCTATTTCAACTATATAAAGTTTGGGACATATACAATGGTTAATTTTTAGAAAAATAGAATTAATCTGTTCGCTTTAGTGTTGTGATGGGCAAGGTTAAGAGACTCTACAGCTCAGGAACAAGGCTCATCCCTAATTGCTGCTGGTTGTCACTTGCAGCAATTTACAAAGAAATCATCTGAAAGCCCCACCTACACCACCTACCTTTAAGGCTGCAGGTGTTTTCAACAGATTTATAGAGAAAAAACAGGATGAAAAGTAATATGAGCTCCAAGTCTGGAGTCGAAGTATTCTTTCTCAGAAAAATAAACTTAAAGTGTCTGTTCCTAGTTCTCAAATAATATCACATCCGAAGTGACTTGGGCAAGCTCCTATCTTTCCTTACAAATCAGCGTCCACTCTGATTTAGGCTTTTTTGTTGTGGTGGTTACTGTATAAATTTTTCCTTTCTATTTTTATCCCCTGTATTTTGACATTATAGGATTACTTTTGAATAGTTGTATTTTAATTTAGTTTAGCTTTTAACAAGGATAGGTGAGGCAGAAAAAAATAACAAAACCCTGAAACAGGAAGAGTGGACCCTACAATATAAAACTTGCATAGCTCCAAACAAGAATCTTAAAACACAAAACTGCTAAAATTTCAATGTCTGGATTTCAGTGATCAGGCTGAAATTTACTAAACTGTCCCCTCCTCGCCTTGTCTGTTTTGGAGTGTTTCAATTGCCTTTCCTTCTCCCAACAGCTGTGACAACTGTTAAAACAGTCAGTAAAATTAAGTCCGCTCTATAATCCTGTAGTCAATGTTACATTTTAATCAGAGGTTGAAAGGGATTCATGTGATGAGCACACTCATTTAGAATGATTAGACTGACACATATGTCAAAATGAGCAGATATATTATTTTCATCTATTTATGCTATCAGCTATTACTGCTATTAAATGTGAAACAAGCTTTCAAGTATTATGTTCTTTAATGTGCTGGCACATTTCCTAAAATAAAAAATACATAGTTAGAGGTTAACATTTTAGGCTCTCTTAATGGTGGTCAATAAATTGTATGAATCTTTTTAACAGCCTCCAAAGCAGAAATTGCCCAATATTTTCCTCTGAAACTGCATAACTCTGGTTTCATTTCTATGTATACACACACGTGATGGGGTTTAACCCAGTACAATTACTATGAATATTAATAGCGTGTATAAATTCTGTGGTTTATTAATTGAGACAGAGAGGCAGATGTGTTGCTTAGCATTAGATCTTTCTGTCTGTCCAGTGAACCACGTAACCATCAGAACTGCATCCAGACAATAAATCTGTATTTTTTAAAGATGACTTTTAATTGAGCCAAAAAGAAAGCTAGTTTGAATCTTGCGCCAAAGCCAAAAGGACATGTGCCTCGATTTCATTTAAATACATCTGCTTTAAGAGGCTTATCTAAACGAATTATTCCAATTAGCTATAAGAAGTTAAATTCAAGGAAACTACTTCAAAAAGAAGCCTCTGGGGGATTTTTAAAGTTTGTTTTGTTTATTTATTTACTAGAGAAAGTTCAGAATCTGAGTGAGCTTGGATTAAGGCATTCTTCCTGACACGAAGACATTTTAAACTCTCCAATTCTACAGCCCCAGGTACACTAACCTTCAAACTACACTTGAGTGGGCAGTCCTACCTTTGTTTATTTTTCATTTTTATTTTCACACATCTTAAGGTTGTTTCTTCCCTTGAGTGTTTCAAACTGATGCAAGCACAGCTTCACGATCTTTCAGTTCCTCCTAAATCCAGCTCTTGGCTAATATTCCCTGTGTGAGTGTGGATGTGGGTGTGTGTGCTTGTGCAAGCATGCATATATATATATACACACACACACACACACATTCACACTCAAACATACACGAGCAGCCACCGAGACTGCAAGTCACTTTTCATCTCTTACTTAATTACAAAGCAATGCAATATGCAGTCACTAAGGACAGCTAGTGGACATCTACCTATAATGCACTACCTCATCTTCTAGAGTTTTAAATTTTCTTCATAATCTATAGAGAGAAATGTTTGCCAAGAGCACTCTTTTCAGAATTATAACAGTTGGTATTATTGTAATGTGAAAGCAAAGCAATACAACTGACTCAACAGAAAGAGAGATAAACCCGTGACAGCTCTTGTGATATACTAATACTTTATCTTAACAGTGGGTTGAAATTAAGTTTATGACCTACTCATTTACACAAAAATGCCTAATTTACTTCTTCTACCCTCACTTACCCCCCACCTTTAGTAATCGAAATATATATTTCCATGTGCATAAGGATATCCATAAGCACTAACTAAACCGCATATTAGAACGAAAGTACTTTTCTATTTTTTTCTGGACACAATAAATTAAAACAAATCCACAATCTGAGCATTGTGTATATAAGGGGAAAATTTTAAAGTCACTGTTTCTTCTTTAGTTTTTTTTTCCCCCTTAAATATTTATAATGTGTGAAAATCTCATGTTACTTAATGGACTGATTTGTCAGTTAAGTGCTGACTTAACGCTAACCATGCAAATAACATTTTTCTAGCCTTGAATTGCACAGGGCTAGTTTCTAAATTGTTCTCTGAAGGAGAATTAGTAAATGTGCAATTTTGCCTCTAACTCTGCGCGGTAAGAAATGACAGGGAGCTGAAAATATCTGTCAAACTGCAAATACATAAGAGGCACTCAATAGTATAAATCATTCTGAATATTGTATTTTAAAACATCTTTCCTTGGGAAAATGGGTCCCAGTAAAAGATGCATTTTAACAGTTCACTAGGCATTTGTGCCAAGTGCCTATTCTTAGCACCTGAATAAGAAGTGACTGTCACACAGCTGTTTTACTGACAGTCACTGAGCTTTGCCTCAAAGGTAACATTGTAGTCAGAGAACAATTCTCGACTTACTGAATTAGGAGATCACCCTCAACACAAAAGGCACAAGACAGACACAAATAAGCACCCGTGCACACAAACACCCAGGGCATTACCTGAACCGGGGTGGAAAGACACATTCTGCCCACCCCCCACCGCCGCACCCCCCTTCCCCCCAACGACGAGTTGAAAAAGGAAAGAAAAAGGTACCTACTCTTCCTCGTAGTGCAGGGAAAAAGATTCAGGAAGGCAAAGTTCTACCGAATCCATGTGCGACCGGCAACCATTATTTGTGCACCCCCAGCTATAAATCAAAGTTTCCTTGACAGAGCACAGTGCAATTAACACAAATGTTCTCCTAGTGACAAGCCTATAGGCACGGCCAGTTGGGACCAAAGCTCTCACACTCTCCTAATCAAGGACTTAAAGCCCCGATTGGAGCTTATTAATATGAAGTAGGGCTTTACATATGCAGTCCCACCGGCCCAGCCGCGCAGCCGATTGGGGGGCCTCTGCCCAATCAGGAGGGAGGCGACGCGAGGCTGCACGGAGCGAGCGGAGCCCGGCAGGTAGGCAGGGTGCAGAGCCGAGGGGGCAGAGCAGCAGCCGGCGGAGAGCCGCGCGATCGAACGCTCCCTGTAGATCCTGCCCCGTTGTTTTTTTTTTTTTTTTTTTTTCCTTTCCCTCTTTCTCTCTCTTTCTCTTTCTCTCTTTTTTTTTTTTTTTCTGGGAAGCTACAAAAGCAACATAACTAACTTAACTCTCTAAGCACTGGAAGGGGTTTTGTCTTTGCTTTCTAACCTAAGATCTATTTCTGCCTTGCAAAGAAGAACTCACCGCAGACTCTCAGTTAATTTGGGGAAGGATTCTGCGGAAGGTAGAGAATGAAGTTTGTCCTGCTGTTGTTGTCTGTGTTTTATTACACCGGCGGGGGGCGGGGGGACTGCTGCTGACCGGGTGCTGTACTTTTCTCATTGATTCCTAATCATGTCTTTTCCTGCTTTCCTGATGTAACCTGGGCATTTAAAAAATAATAATAAAAGATATTCTTCTAAATTGTGCTGGGCAGGGGAACTGGGATCGTCATCTCTTAGGTGGCATGCAGTTTTTACACCACTACAGAAGAGGAAATCGTGCATCAATACAATTTGAGAGAATGCCTATGTCAATTACAGGTGTAAACATTACTATACCTCCTACTGTCTCTACTTACAGATATACAACGCATAGCTTTTCACAGCAAAGGTAAACAACTGCGGGACCAATTGGCTTTGAAGGTTTCAGGGGTGGGAGACTGAGGGCTGTTGGGATAAATAGCACATTAAATCTATCTCAATGCATTTTGACAAAATAAAGAGAATTTTTTTGGGGGGTAGGGACAGCGTTAGTAAACGGTGCACTGAAAATATTAAAGTATTTTTAATCATATACTTATTTCAATACAAGCTTCCAGACAAGGAATATATATATATATATATTCATATATATGCTTTTACCCAAAACATCCAGCTTTCAAATAAAATGCAGCGAACATCTTTGTTTCTATACATAGTGTGCCCTACATGCTTTAAAGAATCAACCCAGAAACATTTTGTAAACCATCACACAGTCTGGTCACTATAAGAACTAGTTTCAAACAGATAATAATTTACAAAACTAAGAATTCTCAATCAAAAGTGTTCAAAAAAAAAAAAAAAAAACAGGATCTAAGGAGAAGGGTGTTTTCCCCCCTACAATAGTGTATAGCTAGCTTGTCTTTTAATTTCCATATAACAAAGAGTTTGCTTAGGTCCTATTTTAAACCATAGGATTTTTTTACACTAGCAAATGTACATTGGAATAGATACCAGCTATTTATGGCAAAGAGATAACTGCTACCTTATGGAGAGTGAAAAACCCACAATTTTGATATAATTCAGCTCTACTGCTCACCAACCTTTTACATCTTAAGTCTTACATGATAGAAATAGTATAATCTTTGAGATCAAAATAAATTAGTGCAGATATTCACCACTGTGTGTTAAATTCACTAAACTAGGACTCCACCCTCTCAAATTTTCTAGGTCTTTAAAAAATAAAACACTAAAATAGAACAGCCACATTAAAATTCAGAATATAAAAATGACAGATATGATTTGGTCCCCCCACAGAAGAAAGCAATTTCCCTGCCTTGTATTTAGCTATGTCTAAGATATGGGCCTGATTCCTTTTATTTGTGGTCTAAATGCATACAAGTTTCTAGATCAGAACTCACATAGCAAAAACTGTGCCTGAGAATACTGTATAAAAGCAGGTAGTAAAAGCTTAATTACCAGTAGCATTATGCTGTCTATATTGTTAAATGTGAACTCTGCAATTAAGATGTAAATTTGGTTGTGAGCAGTGAATTAAAAGAGCTTTGAGATGTAGAAGAAAATCCAAGCATTCTGCAGCACCCAGGGGAAAAAAAAAGATTTGTCTATTCAATCTAAAATGAGACATGTAATCATTTTACAATTAAAAAAATAAATAAAAAGCCATTTTGAAAAAGAAACATGATTTTTCTAAAATAGTATCAAAGAACTGCGGAAGCTAATATTGCATTAGAAAAACAGAAAAACATCCTTGGGTTCATGTGATTGCTATCTTGATTTCTGAATAAACTAATATTCTCAAGGTAATTAATAGATTCAATTGTACACACTTTTTAAAAGATATACCAAATAACACTTTCCTTCTTATTTTTGTTCAGGGATATTTCTTTAAAAAATAAAAATTATTTAATGTACTCAACGCATCTTAATGTACTCAACGAACGCATTCTGATTTTGCACCTGTGCAGAATCCTGTACTTTATTCAGTTTCTTTGCATTATCATGCTGTGACAGAACCTGTTTATTACTCCTCGGGAATGGCTTTTTAAAGACAAGATTTGTAGTCTATTTACCGATGGACCTTAAGTCACCACATTTCATAGAAGTGATCTTTTATTTCTCAGAATTTTCTTATTTCCCTTTGGGTACTTATTTGCCCTCATTATAGACAATTTGACTTCACTGGTGTATATTTTAAAACATATTTACACTCATATGTATGCATAAGTCTTTTTTCCGTGCTCACGGAGATGCATGTACAGACATACACAGTGTCGTCCCCACTGATGTTTCACTAACCATATTTCATCTATGAAAGGTGCAGTGTTCACTGAGCTCGCTGCTTTCTGAATGACCAGAAGTGTACTAGGTTTGTAGAGCCGGATGTTTTCCTCTTGGGATCAAAGTGTCACTTGCACAAGTCAAGGACCTGAGATTATACTTACTGTCTTGAATCCAATTTAAGCAATTTAAAATTTAAAATAATATCCACTTCACTAAACTTGGGAGACAGCGCCCAGAATATTTTATAAACACACAGCTCAGTCATATAAAGAACCTTCCCTAGTCACAGAGTTTTCTCACCTTGAAGGAGAAAAGAAATGGATAATCACAGGACATCAACACACCATCAGTAACATTGGTCTTAAACCTCCAAGAATCTCAACTATACAGGATTTAGGGAAAAAAACAGATAAACAGCCTAGAATAAACATATATTGCTAATCAGTCTATACACTATACACTTCACAATCTTACCACAAGGAGTCTACCCAAATCAGGAAAAACTGAACCAAACAAAGGGAACTCTTATGACAGTTTCACCAGGAATTATTAATAAATTAGTTAATATCAGTCTTTTCTGTATCAGGCTTTCAGTCTATGCATAGTTTCAATCTCTTCTTCCATAAACAATGCAGTCACAAATATCCAAACAACTTCCAGTCCCCAACGAATGCACAGACACCAAGTAGAGAATATGCTTCATTTCCATTTGAAAGAACAGAATGGCAACTAGCAAAACTCAAGTGGAAAGAAAAGGAAGATTCCTATAAGTTGTATATACCAGAAATTTTACTGTATTTAAGTCAGAATCATTTCCTGAAACAGCCTAACAACGAATTCTTACATTGCCAAAAGGCGATGAGAAAAACTTAGCTTGCTGTTATTGCATACTAATAGCTATTTTTAGCTCCCACCTTCCTTCTCTGAAAATTAACAGGACTGATCTGTATTAAAATGTTTAAAATTTATCATTGTCATTTTTGAAGCAGATTTTGATTTTATATTGCACATCTGTCATTCGTTAAATATTTAAAACTAAACAAGGCATAACAAATTTAGAGTTTCAAACTGCAGTATAATCTACCTTTACAGATCTTTCCTCAGGAACATAAAATCTTTGAAAGGCTGTTTAACTTTTTAAACCATTTTCCATGCTGTCTTTGATGTATATGTATGGTATAATATACTATCATACAAAAAGCAAACCAAGACTATTACAAACTACTATCATCTTTAACTATTAAAAAAAAATATATCCACAATGAACATCCCTGGGAAAAGAACGTTAAATGACAAAGGAGGAGACCTAGATGCCAGCCTCCCTTCTACCCCCTCATGAGCTGTGTGGCCTTGAACAGGTTGGCTCACTTACCTGTCCCTCATTTCCTCATCTGAGAATTGGGATTTCTGTTATGCTATAAACCAGCTTAAGAACACACCTTTCCCACTGAGAACATGCAGACTTCTTTCGAAGTCAGGAAGACGACTGTATTCTATATTACCACCAAACCTCTATCAATTCATCATTCCTCATTTTCGGGTGCCTTTCATTTCTAGGGCACAGGCTTTGATATTTAAATTATTGTCTCGATTGGCAAGAAGCAATCATTCCTACTGAAAGTGATCGCTTCCACAGAAGCACTAATAAAAACCTTTCCTTTTGACAAACCTCTTGTCCTATAAATCCATCCCATTCCCAAATTATGGAGTCTATATAAAAAAAAAAGCCCATTCTCTGGGGAGCAATTGTCTCACTTCCATAAAACACCAAACTCTTTTCCCAGTGTGTTTGTGAAAGTGGGAGAGGGGGGAAAAAAAAAAAAAAGAATCAGAGAAAGACAGAGAAACTAATAGAGGCAATTCAGTTTCTGTTTAATTAAGTTAGGATTATTTCACTTTCATTTTGTCAAACTAGTAATATACATGGCAAAATGTCAGTAAAAATTAAATTATAAACTACAATAGCTCCAATGGGAAAACTGACTTTAGTGATGTTGTATTTCCAACATACTTACCCTGGTAAAATACTGATGCATTTTATATCCTACAAGCTTTCTATAATCTGCATGGCATGTATTTACAGAGCAATAGTTAACATTTTGAGATTATACGTTAATAAATGAGTTGCAGTTATAGTCTTTCCTGAATGTTAAGCACCATGAGCTAAATGCAGAAAACATTCAAGGTCAATGTCCCGTTTTAGACCTTTTCAGGCAGCTGTAATATTATGATAATCAAGCTTAAAATATTCCTATAGAAAGAGTAAATTAGCCTTTTCACTTGAAAGATGATTATGATAAACAATAAACCTAAGAGAGGACAAAATCCCTATTTTTAAAAGCCATAAATTGTTGACTCAATCATGTGTGTGATAGTGTTGTCCAAAATAAAAGGTAGCTTAACTCTGAGAGGATGGGGGGGGCGGGAGTAGTGGAGACAGAGAAGGAGGGGGAGGTGGAACAAATACGACAGATTTCAGAATGAGCAATACATGCTTTGATACCAGTACAATGATCAAATTACCCATCTTAACTACCCCATTCAACATATGATACATTTGAAGCTAAAATATATATATATGTCCACGAAACATCAAAAAAGCACAAACTATTTTTTTCCTGATGTAGATGGATGTTCAATACAATTTGAAAGCTCCCTTGTCTATTGCTTCTATTAATCCTTTTGTCCGAATTTTCAAAGGACTAGTTTTTCTTAAAAAGTGAGATATTAACAGCTGGTGTCCATATAAACAGGTTTAAAGAGGTTATTATACGTTTTTTGATGTTAGAACTCTCTGACATACTTCTAAGGTTTCTTTTTATAAATAAATATATTTGATAAAAATCTGCTTCCCCCAACAATAGCAAATTAATTGGAAGTGTGTGTGTGCATTTGTCATACCTGGCAGAAGTCAGGAGGCTGCAGAAGGTCTTCTAACAAGGGGTCATAGCCTGTTCTAGACATGGGCTCAGATTCCGATCACAAGGGGTCAGTCTTTGGACTAGAGTCACTTCACCCATCTAAGTCTGTTTCCTCAGCTATTAAATGGAAATAACAATAACAATCTTGTAGAATTGTTAGGGAGATTAAACAAGTTAGGCCAATTTAGCACAGTATCTGGCCCTAACTGGGGGGACCGTATGACCCAATGTGCCAAGGACATTCTGGCTTGTGCCAGTTGTCTGAGCCTAATAATTTGCAGTAGTCTCTCCTTACACTCTCAAAAGCACCCCAGCTTAGATAATAGATTTTATTGTCATTCTACGTATAGTGAGTCTTCTATAAATGTTAGCCACATTATTTTTAAATCTCCCTAACCGAAAGAAGAGACATAAGAGAATAGCATGGTGATTCACTTGGCTTCCATCTTTAACTAGGAGTTCAAGCTACTTACAGGAAAGAAAATGAAGTGCAAGAATTTCTCCAGTGAAAGCACCAATAACTTTGACCACGTTATGCTGCCACGTATACTTTGGCTCAATACTTTACTACAATGTAATGAAACGGAAAACTAAAAGATGTTCTCCTTAAAGCTACCACCATGTTTTGTGCATGGGTATAAGGAAGACAGACTTGGGAAAGTTAACTGATTCTGCTGACTCTCCAGAGAATTCAATTGTACATTGTTTATGAGAAAGAAGGGGCGAGAGAAATTGCTCATACTCCATTTCTCTTCCTTTAAGACACTTCTTCCCCATCCTTCCACCCCAGCTGCTCGGTCAATAATGCTGTTGATTTTCTTACTATGCCAAGTGCAAGCTCATTCACCTAGGAGCTCTTTTGATCAGATATCCCAAGAACTCAATTTCTTCACAAGGCTCTGCTCTTGTTACATTGAATGGCCACTAATCTATGCCGGAACAGAAAGTCTGGGCAACGGGGAATTACAGGCAGGGAAAGACCACAGGGATTATCAGTCCAACTTGGTCACCTTACAGGTGAAGAAAAAAAGGCTCAGAATGGCAAGGAGCCTTAACCCAGGTTACCTAGGTAGTAGGAAAGCTCATATGAGAAAAGATTACATTTCTCCCCTTTCCGGTGCTTAGTTAGTAACAAGCTACTAATGTTAATCTCACAATTGTTGACAACATACCAGTGCATGGAACTCTGAATGAGATCTGAGCCCTCTGAGGACAAAGGTCCCAGTAGGAGCCAAGGGACATCTGAACCCAAGAGATAAATACCCAAGTGTACACCAAATCGTCCTCTACTCTCTCCAAAAGCTTAGGAAGATAAAACGAGTCACATATTTAAAAAGAACTAGGGATGAATTAGTAGAGATAAATTCTCTCTCTTCTCCCAGCTAATCAGTTGTCCTTTCATAAGCACATTTTAACTATTATTTCTTTTAGGGAGTCAGTTTTCATCAAATGGCCATTCCTTTCCCTACTCCAACCCTTAACCTCTGTAATCCACGGAGCTGGGCTGGATCATTAATGGAACTCGAGACAGACTCCTATCACTGTCATAGGAACACAATGAATATCTCTTGGATGAGTGAACGAATGAATGAACTAATGCCCAGTGCTATTCCTCCGTTTATTATTCAGTTTAAGGGAGGCTGCCAAATTTAATGAAATCATTCGGTCAGGTTTTAGAGTAATGTAGGGAAAATTTCAAAGATAAGATGATTTCTAAAAGAAGGTTAATGGAGAGGCAAGAGTTTGGTAGAAAAAGACAAAAGGCTGTGAAGACAGGCCTGCCGTATGATACAATGCTACATACTAAGGCGCTCCAGCACTTCCTCATCATCGATTCTTCTGGTAGCTAAGAAGGAGCAAGGCGGAATGATCGCTTTTTTCCTGTCCTTTCTATTAATATATTTTTCTATGTTTTCCAAATATTCATACTAAGTATTGGATAATGAAAAAAAAATTATTATTAAAACAAAAGCCAACAAACCAAGCTGCCCCCATCAGTACCTAAAACTGCAACCCTAACCGGGGTAACATGGAAGTATTTCTCATTTAAACTGACAGCAAATGCTTTTAAAAACGATGATCACAGATATGTCCTGAAACCAAGTAGGTTTTAGTAAAAGCGTTCTAAAATGGCTCTTGTATGCAACATGAAGATGTCTATGTACTTTTGATTTCATAAAGGTTTCCTTGTTAAATGTTGACAAGGATCCCTTGAAGAATGGCCACATAGCTCCTATTTCTGTGAGGTGTTGCACCAAAGCAGCAGTGAACACTGCGTTCTTTCAGGAAGGAGGTGGAAAGGAAGAAGGGAATTAATTAATCAGCAGAAAAAGACAAAGGTCTTGCTCTTAGGCCGCTCTCTACCTCCTCTCTTTACTCCCTGCAATTTTTTAAACCGAATCCTGTGTGTTTTGCTCGGTGGTTTCATTCCAAGAGCAAGACCCTGATGAGAACATACCACATGAGAGAGCGCCAAACATTATTTCTAGAAAACCACACCTTGGATGCAAAAGAGAGTGAGACTCCCTTGTTCAGTCATTACACATTGTATGCAGCTATCAAAATGCACCGTGTATCAAAATGCCACATGCCCCCCCAAAATATGTACAAATATATTATGTATCAATAAACAAAAAGAGAATGAGACATAAAATTC
Organism: Varecia variegata; assembly: GCA_028533085.1. Lineage (NCBI taxonomy): Eukaryota > Metazoa > Chordata > Mammalia > Primates > Lemuridae > Varecia > Varecia variegata. The sequence goes on along the minus strand of CM052450.1, from coordinate 12,840,246 downwards.
CTTTCCCATTTCCCTGGTAGATTAAAATAACAGGAATGGTGATGGGGGAGGAGGCCTGAGGACTATTTCTGAGCCTCAAACCCAGCAGTGGGGGCTGGGGGGGTTCTTATCTCACCTACAGTTTGTCACTAAGTACATAGCTACTTGTCTCAGGAAGGCTTATCCAATCAAACTCTGTGTTACAGAGAAGCAAATAACATAATTAAAGACCCCATTTTTTTTCCCCAGAGTTCAGTTACCACTTGAATTAGAAAACTAAATAAATCAAAGACAATTTTCATTAGTGAGAAAAGAAACAGATTAATTCGCCCTTTGATAAATTAGAACACTAAACAAAGAAGTGAAATGTAACAAAGCAAGATTTTTAAAACTTTACACTTTTAAAATATAGACAGGTCGAAAAGTTTAGCTGTTTAGGACATTTTAAAATTATAATAAGTAGAATATCTAATATTTTGCTATAATTTTAACATAAAACAAAGCAGTTTCACACATGCTTCTTTTGTTTCTCACAACAATCCAGTGTGGCAGGTAGAAGCTATGTTATAATTATCACTATTATCATCATCCCCATTTTAGAGATGAAAAACCTGAGGTCCAAAGAGTTTATCTGATTGCCCAAAGGCATTCATTCAGTTGTCAGGTTGCAAAGTCAGGACCTGAATTTATTGGTGCTGTTTTGTTTTTTTTTAATTCTGCATCTTTTACACTGCCAATCTCAAGCTGTTTCCTATAAATCTTTTTGCATCATCATAAAGAGTACAGAAAAGCATTCACCAGGATGCACGTTTGCCCATCAACAAATAGTTTTGTTTTAGGAAAGTATAATGAAGCTGCTTCTAGCAATTATACACCCTATCTATTCTTCCTTTCTTACTGGAAACACTCACTTTCTAGATGCCTGCTCTGTACCAGGCCGTGCATCAGTTTCCTGGGATAAACATGTTCAATACTAGAGAAAATTTAAAACACAAAAAGGAAACTGCTTGGCACGCCTGTAGTCCCAGTTACTTAGGAGGTTGAGGCAGGAGGAGGCTGTAGTGTGCTATGATCGTGCCTGTGAATAGCCACTGAACTCCAGCCTGGACAACACAGTGAGACTCAATTTTTAAAAGACAGAAAACCTGTGTTCTCAATTTCCCTTCTTTATCATGGATTTTACTCAGAAATATTGGTATAGCTTCCCATTGATTTCTTTTTCTTCCCCAAATTTTGCAGTCATGTAACCACAGTAAAATTCTAGAATACCTAAGCCAAGGAACCAAGAGACCTAAGGAGGAGCAAAATCATTCTTCATTAAGACAGAAGCAACAACAGCAAAATCCAAAAAAAATTAACTTTAAAAACTACCATATTTGCTTGGAATTTTACCAAGATTTCCTCCTTAAATAAAAAGAAAAGAACAACGCTCAAATCATGTAACAGCTTTAGAAACATAGGTGTTTTCTTCAAAATTATTCTATTTCATCTGTGTAATCTTTCTAGCATGCAGTAGAAAGGTGATTTCCTTGCATAGTGCCTGTTGCTCTTGGACCCAGGTATCTATTGCTAAGATGATCTTAGAAGGAAATATGGTCACATTTCGTTTTCTCTATTAGCAAAGATGATTAAATGAGACAATATTAGCTTTAATGGGCTCTTTCTGTGGTTAGAGCTTTCCAGTACTGCTCAAGTTCTGCCCCACCATTGGCCTCATTTCCATCGATTGAGCAGTTAGACCTATTCAATTATTCAATCCCAATCAATATTTTGAGATGTCCAAAAAGTAAATGTAAACATTTCGCTTATTTTTTTTTTTTTTTTACCAGATAATTCATGTGCTCTTCTTATTGGAGGAGAAAGTTACATATGTATAAATAAACCACGTAGTATTGCAAAGAAAGTGTTTGTTTCCTTGTAATTGTGGCTCTCATTTAGTCAGCTACCATTTTTAGCAATGCAAGCCACAGGGTAGAGAGAACATTCTCAGATGTTCCCTCCTCTGTGAAGCCTCCCTCAAGGGCCACCAGGCAGAATCAATGGCTCTCTCCTCTGTGTCTCATAATGCTTTGCACTAACTGGTTTGTGTCAAGGTAGGTTGTACTAATGTCTCTCTTCCTGCCATTCAGCAAACTTCTCTATGGCCTTCAATCATCTGTGCTGGGCCTAGCACTGTACCCTGGACCTTTTAGGCTCTCAATATCTATTTGCCAAATAAATTGCTGATTTTGGCAAAAATGTTCACACTTATGCAGTTTGTTTTTTTTTTTTTTTTTTTTAAATGAGCGTCAATGTTTCTCTGAAGAAACTCTGTCAGTATTTTAATGGGGATAATATATTTACTCTTTCAAAATTAGCTAATCATTAAATAAAACTTCTTTTGACTTAAGAAGAAAGGAGCACTGTTATTATTGAAGACAAGGTCGCAGTGATGGCAAAATCCTGCCGGACCCCTACCCCCACCATCCATGAGAGAACCTCTGGGAGAATTATTCACTAGTGTTCAGTACCTAACATGATATTCATAAATAAATCTGAATACTTAGGTGGCCCCGACTGGTCTCAATTCACTGAATGACTTACATAAGAGTTTGTTTTCATGGATGACTTGAAAAAAAGGGAAACAGAAAGGGAAATTTCCAAGTAGCAGTTACTAGTGTATTAATGAATAACCCTTCTAGACTGTGTAATCCATTCAAAATCTGATGATTCTAAGGAGTTAAAGAGTATTTTAACTTTGATCTTTATCCCCTCAAGTTAAAGTCAAGCTGCATTTTAGGATGAGGGTAAAAATAAAATCTCTTAAGTTCCCCATCTTGCCCAGAGAAGCAAGATGCGGTGGAAAGAACAGTTGAGGAGCAACAGCTGTGTGTGCTCTTGGGCTAGATTGTTCATCTACTTGGACTTCAGTGAATGGGACTGAACTCGTGCAGCGGTTCTCAAAGTGTGGATCCCAGACCAGCAGAATCTGCATCCACTGAAAGCTGGTTAGAAATACAAATTCTCAGGCTCCACCCCAGACATACTGAATCAGAAACTTTGGGGGTAGAGCCCTTCAGGTAGTTCTGATACATGTCAAAGGGTGAGAACACTGGACTAGAGGATCTTTTTTGCTCTAAAAGTCTACAGTTTCATCAAGAACACAGCTTCTATTAAAAACAAATGGCTCAGAATTTCCTTCTTTATTTTGCTCCCCAAGCTTTTTAAACTTCATGTTTCAACACACTGAGTCTTATGAATAAAACCCTGCAAGAAGAAAAACCAAACAGGCCGGGTGCAGTAGTTCACGCCTGTAATCCTAGCACTCTGGGAGACAGAAGCGGGAGGATTGCTTGAGGTCAGAGTTCAAGACCAGCCTGAGTAAGAGCAAGACCCTGTCTCTACTAAAAATAGAAAAAATTAGCTGGGTGTGGGAGTGATGATGCCCACCTGTAGTCTCAGCTACTTGGGAGGCTGAGGCAGGAAGATCGCTTGAGCCCAGGAGTTTGAGGTTGCCATGAGTTAGGCTGATGCCAGGGCACTCTAGCCTGGGCAACACAGCAAGACTCTGTTGGGGGGTAGGGTGGGAGTGGGGGTAGGGGTGGGGTGGCAACCAACCAAACAAACAAACTGATGCTAGCTACTATGGCTAAATACCTGGACCAGAATGTCATTCTTTAACTTTTAGAAAACTCTAAATTCGGTTCTTTCTTTAGTATATATACAGGCACCTTGCTTCACTCAGCTGTACCTGCTTCAAAATTTGAAGCAAAAGCCTTAAAATTGTGAGACACAGCTATGGTGACCAGAAAAGCTGCACAGTCGTTCAATCTTGTTTGAGTCTGGCTTCTGCCATTCTTTAGCTGTTGACTGGTGGGGCTGGTGGATTAAACTTTTCTGTGTCTCACTTCCCTCCTTTTTAAAATGGTGATGACTCCAACTTCATATTGTTGCTAAGAAGATTAAATGAAATAGGTGGTTTCGACCTTTGAAAAATTCCAATCCCCAGGCCTCACCCTGGCCAATTCATTTATAATCTTTGGCATCAGGACTTTTCAAGGCTCCCCAGGTGAATTCCATATGCTGCCAAAGCTGAGCCTGAGAACCACAAGTAGCTCGCTTAGCACAGGGACTGGAGTCATTATTTTACCATTACTGAACCATATAAAGGAAGTATAAGTAAAAGCATAAACTTGGATATTAGATGGCTTCTTTTTAATCCTGGCTCTACAGACTGTTGGCTGTGTGACCTTGGGCAAGTACCTGAATTCTTTTGTCATGGTTTTATCATCTATTAAGAACAATAATTAGGAAGAAGGACAAGAGGATTAAAAAAAAAAAAAAGAACAAAAAACACTTATCTGCTTACTTCATAAAGTTGTGAAAACAAATGAGATAATGCTAATCCAAGCCCACTGTAAAATATGCAAATGTAAGGAAAGATTATGCCTTACATACGGCCCATAAAAACTACTTCTAACCTGCAGAAATATGTTAGATATCAAGCCACTAAATGCACATGACTTCTAGACCTTCATTAGTCCCGCAGATGAGGTATAGCATCTTTTCCTTCTTTTTTTTTGGTTGAGGCCATGCTAATACTCCCAAAAGCCTAACAGTAATCACAGGATGAGAGACGCTGGTTCCACATTGGAATCACCTGGGAACTTTTAAAAAACTTACAGCTGCCTGGGTCTCACCCAAACTCACCAGTCAATCTCTGAGGGTGGGGTCCACACAATGGTATTTTGGGGATAAGTTCCACAGGGAATTCCAAACTGCGGCCAACATTAAAAAGAAGGAAAAAAGTGAAATTAACCCCTGAGAAAGTGGCTAAAAGTAAACAGAAAACCATTTGTGGTCCTCAGCTTTCGTAATGACATAATGTGAGGAATCAAAACTCCATGGATCCACCAGTTTATGAAACTTAACTAAAATCAGTGCAATACTGCCACGCATCTAGGAGAAAAAAGTGAACCCTAAGGTGTTTATTAATGAGATGCTGAAGATAATTTAAAATTCTAAACACTGTACTTCAGAGTAAAAACATGTGAAATGGTTAAACCAGAAAAATGGCATAAGGCAATAAAATTCAGTTGCTTTGCAAAATTTGCTTCCTTATATTCTTATGCATAGTTTGAATAATTTTACAATGAATGTGGATGATTTATCTAACAGAAAATAATAGTCTTCAATTGGTACCAGTGTTAAAAGAAAATAATAGTCAAATAGAATTTAGTAGGAAAAAAAGTAGATTGAATGGGAGGAAAGTACTAAATGGAGACACAGTAAAATAAATGCCAGAGCTAAGTAAAAAAAAAAAAAAAAAAAAAAAAAAAAAAAAGGCTCGCTTATAAGTTAAAAAATTCTAGAATTCTCAAAGTGCTGGCAGATTCCTGAACACATGCCAATATTTCACTTCCCTCTGCTTTTCCCTGTCCCTTCTGCTTAGCAAAATCCTACCCATCCTTAATATTTAGTTCACCCTGGGGTGGGGGGTCGGGGTGTCAGGGGAGGCTTCCTGTAGCACAGAAACCTCAGTGTCTCTCTATCATCTCCACTGACCAAATGCTGTTAATGTCTCTCTGTTTGTCTGATTCTCCTGCGATTGTAACCCTCTTGAGAGTAGAGCTACATCCTGTTCATCTTTATAAATAATCCCGGCACCCAGGGACAAGGGCACAAAAGGTAACTCCAAAGATTCATTAAAGTGAACTAAAAAGCTGCCTGACTGTGGGAATTAAGCAGAATAAGATGTCATACGATCACAGCTCTATTTTTAAATAAAACACAACAAAGAAGATTCCCATACCTACACTGTCTTCCGTGATCTTTGGGACTTTCTACTTGACATCAGCAGGGAAGAGCTGCCCATGGCCACTGCTCAGCGGGGTTAACAGGTTAACAGACGGGTGCCTCGAAAATGCAAATTGTTTTATCCTCAGGTGACTGGGATATAGAGTCTACACCGGTGGTTCTCCAAGTGAAGCATCAGCCTCACCTGGAAACTGTTAATGTAAATTCTCAAGCTCCACCTGGAGAAACTCTAGGGGCGGGGTCCAGCAATCTACTAGTCCCCCAGGTGATTCTGATGCTCGTTCAAGTTTGAGACCCACTGGTCTAAACGAAAAGATTTAGAAGAAAAATGAAAAGCGACCTCACCATTCAATCTCTTTTCAAAGTGATTTCTGAATATGGCTCTTCTGTGTGTGCCAGGAAACCCCAAACTCCGATGAGCAAGTATTTCAGAACAGACCAAAACACAACTCAACTGTTAAAAATTCCCACCTCCAGCCTCCCAGGAGAATGAGGTTGAAGATGCAGAGGACGAACCTGTCTCTTTTCTACAGTTGATCCTGCCAGACTCCATGCTTCACCCCCTCCCCTGCAGATTGTCTTGTAAATGTAGCCACAGACCCATCTTCAGTCCTGAGTCTGACTCCTGACCTCGGCTGTGTTAGCCCCTTTGCTGCTGAAGAACAACCCCTTGGATCACTGACTTGCTATTATTCTATGCTTAATAGCCCTGACCTGTGCAATATTTTTTATCTGGCTACAGTCCTATCTCTAAATTCTCTATTTTGAATGAATACCGATTTTGTGACATGAAGTCTGCTATATAATGAAATGCAAACAATGAAAAGGCTAAATCAGTTTACAAAAAATCTATTTGTCAAACAGTGTGGAGATGTTCCCAATTTAGTCTGGGCAGTTCATGCAGCTCTTGATAAGGGAGTTAAAAACCTAGCTGTTCACCGAATGAAAATAAAGGCATCTGCACCACAGATATATTTTCCTTGCAAAAGTCTTTGTTGTAACTTGTAGCTAATTAAATGCCCTTACACGAGAGATGCACACACACAGCAAAATCAGAGAATATTTTTGCAAGGGAGCCCAGTAGAAGAGAAGGGAAGGGCGCAACACAAGCTTCCCACTACCCTCTCTTACATCGCATTTACATTTCTATACAGCTTCATCTGCCTGACAAAAAAAGCACAAGGGGAGGCCTTTTTTGTTCAATTTTGGACTAGAGAGATTTCTAAACCCTGCAAAGGAACGTGCTTAACATTAAAAAAAAGAAGAAAGAAAGAAAAAAAGAAAGAAATAGTAACCCTGCCTTAGATGCTTGTGGAGAAATAATGCTTTCTACATACCTTCCTATATAACCGACAGAGGAACTAAAAAATTATCAAGAACTTAAAGCCTTCAAATTTTTGTTTTTATTCGTAGCGTTTTCCTCACTCCTAGAGATTATTTGTGGGCAGAGGTGTCCCTGTATTAAGCTTGACATTTATAGGAGTGGCTTTGAACTTACCATGTCACATTTATCAAAATGGGATTTTATAGATATTGACATTCTTTCGTTTTTCCACCGTCTGAATTTAGCTGTTTCATTGGGCAGAATTTAAAGTGTTAATTCTCAGTTGAATTTGGTTTTTTTTTTTAAATCATATAAGAAATTGATTCTCAAATATAACTGGCATTGAGTTATCACAGCCTCCCTTTTCTCTTTTCACGCCCCCGCCCCCATATAGGAAGACTGTCCAACAAAGTGGAACAGCCATGGATATAAAAACAGAACAGTGTCTAAACAGGAGCCATTACTAGAGAATGGAAAGCTCTTTGGGGTCATTGTAATTTATATTGTAATTATTTCTTTATACCTTTTCACAATCCTATGTCACTACACATGTGAATCTCTCAGGCTAAAACACCATCCCCACAACCCCATTCCCAATGCTCCCCCCACATACCCCTACACACATCTCAAAACACCTTCCCCAGGCACACACAAGTCTTTTGCACATAGAAATTCAGAAAGATCACTTCTTCTCTGGAGGCATCTCTTATCCTGTGTTCTCATATCTGTACATAATTTTCCTTCTCTCGTTAAACTGTGAGCTTCTTGAAGGCAGGGACCCTGTCTGATCCCTGAATGCTTGGAGCACAGCTCAGGGCCTGACAGACTAGGTGTTCAATAAGCTGTGTATTGAATAAATGAATGAATATAAGCATAGCACAGCACTTGCCTTCTGAACTTTGCATTGTTGCTATTATGACAAAGATGAATTTATGCAACCCTTTTGGCATCAAAAGATACCACAATTTTGTAGGTGTGGAATAGGTGCTTGAAGCAAATTTCTCAATTTCCAAGTCCTATTGGTTCTGACCCTAAATCATCTCCACATTCTCAAAGTTCAATTCCAACTGCCTGAATTCTCCTTAGAGGTTTCATCGGTCTCCTTCCCTCCATTTTTCTTCTTTCTAATCCATCCCATATGCTATTCCCAATATTCCCAAGCACTTTTACCCTGTTATTTTCCACCGCTACAGAACAAAAACAAGATTTTTTTTTTTTTTTTTTGGAGTCTGAAATTCAAATCTGTTCACAATCTGACCCAAACCCTCTTTCCTGGCAAATTTCCCACAATTCTGCCTCACACAACCTGGGGATCACAATCTCAGCTTAACCTGAACATATTGAGTGCATTCCTATTTCCAGGATTTTTGCTCCAGCTATCTTCACCACCACATACTTAAAGGACACCCATTTGCAATGCTCTTCATAGATATGATATGTCTTTACAAAGTAGGTTAGAGCCTTACAAAAAAGGGCATGGCCCGTCCTACCTGAGACAGGTGGGAAAGGAGGCTGGTTTTCTAAGTCTCTAAAGATGGTTGGGGGAGGAAAAATTCATGGTAAGTAAAGCAGCCTTTAACGACAGAAGAGATGAATGAAATCATTTTTCTCCAATGGAGTGTAAGTTCCTTGAGGACAGGAACTACCTGGTTAATCTGAATAGTCCCGATAGTACCTACCAGAATGCTTTGTATGCAGGAGTTGACCAATACATATTTCTTCAATGAGTCTTTAATCCTGTCCTAACTCCCTCCAAATCCTTAATATGGTAAACTGCATATAGTAGGTACTCAATAAAAGCCAGTTAAATAAATGAATGGTTCCTTAACCTTTTCCTTCACTGCTAAAATGCACAAGTGGGGAGAGGGACAGAGTAGATACAATTTCAGTTACTGAAAAAAAAATTCTTAAGAAGAAAATGGATGGTTATGAACACAAGAAATGCTTATTTTGTTTGCGCACCCCAAATCAACTGTATATAACAACGAGTTAAAATGTTGTATTTCACATCGCCCTCTAGTGTTGGACTCTCTCAGACAATTAAAAACCCCACAACATTTAAGACTTTAGGGAAACTTTACCCCAGAAATAGGAGGGTTCCACCTTCACTGACAAATGCAAAATGAGTGTAGCATTGAGTGAGACGTGCAGCATCTTTCAAATTGGCTTCAGTTGTTAAAGATTGAATTCCTAACTCCAACAAGGTATGGAGCTGCCGCATATTTGCTTAATGGAGTGAATTCCTCCTTCTGTCAAAGTCACTGCCTCACCATGATAGTCATTAGAGACCAATGGAATGAGCCTGCTAGCTGTAGTACAGGTTCTTTGTTTAAGAGGTGTGCTTTAAAACCTAGGAAGATATGACTTTGCAACAGGAGCATACTATGGAAATTTATCCCTTTGCCAAACTCGCTAAGTATGAGAAAAATCACTGAGTAGAGAATAAGAGTTACAACCCAGGTGCCACCTATCCATTTGCTATGAGTGTGCCAGGCTGGCTAAAATCAGACAAAACACCATCCTCAAAGTGACTCTTAGGATCATGGAGAGAACCCTGCAATAAATATCTCAGTAGTAAAATCATGGATTTCTGGCTATGACATGGAATTCAGAAAGTCCCTTATATTAAAAATATCAAAGTATTGGTCTTCATGGTTAATTTAATGTAGAGAGCTGGCTTAAGTTTTCCAAAAACTAAGAGCATGTTGGAAGGAAGTCTTAAACCCAGAAACACAAATTAGAAAACAGATCTTGGCTTGATTCCTTTCAAGAGTGTTTCCAGCAAGCTGTTAGGCAGTAAGTACCCTCACCATCATCATCATCTTCGCTGTCGTCATCATCATCATCATCATCATCATCATGGTCATTGCCATCATGATCTATGTTGCTAGGTATCGGGAGTTTACGATGTACTGGGACTGTGCTCAACATTTTACCTCGTTTAGCTCATCTCAACCTCACAATAATCTTAGTAATATTCCAATTTTACTGATTAGGAAACTGAGGCTTAATAACTTAACTATGATTTCCAAAGTGGGTAAATGGAAGAAACAATTCTAACCCTGCTCATGGGACGCTTTTGCTCTTAACCTTTGTATCTACTGGCATTAGCTATCAGACCGCCATTCCTTGTGAATCCTCTGAACATGGAGCCACGTGGAGTATGGGTCTAGTCATTTATCTGCTCCATCCCTCTTTTTATCTAAACAATGAGCAGAAAGGTGCTGATAGGAAGGTGTGAAAGGCTTAACTGCTTTCAGAGAATAAAGCTAAAGAGCTCCATCTCTTCTCTTCTACTTTGTGTCTGAACAAATGGCAATAAAATCAAGAACACCAACACCAAACTTCTGGGTGTCAAATCCATTGATTTGTGCTATATTTGGCAAGCATTTCTCACATTGTTGTTAGCACTGCACTAGGCGCTGCACAAAATATTTACACACAAGAGAAATGCAAGCGCACATCCTTTCCTTCGCAAGTAAACATCAACCATACAACATTCACAGAGTAACTCATTTGATGTTTTAATCAAGTATATCTCATCTGAGTCTAGCACCACACACGTGGGTATGTGCACGTGCACAGAAACACACACACCTCCGAACACACTCCTGAAAGCAAAGGTTCAGTGATGCTAAGAATGCACAGATTTCAGGTGAAGACTTTCAAAATCCATGCAACAATAAAAAACTGAGTTTAAGAAATGCACAGACATAGGACTTATAGAGGTTATTTCTACATCTCACCATCTTTATTCCTGGCAATACATGCTGTGTTACCTATGAGTAGTCTCTTTTTGGCTACAAATGTGTCCCATCTTCCATCTGTTCTTCTAGCAATATTGCTGGCCTCCTGCCACCGTAGCTACACCAGCCTTCATGATGTCATTGGACTAGGCTTTCTCAAGTACCCGTTTGTTTAGCTCTCCAGGTGAGAGCAGGCATATACATTTTTCTGTAGTTCTCTGAACAGGTTTTAATTTCGGTTCCATATTAGCCAACATCTATGTTTCTGCTCTATTTACCAAAGTTTGCAACCTACTTTTCTAGGGTCTAAAACAGAATTAAAAGTTCCTCAAGAAATTGCTGGCTGAGTCATCAGAGGACTCAGCCCAGGGTCTCAATTTTTGCTTTTATAATGGGATGTCATTTAGAGGTGTGTCTATTAAAGATGACACTCCTTGAATTTTCCTATCTTCTTTCAAATGTTGTTTTTCCTTCTTTTATACAAGAAACATTTATTCCAGTAGCTGCTCTGTTCCAGACACTTCTAACTTTCTCTTTGTTGAATATCTCACTGCATATAGTCCATGCAGGCTGCTTTAGCCCATTGGTTAAGAGATTGGGTAAGTTTCCATGTTAGTTCTGTGCATAACTACGAGTTTGTCCCTGAAAAAGTTACTTAACCTCTTTGTACTTAGTTTATTCATCTGTAAAAGACATACTCAATAAAGAGTGGCTATTTTTTAAAAATTGTATTATGGTGATTTATATTTATATTTCAGTCTTCACAAATAAGGCAATTACCTATGTATCAAACTCATTCTGTAAATTGTAAAGAAGTATACAAATATAAGGTGGTATTATTTAATACAAGGTTAAATATAAGTGTTAATGTAGAGTTTGTGTCAAAGAGAAATGGGAAACACTGTGAAGTGTGGTTCAAAACACCGTGCTGTGTGTTTCACATATATTTTTTTTGTTAAGTTCAAAAAAGTTCAGTGAGGTAGAAATAATAAGCCTTTTTTTTAATTGTACAGTTATCTAATTTAATCTTAATAACATACAAAGTAGATATTATGGTGATGATGATTCCCATTTTATGAAGGAATGAAAAGAAGGAAATGAGGCTGAGATATGAACTTATCCAAGGAAATCTGGCCAGTAAGTGACAGAACCTGGACATGACCCCTCAACTATAAATTGCCAGAGACTGAGCTCTTTTTGCTACAACGCATGGTTTTCCTGAATGGGAGGAATGTGAGGTAGGCCCAAGCTAGGCTGATGAAGAGAAAAATAATACCAAACTAATAAACCCTTTATACTTATAGGCAAAATGCCCTAATTGGTAAAATAATACTTTCATGTGTGGAGTGCTTTACATTTCAAATAGTATGACACTACGTAACTGCAAATTGTAGAGGCTATCAAAGCCAACTTTTAAAAGAATTCTTTCTTTAAAGTTCTTAATTTTCATAGCATGTTTGCTTGCCTAATAACAGAGCAACTGTATCAAATTTGAAAATGTAGGCAGATTTATTCATTTTTAAAGGTATCCCTTGGAACATTATACCATTTATTTACATTCTGTAGCTGATAACTGACCTGTATAAATAGACCTAACTGGTAAATTTACGATGAAATAATAAAAATACCCACTGCTACCCTCAACTTGAAGATCTCAGACAGTTGTCAAATGCTAAGTAAACAAAGACTGTTCTCCTAATTCCAAAAACTGTCTACTCATCAAATAAATGAAGCACACACATGCACACGGTATTCTGCTTTGTTTTGTTATACCTGTGTTGCAGGCAATTCTGACCACTTTCCTCAAAACAGCCTAATTTAACTTAAATTCTTTTCTTCAACATATTCAAAAGGCCTTGGGTTATTATCAGTAATTATCAGTATGACTTAGCAAAGAAAACCTCATCAAAGAACCCATAAAATGGCCTTAATGGAATTGATCATTTTTACAGGCCTACTTGTTTTATTTCATTAATTTCTAGCACAAACATCTCACTTTAAAGCTTCCAAAATGCTTGTACACACATAATCTCATTTTATGTATATGTGAGATAAATGATGTTAGCTTTCCAGTTTTATAGATTGTGAAACAAGGATTCTGAGAGGTTATTTAAATAGCCAGGAATCATAGCAACCCATAAGTGGCAGAAACACACTTGAAAGTAATTGCCCTCATCCTACTAGGCTTCTTCTCTCTGTCTTAGCACTCTTCATTCTTCCACCTCACTCTGGGACAATACCGTGTGATCAAAACAATGGCAGTGTTCATATACCTCTTTGTTCCAGGTGCTGGGTTCTCACAAGATCATTCACACAGCTCTGTTCCTCTGCCCAGCTCCTTTATACCATCAGGAGGATACAATGAAAGGGCTGAATCCCTCCCCCCTCCGCCCCACCCCCAGCGACACAGCTTCTCTCTGATTTCTCCAGATATCCCTGATACAGGAATGCAGGAGAACGGGATGCATGGGGTGTAAGAATTGCATTTCCTTCCAAACTAGACATTATAGTTTTGTCAAACAACCCATAAACACTTAATACCAAAACACTTAATATAGGTAGTCTGTATATAATTCTGGTTCTCTTATGAGCAGTTGGTGTGGCCTTCAGCAAATTATCCAATGGCTTTAAGCCTCAGTCTACTGACTTCACAATGATAGAAAGGGACTAATTTATACAAAGAGTCTATCCCAACCTCAAAATATTATTAATGCAGGAAAATGATACTTGGTATAATTCAAAGAACACCAGTCCTCAGAAGCCCAAAATATGACTAATGAGTAGAATCCACTCAATTTTCACGCTTATTTTGTATATAACGTTGCTTATTCTATCAACCCCATTTTGCTCCAGCTTCCTGCAACTGAGCTAGAATAGTGATTGTAGAAAGTTAGTTCTATAATGTTGGTAACATGCACTTTGAATAATAAATACCACTGAAATAGAGTTATTACTCCAAAATTTAAAAAAAATTAAATGTGTGTGTTCAGCTAGGACCATATTGGGATGTAATTACTGACTTACAAATAGAGTTTAGAAAAGAAGAGGCTTTTTGAAGCAGGGGGGAAAGCTGGAATCTATCATAAGCAATGACTCTCAGCTCACTTGTAAATGTACATCATGGATCAATGCATGCTCAGAACAGGTTACAAGTATCGCACTTTTTAATCCACGTTCCCCAGACAGGACTGAAATGGACATTTTGTGGCACCAAAATGCCCAACTACTCTAATCTGACTGGGACTTCATTTTTTATGCAGTTATTAGCAGAATAAGAAAAACATACAAGATAGTCAAATGTTCTCCCAACTGCAGAAGCAAACACTTTGCCAGTAATTTCAAAGAACTTAAAATATGGCCTTGCTTTTTCTCTCTTTTTGTTTACTATCAGTACCAAACCAACAGTCTGAATATTAATAGAACTATTTATACAAACTATTTTCCTCCTTAATGCAGAGTTTTCAAATTTCTTCTGCCACTTGCTCTATCTAAACACACAGGATCCTCTAAGTTTTTCTCTGGTGTGAGCGCAAGTTACATAGGTTAAGTTCATGAACTTTTTGCCAATTCACAATTTCTTGTTTTTTATGGGGAATCTAAGTTGTCCCTGTGTTTATCAAGTGACGGGATTTGGAAGGATGTTGTAGAGTCAGCCAAGTTTTCCAAACTCCCTTTAATCAAGTGCCATCACTGAGCAATCTAGAACGTAGCAAGGAGAGCAAATCCACGGCTGAGTGACGTGGGCCTCTTGAATGAGGAACAATCATAAGACACAGTGGACAAGTGTGGTCTGCTGGGGTGTACCACACACCCTTGCAGAAAGGGACAGAACAGGACAGTGACTCATCTGATTATGTCTCTGCTTATGTTGTGGCAACCTTCAGTTGCCTATTTTCGACGTAGGAAGGCAGCACCTGCTTAACTCAAATCTCTCCTGCATCCCTTTTAATTTTTAACAGGTACACCCACTTTATTCCAGCCCGTCCTGTGTCTAGCACTATAAAGAATGGGGAAAGTAGGCAAGAGATACTCAGCAGAGGTCTGTTTGCAGGAGACTTGCACAGCTAAGGTGTCTAAATATTTTTTTGCACTGTTATGCCATCACTTAACGATCAATTAACCGGCCTCTGTGGCAAACTGCTGTTCAGCGGCCGGTGCCATCCTGTGCCCTGGGCAGACAGACACTGATGATCAACGTCCCCCATTGTTTGTCGTGTCTCTCAGGTTCCCTAGACCATACCGTCGGCACCTGTTAAAGCTGCTTCTGCTAAGCTGTTCTGCATTTGCCTGGCTGGATTTGGACTTCCTGGATCTCTGACTGAGTACAAAGTGATTAGAAAGCCCAGTGTTTGGCAACAAGCACGATGGGGAGTGCGCTGTGTGTGGGTCTCCAGGAGCACAATGTGTTCTTCGTCACCCCATGCAGGGAGCGCCCTGCTAGATTCCCCACACTGCCGAGATCAGAATGGTCTCCTTTGTCGTCAGCTGTTTGACAGCAGCTGTTTAATGTAATTCCAAATGATCCGCTTCAATGAAGTTGTCATTCTTGCCGTAATCTTTAATTTAGTAAAAACACATAGCTGAGCAATGTTATTTTTCATGTGATTTTAGCTTTTTAGAAAAGTTTTCCAATCCCTGTATTTTCCTTGTGGACAGCAGATGACCAATCGTGGCTGGGGAGATCGAAATTGTGCAAAGGAGAAAACTAGATATTAATATCAGCATTTTTCCACCAAAGTTCGTTCAATGCTCATGTGTACATAGAGGTTTCCCAAAACAAAAAAGGAAGTATAATGAAGTGAATAGAACTTTTCTGTCATTAACTTGGTCTTCATTCATTACTAGATTTAAACTGTACCTTTCTTCTAAGGAATCCTTCTTACCATAAGAAACTCAAATAGCTAGGGCAGAACAAAATATATTTAGTACATTTCATATTTTAAATATTTGGATAATGGTGCTCAAACAATGCAAAGATGACTACAAACCAACCCAGCTTCCTTCCTTCCTTCCTTCCTTCCTTCCTTCCTTCCTTCCTTCCTTCCTTCCAACTTTATTGATTATCATCAATTACAGAGAATTCCGTTCCGAAGGCAAAAAATGCCTGGCCTGTGTTCTCAGACAAGTCTGCAGTTCTCCTGTGAACAATAGAGGGCACTGATGCTTCTAATCTGGCAGACACATCCTCTCAGAGAGAACAAAATCATTCCTCCACTGTGGCCTGCCTTCCAGCTAGCCTACTTCTCAGTACCACGTTCCATTTGCCATAGACATTCTCTCTGTCCTAAGAAAGCTATCTTTGTTCTTTCTCTATTAGTCTATATTCCACTTCCAGTTTTCAAAGCACTGCTTTAAAAAGCTGTTATTCGGTAATAGCTTGTGATCTTTTCTTAAATATCTCCTGGCTTTTCTGATTATGAATAGCTCTTCTCAAAGCATCTCTTCTTACCTGATTGCTCTTCTTCCTTAACCCCATTTAAATACAGTTCATTCAGAGACGATGCTACTTGCCAGCATCTGGGCTTAAAAGAATGGAAGCTCCCGTAGGCTGTGACCCTTTAAAAATAAATGTCCCGACAGCCTACTGTCCACTGACATAGTTTACCAAATGTCACAAATTCATAAATTGATAGGCACCGGGCTACCACCTGCAGAAGAACATACTGTGATACAGCTCTTTACTAAAGAGAGCTATTTACTATTTTTTTTTTTAACTCAAAGCCATAACAATTTAAACTGTTTCACTTGAACCAAATGAGATGCATCATCCATTTCCCTGATGTGCTTTCAATAAAGAAGAAAAGCATTCACACGAAATACCTTAGGAGAGGGCTCTGTGTTTAACCATTTTCTCACCATAAAAGCTAAAATCACCTAATCAGAAAACACTCTATCATTTTACACTGAATGGTTCCTAAGAACATAAAATTCCAGTTAGCACCGCTACCGGCTCTCATCATCTCCCCTTTTAAAATGCTTACCCATCTTTCTCATTGCTATTCAAAGAAACAGATTTATTTCTCACCCTGGAGTTGGGAATTTTGGCATGCCAGATTGAAAATGTACCCAACACCGAGTAGTGGATGGGAGACTATTCTTAGTCTCCTTACACGCTTAAGAGAAAATGGGGCAGTGCCTGTCTCTAAATCAAGCAAAGTTCTTTAGAGACTATGACTTTAGCTATAGCTAGATGAGTAGGGCTGTTGTCATTTAAGGAAAAGAACTGGGACCATGAACGATAGGAATTCGAGCTCCAGCAAAAGCGATGAAGGGGCTAAACCTGAGGGACCGTGAGAAGGGGTGGCAGAATTATTACCATATTCATCATACTTCTGATTTTTCTTTAAACTTTGGTCACGGAAATTAGAGAAATTCCTCCAACGCCTTTTTGATGTCTATGATTTAGAATGGAAAAGGCAACCACCGACATTTGGTGGGGGGTATTTTGCCTCAGCCCAGCTGAGCAAACCCCTTTCATCGTTTCTCTCCTGTTTCTTTCATCCGCCCTTTTTCTGCCTGTCTTTCCAATCCCTTTATCCTTTTCCTATTTCTCCCTTCCCTGCCTAAGCATCAGGCCTGGGAGCCAAGAGTGGAACCTAAAGACACAAGTTACAAGTACGGCTCATATCGTTTCTTCTATTTCTTCCTGTTTCTTCTTTCACAAAGTCAAGGGAAAATGTCTCCCTAGATAACCTATCCTTTATCTTCAAGGTTTACAAAATGAAAATCGGGATTGTCTTTGTTAACCTTTCTTATGTTTTAGACTGTTGATCATATTAGGTGGAAGAATATTAGGTTGTTTTTGTTTTTTTTTTTTTCCTTCTTGGAAGAAGCTGTTTCCATGCTGAGGCTGAGCTCTCTGGCAGCCAACAGCGCCTTTGATTAGAAGGCTACTTCATAAATTACAAACCACCAGAGTGAGAGTCATTATGTAGAATGGGCTCTGCCATCTGCTCGTCCACTCTCTACATGATAAAGGCCATCATCTTTGCTCTGTGGCTTGGTAACTTCAAGGGGCCCTCAGACACAGCACCGACAAAAATATTCCAAGCTCACTTGCCCTTTTAACCCTAGAATATCCAGGCACTTGGAAAGGCTATTATTCCCATTTAACAGATGGGGAAACTGAGAAATAAAAGATGTATGTGTTGTATTTATAAACAATTTTTTTTAAATCAAGTAAAAAAAAAAGCAGGATTTGTTCTTTGTCACAAAGGCAAGAGAGCTAAAAGTCCTCTTTTTTTCTGCTTTCTCTCTGTATAAGAAATTTCACATACATTTCATTTCCATTTTCTGAAAGGGTCTATCAATGGAAATTACAGGTGCATGTGACAGGAGAGAATGGATTTCTTATTGAACAGGTAGGCACTTTGCAACAATTCATCCCAGCTGCCTCTACGGAAAAAAAAATAAAAGTTTTTAGTGAAGTTGATAAAATGCCAGACAGGAACTAATTCTTTACTTCTATGTATGTCTCTTTCCTGAAGCAAACAGGAGACACACATCCTGTTTACCTCTGTAAAGCACTTCAGAACACACTGCTAGAGGTCCTGTTCTCTTCAGA
Organism: Varecia variegata; assembly: GCA_028533085.1. Lineage (NCBI taxonomy): Eukaryota > Metazoa > Chordata > Mammalia > Primates > Lemuridae > Varecia > Varecia variegata. Next base: position 12,821,837 of record CM052450.1, on the reverse strand, counting down.
AAGAATTTCTGGGCATTTAAACGAAAACTGGCCAAATCGAAGAACTGTTTAGCCCAGCATGGATTCAGTACGATGGGAATTACTAATTACTTTCCTCTTTCACGTTTCTTGCTTCCTGTATATGTCTCTTTAATATTAGAGTATTTTAGCAATAGAGCGTGAATTCTGGAATCAGCGTCTGGGTCCCATCTATGCCTCTCATTAGCTGCCTGGCCTTGGGCGAGTTATTTAACTTGGCTGTACTTCCATTTCTTCCCCTATAAAATGGGTTTATAATAGTAACTATTAATACTTCACTGGATTGTTGGGAGAATTAAAAAAGTGAAATTGTTATGGTGCTTACCATAGAATTGTTCCAATGAGAATCCTTTACTGCCTTCTCTCTAAAGTGTGTTTTTTTTTTTCTCTCAAAATTAAAATGTATCAAAATAAAGGAAAGGCAAAATTAGAAACCAAAGGTAAGTCTATACCAGGATGATGGCTGCCTTCCATTAATGGAAATAATGTGTTTGACTTTGCTGTCTTCATAACCTACAGGTATTACCAATTAACATGGGCAAATGATAACTGAAGGCAAAGGAACACACACACACACACACACACACACATGCCCCATAGTATCATTAGAAGTTTCTTGTGTTTCTTATATTCTCATATTAAAACTTTAAAACTGTACACTAATGCTTATATTAATAGATATACTTACTTCTTTGCAAAGATATGGCAACCCAATTAGATGCTTTCCATTATGTTCAGAGACTTTTGCCTGGTCTGTAATATCAGACCCTTTTCTTATCAAAAAAAGGTTGGGATTTATGAGTCATGGCAAAAGAAAAGCATCAAAGGGTATTTTAAAAGTCCATATCAACTATTATGGCCATCCTTCTTCAAAAATAAAATAAAATAAAATAAAATGTCAGTAAAGGAGTTGAAGAAACTAATACTAGTACTGCTTACAGGCTTCCTTTTATCTTAAGTCTATGTTCTCTTTTTAAAAAATTAATCTCAGAGGTGCATCTGGTCTTTCTGCGTATTTTATAATATTAATAGTTGTGCAAATACGTGAAAGTGTATATATTCTTACATTCACGTGGTGTGGTCTTTTAACAAAGTGTATAGGTATGGTCCAAATAAACTTAAAGTGCACATAATTTCCGAGCTGAAAAACAAAGACTCTTTGGAGATATTCAAGATTATGTATTAGGACTTCCTACCAGAGTGTAAGAAACCCTGGATTCCAATATCACAGGAGGGAGGGGGTGGAGAGGGGTGAGAAGGACTAGGTGTGTCTGTATTGTCTACATCTTCTTCAGAGCAGGAATAAAATCAGTCACCAGTGATTGTGCACACAACATAAAGCTGAGCTTCCTGGGCTTGTGCCGTTCAGCTGTGACTTCACTCGGTGTTCTTGGCTCCGCGTGGCATTTGGTTACCCTACCATTGTCGCTCGCAGGCCTTGAGTCAGAAACCATGCTGATTTTACTGCCACTTTTTTCTTCCCAAACCATAAGAGCTTTCAAAAGTAACTTAATGGGAAGCAGCTAGACATTTTAAAAGAGAAGGAGAAAAATCCTTCCAAATATTCTGAAACATAAGGCTAAGAATGAATGTGACCTTGACCCAGGTTATATACTTCTCCAAGGGGTCTAGGCCCTAGGGAACCCCAGGCCTTCCCTCCGGAGCACTCATGTACACAGTCACACACTGCAGTGCTGTCTTGGAATTCCCTTTTACAGAACAACAGAAATATCTCAAACTTTCACTCCAGCATCCAGTATCTTTTCAGTACTCTCTAGAACATTTAAACTATGTTTTCCCCTCTCTATTCCCCTACAAAGGTGATAGTCAAAGAGGTATTAGTTCACCATTTTTTTCTTTTTCTTTCTTTTCTTTTTTTTTTCTCTTTTAACCACCTAGTCTATTTCTTTATAAGGTTCACCATTTTTTAGGGCTGAGTAGTACTCCATGGTTTACATATACCACATTTTATTAATCCACTTATGTATTGATAGGCACTTGGGATGTTTCCACATCTTTGCAATTGTGAATTGTGCTGCTATAAACATTCAAGTTCAAATCAGGTGGGAGGGGGGAGGAGAGGATGGGTAAATTTACACCTAATGAGTACAATGCACACTATCTGGGTAATGGGCACACTTATATAATAATTTTGACTCAAATGGTACAAAAGCAATTTATGTAACCGAAACATTATACCCCCATGCTATTCTGAAATTAAAAAAAAAAAAATTCCCCTCTGAACTCTATATAGGGGCAATGAATCAGGCCTAAGCTATTGCTGTGATGATTCAGAGATACTCATTCAGCCTCTGGGCTCTATCTAGATACTTGTTTCAATCCCTATTTTAGAACTTTATTCCTTAGTATCTAAATTAGCAGAGATAGGAAAAAGAGAAAGAACTCACATGTAGCATTTTTTAAAAAAATTTTTTTTTGCCACATTTTAATCAAGCTGGGTAAAAGATTTGGTGGGGAAACTTTGAAAGTAATGGATCACATGAACTTTCTCAATGATTTGTGGATTTCAGTCTCGAATGTTCCTTTCCTATTTCAACTCCATTATAATGGATAATTGAGAACTGTCTACACAGATGGGGAAGGCATCCATCCATTCATTCAACAAATATTTCAAGATGATGACAGGGACATCAAATTTGCTAACATGTAACTAGGCCTCCTTAAAAGAGGCAGATTATGACAGAGCATGGAAGAAGGACAGTATAGTTTTCATGTTTATACATTTCAGGTATTTCATGAACACAATTGACAAAGACCAATGAAGAGAAAGGGGCTGCATAAGGGATATTTTATGAGTTCCAAAGCAATTCATGTCATCTCATTTACTATTTTCTTTGAATGAAATAAAGTATTCTCAATAAAATTTGACTTTACTTTTTCCAAAGGAAATTGGTGAATTTTCTTGTTTTGCAATTTCCTAAATTATGTTTTAATATTAAATGTCATTCCTCTCTGAGTGGTAGCAAATTGCATGATTTTCCTTCAAAGTAGAAATTAATTTGAGAATTTCAAGTCATGGTTTGTCTTCATTCCACCTAGACCAGAACCCTGGATCTTTGAGCCCTCAAAACTCAGGAACTGCATATTATGTTCTGCAAAGGATCATTTGGTTAAATAAATGACTAAAATGAATCATCAAAGTGACTGTATCATGTACCTTTTATGAAGAATTCTTTATCCTGAATGATTAATTATATATAAACTATATACTATATGTAATAGCTTTATTTTATTCAACAGCATATTACACTGTTGGTGAGAAATTCCTTTTTAATCATATTTACGTATATTTTCCTCACATGGTCTCTAAGGCTCTCACAAGGGAAGAATGACTTTTAACTTAGCCCATGCTGCCAAACTCCCACACCCAGTCTCCAAATTCTGTGGAGGCTCAAGAAGCTCAATCAGAGCAGACACTCAGTAGATGTTTATAAAACTGAATTTTCTCTTTGTAGTATAGATGATCAATGGCAAAACCAACAAGAAACAGTGTGCAATTTTTATACTAAAATTTACTTTACAACAAATTAAAAAAAAATGTTTGAAAGCTTTTCAACTTCTTCTATGCCAGGGGCTATTTGCATCTGCTAATTTCAAGGATTCTAGTTAAACAAAGAGTACTTTCCCTGCTGGATATTGGGTCCCTATTAGTAGCAATCCAGAGATGCTCCCTGCCCAGGTTACAGGGACTCTAAGAAGACTAACTTGCCCCAGAAACCTGAGTAATGTGCATTCCCAAAACTCTGATGTACCCCAGATAAATCTAGCTCCTTGCTGCCAGATCTTAAGGAAGCCTGTGTACTTTAATTTTCTCATCTGAAAAATGTAGATAGCATCTGCTCTATCTAACTTACAGGCATGTGTGGAAATAGATGCAATAAAATGGAAAGCTCTGGCATTCAATAAAATCCATTCTCCCCCCAACCCCATCAAAACCCAACTACTGAAAAAAAAAAAAAAGCAATATATAAATATTAGGGTTTTTCTTTTTCTCATCTCTCTGTATTTTAGGATATCAGAATGATATGTTATGGAGGAAAGAGTCTGGGAAATATGCCATTTTTTGGTCTTAGAATAAGAGAATGATCTGGGGGTCGGGGGAATTGAGAGTGTTTTAACCAGCAAGGCATCCTAGTCATTTCTCTGCATAGCACCACAACTAGGACAAAACAGGAGCTTTGACAAGTGGAATTTGTACTTATCAGAATCAAGAAAATCAGGTTCTTTCTCTGTTTGGCGGATATAGCTTTCAAAATGGGTCTTGATAAAGTCTCCCTGCCCTTGATCCCCTCCACACCCCTAGACCCCCTCCCTAATCCTCCCACCCCCGCCCCAGCCAGGAACTGAGAGATAGCTCCTTCTAGTTACTTTAAAAGAGAACATGGCAAGGGAAGGGAGGTGTGGGTAGGATTTCCAAAGCCAGAGGATTTGCAAATGTCTAAAAAAGCCAGTATTTATTTCAGGAAATTAAAGAGTGAAATAACGACAACTGAAACAACATAAAGCAAAAAAGCAATACTCTTGGCACCCTCATTATATTCTACCATCACTTTAAACATGTATAACAATTTTCTATGCAAAGAATGGTCATCAGGCCAGTTTGAAAGGATCAAACTTAACTGCAAGTAACTTAATTGCAGCCTTGAACCGAGCTCAAGAATATTGAACATAAAAATATTCGGTCCCGGCCGGGCGCGGTGGCTCACGCCAGTAATCCTAGTACTCTGGGAGGCCGAGGTGGGTGGATCGTTTGAGCTCAGGAGTTCCAGACCAGCCTGAGCAAGAGCGAGACCCCATCTCTACTAAAAATAGAAAGAAATTATATGGACAACTAAAAACAGATATAGAAAAAATTAGCCGGGCATGGTGGTGCATGCCTGTAGTCCTAGCCACTCGGGAGGCTGAGGCAGAAGGATTGCTTGAGCCCAGAGTTTGAGGTTGCTGTGAGCTAGGCTGATGCCACGGCACTCTAGCCTGGGCAACAGAGTGAGACTCTGTCTCAAAAAAAAAAAAAAAAAACAACACACACACACACACAAAAAAAAAAAAAACCTGTCTCTAAAAAAAAAAAAAAATGGTCATCATTGTTAATTTTGAAAATGTCTTTGGGATACAAGAGGAAGAGCATGTATTAGAGACTGAAAAATATGATAAACCCATATGTTGTAACTGGGAGATTTCTAGGGTGTGCACACCTACCTCCCCAAGAGGTATACAAGAGATGCAAGCATACAAGAGCCTTCCTCAACTCACTCTCCCTCCTCATAAAGGCATTTCCACAGCTTCCTGAACTCCTAGCTAAAGGTTGTCATTGCAACTTTATGCAATGCTTTGCTCCAAACAATTCACTAATTCAAACTATAACTCTTTATTATAAAGATTTCCTTCTCCTAAGCAGTAATTCTCTCTGGTCTGGTGGGGAGAGGAATGATTTGTTTTTTCGTTACTGGTTATTTATAAGATATCTACTCTAGATTAGTCCTGCTTGAGTGACATCCTAAATGGCTCCATTCCCCAGCAGTACTCTACTTCTGATGGGAGACTGACAACCTCTACTTAGAATGTCTTTCATGGTACACAATGAAGTGTAAAACTGCTGTGAAAAGGCCCATGTTTCAAAACAAACCATCTCTATAATAAGCGCTTAAAACACTTTTCATTAATATATTTCTTTGTGTATAAAACAAAAGCTTAATGCTGCAAAGTGGCCTTTGACAATATTTTTTTTAAAAATAAACACTATTTCAATTTTTAGCTAGACCAAAATAATGAAAATGTATAGTGAGGCTTGTTTGAGATTTTACCCACATCCACTCTCTTAATGCTAGTGCAAATTGTGTTGTTTTCAACCAAAGTATTAAAGTTCAATAAAAATCCGAAGGCATAAGCCTGAATTAGTAAATACAGAATCTAACCACCTTTCTAGCTCAGGTATTAGCAAATACCTTTGGTCTAGAGAGATAGAGTCCTGTCTAATCCTTATCTGAATTTGCAATTAAGACTTCAGAGCCAAGGATATCTGTACACAGTTCCGCACACAGTTCTGCTCTCGTAATTTTAAATGACTGGACCCAAATCAAATCAGGCTTCAAATACTTTGAAAAGTAAATGTCTAATGTCTAACTGAACTAATAGATTGCATTCTTTTTTTTTTTGTTATTTTATTTTTTTATGTATATGTATATACATTTTATTTTTTTGTATTTTTTTATTCTTATTTCAGCATATTTTGGGGGTACAGATTGCATTCTTTTTAATACAGCAAATGCTTAGTGCCAGGTTTAGGCAGGCAGGCACTATAGAGTTAGGAGAAATGAACAAATGAACGTCATTAAAAAAAGAAGAAGAAAGAGAGAAAAATCCTCCTTGGAAAACTTGTCATGAAATTATGATCACTCCATTCCTTCCTAGAAACACAAAAGCCAGCAAATTCATATTGATACTTTGCTGCCATGCCGCCTCCTCCTCCGGTAATCTGTGCCCTGAATTAGCTGCCCATTCGCTTCCATTAATTGTCACCTCCAATCGAATATTGTCAGAGCCTCAAAATGAAGCACTTAGGAGTTTTCTTTTTCAATCTCTTGTGGGCTTCTCTCAGTTTATCGCAAATGAACAATCATGTTGGAAGGGGCTCCGTCTGTTTAATGTCATTAGCGATTGTTTCATAAAACAAACAGCCGCTGCGCCATTCGGCGGCAGTTAATCTTAAATCTAAATGTGGCGGCACTCGGGGACGCCTGCGATGTGGTGTGTTCTCACCAACGCGGGTCTCTTAATCTACTGCAAGTCAAGGCGCTTATCTCTCCGCGCAGTTCAGAGCAGGTTTTTCTTTGTCCAAATACTAAACCAAACCCAGTTAACATTTTACATCCAGAATTTTTTTTTTTTTTTAACCTCCTGGGCAATTTTTTTTTTTTTTTTTAAAGCGACTCAAAGTCTAACAGTCTATTTATGTATTGACTGTACTATTTTACAAATATTTTCCCAATCCGGACAAAGTCAAATTCTTTTTCAGGTTGGCGCCTACAAGCCGGCCTAATCAGTGAGTTTGGGAATCTTGATAAAAGGCTAAACTGGGAAGAAAAACACATTTACAGGCCTGGGAATGATGGTGGGTACTTGGAAAATCAAAGACTTTGGGGGCTTATATGCTTCCAGAAGGGTCTGATTATGCCCACAAATTAGGCTCAAATTCTTAAATAACAATAATACCAGAATTGAGGACTCATTTTGACCCAGGTGTGGTCCTAAACACTTACTATATATTAAGTTTTTCACTGAAACAGTCAAATAACCCCTAAAAAGGTATTATTTTCCCTATTTTCAGATAAAGTCCCTGAGGCTTACAGAGGTGAAGAAACTTGCAAGAGGTGACACCGCTGATACCAGGCGGATCCATCGTTTACAACAAGGTCTAACTGGCTTTAAAACATGTTCCCAGCCATAAGGCCCTACTAAAATTGGCCATCACACCAATATGAAAATCCATGTCTGTAACGATCATATATTCTGGGAGAGTTTTTTTTTTTTTTTTTTTTTTGAGACAGAGTCTCGCTCTGTTGCCCAGGCTAGAGTGAGTGTCATGGCGTCAGCCTAGCTCACAGCAACCTCAAACTCCTGAGCTCAAGGGATCCTCCTGCCTCAGCCTTCTGAGTAGCTGGGACTACAGGCATGCGCCACCATGCCCGGCTAACTTTCTCTATATATTTTTAGATGTCCATATAATTTCTATTTTTAGTAGAGACGGGGTCTCGCTCTTGCTCAGGCTGGTCTCGAACTCCTGACCTCGAGCAATCCACCTGCCTCAGCCTCCCAGAGTGCTAGGATTACAGGTGTGAGCCACCGCGCCTGGCCTAGAGAGTTCTAATTTATAAGTTTTTGGACCTCTGCCAGATAATGTGCCCCAGCTTTTTTAGTGGAAAATATTATCCTGGTCCCAGGCTAGAGCTTCCAGGGGCAGAAGCCTGTGTGCTGCTACTGAGGCTCAGATAGTGAAGGTCACTGCAGAGTTACAACAAGTAACTTTCCTATTTCACCACCAGAGCTTCGCTGAGGGGCTCTGGCCACGTTCTCCAACTTAGTGTCCACTGATGGAAACTTGCAGGTATCAGCTACGGACCTTCCCGAGGGCCCCCTCCCCTCGCAACGGTCTTCCTCCCATTCCCTAGGCCTTTAAACCCCTGCCTGCTCTCCTGTTGACGTCCTTTTCAACTTTTAAAACCCCTTTGTTGTTTTTAAATTTCCACCAGCCCCATAATATAATAAAATAAAAAGATATGGGAAGGCAGAAATCAAACTATGAAGCTGATTCCACAGGACTGAATAGTCATTCGGCCAGTCAACCAACCAGAAAACATTTATTGAGTACCTGTTACGTCCCAAGCGCTAGGCTGGGCATCAGGTATGCTAATATTTGCTTCCTAATAGACCTACTCTGCTAATAGAACAATTTTTCTTGCTCTAATAATTTGTTAAAGAGAATCTGAAGGTCACACCTCATTCATCTCTCTCTGCTCTGGCCTTTTGGAATCACTTTCAGCTCTTCAGAGGGGACAAGCACTTTTGCCTGCAAGCATTTGCGTATGTGGTCCCCTCAGCCTGGACACGATCATCCCTCTCCTCACTTGGCTAATTCCTACTCGACCTTCAGGTCTTAGATCAGATGTCACTTCTTCAGGGATATGCCCCCGTTCACTCACCCCTCCACGGGGTAAGTGTCTTTCTGGTAGATTTCCATAGTGCCCAGGCCGTTCCCATGCATTGGCACTGACAGCCTATGTGTGTCCTCCATAAGCCTGTGAGCACCATGAGAAATGGGGACTGGCCAATCTTGTTCCCTACTGTATCCCTAATACAAAGGACAAAGCCTGGTATAGAGGTGGGGCCCAACAAACATTGCCTGCAAGGATGCATGGGATGGAAGGGTGTCTCACTTAGAGAGTAAATGATCTTATTCTCATAACCAATCAAAAATATCTTGCCAGCCGCAGTGGCTCTCGTCTATAATCCCAGCTACTCGAGAGGCTGAGGGGGAGGATCGCTTGAGGCCAGGAGTTTGAGACCAGCCTGGGCAACATAGCATGACTCCATCTCTTAAAAAAATGAAAAAAATAGCTGGGCAAAGTGGCTTAAGCCTGGCTATTTGGGAGGCTTAGGTGGGAGGATGCTTGACTCCAGGAGTTCAAGGCTGCAGTGAGCTATGATGATGCCACTGCACTCTAATCTGGGTGACAGAGTGAGATCCTCATGTCTAAAAGAATAAAAAAATTTTTAAAAATTATAAAAAAATCTCAAGTCCTTTTAAAATGGAGACAGTGTATATATATGTGTGTTCTGAATAAATATATATCTAAGAACATATATAAAAACATATATATAAGAATATACAGATAGAAGACTGTAAGAATATGTATAAAAACATATATATATATATTTTGAAGAATGACAGTTAACTGATATCCACGTCCTGAGACTTTGCTGTTTTAAAATTAGCAATGAGAAGCAATAAAGGACATTTTGAAAGGAGTTGAAAACATCCCGAAGAGGGTAAGGGCAGACTTCAGCAGAGGGAACAGAGGATAGAGGACACGTACACTTTTTGTGTTTTGCAGGGTTGATCAGGGAAATCCATATTTTATCAAGATGTGTTTAGAATTCAATTCAGTTTGACCAATAGTCATTGGGCCTCAGCTGATAGGCCAGGCACTTTGCTAGGCATTAGGAGGTGGTCGGAGGTGATTAAAACGTTCCAATTCTCAGCATGTATGCGTGGGCAGAGGAACAGAAAGCAAGGCCAAGACAGCAAAGACACACAGAAATTCCTTCGAAGGGCTGTAAGTTTCTCATTTGCTCAGTCTCCTTTGTTCCCATGGGCTCTACCTGGCAGCTCCAAGCCATTTGTGCCCCTTCTAAATTCCACCTTAACCTCCCCCTGGGATGAGACTTTAAGGTCTAGAAGAAAAAGAAAAAAATATATAGAAAATGAGTTCTATATTCATATTTGTTTCCTTATATACCTATCATAATAATATAACAATTTTTCTTGCTCTATAAAATAAGTGAGAAAGTGAGTTCTACCACCTTACACATTCTTTCTTTTTCCCTTTTGTAAACTCTGGATCTTCCAGGGTCAGCTCTCAGTAAAACAATTATTTTCTAATTTATATAATTAACGCAAAGAATATACTGGTCTTCAGAATCACAGAAGATTTTTAAAAGTGGCCAACTTCAGTAATGGAAAGAAAACAAAATAAAAGAATTTTCCAAGGAATTTTATTTCCTGACTCAGAGTAAATATCTGTTGAGTGAATAAATGACGTATAATTTCAATATCACCACAAGTATCTACCCCAGTGAATCTTAAATCAGTAGGTTACAAGTAACCAAATGGGCCACTCTGGGTTCATCATGTTCTCTCTGCCTCGCCAGTGCCTACTATCTAAAGAAAACACCACTTAGAAACAACAATAACAGTAATGACGAAGTACTTTCAAAAGAAGCAAAATTAATCACTAACCTGTATTATCAAGCCTGGAAAGCCTGCAGCTATTAAGACCAAGCACCCTGTAGGAATGGATCAAGCTAGGGCAGCATTTTTTCTACAACAATTCTTAGGTTCACAGACTTGACTTAATTCTTGAGCTCAAAATGCGTTCCCAAAGGAAACGGAATGTCACTACTAGTGCAGAAGTACCTTACCCAAACAAATCCCTGGATTATTAGTTGAGTGATATTCCCAAGATTGTAAATTTTGGACAGCATATGCAGCAGGCATTTAACAAATGCTTTTTGGATCGAACTCACAAGTTACCTAAGAGCACTGACTCCTACAGAAATGTTTTTCTGATCAGTTCTCATCATTTATAGGCTAAAAAAAGAAATAAAGAATGGGTTAGTGGAGGCAAGAAGGGGTGACAATTATACTCAGGAACCATCTACATTGGCACATTGCATTTATTCGAGAAAATCAGCAGAGCTCATTTCCTCAAATCTGCATTTTGGTTTCCTTCCTAAATGTATTGAATAAATTTTCATATCATATTTAATAAAAATATCTGGAGTGTGAATATTTTCAGGCCATAACATGTTGTTGGCCACAAGGCCTCTTCAGGAAGAGCTACAATTTTTATTAAATCACCAAGAAAAGCAAAATCTTTACTGTTTGAAAAAGAAAAAGTCCTTTGCTCTCAATCGCAGTGGTTTTATTAATTTTGAATTCTTTCTTTGTACAAATCCTATTTTAGTTTGTGTAACTGACTGATAAGGTGTAGCGGAGGATAAGTAGGAGAGAGGGAGTGAGAAGAAAAACAGAAGAGAATGAGAGAGAAGGCTGGAAGCAAATCGCCAAAGAGAAAACTGGTTGCAACATTAATGTGTGCCTAATGTTTTCAGCTGGTTAAAATCAATTATTTCCTCCCCTGATATCGTAAGGTTAAGTTCAATTTTTTTTTTTTTGATTTGCAGTTGCTCTTCCCACTTAAATTCCCTCCAACATTAAGTGGTTAATATTTCCGCTATGCATGGCAGTCACACATGAGGAGAAGAGCAAAACTTTTGGATCCTGACAGATGTAGAGGTGGTGGATTGATCTCAGACAATTACCAGCTGTGGGCACACTGCTCAAGGTTTATGGTCCTTGGCATTGTCTTCTATAAAACAGAAATAATAATGGCTCATATATGGTTTCTGATTATTAACTACAATAAATGTAAAAACATAATGAGACTATTGAGCACATAGTAGGTATTCAATGTGTTATAGACTTGTAGAGAAAACAAATATGGAAAAAAATAAATAAAATTCAAGACAGATTGAAATAAATGCTGGGAAAGTTCAAAGCAATGTCCTTTAAGTCAGGGAACTTCCACGACAATTGGTATCCCCTAGGACTCTTGTTAATCATGCAGGTTTCCGGATTCCCTGTCAGACCTAAGGTGTAGGCTCTAGGTTTGGATCCAGGAATCTGCAAATCTGCATTTTTATCAAACTCCCTAATTGATTCTTTTTTAATTCATTTTTTTTGAGACAGGGTCTTGCTCCGTCACCCCAGCTAGAGTGCAGTGGTGTCATCGTAGCTCACTGTAACCTCAAACTCCTGTGCTAAAGCAATCCTTCTGCCTCAGCCTCCGAAATAGCTAGAACTACAGCCACACACCACCATACCTGGCTCGTTTTTCTATTTTTTGTAGAGACCAGGGGTCTAGCTCTTGCTCAGGCTGGTCTCAAACTCTTGGCCTCAAGTGATCCTCCTGCCTCAGCCACCCAAAGTGCTAGGATTACAGGCATGAGCCACCGTGCCCAGCCTCCTAATTGAGTCTTTCTTTCTTTTTTCTTTTCTTTTCTTTCTTTTTTCTTCTAAGATACAGGGTCTCACTATGTTGCCTAGACTGGACTCCTGGATTCGAATTCCTCGTCGCAAACGATCCTCTCATCTCAGTCTCCCAAGTAGCTGGGACTATAGGCACCACCACACCTGACCCTAACCGATTCTTATGTTCACTAAAATTTGAAAATTTCTACTAGGAAGAAAGAGGAAATTTATCAGTAAGAGATATAACAGGAAACAAATGACACATTCAACCTGGGATAATTCTAGGAGGGTTGACTTGCAGAGGAACTAATTTTAAGAAGACTAATGACAGTGCTTAAGGGAGCCACAAGAGACAGCGCAGGAGCCCATGGCGGGGAATAGTGGAGCTACCCCACAAGGCCCAGAGGCAGAGGGGGAGCTGTGTGGAGCAGTCTCCCTTTAGGAAAGCAGTGCCCCTTGGCTGAGGGATACAGCCCAAACAAAGGTGGGGCGGGGGTCATCTGGAGTATAAATACGCTGTTCTCACTCTTCTTCCTCTCTCCAATCTCCTACTGACTCTCCCCATTGGCCAGAACCAACTGGAAACCAGACAACCCAGGAGCCCTGTCAACATGGCGGCCTGTGCCACCCGGGGCAGAGAGCCAATGGGAAAGGTCAGAGGTTGGCTTGGAGGGGCAGGTGGAAGACACTGGGCCTGGAAAAGAGGCAGAGGGGTGGAGGCAGGGATGGGAAGACATCACAAATAAAACAGCTCTTGAGGTTGAGAATGACTAAAACATTATTCACACCCATAACAATGAGGATAATAGCTCTATTGATTTGAGTGTTTACTATGTTCTACTGTTGTAAGGACTTCACATGCATTAAGTTGTTTGATCCTCACTAGAGCCTGATAAGGTAGACTATTATTACCCCAATCTTATGGATGAGGAGCCTGAGGTAGGGAAAGGTTAACTTACCTGCCTATGGTTATAGCTAGTTAGCAGAAAGCCAAGTTTATCTAGGCAAGTTCATCTGGTTTATCAAGCTTATCCAGTCCCCTGGGACTGTACTAACAGATGCAGTGCTCTACTCTCTGAAAAGGTGCTCTCCAAGGGAAGACTGTGAGCAAACAAACAGGGGGGATAAAAGTGGCTGGCATGTGACGAAAACATGAAACATGGTGGTGTGGCTGGACACTATGGGATCCGGAGCGAGAGGAGAAAGCCATGAACATCATGCCTTGGAGCTGCTTTTTTTCCTGCTGGCGGTGGGGCACGCAACTGCCTTACAGAGCTTTTGAACATGCTGTTCCTCTAACGTGGGCACTGAGCTAATCCCCGGACTTGAGCTGAACTCCACATGCCGGGGTTGAAGACAGCTTTATCGTTACTCACAAATGAAGTATTACGGATCCCTGCCTCTTTCTCACCTTTCATTTCTTGCTACCGATATAACTTTTTATGTCGGTAGCAATAGAAACACAAACCCAAAATATCTCAAGGCAGTGGAGGTAAAAATAGAATGCAATAGTAAAGCAAAGCAATCTTTGTTACAAATCTTGTAAAGCAAACCTGTCGGGTTTTGATCTCTTCATCCAGCACGCTTGTCCTCACAGGGGTGCACTCAAATGTTAAATTGTGACAAAAGGATCCAATCCTTATTATTATGTTAGTATTGGGTGTCTCTCTTTTTCTCTTTCTGTCTTTTGCTTAATCAGTTCTCCCTGGATAAGCTATTTGAGTTTGTAGCTGCTCCTGTTTGGAGCATTCTAGAGGTGCAATGATGCAAAAAAGATGTATGTGTGGAAGAGGATTGGGCAAAAATGTTATGAGTACACAAAAACAACCCTCTTGGCTCCCTGATTCTTATGGATACCCCTACTCCTTCTATCAAAACTTCCCTCTCATTCTCATAGCCCCAGTCCAAATTCGGGGATTCCTAAGCCTAAAAAAAGAAACAGAAACTGTTCATTCATTTACTGGAATGTTCCAACACTGCATGAACTGCTTTGGGAGACCAGCACACTCAATGGGTCTCGGAGCTGAAACAGCGCATCACTTTGAGAACCTGTACCTGACATAGTAGGAGAACCAGTGTGATATTTGATGTGATGTGATGGCAATGAATACTTCATTAAATATCAAGAAGTTGTTAATTTCTATCAGCAGGTACACCATAGACACTGACCTACTGCCGGCATTCATAGAAAAAGAAAGTCAGCGTCTCTTTAGAAGGCTCTACTTTATCTAGCGCTGATCTCAATAATTCTGCCCTCTGGGGTCAGACATGACTCAGATCAAATGCCTCTGGCTGGAGATCCAGGGTTCTCTACCCATTACTCAGCGTCGACGTTATATATTTGATTGTGGTTATGACATAATCTCTTTCCTGATCTAAACCGATTTTTCTTCTTCTACAAATAAAGCTTGAGGAAGCTCGAATCATTTTAAATCACTGAACTTAAGAACTGGAAGGGATCTTAAAATCATATAATCCAACTCCTTGCTCTAACAGACAAGAAAACTAAGGCAAAGCCAAGGGAAAGGCACTTGTCCAAGGTCATAAGAAGTAGCAAACTTGACTCAAAACGTTGTGTTTGATTTGTCTCATCACGCTGACTCAGCAAACCATCCCGCAGGCGTTAACAAGGTTTTCCTCCCTTTCCTTGTTCTTTACATTTTAAAAGTCACATTGGGTTCTAAAAAAAGAAAAGAAATGGAAAAAACACACAAAGGAGTGGGTACTGGCCAAAATTTCAAAGATACTATTTCTGAAAAACTAAGGGGATAAGGAAAGAAGGGGAAAATTTTTGACGCTGCTGCCTAAAATGCCATCCAGATAGGTTCACCATAATCTAATCACCTGCAATGTTTGTCCCAGGTTATGGTAACAATGAGTTTAAAGCTATTTGAACAACAAGATACTGGGTTTTTGTCAGCTATAGCTCCACGATGTCTGTAATTTTCAATATATCTCATGGTGGAAAAATATAAGCAATCTTTAAGCCTTTGATTGCTACTAGTACAGTTTACCTACACAGATACATAACTTACACAATGCAGAGAGATAGCCAAGTAACCACAAAGAAGTCACCTGCCTGTGGCTATGTGAAGGTACGAATGGCACAGGACAGTCCTTTACATGATTTTTTTCTTCAAATGAATTTTCCCATTATGTGAGCTTATATTTATTTTGGGCTTCAAAAATTAAGTATGCATTTTGATCCTGGCATGAGATTTGGGGACAAGATGGGCAGGGCAAGTGAAATCTATTTTTTAAAAAAGAAGGTGATGAAAAAGTGTCAGTTGACACATTTTGTTCATAAAACAATTCTTCCCTGAGAGGACTATAACCCATTTGGTAGCTGAGCTCTGAGATTATTGGCTAAAATAAAATTTTTAAATCAAGGTAAAAAGTCAACAAAGTCTTTCCACCTACCCAAATTGTTGGTATGCTTTCTTATTGAAGGTGGATAGACCATCGTGAGCTAGGAATTTAACATATATTGTCTCTAGTCCTCACAAAAATCCTGAAAGAAAGGTGTTATAATTCTATTTCCGGTTGAGGAAATCAAAGCCCAGAACTGTTCTCCAGACTAAGGCCAGATAGTTACTTGGTGTTTTTTTTTTGTTTGTTTGTTTGTTTTTTGTTTTTTTTTTTTTTTTGAGACGGAGTCTCATTCTGTTGCCTAGGCTAGAGTGCAGTGGCATCATTGTACCTCACAGCAACCTCCAACCCTTGGGCTCTAAGCGATCCTTCTGCCTCAGCCTCCCCAGTAGCTGGGACTACAGATGTGCACCACAATGCCCAACTGGGTTTTTTTTACTTTGTTTTTGGAAGAGACGGGTTTGTTTTTACTTTGTTTTACTCTCACTCTTGCTCAGGCTAGTGGAGAACTCTTGAGCTCAAGCAATCTTCCCACCTCAGTCTCCCAGAGTACTAGGATTACAGGCGTGAGCCACTGCACCCGGCCTAAGGCCAGATAGTTAATAACTACAGAAACTACACTCAAATTGAGGAATGTCTTGCACTAAATTCCAAGATACATCCTGTTGCCTTGTTATAGTCTATAAAATACCCACACCATTGAGGGAGGGTTGTTTTTAAATTTCAAGCTAACAAGCCAGGATATAATATCCTATTATCTGTAATATCCTCATACAATCCTCATTTAGAACATTTTAGAACATTTTATTTTAGAGTAAGGAGAAATTGTTTTTTATCCCTTAACTGCCTACAATGATCCTGTGAGGTAAAAATTATGTAAATAATTTCAGTACACAAGGAAGCTCAGTCTCAGAAAAGTTAATGTCTTGTCTAGGATCACACTCTATGAAGAACAAGAGTCAGGAATTAAATCCCACCATGTTATAGCCTCTGCTGTACCACTGAATTTTAAGCCTTAAAATAGAACTGATGTATTTTTAAATCACATTTTTATCATGAAATACTTCACAAGTAATCTATGTTATTGATATGAGAGGCATGAAGTAGATGCTTCAGGAAAGGGAGGCAAAAAAAAAAAAAATGCAAAGATTTTGCTTCCTGACCTCAGAGGGCTTAGGATTCTGCAGGAGAATTGAGGAGAGTGATAAAACCATTATGGCAGGCTATATTTAATAATGTCCCCAAATAAGAATGAACAGAATGCAATTGCATTTCAGAGGAATAAAAGACCGCCTACAAACACAGTGATCAGAAACTGCTTCCCAAGGGTGTCCTATGAGGTAGTCCTTGAATAATGGATTTTGACATGCTATTCCAGGTAGAAGGAATGACATAAGTAACAACGAAGAGAAGGGAAAGAGTGATTGGATCAATTTAGTTTAAGTATGTTGAACATAGTGCGAGATGAGATTGGGAAAGATCATTTACGACCATCAAAAGCCTCAACTTCTAGGCTAAAAATATGGGCATAGTTACAGCTGTGGAAGGTATCATAGTACGTGAGGAGAACAATCTGGGGTAAATATAAAGCAGTCATGTGTAAGTTGGCCTGGAGTGTTTAAATATTAGTCAAGAGACCAGTCATAAGACTACTGTAATAGAGTGATAATGCTAATTATATTCTAGATGGGTAGGCAGACTAGTAGTGGAAATATGGAAGGAAATGACAATATCAGTAAGCAAGACAAGGTCAAATTGCCAGGAACTTTCAAGTGACTGGAAATGGTGGTACAGATTTAGACATGTTGAATTTGAAATGCTGAAGGCACATCTGAATTGAGATTTCTAGAAGACATTTAAAAATATGGAAATCAGGCCGGGTGCGGTGGCTCACGCCTGTAATCCTAGCACTCTGGGAGGCCGAGGCGGGAGGATCACTCAAGGTCAGGAGTTTGAGACCAGCCTGAGCAAGAGCAAGACCCCGTCTCTACTAAAAATAGAAAGAAATGATCTGGCCAACCAAAAATATATATATAGAAAAAATTAGCTGGGCATGGTGGCGCATGCCTGTAGTCCCAGCTACTCGGGAGGCTGAGGCAGGAGGATTGCTTAAGCCCAGGAATCTGAGGTTGCTGTGAGCTAGGCTGACGCCACGGCACTCACTCTAGCCTGGGCAACAGAGTCAGACTCTGTCTCAAAAAAAAAGTGAAATTTTAAAAATATAAAATAAAAAATATGGAAATCAACTGAAGATATGAGTTGGCTTGGAAATGATAATTTTGGATTTCTCCTGCATAGAGATGGTGGGTAGACAATATCACTAAGAAAGAGGATGGAGAAATAGTAAAGAGGAATGTTAACTAAGGATAAGCCCAATTTTAGGGAATAGAAATAAAAGACAGTACCAACCAAGGAAAAATGAGAAGTGAATTAGGGGAGGGCAAAAAGAGCAAAGGGAAGCTAGGCAAGAGGGTGAAAGAGTGTTCATGAAATAAAATACTGCAGGCATTGAGAGAAGGAAGGATAAGAAATGAGAAACACAAAGTCACCCAACCGACAAAAGGGAAACACTAGCGAGCCTTTTGGTGGGCTGATATCGGGAGGCCAAGAGTACAAATCACTCTGAAGAAATTTGGTGGCTTGAAGGATAAAAGTAGAACTGGCCCAAGAACATAGCTGGGTGTAGATGGGTTTGATTTTTTACAAACACATAGGAGACTCGAATGTGTAAGAAAAGGAAGCAGCCTGAGAGCTAGTTCCACTCTTCTAGATTCTTCAACGTTAATTAGCATTTATTCACAGTTCACTCTATAAAATGTTTACATCTTTTCACCAGTACATGTTTCAAGCCTGAGTCAAGGTCCTTCCACATTGGAAGGTGGGTCAGCTATTTATTTTTGCTCCCTATCTAACCTCAAATCGCAGTAGAAGATCAGTATTTTTCTTTCATTGACCATATTACTGCATACACATATTTCTTGGACACTTAAAATCTTTTAAAAAATTGACAAGAAAAAGGAGTAAATAACAACGATGGTAACACTAAATGTTAAGCATTAAAAAATGTTAAAAATTAAAAAATGGTAAAAAATGTTAAGCATTACATGCACAATATTTTACATGAATTATCTCATCTCTGAAAACAATACATTTTAAACAACTAATGCTTGTTTCATTTTTGGATCATATTTTATACATAACTAGTCAACAATTTCCGCCCTTTTTTCAAAAGCTGATAATATATTCATTGTCAAGACAGAGCATTCTGCTACAATGCTCTGTCTATCTTTCCATCTTTCCATCTTCCCATCCGTCCATCCACCTACCGACCCACCCATCCTTTCAATCGTTCCTTTCAATCATTCATTCATTCATCAAATATGCGTACTCTATGCCAGGCACTGGATAAGATAAAGCATCAGCCTTGATTTATCTATTCCACTTTTTGTTTTAGAGGCTGACCTTGAACTCTTGGCTTTAAGGGTTCCTCCTGCCCAAGCCTCTCAAGTAGCTGGGACTAAAGGCATACCACCACCACACACCTCAATTCCACTTTGTTACAAATAATTTCAAAGGTATACTTCTTTGTGAAATGAATCAAAGCATCATATTTCAATTAATGGGAAAATTTTAAAAGTCCAGATAAATAAGAGCAGAAAATATTACCTGCTTTTTATATTAATTTTACTCATCTCATAAAGATACTCAATAGTTTTTTTAACAGAAATACACATATGCTTATAGCAGTATGTAAAAAAATTCAATTGGAAAATTAAAATTAGGCACATTTCTAATTTAATGCCTTATTATCTTTGCCATAGCATGTGCATACAGTTATCTAATAAGTAAAATATGTAGAACAAGGAAGAAGAGCCCTGCCCTAAGGGAATTTATAATATATTCTAATGTATTCTAATGGTGTGTGAAATACACATCTTAAGTCAGAATTTGTCAAAATTTTGTAACTGGGAGATGCTGATAACTATGTCCAAGTATGCATCTAAAATATTCCTGCCATGGGAAAAAAATGTCTTTATTTGATGATGCTCATATACTGTATTTAAAAGCCTCCTTATGTACTGCAAGAAAAACAATTAATAGACCTATACCTAAAAATATTTTGAGAAAATAATGTGGGCCAGCCCTGCTGGGTTTATTTACTCTATTGTATTATTTTTTCCTGGGATACCATTAGATACACAGGTGGTAAATTTATTTATAGTATTTATTTCTATAGTTGTGTGCTTTCCTTTTTTGAAAGATATGGCTAATGGGGTAAAAATGTAAATTTCAGACCCTAAATTATGTGGTGGAAATGACACTACTCTCGTAGTTGGGAATGTGTGTTCTGGTCTTAGCTCTCTATGACCTTAGGTGAACACTTAACTTCTCACAGCCTCTGAGACCATCTCTTTATAAAGAGGAGATGGCATTAGCATAAACTGATGGCAGTTCTATAAAGGTGCCAGTTACATACATGCAAATGCGTATAGGGGCCAGGCAGGTGCCAGGCAGGTCTATGCAATCTGGAGTAAAGGGATCCGTGGTGAGCTGAAGAATGGAGACCCCATCCAAATGCATTCACATTCTAATAAAACCACGGCCACATACTGTTCAGACCCATAAGGAAGCAGGCAAAGCCTATCTGCAGTCCACCTACAGCCAGGTAGCAAAACCTGCATTGGATGATTGCAAAGATAATTTCCAGCTCTAAATTGATGGCCCGTAATGTTGAGCTCCCAGAGGAACTCCACCCACCCACTCCTTCTACTCTTATATCCTAGAGGAATTTAGTAGCTTGGGGAGAAGCTGCATATGAAGTTCCAGAAGATTCCCCAATTCCACAGCCTTTAAAAAACTTCTAGATTTATACAAGTCTATCTTTATCCAATAGCTAGAACACAATGTGAGAAAAACACTAATTCTGACACCAAGATATGAATACTGAAGTACCTAAGCTTTCTCTCTCCAAGTTAAGTTTTTAAGCTGTCAAAACATGTTCTTCGTCATTCCTCAACGTTTAAGGACAAAATCTTTAGCTTGAAAGGTACGTGTTACTTGCCAATGACCTCAGAGAAAGTTAGTTTCATAAAATAAAACGACATACTGAGTTTTGTTTTTTTTGTGTGTTTTTTTTGCTTACCAATATCTTCTGGCTTTGGAACTAGATTCCCAAATAGTTTAATGGATCTGACTCCATGTCAGATTACCCAAAGAGAGGCTAAAAAATGTGCCCGGACAGTAGCAACTCATGGACATTAATACATCTCTTTTGGAAAGAAACTGATATTTGATGTTTTTAAAAAAGAAAAAAAAAATAGTAATCTTTGGGCAAAACTCAGAACTTTATTGATTTCTTAAACTATCTTGTAGTTTGCTATTATTATTGTTATTATTTTTTGAGACAGAGTCTCACTCTGTTGCCTGGGCTAGAGTGAGTGCCGTGGCGTCAGCCTAGCTCACAGCAACCTCAAACTCCTGGGCTCAAGCGATCCTTCTGCCTCAGCCTCCCAAATAGCTGGGACTACAGGCATGCACCACCGTGCCCGGCTAATTTTTTCTATATATATTTTTAGCTGTCCATATAATTTCTTTCTATTTTTTAGTAGAGATGGGGTCTCGCTCTTGCTCAGGCTGGTCTCGAACTCCTGAGCTCAAACGATCCACCCTCGTTGGCCTCCCGGAGTGCTAGGATTACAGGCGTGAGCCACCACGCCCGGCCATATTATTTTTATTTTTAATTAGCGCTAGATAGGAGATGGGCATCACTTTTAATGCTCAACACAGTTTCAAATGGTCTTAACCTACCCTTGATCTGACCATTTGGGTAAAGAAAGAAGTCAAACAAACAAATCAGGATGTTGAAAAAAAATCTCAACCAAGGAATCTCAAGCAAAATAAAAAAAAGGACTTAAAATATATATGCTTTTCTGTAATAGCCATAGTGAAATACAGTGCAAACTGTTTTTGTTTTCGAGAGACAGGAATTAGAAAATTGGATGGTTTACCAATCAGATAAGAGATTCAGCATGGAATTCATGCATTTTGCACACAGATATAGCTTGTTTTGTGTTTAAAACTTCTACCAGAAATGCAATGATCCAATTTAAGCAACATATAGTTTTATTTACTCCATGGACTGCCTTGATGTAGATATGGTATCTTACTTAGGGAAATTATTTCTGCACCACTGATCCCACGGAAGATTACTGAACACCTTAGGGATCACCCTACTTTTGACAAAATTGTTAATTGTAGTCCACTGTGAAAATGCCTCTATATAAATGGTATTAGATAGACCTAATCAGAGGAACAAAAAGAAAAAAAGAAGGTATCAGGGCTTCAATAAATATCCAAAAGATAGGAAAACATTCACAAATCTCCAACATGTAGTCTCTAAGGTCTTTCATGAAGAAAAAGGATAGAGCTATCTTTCACATAAGGGAAAACAGTCAGACTTGGATCGCTTTAAGAAAGCTGCTGCAGATCAGCTTGTTTTGAGGCAAGAAAAGATAAGATGAACAGTGGGGAGAAAAAGGTATTAATAGGATCATGCACTTTTAGAAATGAGAAGGTCTTTATAAATCAGGCAGTACAGCCCCGACAGGTTCCTCGTCACAGATAACACTCTAGTCGTGATACGCCAAAGTACTAAAGGGATTTTATACACAAGTACTAGACGATTATAATACTAAAAATAATGAAACAGTAACTACTTTTAATGATATTTTTAAGTGTGATCTGTTGTTTATATAGTATTGCATTTAGTCTCTATAACAATTCTGTAACCACAATTCAAAGATTCAGGGCCATAAAGGCCACATGGCTTAGGAGCAGTAGAGTCAAGACTTTGACTTTTTGACATCAGGACCAGTGTGTTTAGCTTCTGCGCTTCTCTAAAGAGCTTGGTCAGAATTTGCTCTCAGAGGCAACACAAGTGGTGTTTCGGGAGCTCTCTCTGCCTCCTCGCCCTCTGTGTTTTGGAACCGACGGTGTAGGGAAGCATGAGAAAACATTTCGTTTCCTTTCAAGACGACGATTTACCCCATGTCAAAAGTCTGCGGCAGGGGCCACAGTTGAGCTCGCATCAGAGTGCTGCTCGTGTCACGGATGTGAAAGCACATGATGTCCCATTACACAGTGCGGTGGGAGGTCATGAATTGCAAAAGCAACATGAGATTCTAAACTTAAGTCTCCTCTGTACATCAGTCATGCTGTGCTATCATCATATTACACTCTCACTTTATGAATGAAAATCTTTGTTGCTTGACCCTCCAAATCTGTCTCTTTTTCTCCCCCTTCAAATAGAGTGCTGTATTCTTTCCTTAAGGCACTGTCATGTTTCAAAGCCATTGTTCATAAAGAAAAACTGAAGTAACACGAAAAATGCTTAAGATATAGTAATGAAAAGGGCTTGAATGCAGAACTAAATCCACATTCTGATGAAAAGCCTGTGAAAACTGAGACTGTGTAACAAACGGGCTCTAAAAAGGAATGCAGAAACAATTAAGGGAGTAGGATAGTGAATGATTTCTTAGCTTGCAATTGTTGTTGAACATATTATGTGTAGGTTTGTAAAAATGAGGACATGGAAATACTGCCCTGTTTCCAGTTTGTCACTTGCCTTCTGTTATCTGTAGTCCATTTGCATTGTGTAACAGGAGTGTTCCCTGGGTTCTAAGATCAGCCTCTTCTTAGTCTTCCCACTGTCTCTATGTGGATTCATCCACCCCATCGCTTCAATAGCCCCATGGTCTGGTCTCTCGCTCATGAGACCAACTTCAAATGTTATCGCTCCCTCCCCATAACCGTTTCTGTTCCCACATTCCTCACGCTGGTGAACCACACCACTCTATCCCCAATTGCTCAACCCTGATGCCACGGAATCTTTCCTACATAAATAAAATATCACCTTTTTTTTTGGTAATATTATCCCTAATTTATCACTCATCTCTTTACCCACTGCCACTGTCTTCATTGAGGCTACTCTTGCCTCTCACCAACACCACTGCCAAAGGCCCCTATAAATAATTTCCAACTTCTAAGTTCACCTTGATTCTTCCCCACAAAGCCAGAGTGATCATTTTAAAGCAAACAGGTAGCTCTTCTCATCACTCCTCTGTGCAAATCCCTATAACAGCTCCCTGTCGCCTTTGGATTAAGGGCAAACTGCTTACCATGTTTTATAAGGTCCTTTTTGACCCAGCCTGAGCCTACATTTAGAATCTTTTCTCACTATCACCTCTCCCTTCCCTACCAACCTTACTCATAACAAACCATAATAACCAGAATCAGCGGCTTGCGGTTCTCCAATAATACTCTGTCCTTTGCACAATACGGCAACCACTTCCCACACCACCCCCAACACAAATTTGTCCTGACTAATCCTAGTGTCCTTCAGGACTTTCCCCTGCCCTCAGGGCTGGCTTAGATGCATCTGGGGTGATTCCCAAGGATCCTGGGCCTATCCCTATTCTAGCACTTACCGCACTGTTCCTGGGTCTGCATCCTTTCACTGGACTTCATACTCTTTGAGAGTTGGAACTGTATCTCATTCATCGTTGTATAGCCCTAGCACAGTTTTTCGTATAGCTTATTACAGAATAAATAAATGCTGAATGGCTAGTCCTAAAGGTCAATGTCTATTCAAATATCCAATCTGTTAGCATAGACACTATTCGATAGAACCCCCTTCAAATGCACTGGTAGTAAGGGATTCTATAGATTTTAGGAGGTACAGGAATATTCCATGACTTCCAAAAAAGATATTATAAGAGATGGGGACAAATCTCAAGAACCCCAAATCCTGATAAAGTTAAAGAAGAAAGTGGTGATGGTCACGGCAGCACACAAGGACAGTCCTGAAG
>CM052450.1:12778954-12796752 GCA_028533085.1 Varecia variegata | reverse complement strand
TGACATTAAAAATCACATGAGATGCCGTATGTAAAGTGACTAGCACCCAACATGTTATATGCACCTAACATAGAAGCATGTTAGTTTCCTCTGCCTTGTCTTCTTGTACATAAATTCATTTAGCAATTTAAAAAAAGGTCATGTGCATGTTTCCATGGCTGAGTTCTATAGCCAAAAAAAGAAAAAAAAAGAAAAAAAAAACTGTATCAAGAGGACTCACACAAAGAAATTATGGCTCATCTGCCACAGCCAATGGTTATACCTTAATACAACTTGACAGTTTTAATTTTTATATAAATACCACCAGGGCCTATCATTCACATTATGGATTCCAAGCTTAACAAATGTAATTTAAAAACAACAAAGCTGCTTTTAAAGGAGTACTGTCAAAGCACTGACATTTTCAAAATTGAAAATGCTCCCTGTGTAAGATTTGAAATGGAAAACCCAGCAATTCTTCTCTTTACCTGACAGAAGTTATCAGGATGGACCCTGGAAATGCCTGGACATTTTTTAAGTTGAGTTATTGATGGGTTGGGACCATTTCTCAGAGTCATAAATATTTAGATATAGAATAAGAACCAGTAACTGTTGAAATTTACTAAACGCTTACTAAATCAGGGGCTGAGCATAAATGATCTCTTTAATTGTCACAGAAACTCGGTGGGGCTGTTACTATCATTAGCTTCCTATTATCAAAGAGAAAATTAGAGTGGAGGGAGATCTGGGGCTCTGTGCCTTTGATTCCAGATTATTCTCCTCTAATCTATATTATCTCTATACTATAACAAATCACATAGCAGGACTGAGTTTCCACAGAAGAGAAAACAGAGTCCAGGGAAGAGAAGGAATTTTCAAGGTCCCACAGCTAGTTAGTGACAAGGCAGTGAATAGAACCAAGTTCCCAGATCCGTGTTCTTTCTCAGATACCTTATGTCCCCTCCACCTTGTGGTTTTAGCACAAAAGATGAGAATATATTCAGCAAAACAAAGTGTTATACGTTCATGACACAGAACTGACTATTGTGACTCTAAGATTGTTCATTTATCAATAATATATATGGATCCTGTACCTTTCTATTAATACTTCAGCACTAAATTCAGCTAGTGAATTTCAAAATAAATAATTTTGTGATACAGTCTAAAACAGTTACCTAAGCACTTATTTTTTAACCCAAATTAAAAATAATAAACCATATTACTGTCTTACCCAAAGCAAATAAGAAATGAATCTGGTTGGTGGGTAATAAATATATAGAAGATAGTATGTTACGATTTTAATTTCTCCACTATTGGGATAACATCTTTATTCTTTCATTCAACAAATATTTATTGAGCACCTACTATGTGACAGACACTGTGATAAGCACTAGAGATGCATCCCTGAGTAACAACCAAAAAGAATCTCTTGCTTTGAATCTTTGCTGGAGAGTAAGACCACAGAGAATCAGGTATTTCTTAAGAGCAGTAGTGACCAGAGTAGATAATAAATACCATATTTGCAAATGTCCTCAAAATAGCCTTCAAATTCTTCTTATTTCTCAATGTGCAACAATGGATTTAACCGTGTGAGCATACACACAAGGGGTCCATCAACAAGTCAGTCAACATGTATTCAATGTCTTCTGCATTCCAATCACTAAGCCAAACATATCGCCACAGTTCAAAAGAGCTTATATCTTAGTGGACTAATTAAAGCAAGCAAAAAGAAATCAGCCAACGCATAGAATACATACCACCCCTGGTGCCCTAGTGCAGAAGAGATCACCTTTGCACGTGCAAATAGCCCCCTCTTCGCGTCTGTCTCCTTGTGTGGTTACCTCATAGAGCCAAGCATGTAATCAGGTACGACAGAAATCACAGGGGAGTGGCAAGTCTAACTCTTTAACTCATTTCCAGACAATTCCCAGGAATTGTCAATGTGCAAAGTAGGAGCCAGATTGGCCAGATTCATATTTATGTCCTACACAGTGGTACAGAGACAGACATGCCGTGTGCAAATGCTGGTGATTTCAAGGTGACAAGCCTCTGATTGAAAAGTCTGAAGGTCAATAAGTCTCCTTTGGGGTCACCTGGCCTTGCTGTCACTTCAGCTGACAAACAGGAAATTTTTAGAAAATAATGCCTAATAAGCTTTTTAAAAATGCTAGGCCTCCATTTCCAAAGTAATTATGACCCACTATTTCTTGGAGCTTAAAAAAAGAAACTGATTTCACATTTCTTTCTGTGATTTGCAAGGCTTGTGAGAGTAAATAGTTACAGACCGATTACAAAGGCCTTGTGGCTTTTAAGCAAAACACAGAGCACTTAAACACAATAGAGCTGGTAGATCTGCCCTTTAAATCCCTTTTCTTTTTGGTCTGAGGGACAGATTTGCACTTGTTATAGGATGACTGAGTAAGTCACTCATGGCATTGCCACTTGTGAGTAATGGCACGATTCCTTCCTTCTTGGAGTGTTAAGTATTTTCTCTCTGTCTCTGTCTTTTCCTGTATATATTAATATCTCATTTCCATATTGGTTATCAAAATGCAGGCAAACATTTTCTGCTGTGGCACAGGGAAGATAGAGGACATTTTAGAAACTCCAGAGGAATTCAAGCCTCAATCATGTTCTAACTTATTGATTTATGTGAATCAATATGCATTTTTGTAAACTAAACTATCTTTTAGCTTTCTTTTTTTTTTTTTTAAAGTTAGCACTTAGCAGCAGAATTAGGTCATTTTCATTAGAAGGAGACTCTAATTAACTAGTTCTTTATTTAAAAGAATACAAGTTCTACTCTCAAGAATGTTGTAACATTTTGTCAATCGTTCAGAACAGGGCTAATGATCGTCCCTAATGACAGCCCGAATGTGAGTTTGAGATCTCCATTTGATTCCTTTTTCTAAATTAAGGGATCTAGACAAAAAACGGCTTTACAGTAATCATTTTCCACCTTACAAATAAATAAAACAAGCATGCCAGAGAAGGTGACAGGAAACGTGTGGTTGAAAATAAAAAATAACCCTTGTCAGTTTTAACAGGTATTCAATCTTTTGAATCAATGAGAAATTTGGGGAAATAGTTTCTCCTTCGATATTTCTTCTTCTCATAAAAGAAAAATCCTACTTGGATGCCCTCTGTTCATTATAAATAATCTCATGTATTGTTATTAGAAAGATAAAATAAAGAAGGAGTGAAATAACTCCAACCTCATATTCCTCCTAAGAATAGTTAGGGGGCATGTAGGGACATTAGGGGTAGCTGGGGTTGGAGAGGGCACAGGGGATGGGCCTTGGAGTGTGAAAATGCTTCTCAGGTGATTCTCATATATCTTCTGGTGGGGAACTTGGAATTTATTTCCTCGGTTTGCCTGTTCATGTGTCTCAATTACATTATGAATGACCCCAATCTCTATTCCCTTAGAAAAATACATTTACCAAGAGCCACCCTCTATAGAGTGGCTACGTCTGAGGAATGGGGCTAATTTTAACCACCACACATAGGAGGATGTTTGTGTAAGGCCTGCTACTTTATTAGCTGCGTAATGACTAATATTAATGTACTCAGCAATAGCACAATCTGCCTTACAGCATCGAGCTCCTTCCGAAATTGTCTTTTACAGGCTCAATTTCTTCATCATTAATCTTTAATTAAAATAAAAAATCGCTTAAATTATTTTACCTCACAGGAAATCGCATTCCCTGTGAGTGTCTGTTGTGAGTCTGTTAACACGTCTTCTCATCCTGAAAGACTAGTTGCTTGTGTATTCACAGTTGCCCAACCTCAGTTAATCTTCTCCCTCCTCAGCTGGTTACAAATTTCTAACGGGATTCAAGTCATCTTATATCCCTTTCCACGATCTCGACAGTACTGTGGTATTATCTAGGAAGACAAAACTGCATATATTTTTTTTTTTTTTTAAAGAAAAGGTCTGCCTCTGTCACCCAGGCTGGAGTCCAGTGGCATCATCACAGCTCACTGCAGTCTCGAACTCCTAGGCTCAAGTGATTCTCCTGCTTCCACCTCTCGATTAGCTGGGACTATAGGCACGCACCACCACACCCAGCTAATTTTTAAAATGTTTTGTAGAGGAGGGGTCTGGCTGCACTGCCCAGGCTGGTCTTGAACTCCTATCCTCAAATGATCCTCCTCCCTTGGTCTCTCAAAGTGCTAGGATTACAGGCATAAGCCACTGTGCCCAGACCCAAATTGCATTCATTCTAAGGGAACTCCCAAGTTCCCACAGCATTCCTGCTTAAGCTTTGCCCTGACTCTCCTGATGTTTTCTAGTCTAGATTCAGACCAAAACTTTTCCCATTATTGGTTTATAAAATCTTTTGCACCCTCTCTCAAAGAACTAGAATAAAAAAGAGTACAGTTAGGGTTTCAAAATCATATTAACGTACATTTTTCTGCAATCCTGAATTATTCCACCATCATTTTGGGTATCATGTACTTGTGTTCCACCATGCCTCTTGCTTTTGTTTCCTGATCTCTTACTTAATGCAGTTCTTCCTGAGCTAATTATAATTTCATTTGATTAAGCAAGGCTATTAAAAGCAGTGTTTGTCCATTTATTATACCAGCTAAAAGTTCCTAACATCCCATAATATTCCTCCAAGAGCTTCTTTTTCATATCTTATTTTTTTTCTCTCTCCAACGTTTAGAGGTTTTTCAATAATTTGACATCATTTGCTCATTTTCCGTTCCTCTCCTAACCTGTTTAAAATATCCATGACGGTATAGTTAATTGTAGTCAAGATTTTTCTCTGTTTCGATAAGAATACTTTTGCTTTGGATTTTATTTTAATCCAAAGAATTTATTTTGTTCTTTGCTGAGGCCTTTGTTCTACTCCACAGTAACTCTATATCTAAGTTATATCTCATGAGTCATAGTAAAATATATCCTTATATATTTTATTTCTATGAACACAGCAACATACACACATGGCTTATTTTAGAATGTATGATAAAAAGTATATATAAAGTACTAGATTCACTGTTGGGGGAATGGACACCCTTGAGGCTGTCTCGGGGGTTGGGAGGGGCATGGGCAATATACTTAACCAGAACGGTTGTACCCCCATAATAAGCTATAATAAATAAATTAAAAAAAAATAAAATAAAGTACTAGATTCAAATTCTAAAGTTCAATAGAGAAGGAGCTCATAAAACATTACGGTCATTCCAGATGATCTAAAAAGAAAGAAGTACTGATGAATTTCACTATGGCTTAATTTATTTATCTTCAACATAGTTAAGGAATTATAAAACAGATGCTTGTATCAATGTTTTACTGAGCACACTCCATTTTAAAAAGATGACTACTTGGCCCTAGTTTCCTTTCTTCCTTCCTCCTCCCTGACGCCCAAACCCTCAACAAAAAGCTTACCAGTTGGTTAGTCTCCGTGTTATTAGTTCATGGAAATGCTAGTATTATTTAACAATAAAAATAAAAATCGCACTCAAGCGAGCACTGAATTATTCATGCACTCTGATTTTACATAATTTGGCCATCCCTCTTTTTATTGCTATTTCAGTTTCTATCACTAAACAATTCTCCACTAGGTCCACCTCGGATTCCTGTGAACAAGAAGATAACACTTGCAAAATATTCCCTCCCAGACGATGTTCTGAGCTGATGTCCAAACATTTGCAGCCAAAGCCTAAAACTACGAAAACAGCAAGGAATACCCTCAGTGCCCAGAATGAAAAGTAGAGTATTAACAAGACTTTTTTTAAAAGAAAAAAAAAATCAAATTTCTTTAGAATTTAAAAATCGGTAGTGACACAAAAGCTAGCAAGATTGAACCATCAGAGGAACAGACATTTAAGACTTACATTGTCACTGTGTATTTTCATTACAAGCACACACACAGACCCCAGGCATCATTTAAAACACAATTAAGGCCCTTAATGTGGTTTTGGCATTAAAAGTTAGTGATGGGCGATGTCAGTCTCTCTCTTCAGTAAGGAGTGGGAGGTGGGGAAGGAATACATCTGAGCAGGGTATAGGAATATAAATGCAGCTTGCACTATCAGCAAAATGTCAAAGGCTGCGAGGTGAGCGGTTATGATGGTCAATATTCTAGACATCACAGTGTCAGGGCACAGTTTGAGCTGGCCTGAACCTCATGCAGCAAGCCTACCTCTGAGCAATAGGCATTTTGCTCAGAGCGGGAGGGAAGAGCTAGTTTCAGTGGCAACATCAAGACAGAAAATGAAGAAAGCAAAAAGAGAAAGAAGATAGCTAAGCAATGAAAACCAGACAACAAAAATGGTTATGAGAATTGTCTTCTCCAGTAAGTGAAGGGTCTCCTTCTTAAAAAAAAAAAAAAAAAAAAAAATCACTGTTTATTGTTTTGCTCATTTCCAAAATATAATTTTTACCGAGTCGTTAATGTAAGTGACTAGAAGTGTCAACTGAACCTTTGTGGCAACATTCTTCAAATGTTCGGTGTTAAGTGTGGGAAAGAGAAAAAAAAAAAAACACACAGATGGAAAATACTATAATGAACTGACATGTTCTATTTAAAAACTGTTTGTCAACTGTAGTTAAGTTGACACTGTCAGCATGGCAACAAATCATAACATTTTGCATGTTTTGCTGCATGCTTGAAGCAACCATAGCATGCCTAGATCACAGTGGTGGGAGTTTAGGAACGGTGGAATCAATGGAACGAACCAGAACATGTCTGATCTGCTGGTCCCTAAAGGTCAGCCACCGGGGAAGTGGAAAATGTCTGCTGCGCTATTTCTTTGTGTCTCTAAAAGAAAACTGCTGTTCAGAGTTTTAAAAATGGGATGTGAGTGGCTGGGGAGTACTAAGGGATTCCTTCTTCTATATTGTTTAATTTGTTGTCACTCACTTAGAGATTAACGTGCTGCGAGGAAGAAGACCTCCACCAGACTTCCCTCCTTTCTGGCCTTACCACGGGGGGTGGGGGGGAAAGGCAATGATAAGTAATACAAATTGGAAATGAACTAAATATAACAGAGTATGATTTCAAAAGTTGAATCCATACAGAAAAAAATTGAGTACAGGCCGGGTACAGTGGGTCATGCCTGTAACCCCAGCACTTGGGGAGGCCAAGGCGGGAGGATCAGCTGGGCCCAGTAGTTTGTAACCACCCTGACCAACATAATGAGACCCTGTCTCTATAAAAAATTTAAAAATTAGCCAGGTGTGGTGATGCATGCTTGTAGTCCCATCTACTCGGGAGGCTGAGGCTAACGCAGGAGGATCGCTTGAGCCCAGGAGTCTGAGGTTGCAGTGAACTACGATGATGCCACTAGCCTGGGCCACAGAGAAAGACCCTGTCTCAAAAAAAAAAAAAAGAGTACAAATAACAAATAATTTGATTTTAAAAAAGTGTATTGAGTGACCTACCATCTGCTTAGCTCTGTGCTAGTAAATGTGGGGTTAACACCAAAGAAACACTAAAAAGTGTTTGCTGCCTTAATGGAGCAAACAAATATATTGAAAAAGTAAAACTAATAGAAAAACACAAACTCCTACATGAAATAATACAGGGAACAAGCATGAATAGAGCAGCATATAATCCAATAACTTAATTTTAGCTAATACTAAAAGAAGATCTGAATAATTCATAAGTAAATAACAGAAAGTTGGCTGTATTAGTGAAACTACATATGTGCTTTGTGCCAATATCATCAAATCCCAGTCTGATTTCTTAGAAAACCATTGGAGTCAGCCAGGTAATATTTATTGACATACAATATCTAGGCAGAAATAATAATTATACAATAAAGAAAATATATAGTGTCTAACACTTCGCACATTTTGGGAACCCCAAAATCATCTGTTGAATGAATTTATCATAAGTGGCAAACTCAACATTTTAGTACAGGCATACCTTGTTTTATTGCACTTCACATATATTCCACTTCTTACAATATCTTTTGAAGGTTTGTGGCAACCCTGCATCCAGCAAGTCTATCGGCACCATCTTCCCAACAGCATGTGTTCTCTTTGTGTCTCTGTGTCACATGTTGGTAATTCTTGCAATATTTCAAACTTTTCCATTATTATTATATTTATTACAGTGATCTGTGATCAGTGATCTGTGATCAGTGATCTTTGATGGTACTATTATTATTATTGTTTTGCAGCACGACGAACCACACCTATATAAGACGGCAAATGATAAATGTATGTTCTAACTGCTCCACCAACTGACCCTTCCTCACTCATCCCTCTCCTTGGGCCTCCCTACTCCCCGAGACACAAAAATATTGCTATTATGCCAATTAATAACCCTACAACTGGCCTGTTAGGTGTTCAAGTGAAAAGAAGAGTTGCATGTCTCTCACTTGAAATCAAAAGCTAGAAATGACTAAGCTTACTCAGGAGGGCATGTCGAAAGCTGAGACAGGCCAAAAGCTAGGCTTCTTGTGCTGGCCACAAAGGAATGGGCTGTTGGAATGCACAGGAAAAGTTCTTGAAGGAAATTGCAAGTACTGCTCCAATGAACACTGAACAAATGAAAAAAAAAATAGCCTTCTTGCTGATATGGAGAAAGTTCGAGTGGTCTAGATAGAAGATCAAACAAGTCATATCATTCCCTTAAGCCAAAACCTAACCCAAAGCAAGGCCCTAGCTCTCTTCAATTCTATGAAGGCTGAGAGAGCTGAGGAAGCTGCAGAAGAAAAGTTGGAAGCTAGCAGAGGTTGGTTCATGAGGTTTAAGAAAAGAAGCCATCATCACAACATAAAAGTGCAAGGTGAAGCAGCAAGTGCTGATGGAGAAGCTGCAGCAAGTCATCCAGAAGATCTAGCTAAGATCACTGATGAAGGTGGCTACACTAAATAATAGATAGATTTCCCATGGAGATGAAACAGCCTTCTATTGGAAGAAGATCCCATCTAGGACTTTCATAGCTAGAAAGGGGAAGTCAATGCCTGGTTTCAAAGCTTCCAAGGACACACTGACTCTCTTGTTAGGGGCTAACACAGCTGGTGACTTCAAACTGAAGCCAATGTTCATTGAACATTCTGGAAATCCTAGGGCCCTTAAGAATTATGCTAACTCTACTCCACTTTGGCTCTATCAATGAAACAACAGAGCCTGGATGGCCATACATCTGTTTACAGCATGGTTTTATGGAATTTATTAAGCCTGATTTTGAGAACTCCTGCTCAGAAAAAAAAGATTCCTTTCAAAATATTACTGGTCATTGACAATGCACTTGGTCACCCAAAAGCTCTGATGAAGATGTACAAGGAGATAAATGTTGTTTTCATGCCTGCTGACACAACATTCATTCTGCAGCCTGTGGATCAAGGAGTAATTTCAACCTTCAAGTCTTATTATTTAAGAACTACATTTTGTAAGGCTATGGCTGATATAGATAGTGATTTCTGTGATAGATCTGGGCAAAGTAAATTGAAAATGTTCTGGAAAGGATTCACTATTCTAGATGCCATTAAGAATATTTGTGTTTCATGAGAAGAGATCAAAATAACATTAACAGGAGTGTGGAAGAAGTTGATTCCGACCCGCACGGAAGACTTTGAGAGATTCAAGACTTCAGTGGAGGAAGTAACTGTAGATAATAGCAAGAGAACTAGAACCAGAAGTGGAACCCAACGAGGTGACTGAATTCTTCAATCTCATGATAAAACCTGAATGAATTACGAATTGCTTCTCACAGATGAGCAAAGGTGGTTTCTTAAGATGGAATCTACTCCTGGTGAAGATGTTATGAACATTGTTGAAATGACAACAAAGGATTTAGCATATTACATAAACTCAGTTGATAAAGCAGCAGCAGGGTTTGAGAGATTGATTCAAATTTTGAAAGAAGTTCTACTGTGGGTAGAACAACATTATATGCTACAGAGAAATCCTTCTTAAAAGGAAGAGCCAATCAATGCAGCAAACTTCTTTTATTGTTTTATTTTAAGAACTTGCCACAACTACCCCAGCCTTCAGCAACCATCACCTGCTCAGTCAGCAGCCATCAAAATTGAGGCAAAACTCTCTGCAAGCAAAAAAGCTTATGACTTGGTGAAGGCTCAGATGATTGTTAGCATTTTTTAGCAATATTTTTAAATTAAGGTATGGACACTTTTTTTAGATATAATGCTATTGCACACTTAATAGACTACAGCAGTGTAAAATAATTTTTATGAACTAAAAAACCAAAAAAGATTGTGTGACTCACTTTGTCATGATATCTGCTCTTTGCGGTAGTCTGGAATCAAACTAGCAATATGCCTGGACTTGATTAGATTTTGGAATCTAATATCTTCGTTTCATAAAGGAGAAAACTAAGGTCAAGAGATTAAGTACCTTTTCTAGATCTCCGGCAAAGCTGAACTAGATGAACCCCTAGACCCAGTATTCTTCACAATCCCACTTTGTCTTTAGTAGAAATTTAAAAGATAAAGCATCATTAGGAGAAAAGCCACTAGATTTGGAAGCATAAGATCTATATTCCAGGTCTGTGGCAGACACTGCTACTTGTCCATCCAAATCTGTTCTCCTTGTTTCCTGGACCCCAGGCTAGACTACAGTTCCCAGTCTAGCAGCTGGGTGAGCAACATGACTAAGCTCTTGCCAATGAATTATGAGCAAAAATATAACTTCCACTTCACTTACTCAAGAGAAAATATCTTGACCTGAACTCTGCTCTTTACCTCTTTTCCTGGTTGGAATGTCCAAGGCCAATGAGGTCTTGGAAGTCCTGTTTTGAAGATGGAAAAACTACTGTCAGCTTGGATCTCGTAGATAAATGTGAAGATCAGAGATACCTGTCAACCTACAGATTTACGTTGGACTATTACATGAGAGAGAAATAAGCATTAGTATTCTTAATTCCACACTATTTTGGAGAATGTTTGTTGCAAAAGCTTATTATCCCCAACTCATGCCGGTATTAAATCTAACACTGGATGTTATGATGCCATGGGAAAGTCACTCTCCCCTTTTGAAACTGTTCTCCATCTGTAAAATGGACATGATCATACTTGTCTTTTTTAACCTAATGGAATATGGACATAAATCATTCTATAAAATGCTTTTATACAAATATAAAATATAAACTAATATAGGAATTCAAAGGAAAGAGCAAATTCCTTCTAGCTGGAGTGATCAGAGAAGATTAAAGACAAGAACTTCAGATGAATCTTAGTAATGTTCGGATAGGATTTTAACTAACAAAGAGGATGTACAAGGATGGGAAAAAGCATGGTGCAGAATTAAAAATATATATTTTTCAGAGAATAGCAGAACATAGTTTGGCCATAGTAGAGGAATCTGGTAGAAAGGTAACTGGAAATAAGGCTGGGAAGATAAATTCTAGGGCCAGATTATAGGGAGTAAAATAGACTTGAATACAAGAATAATGAATCATAATAGATATTGTTCAATAGTGGTAATTTCATCCTATTTACCCATGTTTGGTAAAGGTCTATTGTATAGAAATGTGTTGCTTTGATCTGGGACAGCCATCTCATGATCTTAATGGAAAGGCCAAGAGAATCAGATAGATGCCAATCCAGAATCTCAACATTGTGGAACAGTTAACAAAACTGGAAGTACTTATCTCCAAACTTTTTGTGATATGGGATAATTAGCTGCTTATTTTTTGTAAACCAACAGTATTTGGCATTTCTGTTACTTGTAGCTGAAAGCATTCTTAACTTAAAGAGTAAACAGTGTAAACAGTTAACTGTGTATCACAGAGAACAACATATCTAGGGAAAGATTTGATCTCTGAAAAGATGACTTGCAAGCCATCTCTTTAATTTCTCAGACACATGCCTTTCACGATCAATACATTGGCGCCATGGACCTTCCCACCCTCATGAACACATTCTAAAATATATGTACAAATGTAATCTTGAAATTCACTTTCTAAGAAAAAATTTTTTTTTCATTATTGATCATTGGTACTTGTTTTATAAGAACATCATTTTTATCATACAATTGGTGAATTAAAAATTACATATATATTCAAAAGAAAGTCAGCCAGTACAAGTTTTTTGATTAAACTTGAGCTAAGAAAAACCTGATAAATCAACGAGATCTGCATCATTTTGCAGGTGAAGAAATTCAGGCCTAGATACAGCACTAAATGCCTTGCTAAAAGCCTAGAACCAGTCCTTACTTTTTCTTTTTTTTGCAAAATCACAATTAGTTCCATTGTTGTCAAGTAGATTTTGTCTTTGTTCTCAGAATAAGAAATACGAGAAAAATTATTTTAAATCTCTAAGAGAAAGGGCCAAGTGTTCCTGGCAATTCCCTATAATTAGTGCATCTTACCAATAACATATGCATCTAAAATAGCAAATTTAAAGTGGAATATTTTAATCACATTTAGCCCAAAAAGACCTATCTAAGCACATACACAGTGGTAAGAAGCATGTCTTCAGCACCACTCACTATCTCTGTGACATCCATGCATGATTTGCCAAATATCTCATTTCACATCATGTCCTATATCTGGCCTTTTTCCGTGGACCTAGTCCTGTGTTAAGCTAGGATTGGAAGTCAGTCTGAGCGTAAGTACAGGACTAGAAGGTAATACCAATGTAACTTATTCCTCCTATCCCTCTAGTTGTTATTCTCTTTATACTTCTAAGGTTTTTGCCAGGTTAAACCAGGGAAAGGCTGGGAGAGACAACCTGCTTTAGATATTTACAGCCCTCAACCACTGCTTCAAAAAAAACTATTCAGGAGAAAAGGGGAGGTAAGTGTTGAATCTGCTTAGGCATCTGTGACACATCTGAAGTAAAGATAGGATCGGAGCATTAGGAAAAATGCATTCAGGGTTCTGGTACATTTTCTCAAATTGAATAAATGCTATTTAATAGACTACATGGAATAATATAGTCATTACGAAGAGAACTATGCAGTAGAATGTGCCACTTCAGTCCAAATCAGAAATAATTTTGCAAATGCACTGACAAAATTTTTTCTTAAGGTTATCTGTCAACAAACCTTGCATTAAATGTAGTAGCACACGAAGAAAAATCACTTCGCTACAGTTGTTTTTGATGCCATACCATAGGAGCCATACAGGGGACTCGTTCAAACACAGCTTTTCATGCTGTTTCTGTTTCAATTTTCATAAGGCCGCAGGATCCCCTAGTGAAAAAGAATTGCTCCTAGTCTGCTGCAGACAGGAATATGATCAGTAACCTTAAATCCCTTTCTTTGCAAAATCAGAATCATGTCAGACAGTTAGAATTCAGAATTTCTATGTAACAAATCTCCTAGACAGACATTTAAGTTCCTACTTCTTTGGGCTTATCCATATTTATCCTCTATGTCCACCACCCCACCTCTAAATTTTACTGCCCTTTTCTTCCCAGGGTGTTGGCTAAAATCTGGGTATTTCTGATCACACTCCTTCATTGCTAATCTTAAAATCTGAGCAGGTCAGTATTTGGATGGAAGAATGTGGTAGTAAGCCCCTAAGATTTCTCCTGGTTATTCTTCATCCTGGTGTTCATATCTTTGCATAGGCCCCTCCTACACTGTACCAGGACTGGTCTGTGTGATGAATAGAATACAGCAGAAGTGATGATATGTCACTTCTGAGATTAGGTCATAAAAGACACTGTGGCCTCTGTGTTGGCCTCTCTTTATCTCTCTCAGATCTTTTGCTTTAGGGGAAGCCAGCTACTATGTTGTGAGCAGATATATGAAGAGATCTATGTGAGAAGGAACTGAGGCCTCCAGCAACAGCCATGTGAGGGAGCTTTGTTACTGAAAGCTCGGCACCCATCCTCAAGGCTGCAGCAGAAGAATGACAACCAATGGTTAAGGAGAAGGAAAGAGAAGTTTATTACTTTGCTGGCAAAGAAGGAAAAATGGTAGACTCTCACCCAATGTAACAGCTTGGAAGCATATCCTCTTGCCCTGTCTGGCCTTCAGATAACTGCAGTCCTGGCCAACACCTTGAGTGCAACTCATGAGACACCATGAACCAGAACCACCTGAATAAGTTGCTCCCAGGTGCCTGACTCTCATAAACTGTGTGAGATTATAGGTATTTGTTGTTTTAAGCTGTTATATTTTCAGGAAATTTGTTACGTGATATAATCCAGACTAAAAGGTGCTATATGCCTTTGGTTTTGTTTTCTTTGGCTTTTCTTCTAATTTTTAAGTGACTTGAGAATAGGACCCATATCTTATTCATCTTTAGGTTTAGCAGAGTGCCTAAGGACACAGCAGATCCAATAACCATTTTCTGAATGAATGATCATCTCCTTCCTGTTTTTATCATTAAAGTAAATTCAATGACAATTACACTTCCAGACTTCTGGCTTAACTAAGGATTTTTTTTTTTTTTTAAATAATGTGGTTTTAACCCAGAGACTATAGAAGAGAAAAAAATTCTGAAATGAGATCACCTTTCAGAATGTCCAATTTTTTAATGCTCCCACCATTAAGAGTTCAATATAAATTTACAATGAGGCTCAGTGAGCAATTTAGGAAGCCTTGGCCTCCTGCCTTATAAGCATTCATGATTACAAACTAAAACTTGGCTTCACCAGCTAAGACATGACAGCATGATGGGAAAGACTAAAGGCTGACGTAAGTGTAAAAGAAATAAACTCCTGTAGGTCTTGGGTTTAGGGAACAGTAGAGTTATACTTAATAAGACTTAGGGAAAACATTCCTACAGGTATGTTTCTCCTGGAAGCTCAGTGTGGGGAGAATCAGGGACCAAATGCCTTCTCAGTTTCTGTAAGTGGGAGCTATATTCTGCAGTACCAGGAGTTAGTTCTAAGAGATACTTCATAGTCTATCCATCCCTCCAGATCCACCAACTCCCATATTCTAATACATTCCTACTGGGAAAACACAGGTTACATAAAGGAGTGAAATAATCCCATTAGCACGTAGAGAAATAAAGATGCATCCATTTCGAAATCTCTTAGAAGATGTGCTTGTTTGAGCTGACATTTACTAACAGGGCAACGTTTCTTTTTTTCCCACTGACTAAGCCCCTTTCCTAGACAGTGATCTCCTCTGGGAGAGAGTTATTAGTTATTACTCCAGAGCGTTAGTGAAAAGGGTTCACTGCAGAGAAAGAAGAAAAGCAAAGGTTTTGTCCAGCACAGTGGAGGTTTTACCAAAGGGAAGTTCAAGTTGCATGAATGAAATGGACAACTTTTCACTGGGAAATCATTTCCCTGAATTGCACAAGCTCTATCTTCAGGGACCATGAACCTGGGTAATCTCTAGCCTTCTCCTCTTCAGAGAAAGAAAAGACAGAGAAAAACCTGTCTTTCTTCACTTTACCCTAAACTAGCTGACACCTGAATAAAACTCGAGAAGCCAAGAGCTAGAATAATTTTTTTTGGTCATCTAAAAAATTCACTAAAATATTAAAAGAGGAAAGAACTGAATGGGTTGGTACAAGAAAGGACCTCAGTTTCAGTTAATTTCCATTCCAGGAAACAAGCTTTGATTCTTGCATCACTTGACAAAGACTGCTTACTTCTCAAAAATGTGAGTAATGCCCCAAAGACATAAAGTAATATTCTCTAAGGACTAAACCTTAAACTAGCCCCAACTCATTGGAAAAATAAATTGACAGCTATGTTCCTTAATATG
Source organism: Varecia variegata (assembly GCA_028533085.1). Lineage (NCBI taxonomy): Eukaryota > Metazoa > Chordata > Mammalia > Primates > Lemuridae > Varecia > Varecia variegata. The sequence goes on along the minus strand of CM052450.1, from coordinate 12,781,172 downwards.
CATCTGTTTTTTCATTAAAATAAATAAATCATCTGACTAAGGAATAAACTAAATTTTCATATACATTTTTAAAACTATGAACACACATATATAAGAAAAGTGCAGGCAATTTTTAATGTTGAATCCTGGAATTATTTTAAGAAGTTAAAGACTGTGCTGTCTTCTTTATCTCAGGAATCATCTGTAAAATAAGGAGGAGAAACAGAAACACATTCTCCATCTTTGATGGAAATGGGAGACATATAGAACCCAGAACCATGGTACACAAAGTTGTAAAGCAGAGTGTAGAGCAGTAACTGATCAAGAGATACAGGGTCCAGGTATGGAGGCTGATACCTGTAATCCTAGCACTCTGGGAGGACCAGGCTTGAGGATTGCTTGAGCTCAGGAGTTCGAGACCAGCCTGAGCAAGAGCGAGACCAGGTCTCTACCAAAAAATAGAAAAATTAGCCAGGGGTGGTGGCGTGCACCTGTAGTCCCAGCTACTTGGGAGGCCGAGGCAGGAGGATTGCTCGAGCCTAGGAGTGTGAGGTTGCAGTGAGTTATGATCATGTCACTGAGCTCTAGCTCCAGTGACAGAGCAAGACCTTCTCTCAGAAAAAAAAAAAAAAAAAAAAAGAAAAGAAAAGAAATATTCAGGAGTGAACCATAAGCATAAGACCAAGTGGGATATGAACAAGAAGAAGGACTCCTCATCCTGAAAGCTCAGGAATCAACAGCATTGAGTATCAGGTATCAGAGTAAGGCAGGGGTGAGAGCATTTCAGGAAAGCCTGCACACTCTCACCCCCCTGCCCCACTGGGCTCCCGGATGCCCTCAGGCAATTGCATATCCCTAAGGGAGGACCCTATTCTGGAAAAACAGAAGGTTCTAGAGAAAAGACCTGGAGACACATATATTTTCGGATCCCTCAACAGCAACAACAACAAACTGGCTCCCTACAAAATCACCCTACAGTAAAGACACCCCATTCTCAATCCCTATTCATGCATCTAACGATCACCTTTTCAGTGCCTCACTCCAATATGACTGGAATAAGCATTTGAGCAATTTCTTCTACTAGGTTATGGATAAATATACATTTTTCCAAACCTTGAAAAAATCCTTCACTGGCCTCTAGTCTCTCTTCTAGCTTCAGTCCAATTTCCTTCCTTCTTCCCCTGCCTAACTTCCTGAAGAAGGTCCTCTTCCCTAGCTCTTGGCATCTCCTTAACCCCAAGGTCTGGTTTCACCATCAGCCCCCTGCTCACTTTCTAACACTCAAAGCTAGTGACTTCTTGGTTGATTCTCAACCAAGCTTTGATATTCTTTCCCAAGAGTGTCACCCAAGCTCAAAACTTCAGCATCACTTTTTTAAAAAAAATAAACCTTTAATTTTAGAATCATTTTAGATTGACAGAAAAGTTTTGAAGACACTATGGAGTTCCCATATACTCTGCATCCCATTTCTCCTATTGTTAACATCTTACATTAGTATGGGACATTCATCACAACTAATGAATCAAAATTGAAACATTATTATTAGCTAGACTCCATACTTCATTCAGATTGCCTGAATTTTTAGCTATTGTTCTTTTTCTGTTCCTGGATCCCATCCATGATATCACATTGTGTTTAGCTGCCAGGCCTCCTTAGGTCCCTCTTGGCTGGACCAGGGCCTCAGGTTTTCCTTGTTTTCAATGACCTAGGCAGTGGTGAGGAGCACTGGCCAGGGCTTTCATAAAATTCCTCAGTTGGAATTTGCCTGATGTTTTTCTCATGATTAGATAAAAGTTATGGGTTCTAGGGGGGAAGACCACAGAGGTAAAGTGTTGTTTCCATCACATCATCTCAAAGGTCCATAATATCCATGTGACTGATCACTGTTGATGCTGACCTTGATCACCTGGGTTCAGGCAGTGTTTGTCAAATTTCTCCTCTGTAAAGTCTCTCTTTCCCACCCCTTCCTCCATACTGTACTTTCTGGAAGGAAGTTACTATATACTGCCCACACTTAGGGAGTGGGGAGTTATGTTCCACCTCCTTTAGGGCAAAGTATTTACAGAGATCATTTGGAATTCTTCTCAGCATCACTTTTGACCCCTATTTTGCCCTTGCTCCTCAATTTCTGCATTTTCCCAAAAGTAAGCAGCATTGTTGGGCCCCAAATCAGACACTGTAACACAAAACCCTGATTCCTTTGATTGAACCAAGAGAGAGGTTTAATTATTCCTGGGAT
>CM052450.1:12762479-12778454 GCA_028533085.1 Varecia variegata | reverse complement strand
CAAACTAGATTCTGGTTTGGAGAACAAGTTGGAATTTCCCCCCAAATCTAATCTAACTACTGTTCCATTGTCTAATGGCATTGTTTCACCTGCGAAGGTGAGGGGGGAATCTCTCGGGCATCTCACAATTTTCTCCGAGAAATGTGATACCATTTTGTGAGTGTTCAAAAACTCCTCAATTTCTTTTTTTCGGGATATGATTCAGGTCTTATAGTCACATTAGAATGGTCCTCGGGAGTCAAAGAAAATACAACAGCTTGTTATTAGAAGTATCACATTTAGTTTGCACACTAGCCTTTCTGTCCTAATTTGTTTCCATATTTCAACATAGTTTTTTTTTTCCATTTCTAATATTATTAAAATATAGTATAGAAAATATTACATCAATGGGGTGCAATGCTTTTTCTTTTGGAGTATGGGTTTCCCATTTTGGTGATGTTCAGTAAAGGGCCTTGGGGTACGGATATTTGACAGGAAGAAGGCAGTTCTCAGCTGTGCCAGGTGGGAGAAGACAGTGAGTTTCTGATATACTCTTAATCTCTCTGCAGTGGCTTCTCTTCCTTCTGCTAATATAACAATTCATCATGATTTGTAATTATAGTTTTTAAAAGGAGTAAATGGGAGAGAGAGAACCAAGATGAGGATGGCTACCTAAGAAACCTGGCTCATTGAGTAGTATTAATACCTAACCATCGCTGAGTGCTTTCAAGATGCCAGGTACAGTCCTAAGTCCTTTGTACACTTCTGACCAACCACAAAGCCCAGTACAGTCATGGACTTAGTGTGTGAGGTAGCCACACAACAAAAGAAATTTATTCATTTCACAGCTGGGCATTGAGACTGTGGCATTTTTGACACACTCCTGTTTTGGAATCAAAAGGTCATAGAACCCTATAGTTGGATGAAATCTTAAAAATGTATTTACTCCACCTGCTTGCAACGTGGAATTCTTTCTGCACTGGCCCTGACAGACTGAGATGAGACTCCGTTCAGGAAGAAGTCTCTGATGGAATTTAGAGAAACATCCAAATACGTTCCAAAAAGTGTTTAGATCCATACTGATAAGAAAATGTAGAATTCTTGATGTTTGGGTGCTGTTATTGCTCTAAAGCTAAAGCAGGGCTCATAGATAATGTGACGTGCCACCACCTCTGAGCTTTGGTTACTTAGGAGGACAAGATGAAATCCGTGTAAAATGGCTTGGCTGGAAAAAAAAAAAAAAAAGTCCTGTCGGAACTAGAGATGTGGGTGAATCTTGATGAGAAAGATCATCAGTGAATCTAAAATTAAAAGTTTGGAGACCGGCCAGGCACGGTGGCTCACGCCTGTAATCCTAGCACTCTGGGAGGCCGAGACGGGTGGATCGTTTGAACTCAGGAGTTCGAGACCAGCCTGAGCAAGAGCAAGACCCCATCTCTACTAAAAAAACAGAAAGAAATTAGCTAGACAACTAAAAATATATAGAAAAAATTAGCCGGGCATGGTGGCACATGCGTGTAGTCCCACCTACTCGGGAGGCTGAAGCAGAAGGATCACTCGATCCCAGGAGTTTGAGGTTGCTGTGAGCTAGGCTGATGCCACGGCACTCTAGCCCGGGCAACAGAGTGAGCCTCTGTCTTAAAGAAAAAAAAAAAGTTTGGAGACCATGTCATCAAACTTGGTAACTATCAAGTGCAAAAGTTTACTTGCAATATGGTTTACTTCCAGCTTAGGTCCCAGTTCATAAAATCATCATGCATAACATCCAGTTTCATATCATATAATTCTGTCAAAGGATTTTTTTCCTCTAATGTTTCTTTTTTTCTCAAATGAGAAGGAAAGAAGACAAGAAGTTAGAATGGGAAGGAGAGGAGGGAGAGAAGAAACTGTCAAGAGACAATTCATTGCCGGGTGCTACACTGGTTTACCTGTCCACATGTCTGCACACCTACACACAGGACACTGTGCTACACTGATGCATTAACTTATTAGGTTCTCACAGCAGTTCTGCAAGGTGAGTACTATCTTTCCAACTATATCTTTTTTTCTAATGTTATGGTAAGTCAAGAAGACTTAGAAAGCATAATTGATTAAGCCAAAACCTCGGCACTAACTCTGACTCTAAAATTCTATTCCTTCCAACTACACAAGGCTGTTTGCTGTTGTTGTTTTTTTATTTTAATGTAATAGCTTATCTGAATAGGAGTCTGACTGCTTTGTTCTAGTTAAAGAAAAGAACATGAAAAGACCTCCAGTTATCATCATTAAAAACAGAACAAAAGGAATTGGGGACAACAACCAGCTCCATCCTAGGAAGTTGTATGATGAGTTACATTTCTGTCATTTGGAGTCTTGTAGAGGAGGGTTTAAGAAATGCTGGGCAATAGCAACATTTTTGTGCTGAATTCAAAACGTTTTCTTGAAATTTAAAAAAAACTTTAAGGCAAATCAACGTGTTTAGAAAAGAGAGTAGTTGGGTTTTTTTAAAAAGCTAAAATTCCCCAGAAATGTTTTCTTTTAGGCTTTAAGCAAATCTGAATACCTCCTGCAGAAAAAAAAAAGGACTCAACCCAAAGCTGTGCCTTCGCCAGCCAGTCTAACAAGGTGTTGAGCCCCAGAGCCCAGGGGACCGACACCCCTCTTACAGCAGGGGTAGACGGGGGCTCTCTGGAAGGAGCAGAAGGTGGCTCAGGGAAAGAGCATGGCAGGAGCAGTCCCCGCAGACACATTGTTGAAATGTCAGTCAGGTGCTCAGCTTGCCTCCACCACCTCTCACAGAGCAAAACATCTCTTTATGTCAGAACAAATTGGGCAAGCCTCAAATCTTTTTTTCTTTTCTCTGACTTCAATGAGATGAGCGTGGGGAATGAGGAAGGGAGAGAGGGTGGGGGGAGGAAAAGAGAAGGACAGTTCAGTTCACATGAAAGCACTATGACACAGCTACACTCCTGAAAACGGTTCCCGGGAACTCAGAATCTTTTATGAGTACTGGCAGTGCAAGCAGAGCAGCAGCAGGGCGAGTCACCCCTAATCCCACATTCAGGTGACCAGGGCTCGAGTTCCTTCCCCAAACTTGCACCAGACCCTTCAAGACAGGCACCGATGCCTTTGTGCAAATGGCAGAAACGCCTGACCCTCTTTTCTGTGCCATTTCTATTCCTTTAGGTCTTGGTTACCACCTGCATATCTATGTTCAGTGCACGCGGTGTTAAAAATGAATCCTTCCATGACTTTACAGTCAGTGTTCCTATACATTAAATCTCAAAGAAAACATAAAAGTCTGCAAAGAGTCCAGCTGGCAAGATAGTACATATGAAGAGGAGACAGAATCTTAGAGACAGGCTGGAAATCCTCAAAATGTAGCTGATGAAAAGATAGAGTGGTATAAAGGATACGGTGGTCACTGATACAGGGCAGATTATATATATATGTAGCCATGACAAACTATATGATATTTATTTTACATATAAAATCTGTCTTCCCAAGAATTGCTTTCTGGAAGGTAGGGTTAATTCTTAAACAAAAATGGATATATATATAACTATGAGATATATATATATATATATAACTCTATGATATAGATGTGTGTGTATATCTATGATATATATGCATGTGTGTATATGTATATAACTCTATGATATATGTATATGTCATAAACATATATCAATTTTTGCTTAAGAATTAGCCCCACTTTCCAAAAAGCAATATATTTGGGAACAGATGCATAGAGAAACTAAAACATAACCTGCTTTTATACACAATCCTGATCAAAACATACAAGATCACTGGGCTCTGTTTTTAGAGGCAAACACAAAGTCCAGAAACTAAAGAGAATAAAAATGAGTAAAATATTGGATTACTGGATTTATTAGTACAAATAGGAAGAACTTGAATTCTACAAAGATTTCTTTTTTAAACAGGAGGCTATGGTTGCTCTTGAGGAAGTGTTTGGTATGGGAGAAGATGTAACCTATCAAATAAAATGAGATAATATAAATATTTCATTTAGTCGTTATCATCTCTTTATGATGATGAGAAGACATTATTATCATATTTTTTATTCTAACTCATAAAAAATGGTCAATCTTCCACATTTGTAATGGGCTGCAGCACACTAATCTTAGTTTGGCATAAAGCTCATACAAACCACTCAATATTTTCAATATAAATGTAATGACTTCTGATTTTAGGGGAAAATAACAATGCTCAAGAAAACATCACTAGTTAATTCTAACTTCTCCTATCGGTCATTTATATAAGTATGTGCACTTGCAAAAAATAAAATAAACTTTCTGCATATTCATTATGAAGAAAAGGGATGATAATCAGTAGGAGAGACAGCAAATTTCTTTTCGAGGATTAGGCTCCAATTGGTTGAATTTCAACATCAACCTGGCAATTTTACTATTAAGTCAGCAGAAGTGAGTTCTTACACACTATGCCACTTACTACCGAAGAACATCAGGCAAAGGGAAAAGAACACGCTAGAATAAATTGTGCATTATTTCTGGCATTAGTTAAAGGAACAGAGCATTATAAGAAAAAAAATACAGTACCATTGATTTTTACAGGTGTTTAATACAGATAAGCTGAAAAAAGGGTTTCCATTTTAAGCCTAGCGATGGCTAAAGATGCATTCAAATATGTTCAAAAGCAATCTAAAGTCTTCTAAAATGGTGTTTAAGCTATTCAAGCAAAACGTAAATAGTTTTTGTAGTACTACTGAGGAATGTAGAACAAAAACAGTGTCCAAGGAGCTGACTCTGGCACACTGCCGGCCACCGTCAAATCAGGGAGGGTCATTAAAACAGAGGTAATACTGTTTATCCATTACATGATCACAGGTTAGCTGGAGAAAACAGTAACAGACTGTCCTTAGCAAGGTAGGAGGCATAATTACGCTGGAAATCTCCAAGTCCCACTCTCAAGAAAAGATACCGAAAGAAACAATCAAGTGAGAGAGTCAAATATATGCTTAAGAGAGTTAACATATAAAGAAAGTAAATCCATGGTTTTTTTTAACCTAGTCTGTTTTAAACATATTTCTTTCAAGTTTACTTTGGAAATATAGGAAAATTTTTGCTTTTATCTGACAACCCTAAGCAGATACATTTAAATCCTTCACAAAAACCGAATTAAAAAAATAAGGTTGTGTCTGCATAACCACGCAATGGATAATTTTTCTATTTTAACTTATTTTTGGGAGCCCACTGCCCTCCAATTTCTGCAGAGCTGCTTGTTCATGAAGTAGATTGCATGATGGACAAGGCAAAAAAGAGAGCAATCATTTTGACCACATAGACACAGTCTTCATAGATGCAATAAGAAAATGAGAGAGAAGTTTGTTTCTGGCATTCTTCACTATGTACTATGTTTTGTCTTCCTCTCTTTAGCACTCACTCTTTCTCTTTTGGACATAAATTTTGATAACTCTGGCTCAACTATCAACCCAATTCCTACCATTTCCATCTCTTGTACATCTTTTTTATCCACCCCCAGTTTTCCACGACCATGGCTAGATATTATCTTCTCTTTCCCATTACTAATGTGATCCTATCGTTACTCAGCATGCAAGAGGGATCATGATTGTCCAAAGTTTCTCTGGTCAACTGACCAACGAGTATAAATTTAGTGCCTGTTTTCTATGCTACATAGCAATGAGGACAGGGCTGATATATATATGAGGCTAGAAGAGGCTCTGTATACAAAAATATCACCCTCCGTAGCAAGTATTAGAATAATTGCAAAACATCATGTTAACTGAGAAGAAGGAACACTGTACAGCTGAACTGTTAAATGCCGTGGAGTGCAAGCTAGCAGGGTAACCAGAGTTAAGCTGGATGAAGTTATTGTACAGACGCCCAGTCACTAACACATCCCGTGAGCTGTGTCGGCTGACTCATGTTCTGGAGATGCTAGAACAGAAAACCCACGACGCAGATACCGTTGCCCATGAAACACATGATATGATCAGCTAAAAGTCAGAGCACCTCGAGTAGCAACCTTGCCAAGCCTGGTTACTGACACTTCTGGACACTAAGTGGCTCAGCTGTGACCCTGTGTGTGTGTCAGAGTTTCCATAGGTGAAATATCACAGAACTCCTTTTTGTCATAAAGCACATGTAAAGGAAGACCTTGTAATATCAGCAACTTAGTACTATTTTAGAATTTAGTTATACTTGGAACTTAGTTGTCATGGGTCAGGGAATATACCACAACTCAGAGGAGGTCAGGATTTATATTATATAGAGTAATAACTGATACAGATTTTGACTCAACAAATCTATAGATTTGTAGAATCAAATGGGGTAGCGAGAACACAAGTTTATAAGGGAGAAGATTAAGGTTCAAATCTTTGCTTGACCAATGTCAAGCAACATCTGGTAAGTCATTTAACTGCTCTTAGCCTTAGGTGGCTCGTCTGTAAAATGGTGACACAGAAAAACCTGCCTCGCCCAGGAATGTCCGAGTGAAGCCCAGGCCGGCTGACACGCATGAAAGTGGCTCTAAGTGCTTAAGCGCTACACACACACATAATGGTTATTCTCCTTTCCCTAGGTTTATACCACAAAGACCTGCTTACATAGCAGAAAAAAAAAAAAAAATCATTCATAAACACCCTCACTCCCTCGGGAAGGAATTCTTACCACTCTTGTGAATTTCAGGAATAGTATCTCAGGTGCATTGACTGGTGTTTATTAATGTATTATGAACCTCTGCTGTGGCATCTGATTCACAATAAAGAGATTAAGCATACTAATTTGTCATTTATTTTCCAATGCCTGCTTTCCTGCCTGCAGCACCACTAATATCCCAGGAGCTCCTCAACCCAATTATTTCCCATTTTGCATTACTGCTGAAAGTAGTGCTAATGTGCCCAAAAGGCTTTGCTCCTTGGTGATGGGGGAAAAAAAAAAAAAAGCTCCTGCTCGCCCCACCAGGATACTGTTGTCATTTGCTCATAAGAAACACACCCGGACCACTGGGCCATATCTAGTAATCAGACCAAATTAGCAGCCTGACTGCGCGGAGGACATGAGCAGCGGACCTGTGCTTATTGAGTATTTATTTTTGGGGTGGAAGGGAATTCCATCTGTAGAATGAAATTCACAACCTAGAGGGAGTTGAATTATATGGTGCCTGTATCCACAAACTGTTTTGTTTGCTTATTTGGGGAATTGCGTGTCAAAATCACTCAGATAATGGGTGAATTCAACTTTTTTTCTTCACAAAAAATTAATGACCCGTTGTTTAGCCAACTCCAAATATTAACTTGCAAACTCATTTGTGAATGTAGACACAACTCATTATTAATAGAAGAAACGTAAAGATGCCTCGCTTTCTACGCTTTTCAATCCAGCCTCATAAACGGTTTTTAACCCTACCATGGAGTATTTCTGCTACCTTCCTTCATCTTTCACTTTGAAAACGTGTTTTTTGCTTATCCCAGGAGTTTCTGTATTGCTTCAGGCAAAATACTCCAGTGTACCTTCACAACTATAAACAGTAAACATTTTTCTACCTTTCTTTCTCTGCCCAGGGCTCAGAGCCCGTTTAAACATCTGTGGACAGTTTCCGAACCAGATGAGACTCCATAGAGTCACTGAAAATAATTATTTCAAAAACTTGCCAATTTCACCAACAATGTAAAACTTAAAAATCGGATAATTTTATCATAGCTGTGAGGAGATACTGACCGAAAAGATGTGTTATTTATTACAAATATGATCAGCTCCATCTGAGATACAGCAGATTAAGTTAATCTCTATGAGGCTATTTCTTACCATTATTTTCTTAAATCCTCTCCTTGTTTTAATCAAGAATAGGAATGTTAAGGGCTTGATACAGGGAAGAAGCAGAGATTAGTGGTTAGTATAATAGCACGAAAGCCAGGAAACATGAATTTTATTTTGGGCCAAGTGGGCTTAGGCGAGCTCATGATTTACAGCCTCAGTTTCCCCATTTATAAAACAGAAAGCATTGCACACACCAAAAAGGAGAGCTTCCCCATGGTGATAATGCTGAATGCTGGCTATGTGTTGTGCCAGACATCAAGCTAAGAGCTTCGAAAAGATTATTTTCTATAATAGTAGCATCTACTTTGAAGTGGATAATATTATTATCCAAATTTTACAAGTAAGGTAACTGAGGTGCAGAGACATGAAGTAATTGGCCCCAGGTCACACAGCTGGGAAACCACTGCAAAGGTTGGGCTCTAACCCACAGGCGACACTGTTCTCTACTTTGTTGGCCTCAGCATTATCTGGAAGGGCTTTGAGGAATGCGATATGTTACAGACCTAATCCAGAAAATTTCCAGAATAGCCGCCAAGATTTTCCCTTTCCTCTTGGGGCGCTGTGCCACCTGTTTTGGGAGGAGGACCACCCGGGCTCAGGCCTCCCTAGCTTTGCTGCACCTGGTAGCCCCCGCATACTGCAGTTGCGACACAGCAGTGCTATGTCTGCCAACTGAACCCGAGACATTTGTGTTGGGTGCAGCGCAGCTGGTGGAGGGAGGCTCAGATTTCCGCTGAACTGAACACAATGAAGCAGCACGGTCACAGGACCATTACGAAAGCACATGCTCACTGGCTAATTTTTGTAGCATAACTGTGTAGACTATTTAAAACTATTCCTCCCCGCTCCCTCCCCCAGCTCTTAAATGCCTTCCTAGGAGAAAAGTTCATCCAGGGGTCTATCGGCCATATGTTCTTTGGTGTCACTTTTTTTCCTGGGTATTAGGGAACACACACAGAAACCTGCTTCCACAGGAAAATGTGCACAATTGCTGGCAGCATGTATACCAAATGGCACACTTGCAAAGTGTAAAGTAGCAACGCTGGGACTCCTCTGCTCAAACCTGGTGTCTGCAGGAAAAGACAGCTCGAACTTGACTTACACAGATGCTAAAGGGATGAATGCCTCTTTCACTTCTAAGATTCTTCGTTGATCATCAGAGCTAACTTGCCAAAATGGGAGCAAAGGTTTAAAAGGCCTTGCCACATCACATCTTTGTGGTGCTGTATAAAACGTGGTTTTAACATATATACCACATTCATGGGCGTTCATTAGAAACTGTGGTCATTTAGTAATAATTAATATCTCACAATTGTGGACTTAAGAGCTATTAAAAATACGTATGTGAAGTAAAGCACAGGTTAACTAGCTCAATTTAACCATTCCACAATGTCTGCATAGTTCAAAACATGTTGTACATGATATATATATATATATATATATATATATATAATTTTTATTTGTCAATTTTAAAAAAAAAGAGCTATTGATCTTCACATTCCATGACTTTGGTTAAGGAATGAACACTAAAATAATACCTTTTGTGCCTAGGCCAAAAATAAATAAGCAGTAAACAAGGAATGCTACAGTAAGAAAATCATATTTTCAGAGTTATCCTATTACTTTAATGCATCTGGAATAAGTTTGCAAATGGTGCACACCTAACTTTCCTGAAATTCAAGGGTTTTTACATGCAATTGCTAGATCAGCACTTGCAAATTTAAAAGACCTAACTGCGCTAAGAGACGTGTGGTATCCATTAAGATCTAATTAGAGGGAAGAGAAAAAAGGAATCATACATATGATTTTTAAGATGTTTTGAAAAACTTCTCCCTATAAAGAAGGCTTCCAAAGAGGGCAACCACTGAAGAGTTGCTAATAAAGAAAAATGTCTTCCCAAAGAAGTCACTGGAGCAACGTGGGGCATCTATCAAGGCTTTGTTATCTTCCTCCTGGTTTAGAGAAAACATTCCTTGGTCTTTTTATATTCAGATAGTCTCTTCACAAAACACTACCTTCTTTCAAAAAATCACAGCCAAATTTAAACAATTTTGCAGGAAAGCATCAAAGAGTGCAAACTGCTGTTATTAAAGAAAAAACAATATTAAAAAAAACAAAAAAACAACACAGAAGCTTTGTGGGTCGATACAGAACAGACTTTCTTAAAAGAGGAAATACTTTGGGAAAATTTTCCCTAAGCACACATTCAAATAATGTCTGGAAGTCGTGAAAAGACTCTAGGAAACTATTCTCCTTCCTACAAATATTGAAAAAACAAGCTACAAGATGCAAATGAACTGCTGAACTCAATTCTTGGTCTTAAAAATGCATTTCAATAGAATAGCCAATGTATCATCTCAGTATGAAAAAGACGGACCCGGACCGTAATAGCATTCTGAAAAGTGAATTAAGAACACATTGTCATCAACTCCAGCAAAAATAATAAAGGTAGAAAAGATTAAGAGGCAAGCATATCTTTCGGAATTGTAAAATGGGTTTATAGGTCTTCTAATAACAACTTTTACTCAAACCTTACATAAATAGGCTTAGATGATACAAATATTATGTGGGCTGTGTGGACACTCCCAGGTTCCTAATCATGTTTAGGGATTACTTGACAGAACAGAGACATTTCATTCCTATTGGGCCGAGGGATTACAGCAAAGAAACATCTAATATTCCATTTTTTAATTTCATGCATTTTTTATTTACCTTTAATGATGCTGTATATATTCATCATCCTGAAATATTAAAACAGTATGAAAAAAGTAATAAATTGGTGGAAAATTTAGGGAATAGGAATGCAACAGCACGCAAATCATACACTATCAAGTGCTTGATACACATTTAAAATTACTGCCTACTACGGCAAAGCCAAATTCCTAGCAGATTTCTGAAGCACAAAGTCACAATAAGAAGATCAGCAGAACAGACTGAAATAATAGAATATTCATCCCTCTAATCCATATGCAATTCTTTAGGGCTTTTTTTTTTTTTTAACAATGCATATGAGGTCTGACTGTATTCGAGATTTAAATAAGTTGTCTTCTTCTTGCTCCTCTCTATTTTTATATAAAAAAAAGTATATACAGTTATCATTTCTGCACTGCTGCACCAACAATGACAAGGTTAGCACATTTCCTCACACCTCAGATGAAACAATAGCATTTTAAACAACAAAAGTGTTAAAAGAAATACATTTATTCATCCCACCAAAACCTCCCAAAACAGCTTTTTGGGAAGAAGAAAAGTTGTCATTCATGGAGGAAATGAAATGATGTTTTTGTCATTTAATTACCAATTAATGGATTGACAGTATAATATAATATTGCATTTAAATACTGACAAGAGCTAAAGGTTGACATTTTATCTTTGCTTCATTCACTTTCCCTTGCAGAGAGATGAGACTGCCTATCAGGCATTATTCAATATTGCAACAAGGAATAGAAAATTGCAGAGGAATAAGACACCATCACCTGGTTTGGTACGGGCCCTTCTGGAGAACACTAGAAACTCCCGGAAAAGGAAAGGACACACTGGCCATCAGATGCCCAGTTCAACAAGGTGCTACCATGGTCCCCATCCTCTCAGCCCATGTTCTAATTGCCAAGAGTTAGCAGCTGTCTTCCAGCCGGTATGGTATTTTAAAACCATCTTCTTTCAGTTTGTTTGTATATTCTTATTTCTTTCTTTAATAAGCCCTTATTTTCTTGTAACAAGGAAGAAAACCAACAAAATAGAAATGCTTTCTGTTCTTTAAAGTCTCCTATATATGCTCTTCTTTAAAAAGTTTTCTCTTCCATTCATCCAAAAGAATTGATGCCACTTTTGTGCTCATGTTAACAGCAAATTTCTTATGGCCCAAACCACATTCCACCTTGTGGTGTGGTCCTTTGTCTTATCAACATGCCTTTTATAGGACTAAGTCCCTTCAGGACAAAGGCTGGGTCGTCTTTTTCACTATTTTCTCTCTGGCAGTATTCACCCCAGCTCTTTGCACCTAGTGGGTATTCAGTCATTTTTTGTCATTGTCATTGAATTGACTGAAGCTAGTTAAACATTTTTATTTTAGTTATTCTCACTGTTTTTCAGCTCACTGTTCAAATTAGCCAATTCAACCAGTTGGGGATATGGTTAGTTACCATGAATAATCCTAAGCAGAGAGATATAACAACACCTTTAAGAAAATAAATTAGAGACAACCAGCATGTCCTATGACCTCAAACACTGACCCTAACAGAGAAGAGAGTATGCAGCTCTGCAGAACAATGAAAACATTCACAGGATAAGGAGCAGACACAAACAATAATGATTTTAGAAATAAAAATTCCCATTATTGCCAAGCAATAGAAAGACAAATTAAAGGAGTATATGGTAGAGGAGAGAAGAAAAGAGTTCTTCACTTACTTTCTTCCTTGGGGAGAAAAATATAAGGGATTCTTTACGGGGAGAGATGCCATTACTACATCCAAATTTAGTAAGTATAAAAATATAGCCTGGTAAGATTTTACATGAGAAGAAAAGCTTTAAGGAAGCTCTCCCATTCCACACCACAGTTCTTAAAATCCTTTGCCAACCCCTCTTTGTCATTTGCGTAGCAGTAATGTGTCACCATTTTCTTCCAACACCCACAATGCATTCCAGAGTCAAGATAAGCTGAGAATTCATCCAATTAAAATCCAGTTCTTTCTTGAATGTTTTAAGCTTATTCCTTCATTCCCCTTTAAAGACATTAAAGAAACTTGAGGAAAAAAAAAATGTTCAGAATATGGAGAAATGAATGGTAAGAGGAAAAGACGAGATTACAACTTATTAAAACTAACGTAGATTGTAGGAAAACCCAAACCTAATGTCTTCTTACACTCCCTCTGCCTTATATCACAGCAAACTGCCTTCAGTTCTGATTATCACACAGTGATCCTATCTACAACATGATATCATCTTTTTCTCAGCTCAGATTCCCACACCAGTAAGCCTTTCGACTCTAGGCACTCATTCAAGAATTCAGGAGTGTTCTCAAGTTCTTGTGTGAACCAAGATGTGTCAACCCAGAGCAGGTGGTTCAGCTGCTCTGAGATTTTTTGCTGAGTATATCCAGCTCTTGGCTAAAGCCCCCTTACAAACAATACACTGCTTTGCAATTAGCTACCCGCTCTTGCTAGGGTTAATAAATTATCTGATATTTATCACTGTTGACAACAGGTCAAGGGTGTCACATGTGATGGGGCAAAGAAAGTGGTAAAAATTTGCTAACCTTTAAATTCTATACCAAGCACCGGCACCAGTCATGGCACCCTTTCCTATGAAAGCAATTCCTTCCCTTCTCTACCTGTTCTCTTTTTATGGATTCATGAACTTTGCCTTCCCTGCCTTTGTGGGCTAGTAATATTTGATCAGATTTTTAAAAATATTTCTAAAACATGAATAAACTATATTATGAAGTTTTCAGAGCCTGACTTGGTTTCATAGATTCAGCTATATGTGTGTTAATTCATTAAAAAAAAAAAAAAGTCTGAGCTAATAAGAATACAACAGCGTTAGGCCAACAGGCATAAACAGTTGGAAGGAGCCATTGGCAACTATGGCCATCACCTCTCTTACGTCATTTGCTCCTTCCTGGGACAGATGCGTGTTTCACTTTGACCAGTTAATTCAGAATTCCCTCCTTCCAGCCCATACCCTCCCTTTCTTGAAGTTGCTATTTAGTAGGACTTTCTATTTGCTGGGAAATAGTCTAAATGTTTTACTCATTCAACTGAATCATCTGGAACTATGGGGGTTTTTTGTGGGGCTAATTGATAATTGTCAAAATGAAAAATTTCTTTTGATTTAACCTAATACATTATCTCACTTGAGTCTCACAATGATATTTTCTGGGAGATAGTATTATCTCCATTTCACTGTTACAGTGCAGTGTCATACACCTATTTACAGACAAAAGGTGGGCTTTAAAAACCGGGTCTCCATGGATATAAAGATCAGTCTGCTGTCATCCATGTGCTGGTGTCCCTTGGTAACTCTCCTCCAACTGGCTGAGCAGGACGGGAGCTAGATCTTTGTCACAAACACATCTACCTTTTAATCCTTTGGAAATTCTGGCATGACAAATCACAGGATCTCAGGCTGGGACCATCTAACTCTATAAAGATGGAGATGCTTTTTTTTTAAGAGTTGAGATGAAATTATTTGATGGTGAATTTCAATCTATGCACAGTAATGTGTGTGCCTGTGTGTAAATCTGCAACTATGCCCAGGTAGCTTTAAAAAGCCACAGTTCTAAAATGAAGAAATAAATACTGATACTTTCTAAAAGTCTGAATGGATGATAAAGTATACAAAATAACTAACACTTAACGGGAACCAATTATTAACGAACCCAACTAGAATTGTCTCCAGTGTAAAAGAGATGACCAAACAACAAAAGGAAATTTATCTCTTGAAAACAAATGGTGTTATCTAGGTTGTCATTGTACTTCTTAGCAAAATGTTCACAAATCAATAAATCTGAATAAAGAAACATGTTCTTACAGTAGTAAATATTTTTCCCCAGTCCTCTCTTAAACTAGTCACACCCCTTGGCACACACCTGTTGTTTAACCAAGTGAACTAAGCAGGTGTGTGGAAGGCTTGTCTTTAAGTCATCCAGGATTTCGGCTACTCTAGACTCTGCCTGCTTCCGGGTATCATGGATTATCGGTGTGTTCCTTCATTTGTTTATATAAATGGGCCAATGGATGTTGAAACACTTCAGAGCACTTAACTAAAGCAAACAAAGGTCTTGAACTTTAAATATCCAACAAGAGGAGCTATTGACAAGTAGGACTTTACTTAGCAAATCTCAGTATCATTTGAAACCTTAATACAATCTTCCAGATTTACAAAGAGGCCACACAACCCAGATGCTTATCTTAATTTAGATTCCACATAGAGGGCACTGTCCTGATTTGAGACAAGTTTCACACAACAATGCTGCCACCTAATAGTTCTGCTTTCTTTCTGTAATTTTTGTTGTTGAGATTGAAGACGAGTCTACCCAAGTAAAGAAGGGAAGGAGAGTCTTTGACTTGTATTTTAGCCTTCCAGCTTTTTGATTCCCTGCCAGATTGAAAGGTATTTCCAGAGAGAGATCCTGTGATGAGAATCTAGGTACCCTTAGATTCTGGGTACCTGGATTTCAGTTCCAGCATTACCATTATCTGAAAGAATGTGCATAAGCTACAAATCCTTTGTGAGACCCAAAGTCTTGGATCTGTACAAGGAGGGAGAAGGATTGGATGCAAATACCTCTTTCAACTCTAATAGCCAATTATTCTACTACATAACATACTTATAATTATGAAATCAACTGATTGATTTGTATCAGTAACTGGAGAAACAGTGCCACAGCACTGTTGCATATAAGGTTATATCAGATATGTCCAGGCAGAAGCAATAGATTCTTTGTGTTGTTTCCTTTATGTTTAGGAAGAAATCAACTGCATGTTTCCCTTATGATTTTTGGAGATATCATGTTGGTATTGCAATGGCGTGGAGATTCTGATGGGTCACTCTTTATATACCCTTTGGAATTGCATAATCCTACTTTAGTTACAGCTTGGGTATGGAGGAAAAATACAAAAGAAAACTCATTCTTTTTTAAAAAATTTAAATCACTTAACCTTACTTTCGTTTTCCTTCTAGGCTGACCATTTAGTTGTATTCTAGCTCCTCCCAACTTTTAGGTTTTCTTATTTGACCATTCTGTTTATCTTCTCATCCAAAGTGATAGAGCCACCAGGTTTCTGGTGGGAATGTAAGGTTTCCTTACAGATTTCAAGGCATTAGGCTAAAAGAGATTTCTCAGGGAAATCCCAAAACTTCGACTGGCTACTGACATAGTGCAGAAAGCATTAAAGTAATATTCACATCTTTTGCTACTGATTGACTGCCCTTCATTATAATGGAAGAGAAGTCTTGTTTTGTACACTCTTTCCAAAATGGACATGGCTGGAACTCTACAGGACTTGAGGACAGGTTTCTGACAGCAAGACATTCCTCTTAATTTTCCCTTTTCTGATATAATCACTTGCAGTGACAGAGCAAAGTCCAGAGAAGCTGTAACATGACTTTCTTTCCCCTACATTCCTCAAGGCTGCGTTAGGGAGGAATGCCCAATGTCTTACCAAGTGCCTCATTGTGTTTTAAGTTTTTTTGTTTTGGG
>CM052450.1:12697328-12761979 GCA_028533085.1 Varecia variegata | reverse complement strand
TTTTGTCTGAGAAATGAAGATGAGACATAACAAACCATGAACCCTATTGAGTTTGCAGTCTACCTGCCCCACCTTACCAAATAAAGAACAATGTTTAAAAAAATACATAGGCACTGCATGTGGTCTTGCTTGAGGACAGAGAATGGAATAGATCAGGAGGTCCACAGTCCATAGAATGTGTCACACTGGCATAGAGGCCTGTCCTTGATAACTTGATCCATCTGCTCGCTTCTTCCCTGAGCCTCCCTTTGCCATCAGGTTCTAGTCCAACAGCATGAAAATCACGATAGTAATGGTGAGTCCTCTTCCTTCTTCATGACAAAGTATGCAGGAAATGTAGGCATCATGACCTCTACATGCCAGTTCCGAAAGCTTCTGGGCCCAGGGATGGAGTCTTCTTCCACATCCTTCCTGCCCCTTAAAGCAAGGTTTGATTGGGGAAATCATTGGCCTGAGCCTCATAAGAACTGTACTTGGGACTGTGCTCTGTCACTTATGGGTCATACAGCTGAATATTGCCTAAATGTTGTCATCCCAGAAAGAGAACAGTAGACTATAGATAATAATCTTCACCTTGGGTTGTTATAAGCATCCACGGGGATAAAGTAGGCAAAGACAAGAAGCTTTCCAAATGCAATGTTTCCTCATAAGGGAAATCAGACCTTTGGATTTGTTGGCAACATTTCAGAGGCTGAGAGAAGGAAAGTTAATCTGAAATGGGGGGTTCTAAGTCATATGTAAGTTAATTTGATTTAAATGTCAGAGAAATGGGAGAGAAATAAGTTAATAGATGCACAAGACAAATAAGTTAGGTTTCTACTGATGCCGGAAGTGTGTATAGTGTTTAGCTGGGCAGCCTTGGGCTGTAAACAGTTGAGGTTGCTTATACTCTACAAAACCTTTTAAAATTGAGGACTTAAGGTAATGTGACTCCTTGGCATCAGCATCCTAACAAGGTCCTTTTGGAAATGAAATGATAGGGGATCCTTAGCACAGCAGTACTGAAAGGTACGTAATTATAGGCAGATGAACCTCCTATCACTATTTCCCCAGATTTAAACTATTAATAAATCCATTAGCTCTTCCATGGCAAAAACTTCCCAACTAATGAAGCCAACTTATTGTCTGAGTTGAAGGGTCAATTAGTGTTGATTTTGTAAGCACCTAGTTGGGAGTATAAAATCCCACTCAAGTTGCTTGTATTTTCCTTGCTAACAAAACTAGGGGAGCAGCAGCAAAATTTACCTAAAATTCTAGATGCTGAGATATAAAGGAAGGGCAGGTAGAGTGACTTTGAATTTAAACTAAGTTCTGACAATAAAGCGCACAAGTCACCATGATCCAAATTGTTTAAGGAAAACACACACACACCCCCCAATGGAGACATACAGACGGTGCACAATCAGTATGTCAATGCACATTGGCTAAAGGTACAATTCTAATATGATACATTTATCTGGACAAGTAAACAAATGGTACGATGAATGGCAGTATCAGGATCAAACGTCTTGTGTGGCATAACAAGACTGGTATACCTATCGACCTTGAGTTTTGAGTGCCAGCTGTGTGCTCTGGGCTCGCCAGCATATCTGGCCCAGTTTACAACCTGACTCAGAAGTCCAGATAGGTGATAAGTAGAGATTAGTGACCATAATACTACTGTATTATTAGATTATTATTGGATATCATGTGTAATTGTTTTATAAACATTCCACAGTTTATAAAACATTTCCCAATTTAATTTCATCCCTACACTAATAAGCCTCCAAGCTGGATATTATTGATCCCATTTTGCAGATAAGGAAACTGAAGGTAAGAGACTTAAAGCTTTCTGAGTCCAAAGGTCTTGCTCTTAATTTTAGTCCATGCTTCATAAATTCCAACTTCAGATTTGATCCCAGAGTCTTAGTAGAATGACATTACTATTTCTCTGGTCCTTGGTTCAGAAAGGAATCTGAAGATGCTCCTTCATATATTTCTATACTTTGGTTCTAGAAGGGCTTGGAAAGCTCTGCAGTGATCAATTGACCATGTGAAGTGACCCCCAGTATCTACAATTTTCATGAGGGCACTTTAAGCTCTTCTCTCTTTCCCACCTATATCAGAAGCGGGGTGATTCCTGCCGTTCATCACAGACATTGACATTGAAGCATTGATTGCTTCAAAACGGAAAGAAATCTACAGATTATGATCATAGAAAAAAGTCTGAAAGAATTATTTATACTTAAAGTTAACAGTAGCTTTCTGTGTATAATGGAATGATCAGTGATGTTCATTTCCTTCTTTAGGCCTGTCTTAAAAATATTTTATAATAAACATGCATTGTTTTCTCACTAAAGGAGTTATGTGAAAAACCAAATAGTGATATCTTTTGTCTGATTATGTTAGTTAAAAAGATGTCTTTAAAATGTTCTCTCTTATTGCGCTATGACACTCACCTTATTCTGTCCTGGTTTTTAAAACTTATTCAAATGTGATCTATGGTTACATTGTATTTATCCGTTGCTCTCTGGTTTCTTTTCTGACTGCTAGCACCTGACAGTAACTGCGAAGACAGCTGAGTTAAAGTCCTAGCTCTGTCCCTCACTAACTACATGACCTGGAGTAATGTAGCTTTTCCATTTCTTTGCCTACAAAACAGGAATAATAATAATAACCTATCTCCCTGCATTGAGATAAAGTTTCTTAAATGTATAAAGTAATGAAAGGGTATACAACTGTGCATACAGCATCATACAGGATGTGTGAAGAAAATGAAAGTTAAAGACCTGGTCACTCACAATCAAACAGGGCCTAATAGAACAGCACAAGTTAAATGCTAAGGGAAATTGGGGAAGGGTAAGGTCAATTCCAAATAGAATCAGAATCAAGAAAGGCTTCGTGTCTAAGGTGCCATTTGAATTAGGGTCTTGAAAAATGAGTAGAATTGCATAGGCTAGAAATTGGGGACACACATTCAAGAAACAATATGAAACTTCTGAATTTTCTTTACATCTCTACCTCTTAATATGGCACCTACACAAATCATTTTCCACTGTTTCATTGTTCATTATTCTCTGCTTAAAATATAACTCTTTGCCGGCTGAAGCTAGCAATCATTGAACATTTCTTTCATGCCCAAGATATAACCAGAGCTTATCCTTGGGAGCTATTTCTCAGAGGGAGGAGGGTCAGTCTGGAAACTGAGACCTTCGTAGCCCTCTTAGCAGTGAAGGAAATGGATTCCTGGGATACTTGACAGTAGTCCTGTTACAGAGCCAGATTTTTATATATATTCTGCAAATTTAAGGATTGAAAGCAAGTTTTGTTTCTGTTTGGTTCGTTTGAGTTTGAAACACTGGAAATATCTTTTTTTTTTTTTTTTCTTTTTTTGAGACAGAGTCTCACTCTGTTCCCCGGGCTAGAGTGCCGTGGCGTCAGCCTAGCTCACAGCAACCTCAAACTCCTGGGCTCAAGCAATCCTCCTGCCTCAGCCTCCCGAGTAGCTGGGACTACAGGCATGCGCCACCATGCCTGGCTAATTTTTTCTACATATTTTTAGTTGTCCAGCTAATTTCTTTCTATTTTAGTAGAGACAGGGTCTCGCTCTTGCTCAGGCTGGTCTCAAACTCCTGAGCTCAAATGATCTGCCCGCCTTGGCCTCCCAAAGTGCTAGGATTACAGGTGTGAGCCACCGTGCCCAGCCTGGAAATATCTTAATGTATGGACTTAGTTGCTTGGTTGGTTAGTTTCCACCCCCCCCCCAAAAAAAAACACTTCCTTCACAGAAGGAAGATGCACAGATGTGGATGGAGACCACATTACCACCTATGTTTGCCACGTCTGCCAAGTGGAGACGCTAACAGTATCTATATCAGAGGGTTATTATTAAAAGTACATAGCAATAGTAAGAACTTTATAAATGTTTAAAACAAGGAAAATCAAAATCATATTTATCAGAATACACACACGTACATACCCACTCCCCAAAATCTTTTCCTTAATATGTTAGAGATTGCTTGTTGTCTCTACAAGTATTGGCACTTGTAATTTCTACAAGTAGAAAATCCAGGCACCATGCATGAACCCAAAGAGACAACTGGTCATAAAATAGGCTTTTTAATTTTTTCATGCTTAATTAACAGATGAAACCAAAGGCTATATTTCATTACTGTGTTTTCAATGATGCTGGAACCTATATGTAAAGAATGATGTCCTCTTGCCAGTGGCTTATCTTTTACCCTCTCTCTTTTATTAACTCACCATCCTAGTCTACATTGTATTTATAATACTTGATCGTGGTACCCATCTCAGTGACCATTTTTCAACCCACTGGTGTCTCAACGCCCCATGGTAATATATACGCTACATTAAGGATCATCCTATGGAAAGTGCACACAGAGAACAGGCTCAGGTCCTTGCTAAAGATTTGCAAAACAACAGGATATAAGTATATATTCATATGCTTAAGTGATGCTTCTTTTACTCTTTTATTTTAGAAGATTAAGTTGTCTCGGTAAACACGAATCATATTGTGAAATTCCATTTATCACCAACAGCTCTTTTATTTTGTTAACCATTTATACTTTCTCCAATACTATAACCATTCCCTGCAGAACACTAGAGCTCCTGCCATACCTGGAGTGTGTCCGTGAACGCACATAAGGAGAAAGCTCTGAGGACAAGATGGGGAAGGCCACTGTCACCTCACCATCATCATCACCATCATGATTACAGGACCATTCACTGGCCACTGATTAGACACTCTGCTAAATTCTTCATCTTACATCTTACCCTAGAAGGTCGATACTAGTATTCCCATTTTACTGATGGGGAAAATGAGGCATAACAAGGTTAAGGAACATGTTTAATAAACCTGTAGTTAATAAGGGCAGAAGGTAGGATTTCAGCCCAGACCTGCCTCACTCCAAATGCGAGGTTCTTAACCACTCTACTCACTGTCTTCTCACCTTAGAAGGGAATTTATGGAATTAAGTAGTAGCTAAAATATTAATAGCAAACTCGATAATGCACAAACTGCAGTATCAGTAAAGGCCTAAACAAAGCCATGTTTGGAAATGAAAGCATCAGTGTGCTGACAGCAAACGCCCCACCAAACACATATACACACACACACACACACACACACACACACACACACACACACACGGGAATTTTATTAACATCTTCTCCCTGCTGAAACTTTGAATGCAGCGCTACAATGTATTCATTGCAAGGTGCCATTAGGGCCGGGCTCACTTCAAGTGTTACCAATTCATGGGCAGATTAGAGGGCACATTAATAACGTAGTTAATATGAAGTGTTTAGCGTCCCCACCTCGGTGACAAATACGACGCAGCCAAATTTCCTGACCACTGAGGCCACGGAGGAACAATTTGGTAGATTTCATCAACAGTTCTAATTATGTTCCTGTCAAGTCGAGAACGAAGTAATCCATAACTGGGGGGTGCTCGGAGACAGTGGCACAGAAGAGTAATTTATGCCCAAGACACAGGGTCCTTTCTGCAGTTACTGTGCACCACGCCTGACTAACAAGTGGGTTCAAAAAGGAATTTATTAGGGAAAACACAGCCCTCTCGGTTGGAGAGGCTTGTCAGGTGGAAGCTTAGGAGGAGTTACGAGGTAATGACTTCTAGGAAGTCTTGTTTATACAAGCATCTGGAGTTCAGGGCTCTCGGCAGCCTCCGAAACTGCAGGTTGTAAGATGCAGGATCTCGGCTCCAAGCCTCTCTCAGACTTTTTTTCAACGGCTAGATTTGAGCCACATCTCTCGAGAGGATTTGTGGGCAGACTTTTAAGCGTGACAGGAGGGAGGCTGAACGGAGTGTGCCAATGAGGAGTCAACTCATGAAATAGATTTTTTTTTAAAAATAACGGTTCAATCCTTGGATAGCATTCTCATCAAGAGATACAAGGATATTGTTAGAAGAAAAAAAAAAGGACTCTTTTATGAAGCTATAAATAATGTGCCAATGGAATGTGCAAAGGAATTGTTAGGAACAGTAAACTGAAATGTCATAATACCCTCCAACCCCGTGCACGCTCTCACCTCCTACAACTGAACTATGAGACAGACAATTGGAAAAGAGTGGGGGGAGGAGAGGAAGGAGAAGGGGAAGGGGGGGCAATTGGGGGAGGGAGCACATCATGCAATTTTGAATGATTTTCCACTGCGATCTCTGTTGGGATGCAGCTCCTGTTCTCTCCAACAGGGTAATTTTATACATGGCATTCTTATTAAATATTTCAAAGTCAGGGAGAGGAAGGATGAGGAGGAGTTATGTGTCTGGTGCATTTTTTTTTTTAAGAGTTAAAGCTGGTGATTTGAGCAGTTGCTTGGTTATTATTATGATTGGTTTTTAATTAAAATAAAATGAAGCTTTTTAAACTTCAACACCTTATTGCAAATTATGCAAAAAACCACGACTAATTGCATTATTAGCAAAAATTACGTTTAAAAATAGCTTCACACAAAGCACTAAAATTATCTCATCTAAACTCAACTTTTAGCAAATGAACCCTGAGGAGACAAAGCTCTGGGGAAAACAAGGGTTATTCTGCCTCATATTCAACAGGGCGAGGAGAGAGAAAGAGGAAAAGGGGAGAGAAAGAGGGAGGGTGGGAGGCAGAAGAGAGAGATTACCAAATATTAATAGAAATAGTGAATAAATTTGATATTACTTAGGCTAAACTATTAGATAAACAAATTTAGATAATTCTCACCCAGTACAACATGACATGTATTTGGATATAGTCAATTCCTGATCATCTACAAATAATTTTCCATGCAATGAAGTGAGAAAACCAGGACTCATTATTCTTAAGGCCTTCTTTGGTCTTTAAATGCAGGCCTGGTCAGAGATGGGGTAGAAATGAGGCCCAAGAATAATGAGAAAGATGTTCACAATTCACTGGGCACTTAACCTGTGGGGGAAAAAATGTTTTTAAACAGTCAGAAGACTAATATCCATTGTTCTTTTTTCACCCAAAATGCTTCTACACTTTGCCTGGGTGGACAGCTGAGAGCTGGGTCTGCAAATGGTTCTTCCTGCTTTATTTTGCTACACAGAGACCTGAGGGTGCCTACCGTTCCCTTGGGCGCTCTTACGCTGTACAAATGGTGATACACTAATGCAATACAAGATGGCGCATTCATCTCTATAAGCAAGCATCACACAATTGCTCATTTGGTATCATTATGCATTTAATATTATTTGATTGACTTTTCTTCCCTTCACTCTACCCGCTTATGTTTAAGGCCACCACCATCTCTACTCAGGAACAGCAGGTGTTTCAGCAAAAAGTAAAACATTACATGGACCAAAGAACAATTATAATATACATTTCAGGGAATTCCTTGCTCAACCTTGACCGAAGCTGCTAAGCTGAACGCAAAGTTCCTTTTGACTATTAGTTTTGGCCGAGTTTCTCCTGTCAGTGGAGAACACTAGCATTATTCTCCTAATCCAGGAGAGAGAGACAGGTTACCTCCGGAAATGTCATCCTGCTTCAGGGTCATGTTGTATAACCCTCTATATAAACAGCTACTGCCTGAGGAGCATCTTATATTGGCCAACTCTGGAAATGAAAGCTTGCAAGCTAATTTGGCAAAATGGCTATGTGAGCTAATAGAGTCAACTGGCCTATCTGATGGAGCACCCCGGCACACCAAAGTCTGGGGGAAGACAAGGAGGCTACCTTATTTCATTACGCTCTTTTTCAAATTCCTCCACTGCCACCACACTGTTTAATTTAATTTTTCTTTTCTTTTTTTTTTTCCCTGAAGGCCATCCACCAACATGGGGAATAACAATAGTACAGGACATCCGAAAAGCAATAATGACACTAACACTCACAGTTTGAGCAGAGTCAGTGTGTTCACGATTCTTCACCACTTTGCTCTGAAGTCCTAGAATTGATTAGCCCGAATCTATTCACTTATCTCATGTGACGCCTTGCACATTATAAGCGCTCAAAAAATTAAACTGTGGATTGACCTTTTGCAATGAAAATGGCATTTTTTTTTTTTTCTTTTTTTGAGACAGAGTTTCGCTCTGTTGCCCGGGCTAGAGTGCCGTGGCGTCAGCCTAGCTCACAGCAACCTCAAACTCCTGGGCTTAAGCAATCCTCCTGCCTCAGCTTCCCGAGTAGCTGGGACTACAGGCATGTACCACCATGCCTGGCTAATTTTTTCTATATATATATTTTTAGCTGTCCATATAATTTCTTTCTATTTTTAGTAGAGACAGGGTCTCGCTCTTGCTCAGGCTGGTCTCGAACTCCTGAGCTCAAACAATCCACCCGCCTTGGCCTCCCAGAGTACTAGCATTACAGGCGTGAGCCACCGCGCCCGGCCGAAAATGGCATATTTTATTAAAAACAAAAACAAACAAAAAAAAAACACCAAATGTTACACTTCAAATGTTATAAAAGAATTATTGGACCACACAGTATTTGGAAAATGTGTAATGTAGATATAATGTATAAGGTGAGGAAATCCATTTAGTCATAAGTATTCAATTCTAAAATGTATATAGCATTTGATATCCGGTTCCAAGGCTGTGTGTATTGTTACTAGCCTTAGCTACAGTTTCCTAGGCGGTCTATCTCTTCTAATAATAATTACAAGGTATCTGCTTGTAGATTTGTAGGCTTTGTGGGATGTTGATGCTTTACTGCTTCTAGGTATTTTGGTCATTCTTCAAAATCTGGATTCATTGTTTCTGTGACAAATTTGACACACAAAATTAGCCAATTAGTACCCTCATTTGTTGCTCTTTTTTTTACTCCTCTTTTAAAGGAGCAGCCAGTAGACACTGCTTAAGGCTAAATTTAGGGGACAGAAAGATCATCTGTCTAAATCAAGGTGGTTAATCCAATTACCAAATTTCTCTCCGTATAGCTGCCCTCAGGCTACTGTATATCATTGTTCATCTAAAAAGTGTTCTTCAGAGACTTTGCTGGGGAAAACCTGCTAGCATTGTGCTACCCACGCAAAGCTCATACAACAAGCAAGTGGCAATAAAACAATATAGATAGGACATGCATTGAAGCTGGCTGGGGGAGGGCCCCAACTGTCATGCTTTGGAGTTATTCCCTGTGCAATGAGGGTTAGAGTGTATTGAACATCAAAGCTTAGGTGGGACCATGGGTTTCCTACTCCTCATTTGCAGAATAAACATGGGGACAACATTGTCCAATGAACAGCACTGCAATGAGGATGAAGTAAAATGTTGCACAGTTCACAAATCTTGCAAGCTGTTAAACTGAATGAGAAAGAGGTAGAGTCAAAGATGACTTGGAGATTTTTTTAGAGTGGGTGGATGTTGGAGTAAAGGGTGGGCCATTAACAAAATCATAGGGAGGAGGTGTTAACTTGGAAGGGAAGATAAGAAAAATGGTTTGAAAAATGGGTACGTTGAGCTTCAGGCAGCATATCCAGGTGGCTTTGACCAGCATTTTGAAGTGTGATTGGAAATTAGAAGGGAGGTCAAGACTGAAACGTACAATTGGGTATTATATGCATAGACATAAGCTCCAAACCTTGCTCATGGAAGAATGACGACAACAGATGCTAGCAATTAGGAAACAAAATGTTGTCTAAGAAATAGGGAGGAAGTCAGGCATGTACAGAGGCATGAAAGCTGAGGACAAGAAAGTGTCAGTAAGGAAAGGGCCATTAAGTTCAGCAGAGAGGAATGGAGAAAGATCAATGGTTTTGGAGACTGGAAGGTCACTGGGGACCTGAAGTACAGTGGAGAGGCAGGCACCAGATCACAGGGGGTTAAGGAGTATTCTGTGATGACTACATGGAGATCAGGTCCAGGAAACAATTTTATGATAAAATTGATAGTGAAGGCATGACAGCAGCAAAGGAAGGCAGCTGTCTGAGCAGTAACCAAAGTATAGGGGAAGGTTTTTTTTTTTTTTCTCTTCTTCTTCTCTTTGTCTTTGGAATTAGAGGAATTCAGCATGTAAATGGAGGGACTCAAAGACAGAGCTGAATCTTAGATAAGCAGGAAGGGTTGGGATCAGCTTTGGAAGGGAGGCGCATTCCACCTGGTGGGAGAGGACAGGAGATGCCTAAAGCTCTCTGTTTAACTGGACAATGGAAAAAAAGTGGCAAGATGAAGTGTGTGACAACTTCCAGTCTCTTAAAAGAATTACAAGCTACCAGTAACAGGAGTCATGTGAAACAGCAGAGCAAGGCTCAACGAAATATAAGGCTGTAATATTTATATTACAGCATTTAATGAGGGAACTTAGCTAAAGCGATTTTTTAATGTCTTGCAAACAAAACTGCTTGATTTATTGAAGCTCCTGCATTTTATCCTATTGTTCTGGAATCATGTGGACCTAGCTCAATAGAGTCACATTGTCACATTAAAGCAAAGTTTTAAAAAAAGTACATGCTTCATTATGTATTTACCTTTCAAACAAGTGAAATATTTTAGGAGCTCTAGGTCCTGCTTATACAAGGCGAGGAAAGCAGCCAACACTGCTATTTTAATAAAAATCAGAAATGATAAATTAGAAATACATTTTTTAATCATTACACTGATTTTCTTTTTTTTTTTTTATTTATTATAGCTTATTATGGGGGTACAACCGTTCTGGTTAAGTATATTGCCCATGCCCCTCCCAACCCCCTGAGACTGAGCCTCAAGGGTGTCCATTCCCCCAACAGTGCACATCGCACTCATCATGTAGGTAATTTTCAAACCTAACGAAAGTAGGTTTTTGATGATATAAAGACCCAACTCAAACATATTAACAGCAAAGTTTTAGAAACAAAAAAAACCTATCTTATCCTCTAGTTTCCTTTTATACCTGCAAGTTGCACATGGCAAGAATCTGTCTGTTAGTGAATCTCCCCAAAGTAAACTTCAGGACAGGAAGAATAAAATGAAACAAGAAAATGAGGTTGCTCTCTCACCAGTGAGTTCAACCCTGTCAGCAGTAAGTCATTGGATTTAACTGCACATCTTTTATTATTTTATTTTGCTTTTTTCCTGTTTTTATTTCTACAATCACAGGCCTAGCAAGACTGTCATCTCCCAGTGGGAGGCTGGCACAGCACAACAGGACAACCAGGGAGGCAGCAGGAAAACAGGTGATCTCTCTCTTCTTCCATCTCTGTATATAAAAGGGGCTTGGCATAAATGAGTTTTAGGACGGCCACCAGCCATTTCTGATTTTTTTCTGAGCAATCATCAATATCAGCACCAAGTGGTGCGGTGGCTCCACAATGAGTCGTGGCAGCGGAGTGAACCTAGCACGCAAACGCTTCGGCTAATTTAAAGTCCTTGTGCAGCCGAATCAAACATGACAAGACGATGGCAAAAAGAGAGGGTATTATCCCAAATGCGAGTTGGTAGATGGCTGAAATTGGTTTGAGTGGCAGAGACAAAAGAGGGAGAAAGAAGAGAAATAACTGAAAATGATAATCCCAGATAAAACAGGATGCTATATATACATGTATGCCAACACAAAGACACACACACAAAACCAGAGGAGAAAAACAAACGCTTCCAAGCTTTAGTACTGAATAGATCAAACATGCAACCAGCTTATAATCAGAAGGAATACCAAATAAAATGACGTATGATCAAGCATTGGTCCAGTCGCAGGTAAAGATGTATTTAGCTTTAAAAAAATACCCTTTCCATAGAAGTCTCCAATTTTTAGAATAGTAAAACCGTCATTTCATGCTTGATTTACAGCGCTGATGTCTAACAGTCATTACCATGGGGAAGTAGTGAGGAATCGCTGATTTAGGACTGACAAATCCTGAGTTATAAAGTTAGGCCAATGGGTGTGCGCTGAGAGCCCAAAGATTTCTTTGAGTCATCCGGTCATCAAGAGAAGCCGGCATAGTGGCTGGAGAAGATGAGGAATTCATCATGAAAGGCAACAGGGAGCTAAAGAGCAGGCTGATGGGGTCCTGAGCCACGAACCTTGACCGCAGCTCAGAGCACAGCGGCTTCCAGCCTGCAGAAAGACGACCTGTAGGATCAGCGGGGGAGTTGTCCTTCGTAAGATTAACAATTTAGAAAGGCAGAAATTAATTTTGTCTAATAGTTATGGGTACAGACTTCTAACAAAGTAGGTCACAAGGTCAGCCAGCTTTCAGAAGCTTTACATTGCAGGGTTTTTATTTTTTATTTTTTATTTTTTACCAACAGGGATAGTAGGTTTAGGGTGATGTGCAGCTAAAACCCGAAAGACAGATAGAACTGGAAAATCTTTCTTCCACAATCCAGGTTTGGGAGTTGAGCTTTTCTTTAGTCTATTGCCCCAAATTTTCTCTTCACCTACATAACTGTACCTGAGAAGACATGAAATGGAGATTAAAGCCACATGTACAGCTAGCTCTTGCATTCTATCTGCACCCATTAGATGAAACTCTTTTCTCTTGCCCTTCCAGCTACACACCTGAAACCAGGTATTGAGAGGGAAGAATGACATCACTTTTTGTTTCTCCATATCATCAGTTCTCAACACCATAAAGTAAAAAGTGGTTCAAATTCTGGTAATGATGAAAGAAACTCCGGTGTGGCAACAGAAATTGGTTTAATTTTTTTTTTTCAATTTGTAAAAGTGAGTTGTTTTTAGTACATGAAGATTACTGACAATTAGCATTCCTATACTTTGTCATTTCCCACCTAGTTTTCATAATGACTGTGGAACCTTGACAGTTCCTATTCTGATAACATAGTAAGTAGAGGCACAGGTGGTTAAGACAGTTGATGAATTTTAATGGAATACTGTGGTTATATTAAAGAAAGAAAAATCTGGCCTAGGCAGGGAACAAAATCATGACCTTGGCCTCAAGTCACCATGCTCTAACCAACTAAACTTACCACAAACAAGATTTGTTTAAGGTTGACATAATTGTTAAACAGTTATACAGGCATACTTCGGCAATATTGTGGTTTTAGTTCCAGACCACTGCAATAAAATGAATATCACAGTAAGTCACAGGAATTTTTTGGTTCCCAGTACATATAAAAGTTATGTTTACACTATGCTATAGTCTCTCAAGCGTGCAATAGCATTAGATCCAAAAAAAGACAATGTCCATATCTTAATTAAAAAATACTCTAATGCTAAAAAATGCTAACAATCATCTGAGCCTTCACCAAGTCATAAAACTTTTGCTGGTGGAGACCTTGCCTTGATGTTGTCGGCTGCTGACTGATCAGGGTAGTAGTTGCTGAAGTTTGGGGTGGCTGTGGCAATTTCTTAAACAAAACAACAATGAAGTTTGCTGCATCGATGGACTCCTCCTTTCATGAAATATTATCCTTTAGCATGCAATGCTGTTGGATAGCATTTTACCTACAATACAGCATCTTGCAAAATTGGAGTCAGTCCTCTCAAACCCTGCTGCTGCTGTATTACATAAACTTAGTTGTAGATCCTTTGTTGTCATTTCAGAAATATTCATAGCATTTTCACCAGAAAGTAGATTCATTCCATCTCCAGAAACCACTTTTTTTGCTCATCCATAAGAAGCAACTCCTCATTGGTTCAAGTTTTATCATGAAATTGCAGCAATTCAGTCACATCTTTGGGTTCCATTTCTAATTCTAGTTCTCCCTCTATTTCTACCACATGTACAGTTACTTCCTCCACTGAAGTCTTGAACCCCTCAAAGTCATCCATAAGGGTTGGAATCAACTTCTTCCAAACTCCTGTTAATGTTATTTTAACCTCCTCTCATGTTCTTAATGGCACCTAGAATGGTGAACCTTTTCCAGATGATTTTCAATTTAGTTTGCCCAAATCCATCAGTGGAGTCACGGTCTATGGCAACTATAGCCTTACTAAATGTATTTCTTAAAAAAAGAAAAGACCTGATGTTGGAATTACTCCTTGATCCACAGACTGCAGAATGGATGTTGTGTCAGCAGGCATGAAAACAACATTCATCTTGTACATCTCCATCAGAGCTCTTGGGTGACCAGGTGCATTGTCAATGACCAGTAATATTTTGAAAGGAATCTTTTTTTTCTGAGCAGGAGTTCTCAAAAGTGGGCTTAAAACATTCAGTAAAACCATGCTGTAAACAGACACTTTGTTGTTCCATTGAGAGAGCACAGGCAGAATAGATTTATTAATAGCATAATTCTTAAGGGCCTTAGAGTTTTTAGAATAGTCAATGAGCATTGACTTCAGTTTGAAGTCACCAGGTGCATTAGCCCCTAATAAGAGAGTCAGTGTGTCCTTGGAAGCTTTGAAGCCAGGCATTGACTTCTCCTTTCTAGCTATGAAATATGAAAGTCCTAGATGAAATCTTCTCCCAATAGAAGGCTGTTTCATCTCCATGGGAAATCTATCTGTTATTTAGTGCAGCCACCTTCATCAATGATCTTAGCTAGATCTTCTGGATGACTTGCTGCAGCTTCTCCATCAGCACTTGCTGCTTCACCTTGCACTTTTATGTTACAGAGATGGCTTCTTTCCTTAAGCTTCATAAACTAACCTTCCAACTAGCTTCCAACTTTTCTTCTGCAGCTTCCTCACCTCTCTCAGCCTTCACAGAAATGAAGAGAGTTAGGGCCTTGCTTTGGCTTAAGGAAATATCGTGGCTGGTTTGATAATCTATCCAGACCACTCAAACTTTCTCCATATCAGCAATAAGACTCATTTGCTTTCTTATCACTAGTGTGTTCATTGGTTTTCATTTCCTTCAAGAACTCTTTTTTTTTTTTGCATTCACAACTTGGCTGAGTGGTGCAGGAAGCCTAGCTTTTGGCCTATCTCAGCTTTAATCATGCCTTCCTTGCTAAGCTTAATCCTTTCTAGCTTTTGATGTAAAATGAGAGGTGTATAAGTTTTCTTTCACTTAAGGTCATTGTTGGTTTATTAATTGGCCTAATTTTGATATTGTTGTTTCTCAGGGAATAGGAAAACCCAAGAAGAGGGAGAGAGACAGGGAAATAGCTGGTCAGTGAGGCAATCAGAACACACATGACATTTACCAATTAAGTTTACAGTCTTATATAGGCATGATTTCTGGTCCCCAAAACAATCACAATAATAAGATCAAAAATCACCTTAAATGTAAGACCTGAAACCATAAAAATTCTAAAAGAAAATACAGGAAAAACTTCTGAAATTGGCACAGGCAAAGAATTTATGACTAAGACTCCAAAAGCAAATATAGCAGCAACAAAAATAAATAAATGGGACTTAATTAAACTAAAAAGTTTCTGCACAGCAAAGCAAATAATCAACAGAGTCAACAAACAACCTACAGAATAGGAGAAAATATTTGCAAACTATACATCTGACAAAGGACTAATACCCAGAATCTACAAGGAGCTCAAAGAAATCAGTAGGAAAAAAACAAATCACCCCATTAAAAAGTGGGCAAAAGACATGAACAGATTTTTTTCAAAAGAAGATAGACAAATGGCCAAGAAACATACACAAAAATGCTCAACATCTCTAATCATCAGGGAAATGCAAATTAAAACCACAATGAGATGCAACCTTACCCTGTCAGAATGGCCACTGTTAAAAAAAACAATAGAAGCTGGTGTGGACACGGTGAAAAGGGAATGCTTATACGCTTTTGGTGGGAATGTAAATTAGTACAACCTCTATGGAAAACAGTATGGAGATTCCTCAAAGAATTAAAAGTAGACCTACCATTTGATCCAGCAATCCCACTACTGGGCATGTACCCAAAGGAAAAGACGTCATTATATTAAACAGACACTTGCACTTTTATGTTTGTCATAGCCCAATTCATAATTGCAAAGATACAGAGTCAGTCTAAGTGCCCACCAACTGATGAGTGGATATAGAAAATGTGGCATGTGTATACCATGGAGTACTACTCAGCCAGAAAAAGGAATGAAATACTCTCATTTTGCAGTAACTTGGATGGAACTGGAGACCATTATCCTAAGTGAAGTATCTCAGGAATGGAAAAATAAATACCGCATGTTCTCACTTATAAGTAGGAGCTAAACGATAGGTCATATGAAGTGTCCATATGGACACTGAGAGGGAGGTGAGTCATCAGAAATTATCTGTCAGGTACAATGTACATTATCCAGATGATGGGTACACTAAAAGCCCTGACTTCACTACTATACAGTTCATCCATGTAACAAAAAACACTTGTACCCCCTAAATCTTATCAAAATGAAAAGAGATCACCAAAACAGATATATTAATAATGAAAAAGTTTGAAATACTGTGAAAATTACCAAAATGTAACACAAAGACCAAAGTGAGCACATGATGTTGGAAAAAATGGTGCTAAAAGACTTGCTAGATGCAGTTTGCCACCAAACTTCAATTTGTAAAACTGCAATATCTGCAAAGCCGAATAAATCGATATGCTATAAAGCGAGGTATGCCTATAGTTATCACCAACTAACCCAAAATTGAATCGGTAGCCTCTTTGTTAAAGGGCACTGTGGATCTTTAAAGTAAAATGGAATTTGTTGGCCAGGTGGGGTGGCTCACGCCTGTAATCCCAGCACTTTGGGAGGCCAAGGTGGGAGGATTGCTTAAGGCCAGGAGTTCAAGACCAGCTTGGGCAACATAGCAAGATCCCTATGTCTGCAAAATATAGAAAAAAGTAGCTGGGTGTGATGGTGTGTGGCTGTAGTTCCAACTACTCGGGAAGCTGAGGCAGGAGGAGGCTGAGTCCAGGAGTTTGATGTTGCAGTGAGCTATGATGATGCCACTGCACTCCAGCTTGGGTGACAGAGTGAGATCCTGTCTCAAAAAAATATATATATATATAGAGTTTGTCTAATTTCTGGAGATGGAGTGAGAGGGGAGAAGAAGCAGTGAAGAGAGAGGAAGCAAGGAAAGAGAAAGAGAGAAAGAAACACTCACACTCAGGGTAGACTGTCAGCACGTTTCCCTTTTTAGAAACAGACCTGTTTTCAGGATAAACATCTTCCTCTGAACACCAGGGGCTAGCAATCTGGTCAGCACCAGTTTGCACACTATCCTTGTCCTGGGGGATTCTACAGGAATTCAATCAGGCAGGAAACTGTAGAGGTGCATGAACACTGGGTACAAACAGCTGCCACCTTCATTTAGGATGGGACTTTAACATGAAGGAACAAGGTCTAGGAGCATTTTGCAGCCCACTTTGGAGAGCAGTTAAGAATAATGCCTCCTCAGGACAGTGGCAGGCCAGGTGAAAACCTGAAGGAATAAGACAGGTAACTTATGGCAGGTTTACTTTATCATGCCAGCACCTCTTAACCTACCCTCCGGCCTGCAGGGGCAGATGTAGCTTACAGTTTGGAATAAAAGACAAAAAGGCAAGTGTCTGGTTTTAACAGAAATCCTTTGGGAAATGTACATGTTAGTTCATCCACATTTAGCCAATGGAGCAAAACATCATTTCTTTATTAATCTTTACATTAAAAAAAAAAAAAGAAAGAAAATATCTGGGCTTAGAATGGCACAGATGATTTACAAAAAAAAAAGGGGGGGAACATTATTTGCCATAATGAGGTCCAGTTTTCTTATCCAGTTTTCATTTTTCAAAGCTAAATTAAGTAATCCTCTAATATGAAACAAATTTTGGCCATTAAAGAGAATAAAATTAATTTATCTAGAAGCTTGTTGCCAGCTTGGACAAAAAAAAAAAGGCCAGAAGATGTTTCTCTCTGATACTCATACCGGCAAGAAAGACTAAACCAAAATACCCAACAACCCAAGATCATTTTTGATGGAGGATGGTCTTACTTGGGAAATCTATGCTATAAACCTATGCACCATGTCTAGTTCTGTGTAAGGTTCATAACTTCCTTTTCCTGTTTTGTCTCAGAGTTGAATTTATGTCCTCGTACTGTGGCTTAAGAGAACCCCGGTTCATAGTTCAGTAAGACATTGCTTACTAGGGAGTCTGATGCAGGTCCGTAGGGCATCTCATCCATCCTGCGCTTGCATGGCACTCACTACCAAGGGAGCCCATTAGGAAAGAAGGGCACACTGAAGTCTGAGCGCTGTCGGACAGGGAACACTAGGATGCTGGTTGCAGCAGCCATGGCTGAGATTCCATTTGTCTTCAGAGCACTGGGAGCCAGTACGTGTACTCTGTCCCAAACTCCACTTCTCTCTGCAATCCATGGTGTCTTTAAAGCAAGGGGCAGATGCACTTTCTGCCTGGAGATGCTGCAGCAACCACACTGTCACCCAAGACTCCAATTAAGTGGTATGTGACATGTTTATAAGGCAACGCAGCCAGAGACCAACCTGCCCATTTTGCTGAGTTTTAAATGGTTTTCACAGGAAGACATGTGCCTTTATCTACCCATTGATAGGAAAGTACCACTACTAATCCAACAAGCAAAGGTGCTACGGATTTGATCATGCATTTATACCATAAATCTTTAAAGAAGAAAAAGATTGATGAAGGATGCTTTATATTGCCTCGTGTGCCAGATGTGATCTCACACACACAAATGCAGGCATGTTATTCTTTTGAGCTGTTTGAATTTCATAAAAACCCACTAAACTGGAATCCAGACTCAGACCTGTGAAATACGTACCATCAAAAAATTCGTGACTGTGAACTGGATTAATTCTTCTTTCTTTTTGCCTTAAAGGGAATAAAACTACCTTTTCTACCTTGTCCTAAATTCATGAAGACCAGGCAATCAAAAAGAACACTTAATTGTTCCATAGCCCACACAATAATGAATAAGAGACAAATAAAACAGATTCTTTTTTTTTTTCAAATTTCCACACATCTTTTCAACATTGTTTCAACAAAGGGAGCTATTAAGAAATTGAATTTTGTTTTGCTGTATTTTATATATGAGTTTTGTGAGGGGTTTCTTTTTCTTTCTTTTTTTGCAACCATAACATGGCAAACAGGGAGTTTCAAAATTGTGATTTTATTAAAGAATGGAAGACAACCTTTCATCAACAGGGCTTTACAAGATATTCCATCAGCAGAAGTGTTAGGCAGGTCGGAGAGACTAACTTTTCCAAGGTATTAAATTAAAAGATGTTGAATTACGTTAAATGCCCCACATTGAATTGACATTTCCCCTTTTTTAATGCAAGCTAAGATTGATGAAAAATACCACTTATCTACATTAAGGGTCAAAATCTCTCACAAAAGGAGCTTCTGGTTCAACACGTCAGAGTGGAGTCAGTCTTCCATAATCCAGGGACCAAGACGCAGATCACATTCTGATGATCCAATTAATGGCGGGATACTTTACAATCATCCGGCCAGCAAGGCCCCTAACAGATTGTGGGGCTGTAACATCAATTTCTTAAGTGCATTTAAAGGATTACAAATGTTAGTCCTGGCTTGAGATTGAAACACCTATTGAGGTGCTCTGAACCGCATTACTGTAATTGGGTACCTGAATTAATGCCATTTCTTCTGATGGGTGAGTTGAATACATTGGAATTAAGAGTTCTTTTTGCTGTATTTCACTTTCCCATTCTTTCTTCCTTTTTTTTTTTTTTTTGTTTCCTTGGAACATAAATCCGAATTGAAATAACTCTTTTTTAATCCAGATAGCTTTAATTACAGCCCTGAGGAATCCAAGTATTGTCCTCATTTTACCTCTTGCACTGTTTGGGTGCTTCTCCTTTGAGCTTGTTATTTTAATATGCAGTGCCTAGATGATGAAAATACGTTTCTTTTCTTAATAAAACTAAGAGAATGAGGGGAGAGGGAATGGGAGAGGAAGAATTCTCTGCTTCTCCTCTCTTCCAGCCAGAGGAACCTCTTTAAGAACACCAGGATGGCACTTGAAATTCATTACAGGGCCGGGGAATTAAGAACCAAATCCTCCTTGAATCATTCATTCTGAGGTCAGTTTGAGTAAAAGTTCTGATTGGGGAAGAACTGAATAGATGGGCATTGTCTGGATATTTTAGACTTCAAAATACATATTTTTACCTTCTTTCCCACCTTTATCAACATTATGTCCCTAAACTGAGGGGGAATCTCAAAGCAGCACTACCCCGCTTCAAACCTCCCCAAAGCTTGCTTATCGTAAAGCGAATAAAATCTACACTCTTCATTTTAGTCTAAAAGGCCCTACATACTCAGCTGTGATGTCATATTCCACTGCTCGCTAACCTATGCACTGGGCTCTGGCCTCATTGGTCTTCCTTCCATCATCCAAACACACCAGCTCCTCTTCGACGAAGGCCCTTTGCCTTGGGCACTCTTCTCTGAGATTTCACCCTAACTCCTTCCAGGTTTCTAGTCAAATGTGGATCTATAGAGAGTTCCCTAACTCTGTGATAAAATAATGCTCATGTACCCCATCCTCCTCCAGTCATGTGCTCTTTCTTACCCTGCCTTATGCTTCTCCATAGCATTCATGCGTGCAAATTAGTAATATATGCACCACACCCATACACACACGTGCTCACTCAAAATGATTCTGTACAGGCAGGGAGTTTGTTTGGTTCACTAATATAACATCAGTGACCAGAACAGTGCCTGGTGCAATTCAACTATATGTTTAGTTGGATTGAACTGAATTTTTACATGGCTAATTCTGCCTCATTATTCTGGTCTCAGATCAAATGTTTTCTTCCCAGAGGAACCCTAGATGACCCTTATTTAAAGTAGCACTTTACCTACCCTCTCCCCAAAGTCATTAGCTTAGTAACTTGTTTTAGTGTCTTCCTATCCCTTATCCACATCTGAAGTAGTATACGTGTACACATGTATGTTTACATGTTGTGCATATGTTTAATGTCTGTTTCCCCACCCTTGTACTTAAAGTCCAGGAAGGCAGAAAAATGTTTTTCTGTCTTGTTCTCTTTGATGTCTTTAGCTCTAAGAGCAGCGCTTGGCATGTAGAAGGCGTACCATAAATATTTGTTAAAAGTGAATGAATGAATCCAATTCAAGCAGACGAAGTCAAACATGCAAGAGCCTTCATCAAAATAGGGTTACAGATGACACAAATTTTCTTCATCTAATTTTGTCAGTGGCACAATAAAGAATCTAAATAATATAAGGATAACATTCAGACGGTATAATTTATTCCACCTCCTGTAGAAAACCACAGCTGGTCCTGGTGGTTACCATTGGCGTTTGTAGGGAGATACAAAAGAGGTGAAAAGAAAAGTCAGACTAGAGCAAAGCCGACTCTGGACAAAATTAGGAATTAGGTGATTCCTGTCAAGCTGCTCCCCCACCTCTCCTGTTCTGCGCCGTTTCCTGGCTTGTGAGTTGTTTCGTTCCCCTTGTTCTACCCTGAAGTGTCCAGTGGTTTCCATGATGGTACCTGACTCAGTTTTTCCCTCCCCCCAAAACACTCCTACTCTGGAAATTTCTGACTCATCCTTGTCCTTCTTCCAAAACACCCAAATTCAGTCATCACCTTCTCCCAAGTCTCTGCTCTTAGACTTAAGCTAATCTGATAAACCTCTGGATTTAAAAAGCAACAGCTGGTGCTACTAGTGAACATGACTCCACTCTCCTGGAAGAGCGATATTCCCTGCACGCAGGGTGTCTCTGCTCCACTCCTCTCGGAGAGGAGGGAAGGAAGCTGGTTTCCATTGCACCGAGAAGGAAACAGTCTACTGAAGGTTCCCAGTGCCTCTTTTCTTTCTCTTCTTTCTCACAATCCACCATGTAACCTTTTTTATTCCTGACAGCAAATGTAATTATTTTAAAAACCACAGTAGAAAATTTAGATATTGTAAAAACAAGAAAATGTAAATAACCCATAATCCTACAATCCCTAAATAACTACTTGGAGTTTGTTTCTTTTTGGTCTCTTCAGACATCTTCAAATAGTTAATACCATGCTCTATATTTAGTTTTCACATCTACTTTCCCCCACTTGCAGTATTGTAAAAATACTTCCACGATTTAAAATATTCTTGATAAAACATTTTGGGCAGGACAATATTTCGCTGTACGGCTTTACTGCCATTTAGTTAACAATGCCCTGTAATAAACTATTAGGTTATTTCAAAATTTCTACCTATGAACAAGCAAATAATAAAACATATGTCTTTGTCTAAAGGGGTTGGCAAACTTTTTCTGTAGACGTCCAGATAGCCCATATTTTAGGCTTTATGAGCCATATGGTCTCTGTCCTAACTACTCTCAGTTCTGCCACTGCCGTAGATGATGAGTAGATAAATGGCTGCGACTGGGTTCCAATAAAACTTTATTCCTCCAAACAGGCACTGGACAGGATTTGGACTGGGGGCAGTAGTTTGCCAACAAGACCCCCAGCCTAGATCTCTGATTACTTTCTCAGGATGCCTGACAGTGTAATCAATGAGTCCAGGGATGGAAGTATTTGTAATACATTTCTTAATACCTATCAGTGACCTTAAATGTGGTTACTTGCCTCACTTTTCACAATAGCAAAATCATGAATTTAGTTAATTTAGAGGAGTCCTCACCCAATCAACATTCCTCAGAAGGGAAACTAAGGCCCAGATAAGGCTGAACTTGGGTCTTCAGCTTCATTGGACACGCCCATTATGCAGCTCTCCTCAAAGATAGACTTTTTCTAACTGATTCGGAGGCAGAAAGCAAGTTTCTAAGTGTGCTCCAAAGTGCAGCCACCAAACCAAGACAAGACAGAGTTTCCTGAATTCTCAGCATTTTGATAACTCCGTATTCCTCCCAGGGAAGTAATTCAATGGCAGTCAGCAGCAGAGTGACTGCCACGCTTTCATTTGAAAATGAGTAAGACAAGAGGGCTGCTAACCATGTAGTACGATTACTGCTTAGGCCACAAAGGCAAGTTAACAATCCCTGTTACAGAAGTCAAGGCCTGCTGAACAATTTCTGCCACCAGGGCTCTATGTTATCAAAGTTAGAAAACATGTGAACGTATAAATGTCTTCCATCTAAAGTTTTCAAGTAATGTTTAGTATTTACACCATAAATCTGCTCTAGCATGGCCTTATGTTCCAATTTTCGTTTTCCCTAATAAACTGTCCAGGGGTGGAGAGCCCATTTGCTCTTTATCCCCATTCTCAGCAGAAAAGAACTCTCAGTACATTCTCGAGGGAGTTCAAGGCACCATGATTTAACTGGAGTAGAAAGGGAAAGGATAAATTTTAATTCCTAAAATGACTTTCATCAGGGGACTATGAGCATTTTTTGCATTCTGTCATGTTTTCTTTTTAACTGTACAAATACGTCCTTTCCCTGCAAACCAATCAGAAACGATGGGAGCTGGAATGAATCTCATGAGTCATTTTCGTCCAGGTTCCTGCGTCGGCAGAGTGGTTTTCATTATTCTTAACCATATTGTCTCTCTCTAAATTGGGCGTGTCCGGGTCTGTGATTCTACTATGTTACAGGCTGTATTAAACCCTGGATGAAACTACTGTTCATTCATGGCCTCTTAACAAAGCATCATGCATGACGACTGAGCTGAAGGGTCCGTGTCTGTACACAGACATTGGACATCCTGTTGGCAAGAAACACAGTGGCAGTGGCTATGTGTGTCCTCTAAAGCTCTATAGTACAATGTTCAGGGAGCAGAAGGGGGACACTCCATTCTTGCCTCCTTTTTTTGTATAATAGCTACTATTTTTTTTAATATCATAAATAAACACTGTCCCAAAGTGTTGGAAGAGGATAGTATTTTTTAACCTCAGCATTATTAATGTTCAGGGGCAGATAATTCCTTGCTGGGGGAGGCTGTCCTGGGCATCGTAGGACATTCAGCAGTGTCCCTGGTTTCTACACACTAGGTGCCAGTAGCAGCCACCCAGTAGAGACAACCAAAAATGACTCCAGGCATTGCCAGGTGTCCCCTAGGAGGAAAATCATCCCAGTCGAGAAGGACCTAGAGTGGCGATACGCACTGCGTTGGGCCATCTCCTCTGCCAAATACGGTTCTAGGTAGGAAAGGCAGCAAGCAACACAGCCCTGACAAAAGACACCAAAAGAGCTGAGCCTTCATGGACCCATGAAGTTTTTCTCTACCTGTAGGTTAGAGTGTCTGGCTTGCTGTGTTCAGCAGTCCTTACAAAGCTAGATATGAATTTCTTGGCTTTTTTTTTTTTTTTTTGACTCATTAGGTCGCCCTGCTCAAAATGATTTACACACAGATAATTAAATGTAAGCCCTAAGGACTAGTTAACTGTTTAGCAGTGTATACATTTCATATAACCATTTCCATACATCTAGTTTTAAATTCATTAACAAAAATTAATAGCTACACGGTGCTCTCCATTGCACAGCATGTTGCTATGGTGTGCTCGCTAAATTACCCCTTTCTATCACTCCGCCAGCCATCTCGGAGACACTTAAACTTTGCTGGGCTGGAAATGTTGCCTACCAATTTGCAGCAAAGCTCATATTTACTATATTTAGTGTGAATAATTGACTGAACCTCAGAAAATATTTGTCTCTGTTTGGTGTGCCTCTGGAACGTTCCATCAGCTTTAGAGAACAGTCCATGTACTTTTTTTCACTCTTGAAAAAATTACTGAGAAACATTTAATAAGGCAATATTAGCTTTGAATAT
The DNA here is from genome assembly GCA_028533085.1 of Varecia variegata. Taxonomy (NCBI): domain Eukaryota; kingdom Metazoa; phylum Chordata; class Mammalia; order Primates; family Lemuridae; genus Varecia; species Varecia variegata. The sequence goes on along the minus strand of CM052450.1, from coordinate 12,737,497 downwards.
GCATTAGACATATATATTTTGCCTAATATATCTTTCATCTTAAAGTCCCCTAACTGCACTTAAATATCTTGTATTTTTTTCCTCCTGGCATATTTTATGAGGATAAAATGCCTTTCTGATATGAACTACCTATGTCCCACTAATTATCTTTTTATTTCTGAATACCAATATAAAAAGAAAAAAAAATTACACAGTAAACCTCTTTTCTACAAACTTAGTACCACATTTATACATTTTTTAGAATTTTTGTTAATTAAAAAATATTTTCTATTAAAAAATAATCTCCAGTCATACTTCACCAATATTTACAATGTTCACTTCAGGTTTGAAAAAGTCAGTGAACTAAGTCATTGTTTACATTCAGAATCCTAGGTGGCCCAATCCCATAAAGGTAGTACAATGCACTGTATCTTTCGTTCTTAGTACTTATCGTAATCTTAATAACTAGCCAGACAACTGACTCCAAAGTCTGGGGCTTATCAACTGGAATTCGTCACATGATCCCAACAAAAGACAAGAAATGCATTATGTAACAATGCTACACAAATCATTATCTTTCGATATTTAAAGGTATGCATTCAAAAGCCTATATAAGACTTTCATTTATTTATTTATTTATCTTTTGCTGAACTCAAATCCCACTTGTTCCTTGTAAATTTGATAGCAAATGAACAGAAATGCTCTTGTTAGGTATTATCTGCAAACAGAGTTTACTCCCAAGAGATCAAAAGGATTCTTCCTGCTTCATTTCAGTATAGGCTATCAGGAACAATCTGCTTTAAAGACTTGCTTTGATACCGATTATTTAGGAAACAGATTAATAAGAAAATAAAAAGGCCCATGTTCCTCAAATATTGAGAAATGTCAACTACTTTAAGTTGAAATTTCAGTGTCTTCCCATTAGAAGGTTGTCTGGATTGTTGTGATATAGATTATGTTAACACAACAGCAATACTGAGCCATTTTCACTACAGTTCTCCCAGATCATGTCCTGGGTTAAAAATAGGACATGACTCTTGTAACTGTTCACATTGAAGGCATTTTCTTCAGTAGCAAGAAGTTTATGAAGTCTCTTGCTTCGGTGGATGATTTATTATAAAATTTCTAATTACACTTTCAAATTTTCATTCTAAATAAATGGATACTACGAGATGTGTAATGTACTTTATTTTGTATCCTTCCATAAAATAAGATTTATTTCTTTTACCAGTTTTCCAGACCATTTATTATGTCTATAATGAGCTAAATATTTTTACTGAGACTTCAAACAGAAATATATACACAATTTAAAAATCAGGATGGCCAAATAATCAGCATCTTCTAAATGAATATTTTCTTTAAAATCACTTTTTTAATTTTATTTTCTTTAAAATGAAATGAGTCGTGAAAATGTTTGTTAAATGACAGTTGCGTTTTTGCCTTTTACCTATGTTATCAATCTGAATATACTTTCTAATAAATGCTACCTATTACCTTTCTTCTTTTCCAGAAGAAAACATTAATTCATTTGTTATTTTAGGAATTCTTAACATTAAAAATATATTACTTTTGGTGTGAGTGGCATTAAGTTCATTAACATTTGCATCCTTAAGAGAGATGTAGTCACTACTCAACTCTCCATAAGTAGTTCTAAAACAAAGATCTCAAGTCGAAATTGTACCATGTTTAGAAACAGGCTAAAAATAAGATACTGTGAAACATTATGTATGTGTACCTTTGGTCTAGTAATTGTATAATTCACTGGATTCCTATCTCCTTTATTCCAACAATCAAAGCTGCATTTCTTGATGACATTTCAACATATGCAAAATTAAAGGTAGTAGAGTTTAATATGAAAAGACTGTACTATATATTAATATAATTTCCTCTAGGAATTAAACTCTTTCTGCAATCTGTAATAAATATCCTGCTATTTTACAAAATGGGAACGAGAAAGATGAATGATATTGATCATACTTTTCACTGATTCTACAGATGAAGCATTTAGCAGAAATGTAAGAGACAAAAGATCTATGGAAATATCCCTTAGTTAAGAAGGAGATATGCTTAAATAACATCACTGTATTTTATCCAGGCTGTAATCTAAAGTGCTGGTGTATGTTTTATCTTGTCTGGAACATACGGCCCTCTAGAAATTTGTGTCTAAACATAAAAAAGGTGTGGTTTGCACGCATATGTTTAGATGTGTAGTTTACTTTAATGTGATATAGGTAAAACTTTCTCCACCAACATGTTATTTTGTTTTTATTGAACACATTTTATACTTGATCAGATATTGTGATATAATCATATTTTTTCTGAACTCTTAGAATTCCTGGCAAAACTAGCAAGAAAGGTTTAAAGATCTATGCCTAATTAGAAAGACAATTTTTTGTATGAAAGGAATAACTACGCTTTTGAGAGTGCCCACTCATTGCTAAAAGCTCTGAGTCAGTGTGACCTTAAACCTAGACGCATTTGTTGCTCTTGTTCTGTTTTGGCATCAAAATCAGTTTTGAAATACAGCAATTTAGCAGAGAACTATTATGTTTGCTATGGACTGCATGTCTGTGTTCCCCCAAAATTCATATGTTGAAACCCTAATCCCCAATGTGATGGTTTTAGTAGGTGAGGTTTTGGGAAGGTAATTAGGTCATGAGAGTGGAGCCTTCTTGGATGGGATTAGTGCCCTTATAAAAAGAGGCTATATGAGAATACAAGAAGTTGGCAGCCTGCAACCTGGAAGAGGGCCCTCACCAGAACCTGACCACGCTGGCACCTGATCTCAGACTTCTAGCCTCCAGAACTGTAAGACATTAAATTTCTGTTGTTTACAAACCACACAGTCTACGGTGCTTTGTTATAAGAGCCCCAACTAAGACACTGCTGTTGTCTGCCAATTTGCAGAAGTGTGTCTCTCTCACTGACCCTGCTCACGTTCCTTTTATTTTTTTCCTGAACATTATAGAAAGAAACAAGATCCATCAAACAAGTACTAGGAAACGGGCATTTGGGGAAGAGTGAAAAAGTCACCTCAGTGGGGCCACACTGATAACCACTTTACAAAATAATAAAATATAAAGAATCACCAAATGGCTCAGTCAAAATGAGAGGACTCACAAAACCTTGAGAAAGAGCCCTCAGAATGGACAGTGAGAAAGAGCTAGATGAGACCTATTGCTGCTGTGAAGTTTACCAAATAGATGAAATAAAGACAAAAAGAGTTTCTCGAAAGAGTTGCTTATGCTTGGTTTACTTGGGACTTGAAAAATATTTGAAAAAATTATTATTTAATCTAATTCCTTCACCCTTGAAATTCATTATCACCATGATAAAGAGGTTAGTGGTAAACATTGGCTTCTCATAGATACTACTGATACAGGCCGGGTTCTTGGCACTCTCTCTTACAAGGACGTTAATAAAGAAACGCTATGAGTTAATCAAGATAGTAAGTACAACAACGGCAAGTAGGACATTGTATAGGAAATTCTTGGAAGTAGAAATCATAGCATAAGGATTAGCAATTGAAAACACAAATAAGATTAAAGAGTTCTGATATAACTGCAAAAAGCAGCTCGCTCATCTGCTAAGCGTTTTATTGTTTATTATTATACATATTTTGACAATTTAACATATCTTGTAGTTTACTTTTACAATGAGATTGTAAATTCCTGGGAGGCAAGAATTTTTGCTCTCTTGTTTAACGTAAGATAAAATTGAGCACAGGTAAGCAGGCACGTGTATGTGAAATTTCATTGAATTTTGAATAACATTTGGCTTATAGGATCCCAAAAAGCATAGAATTGTTGAGCAAAACAATTAGCTGAGTAACCTGATTTTTCAAATTGAGAAAGTGAAGCCCCAAATGTCTGACAATCTAATCCAGTAAGGACATTTAGCTCTAAAAATGGGACTCATCCATTCTTGTCTTTTTTTTTTTTTTTTTTTTTTTATTTCGGAACATTACAGGGGTATAAATGGTTTGGTTACAAATTACTTTTGTACATTTTCAGTCAAAGTTGTAAGTGTGTCCATCACCCAGGTAGTGTGCTTTGTATCCATTAGGTGTGAATTCATCCTTCCCTCCCTCTCCCCTCCCATCTGGTTGATTTCCATTGAATTTTACTACCATACGTGCACCCAAGTGTTGATCATTTAGTACCAATTTAGTACTCGTATCTTCTTACTTCCCACCAGGGTTCTTTTCAGATTAAGACTGAATTGGTCTACTCTCTGGAAACACATTTGAGTCACTCTGACCATGGCCTCCCTTACTCTCCTAGCTCCCAGGAGGCCTGGTATGCACCAGGCACTACCTATCTGTTTGAAACAGTTTCTGCAAATTAAGTTTTATAAAAGTGTTTCTAGCCTGCAATATCTCAGCCTATTAGATCTCTGCCCTTTGCAACCAGTTCCCAAACTTTGTAGTACTCCACATCTTAGTCCAGGACACAAACACATATCAAAAATGGTCAGAACCCGACAGGTATATATTATGCTAAAGAATTGAATCGAGTTAAAGGTGAAAAGTAGCCAAACCTCTTTTGTAAAGCAGTGTGTACAGTCCAACTGGCTGACTGGTAGGGAAGAGAAATGACCAGTCCTCCAAATCTATGCTAATTTTCAAAGTGGACTCTATGCCTTTATCAACCTTCCCTTCACATGCTGCCAGTGAGCTCCCAAATGTCCAAGGTGGATCAGGTCACATCCAACTTCAGAAATGTTCAATGGTACATGTTCTTACGAAATAAAGTCCATACTCTTTTGTATAATATTTGAGATCCTTCCTATTTTGCCTTCCATTTAGTGTTCTATTTAGAGATCACACTCCATTTCTACACATACCTCCACTCTAGCTTTTCCATTTTTCTGTCTCTTTCTCACATCTCCTTGTCTTTATTCACACTGTCCCAGAACCCTCAATACCTCCCCCTACACACATAGACGCTTACCCTCCTCCGTCCCCCATGCTCGACACATTCACCCATCATGTTCCACCTCTCTTTGAAAGACCAGCTACGCTGGCTGGTCCTCCAAGATGCCATTCCTTATCCCCCAAGTCCCAAAGAAGCATTTGTTCCTATAAACTTTCACAGAGAGTCGCTCTGAGTGCTACCTCTAACTTTCATCTTTTAATTTCGTCTCTCCTACTTTTCAAGCACTTCATGATAATTTCTTGATGAAAGGATTCAGCTGATTCAATAGCTTATCTACCTTTATTATTAGATATATATATGTATATTTTACCATTTATAGTTTTTAAAAGTCTGCGTATACCTTCTAGAACAGGTATGCCATCTATTAAGTCGAAAGCTCTATGCTAGTCCTGATATAGAGGGTAAGCCCAGACACAATGCCATCAATTACTCTGTGAAGAAACTGGGAGTTGGGCTCAGCTGGCTGCTTCTGCAGCTGCCACAAAGGCTCCTTATATATATTTATTATTAGACTGTAATATTCTCGAAGATCAGGGAGTTGTCTCATCCATCTTTGCACATGTTGGAGCACCTAACAAAGACCTTGTAGGTACCCAAAATGTATACACAAGTCTAAGCATAAATGGAAACTGGATAAATTTTGTTGAAATGCAATTTAATTAACTGCCCAGTCTAAGAGTCCTCACCCTTTCCACTTTCCTTTCTCAGGGCAGGAGAAACAGAGAGGGGTGCACATAGTGGAAATGGTAATGTCTATATGGAACCCAAGGTAGCTACTATGGCTGAATGATAGTCTTGGCTGGCAGATACCAGATACGACCAGTCACAATGTTCAATCCTCTAGAAGTGCGCCGTCCTCTGAAAACACCTGTAGACCAACAGAAAGCTCTTCACTGGAGAGTCTTTCAGGTTAGGCTTTAAGCTCTCCGGGTCAACGCCAGGTTCCATTTTGGAAGCATTTGTTCTATATGTATTTTCATCTTGAAGAGAAAAGGATAACATACTTTTTTTTCAAGATAACTTAGGTTCTATGGGCAACTGATAGGATACGTGGATTCAATACTGTGAGACAAAAAACACTCACATTCAAGTTGGCTTAAACAACAACAGGGCTTAGGTGCAAAGACATGTTCCTGGCAACAGCGTCTCAGAAACAATAAACAGTAGCTCTGTCTTTAGTTTAAAGTCATTGCTGATGTTATTATAGCTGCCTTGAATGTTTATTTGGTGCCAGTCACTGGGATAAGTGCTTTCTGTCAATCATCTCATTTAATTCTTAGGGGGGGAAAAATCTCTGTGGGTACCATTGCTTCATCTCACAGATAAGAAAAGCCAAACTCTGAAAGATTAAGAAGACTATACAAATTTAAAAGGCAAGGTAGAACCTGTTGCCCACTGAAGTGGAAAACAAAATACTTTTTAAACTCGGCGTGAAGATGACACTGCCAAGGCAGCAACAAGTCTGAATCTGTGACACGTGGAGGGAAGAGTCCTCGCTGTGACACATCTGCACTTAATCCACCCAATCAGTTGTCCCTGCCTGCCCACTCGCCTACTCCCAAACAAGCCAGAACAACTGGGGACCAAGCAGATAAGCCCGGCTGCAAAGACGCCACCACTGATGCAACTGCACCACATGCCTCACGACACCTGCCCACTGGAAAATCCAGTTGAGCAAAGGACTGCGCAGAGTGTGTGTGTAGTTTTCCTTCCACTCTTCCCATTCTCATTTCTTTCTCTCATGTTTACGGACTCTGCATCAATTCAAGTTAAGGCAGTGGTGCTGAATCATGATGAAGCTTCCTTCAACGCAACACAGTGATAGCCTGATAGTTTCAGCCAGCTTGGAATTCTTCAAATGTCTGCTTTTCATTATTATCAAAAGAGGTGGCCTGATACCTGGGGCATTGTGTTGACACCTATGGATACCAAAGAGGCAAAGCATTTCAATTTTCTCGTTTTTTCCCCTGTCTGCCCTGGGATTATAACTCAGTTGCTTTGTTTCTTATAAAAAAAAAACTTTCTATGAAAAGAAAATACAGAGTTGATACACAGTACGTTGAGGAAAAGGAGAAATGGATGAATGGATCTCCAACTGATATAAAGGAAAATTTCCAGGGAAGCATGTCATTTACTTTTTCCTTATAGATGTTATAGATATTATCAGTTGTTTAATGCTTAATCAATATGTCTATCTCTGTATCTCTCTTCATCTCTCTCTCTCTCTCTCTTACACACACACACACACACACACACAGACACACACACACACACACACACACACTCTTTAGAAAGAACATAAGTGATTTGAGAGTGAAGAAACTCATCTCAACCTGAAATTGCTTTTGGATCAAGTCCATCTCTGACATCAAAACAATTTATGTCAAAAAGGGTCCAGGTTCAAGCAACCCACAAAATAGCAGCTTATTTAAAAACCAAATCCACTTCTTATTGAAAGTGGTGATATTTGAAGCACATACAAGTAAAACTAATTTAACCTTTGGAAAGTTATCTCTGGAGAGAAGAGTCAAAATCCCTTTATAAGATTTTTAAGCACTGCAATTATTGACGAGGAGTATATTACTTCAGTTTTCTCTGATCAGGAAGAGAAAAAAAGAGAAAAACCCACAAGAGACATCAGCAGCTGTCAGGCTATTTTCCAACTGCAAAGAGGTAGTTTACAGTGGGCTTGTGCCAGTCTCTTAAGACCCAGTTAAGAAGCCTTTTTAAAATGCCTTAAAAAGCCAACTCATACATTAATCAAGTTGAGCCCTCATCCATACTTACAGCAATACATCAATTACTATGTCTTTTTTTAAAAAATAAATTCCAGTTGACAGCAGACACCTTATTAAGGCCCACTAAAATGATACAATAAGTAGAAGGCTATTAATATTGCTCTTTTTTTTCTCCCTGCTATTGTCTTGCTGCACTGGTCTGCAAACAAATTCAGGCTGCATTACAATTAATGCCAGTGGAACTCCTTCTAACGACTTCCAGCTTGCTAATTTTTTACGCTAATAATAAAAAAAGGCATTGCTATGCAAGAACGACCCCCTTTTATCATGCTAGCATAGCACACTAGAGAGTGTCTGCTATTGTTCACATGAAAGACAATTAAACCCTGGAACATCAAACCTAAAAATGACAATCTGCTAACCAGCACTGGGCATTGCTCAATGCTTTCCTCTATTTTCTGAACTGATAGAAAACAATTCTCTAAAGACATTTCTTTCCTGTTCTCCCTTAACCACCCTTTGGGAAAAAAAAAAAAAAAAAACTTTAAAAAATACCCTTTACTGATTTATGCATTCCTTAGAATTTATTAACTGTCTAGGGCCAATTTCACTTCAACACTCCTATTGCCTGAAGGTTTAAATTCTGGACACATAAAAAAAATGCACCAATATCACCCACATAGTATCACATTTAAAAATAAACATTAAAAGTATTCTTTAAAAATGCATACAGTATAAAAGTCTAGATGGAGAAAAAAAAATCTAATTCTGCAACTCTGTGTATCTCATCATCTCTGGGGACCATGCCAGAGTCACAGGGCATTCTGAAAACTAAGTCTAGTCCAGATGCTAATTTTCCACAAAGCCAGAGTCAAAAAAACATGTCCTTTCATTCTTAGCGACATAAGGATTCATTCACCAAAACACATGTTTATTTACTGGAAAAATACCCCTTATTTGGGCTTTAATTATAACATACAGAACATAAGCATACTCACTTAAAATTTCATTGATTTCTTAAAGAATTTTTCAAATTTTGACTGACATTCTTCCCCCAATATAAAGAGAATTATCGTAAGTCAAAAAGTCTGAGTACCAACCTTGGCTCTGACACCTGAAAATCTGGTGACCTAACCAAATCTTCTAACCTCTCAAGTGTCAGTTTCTCTGTTTATAAAATAAGGAGAATAGCTCTTTCTTTAAGCACAATTGTGAAGATAGACATAAGAACTCTCTGAAAACTAAACCATTATAAGTTGTAATTAAAATAAACAATTAAATGATGTTGTATGTCCTCACTAGAGTTAAACTAAAAGCTTTATTTTCTAATTAATACTGAGTGACTCGCAAATGCTGGGCATGGCAACACCTTACATTGAATCAGCAAGTTTTCAGTAAAGGGGCCAGGCACTATACTAGGTTCTTTATATCTGGTATTTTATTTCATTTTCACAATGATTCTCTTAGTAGGGATGATCATTCCCTGTTTACAGATGAGGAAACTGAGCCCAGAGAGATCTAGTGATTTGCCTCAGTGGCAGAGATGAGGTTTGAGTCACAGTACTTATTACATAGAAGATAATAAATGTCCCAAGCTGTGACCCATTCTCAAGGTGACTTCCGATGGTGAATGTCTTGTATGAGATAGCAATCCTGTGAAGCAAGATTAAGGGACAAGTTCAGGCAACTTGTGCTGATATATTAGCTCTGACACTTATTGGCACTGGAATTTTGGGTCAGTCATTCATTCCTCGGTTTTTGCATCTGTAAAATACAGACATTTATCTCCTGGGGTTATTGCGAGGATCAAGTAACTCGATATATAATGTGCAGAAAAATACCTGGCTAATAGTAAGTACTCAATAAATGGGGACATGTGTTATTTATTACCTTATCCTCCAGCACTGTGTGAGAAACTCTAACACATAAAATGAGAATAAAACAGGATCAGTAACTTCTGAGTCTAAGCAAGATAAAGTACAAGGGACCAGATTTATCCTCCAACCTAAAATAATCAAAACACAAACAAAATATACAGAACAATTTGTAAGACACTAGAATGAGGTAAGGAGAGACTTTCATCTCTGAGATATGAGAAGCAAATGAAGTAATATCTATAATCATTTCAACTTACTCTCCAGAGAGAGGCTCTAGGCCAAGTGCAAGAAGGTGAAGTGAGTAGAGTCCAGCAGACTCCTTCAGCTCAGGAGACAAATCTAAGAGGCTCAAGAGGTGAAGACAGCAGGAGTAGGATGGAGTATTAAAGAAGATAGTGCTGCAAAGACAGAGAACTCTGGAGATTTGCAGATGGTCCTTTTCAAGTATTCAGCTGAATATTTATCAATGCATGCATGTAAAGGAACTACCCAAGGCTGGGGAAAGAACCATCTAAAAATATTAGAGGTACCAGTGCCCAGAGCTTATACAAGACTAGTAATAGTGCCTACTCTCATCACCCAGCCTGGAAACACCTCACGATTCATGGAATCGTGTAGAGTACACAGAAGAGTCTTGACTCAGTAGTGGAGAATAATTAGCTCTAGACTGAGCGCTGCTCCAGTCCACCTAACAAATCTTAAAAGTAAGACCCTGAAGAATCAGAATGTTTCCAAGTAACTTAACCGCATCCCAGGACAAGTTCAAGGATAGTAATAGAAAATATCCAGCGTGTAAGAAGGTAAAATTCTCAATGCCTGGCAATCAAAAGGTACCAGGTATTCAAAAAAAGCAGGAAAATATAACCCAAAAATGAGGAGAAAAATAAATCAATTGAAACAGACCCCAAACTGATCCAGATATTGAAATTAGCAGATGATGACATTAAAATAGTCATTATAACTGTATTTTACATTTCCCAAAAGTTCAAGCAAAGGAGATTCATAAGCCTACAGATCAACGAAGCTCCACAAATCCCAAAATAAAAAAGATAAAGAAAACTACACCAAGGCACATCAAAATCCAGTTATTCAAAACCACTGATAAAGAGAAAATCTTAAAAGCAGCCAGAGACAAAAGATACTATGTAGAGACCCAAAGGTAAGTGTGACAGCAGATTTATCATTGGAAACAGTGCAAGTAAGAAGGCAGTGGAACAAGATATTTAAAGTAATGAAGGAAACAACTGTCAACTGAGAATTTGAAATATATTTCAAAAACAAAGGCAACAAAATATACTTTTACAGATATCCAAAGACTAATGTAATTCATCATAAGGATACCTGTACTACAAAAATGTTAAAGGATGTCCTTGAGATAGGAAGAAAATGATTCCAGATGGAAATCTGAATTTACACAAAGGAATGAACACCAGAAATTATAATGACATGAGTTAATATATTTTTTCTTATTATTTGCATCTCTTTAAAAGTTAATTTACTATTTAAACAAAAAGCAATAATAACAATGTAGCATGGGGTTTATAATATATGTAAGAGGGAAACATGTAACAACTATAACACAAAGGTTAGGAGATGAAATATGAAAGTATACTATTATAACTCTCAAACTATGAATGAAGTGACATAATATCATTTGAATGTAGACTGTATTAAGTAAAAGATGTACACTATAAATCCTAAAGCAACAAAGCAAAGAGGTATAGCTAATAAGCCAACAAAGGTGATAAAATAAAATCATAAAATTTATTCAATTAATCCACAAGAAGGCAAAACATAGGGAGGAAAGGAAACAAAGAACAAGATAAATAGAAAAGAAATAGCAAGATGCTAGATTTATTTAAACCTAACCATATCAATAATCATATTAAATATAAGTGGTCTAAATATTCAAATTAAAAGGTAGTGTTCTATAGCACTATAAGGTGACCATAGTTAATAATAATTCATTGTATATTTTCAAATAGCTAGAAGAACTTAATTTGAATGTTCCCAACACAAAGAAATGATAAATATTTGAGGCGATGGATATACTAATTATCCTAATATGACCATTAAACATTATATACACATATCGAAATAACACACTGTATCCCATACATATGCATAATTATGTGTCAATTAAAAATAATAAAAGCAAAAATTTAAAAAATAAAAAAGGTAGAGATTGTTAGATTGGATAAAAAAGCAAGACTCAACTATATGCTTTCCCCTCCAAAAAAGAAAAACACACATAGGAAAAAACCTTTGTGACCTGAGTTAGTCAAAATATTTTATTTAGGTATAACACCAAAAGCATAACCCACAGAATATCAAATTGATAAGTTAGACTTCACAAAGTTTTAAAACATATGCTTTTTGAAGGGCACTGTTAATAGAATGAAAAGATAAGCCAACTGGTAGAATATATTGCAAATTATAAAATCTAATAAAGGGTTTGTATCTAGACTATAGAAAGAATTATCAAAACTCAATAAGAAAATGAAAAACCTAATACAAAAGTGGGCAGAAGATTTGAACAGACACTTCAACAAAGATGTATGAACAACAAATGAGCACATGAAAAGATGGTCAACATCATTAGTCATTAGGGAAATGAAAATTGAAACCACCATGAGATACTATTCCACATCTATTAGAATGAATATAATTTAAAAACATGAATATATAAAGGATTTAGAGCAAATGGAATTCTCATACACTGTTGTTTAGAATGTAAAATGATACAACTACTTTGGAAAACAGTTTGGCAGTTTTTTTAAAAGCTAAACATACATCTGACATATGATCCACTCCTAAGTTCTTATCAAAACAAAATGAAAGCCTACGTCTATACAAAGACTTGTACACAAATGTTCATAATAGCTTCATTTTTCAACAGCCCAACTGGAAACAACGCAAAAGTCCATGGACAGCTGCTGAATAAACACATTGTGGTGTATCCATACAATCGAATAGTACTCAGTAATAAAATGGAACTAACTACTGATGCATGCAACAATATGGATAAATATTAAAATAATTATGCTAATTGAGATAAACCAGATCAAAAAAGAGTATATAATGAATGTTTCCTCTTACGTGAGACTCTAGAAAATGCAAAGTTTATCTACAGAGACAGAAAGCAGATAAGTGATTGCCCTGGGATGGGGGGAGGGCAACAGTGATGGGATACTCCAACTTCTGCCATATTTTAGCTCTTCTTCTACTACACCCTTTTGAGAAATAGTTACTATTGTAAGTTAAAAATGAATAAAAATAGTTACTATCTCTTGCTCAGTAGTCATAGGCTTTGTTCTTTGCTACTCCCTTTGAATGCAATGCCTTTTGTTCTTCCTACTCACAATCACCTGGCTAATTCCAGTTTGTCCTTTAAGCCTGAGTTTAGATATCACCTCTTTGCAGAACTTTCTCTGACACACTCCAGGTCATCCTGCTGCACAGGAAAATCCTCCTTTTATCTCCAGGTCTCTGTTGCATGCCTCCACCTCACACTTCCAAAGCTCTACTCTTGAGTGTTTTCTTCTAAATCATTTTATCATACTCATCCCATTTCTTTCTACTTCTTAAAGAAATAATTTATTTCTCTTTAATTTAATGAAATCACAGTTGGGACATCCCAGCTTCCCCAATCCTCTGTGAGTAACAGAGTGTTAGAGATAGAGAAGGAGGAGGTCAGGGGTCACAGAATCTATAATCATAACACTAGAGAGGAAGGACATGGCATGAAATTGTAAATATATAACATACACAAGCATGCGTGCACATACAAACTATTTTGGGGGATGTTAACGACTTCTCTAAGGACAGTCATTTGAAGTAGCACCAATCTTTAACCCAGATTGGATCACAGGACAAATCACGTTTCCCAATTCCTACTCATGCATTTGACACATTTATAGTCTGCTTTTATAGCTTTGGATCACAATTTCCTAGGAGGCAGCTGGTCCCTAAATCAACAAGTCAGTAAAAAGCAACCAAAGTCCAGTCCTGTTAACAAAATTACCTATGAGGAGGTCAGTGCTGTTAGGAACATATTCAAAACATTTATGAGATCCATTTAAAAATGTCTGCTCTTGGATGCGAGTTTCATTTAAGGATCCCGATTGTACTTTCTCATGAATCTAGACTTCCGAGATAGCGCTGCTACAATAGCCCAAAACAAAGGTTGAATGAAACAAAAGAATAAAAATGATACGGAAAAAATATCTTCCCTGAAAATTTTTATATCAACCAGAAGCAAAAGTGTGCTAAGAAAGCAAAGTAGAGTTAGGGATAGGTAGGTACTTCTCTCAGGAATAACTGTGATCTTTTCACACTTACGAGATGGGTGGTCAGAGTAGAGCAACTGGACCAACTTAAATAGGAAGCATCAGAGGTGTCTTCCTAAGAAGATGCTTCCTGGAGGCCCAGCACCTGGGGAGACCACCTCGAGTGCTCTGGGAAGGTCAGCCACCTTGGTTTCTGAGAACTCAGGGTCACACTGAAACAGCCCAGCCAAGCCAGCAGCTGGTCTAGGAAATGAGCTCTGACTTCCAGACTTTGCCACCAACACAACTGTGGGCCACACTCAAAGAGTACGACACGTTCCAGCCCTCAGCACAACAGGAACTGACTGAAAAGAAAGGCCTTTATTCTTCTCACACAAAAATCTGATTCCCAAAGGAAAACAAGACTTTCCCCTTTCTCAGGGGATCTATATATGGATGAATGAAGGGGGAAAAGAGTTGGACTCTCTGATTAGGAACATTCCTTACCAGGTTTCCAATAGGCTTGAATTTCTTTAAAGCTATGCCAAAAAATTTTTACTACAAAGGAATAAAATGCACTAACCAAAGAAATTTCACTCTCAGATTTTGTAGCACCTGAGAACTTTCTTGAAAGGGAAGGACAAAGCGGCCGTTTGCTCAGCTTAGATCATTTTGATTGAGACTCATATGTTATTTTAAATGAACACTGCTCAGGTAGTTAAGCCTTAAAAATCAACCATCCTTGACAATTGTCCAATTTTTTTTTTTTAAAGTCTTACCTTAAGGGTTTCAGAAACACATTTACAAGGTGTGTGATAGTGGGAAGCAGCTAAGCTTCCTACCTGGCTTCACAGCACGAATAGGACTGCGGCCTTTGTTCATTTTTGTCTTTGAAAACTTCATGTTACAATTAAAAGGAGAAAAAAATTTTAAATTTAAAAATCAAACATGCTGCAATTGCTTTAGCTGTTGGAATAAAATTCCAATGCACATTAAAAAATATAATCCAGGGTTGGACGCGGTGGTTTATTCCTATAATCCTAGCATTCTGGGAGGCTGAGGCAGGAGGATCGCTTGAGCTCAGGAGTTCGAGACCAGCCTGAGCAAGAGCGAGACCCCCGTGTCTACAAAAAATAGAAAAATTAGCTGGGTGTGGTGGTGAGCACCTGTAGTTCCAGCTACTCGGGAGGCTGAGGCAGGAGGATTGCTTGAGCCCACGAGTTTGAGATTGCAGTGAGCTATGATGATACCACTGCACTCTAGCCTGGGTGACAGAGTGAGACCCTGTCTCAAAAAAAAAAAAAAAAAAGGAAAAGAAAAGAAAAAAGAAAGAAAAAATATATATAATCCAATAGAACATTTAATTTCCAAGATTTTACTCCTACTACTTGACAAATACTGTTAACAAGTACCGAATTTCTCTGATGACATGATGACACTGGAAATGTTTCTTACAGTGGCATTCCTTTTGAAACATCAGAGCTAAACATCAGAGTTTTCTTTGCAGTCTTTATGTGATGAATTCCTATATTGGATAATACTAGCGTCTTTTATATCCATACCTACTATAATATACTTTTTTCTTATATTGTAGAGGTTCCAGAGTTTTAACACTTTATAGTAGTGCCAACAAAAATGTTTAAGGAAAGGCCATCCAAAAGAAGACATAACATTTTGCAGAGTCTTCAGTTTATCTTTAGAATATATAATTATAAACTATGCTTGAAGTAAGCTGCCCAGATATTTGTGTTAACACAGAAATTCTGTTACCATTAGTTCTTGCTTAGTAAATGCAAATATTGTGAACATGATGTTTAACAGCAGTGAATATCATGGCTACCACTTTTACAAAAAGTAATATTGTAAAACATGTTATCAAGTAATAAACATATTATTAAACTGTCCTCCATTCAAGCTCTGTAGACATAGACACATTTTATCGGAAAGTGTAGCAAGTGGCCATAGTTGAAATGTTCATATACAATGTATATATGCAAATCGTCTTTATATTGTGCAACTATAACAACACAATGACATGTTTTAAAGAATGCTCTTATTGTTATTTAAATATGTATTCCTTATCAATACCCAAACGTATATTTTTTAGGGAAAAGCAACAAGCATGCCTATTAGTTTCTACCGAAGGTCTACTTCAAGTTTTCCTGGGATGACCATATTAAAGACATACATGGTAAACCTCCAATGTAGTAGAAATCTCTGTATCTCATGATATCTTTATCTTCCAAAGGGGCTTACGGTTTGTCCATATTTCTTCCTCCACGTGGCTTTTCTTACAGCCTTCGAACTCTGGCATCTGTGATTAAATTTCCTTTTATTCTTTTCTGTGTGCTTTCAAACTTAAAAAGAGAATATAAAATAATCTCTCTTCTATCTTTTTGGTGACACAGACATTTTTCTAACTTTAAATATTTTAAATTTCCCTAATTACAAGTTTCTGTCATTTTCTTCATTGGTGTTCAAACTGTGGAATGAGGAAAAGATATATTGGGTTTTAAGAAATAAAATGATGAAACTTTACAATATTGGTGCTCCTCTTCAAGGGCCTTTAAATTGTGTGCTTCAATATGTACGCCATATGTACACCCATATGGTCTCAGGAAGTGTATCAGCTGCGTATCCTTACATTATGCATATGGAGAAACTGAGGCACAGAACAAAATCACTTGTCCAACATCTTGTAAAGACTGTATGTCACACACACACAAACTGACTGAGAGGGAGACAGCCATATTTCACTGACTAGAACTTCTAGTATAATGTTTAATAGAAATTTTGTAGGTGGAACATCCTTCCATTGTTCTTGGTCTCAGGGGAAAAGCATTTAATCTCTCACCATTAACTGTATTAGCTGTAGGTATTTTGTAGATGGACTTTATCAGGATGAGGAATTTTCCTTCTATTCCTGCTTTACAGAGAATTTTTATCATGGGTAGATGTTAAAACTTTAGCAAATATATTTTTCCTACATCAATTGATATGAACCTGTGGGGTTTTTTTTTTCAATTTTTTAAAAAAATTTTTTTTTTAATTTTTTTTAATTTTTTTTTTAAATTTAATATGTTGGATGACATTGAGTAATTTCTAATATTGAACTGGGCCTGCAATCCCAGAATAAACTTCACTTTATAATCATGTGTTAGTCTTTTTTCATCTTCAGAGATTTGATTTGCTAATATTTTAGTGAGAATTTTTGCATATATGGTCGTGAAGAATATTGGTTTGCAGCTCTCCTTTTTTTTTTTTTTTTTTTTGCAGTCTTTAGTTTTGGTATTAGGATCACTCTTTGGAGGCCAAGTTTACTCTTCTGGTCTCATAAAATGAGGTGAGAAGTGTACCATCTTCATGTATTTCCTTAAGGAGATTTTATAGAACTGGCATTGTTTCTTCTTTAACTGTTTGGCAGAATACACAAATGAAACTACCTGGGCCTGAAGATTTCTTTGGTAGAATGATTTTAACAAGAGTTCAATCCCTTTAGCAGGTTTTAGGAAATCTATGTTATCTTGGGTGACTTTTAGTAGACTATGGTTTTCAAGAAATGTGTCCATTCCATCGAAATTGTCAAATCCTGTTTATTGAATTGATCATAGTTTTCTTAGTATCCTTTTAATGGTTGTAGGATTTGTTAATGATATCCGACATTTATTCCTGGTATTCACAATTCATGTATTTTCTTTTTTTTTTTTGTCAATCTTGCTAGAAGTTTACCAATTTTATTGATTTTTAAAAGAATGAGTTTTGTTTTTATTGATTTTCTCTAATGCTTTTGTTTTAAAATTTTATTAATTTCTGCTTATATCTTTATTTTTATACTCTTCATTCCATTGAGTTTAGTTTGCTCTTCTTTTTCTAGTTTATTAAGGTGGAAACAGAGTATTGATTGAAGATCTTTCTTCTTTTCTAACACAAGGATATAATGCTATAAATTTCCCTGTAAGCACTGCTTTAGCTGTATCAGACACATTTTGATATGTGTATTTTCATTTTCATTCAGTTCAACATATTTTCTAATTTCTCTTGAAACTTCCTCTTTGACTATGGATTATTTAGGAATGCATGGTCTAATATTCAAGTTTGGATATTTTCCACTTATATTTCTATTATTAATTTATACATTAACTTCTTATGGTCAAAAGACATATTTTATATTATTTCAATTTATTTTTACATTTTTAAAATTGGTTTTATGATCCAGGATGTGGTCTATCTTGATGAATGTTCCATGTCCATTGAAAAGCATATATATTTTGCTGTTACTTGGTGGAGTGCTCTAAAAATATCAATCAAATCCAATTGGTTGATAGTGTTGTTCAGTTCTTCTATAATCTTGATGATTTTCTGTCTATAGTTTTACCTCTTACAGAGAGAGGAGTGTTGAAGTCTACAACCATAATTGTGGATTTATCTATTTCTACTCTCAGTTCTGTTCGTTTTTGCTGCATACGTTGTAAATGCATACACATTTAGAATTCTTACGTCTTCTTGGTGAATTGATCCCTTTGTCATTATGTGGAAACCTTACCATCTTATAGTTCCCTTTATCTTTTTCCCTTTATGTTGTAGATACCTTGTTTATTATATCTATATACATTGAAAACTCCATCATTCAATGTTAAAATTTTTGCTTTCAATTATCCAACATATTTTAAAGAACTCAAGAGAAGAATAGCCTATTATATGTACTCAGATATTTCCTAATTCTTTTGCTTTTCTTTTATTCTTTTTCCAAGTTTGTTTCTGGTACTATTTTCCTTCTATCTGAAACATTTCCCTTAGAATTTTTTTTTAGAAGTGGTTTTCTGGCAACAGATTCTCTTAGTTCTCCTTCATCTGAGGATGTCTTTAGTTCACCTTCACTTCTGAGCAGTATTTTTGCTGAATATAGAATTCTGGTTTGGCAGTTCTTTTCGGCACCTTAAAATGTGTGTCACTTCCTTCTGCCCTCTATGGTTTTTGATGAGAAATCTATACTCATTTAAATTGTTGCTCCTCTATAGGAAATGCATAATTTATCTCTGGCCTCTTTCAAAAAATTTTTTTTGTTTTATTTTTGTAGCATTTTGATTATGAGGTGTCTGAACAAGGATTTATTTGGGTTTATACTGCTTGGTTTTCACTTAACTTTTTGAAACTATAGGTTATTTTCTTTCCACCAGTGCAGGAAGGTTTTGGCCATTATTTCTTCAAGTGTGTTTTATTTAGTACCACACTCTTTCTCATACCCTTCTAGAAGTCCCATGACACAAATGTTAAACTTTTTTTCATTGTCCCACAAGTCTTTGAGACTCTGTTTATTCCATCTCCAATCTTTTTTCTACCTGTTTATCAAGTTGAGTAATTTCTATTAATCTATTTTCAAGTTTCTTCATTTCCATTCTGCTTGGCTAATCCAATAAGATTTTTATTGAGAGTTCCTCTATTCTTCAGTTCTAAAATTTCCATCTGATTTTTCTTTATATTTCCCATTTCTTTGCTAAGACTTTCTATTTTAACTTTGTCTCAAGAATGTTTGTGATTGCTTATTGGAGCATTTTTTTATAATAGCTTCTGTAAAGTTTTTATCAGATAAGTCTGCCATCTGTATCTTCTCAGCATCAGTGTCTGTTAATAATTGTCCTCACGTAGGTCGAGATTTTCCTGGTTCTTCATATGTCAAGTAATTTTGGATGATATTTTGGACATTTTTACTATGTTTTGAGACCAGGTGTCTTGTTTAAATCTTATGGAGTATGTGATATTTTTGTTTTAGCAAGCAATCGAACTGGTGAGGTTCAGCCCACAACTGGCCTTCTGAGGATTATAATTCCAATGTTAGGTCAGTTTTCAAAGCTTTTGTAGTGTCATTCAGATTTTTCCTGTGTGTATGCCACCCAGTGGCCAGTATGGACATAGGCAGGGGGGAATCTCTTAGTTTAATTCTCAAAATTTTTGATATGCTAAATTAGGATCAGCCCTTCACTCCAGGGTTGGGAACCGAGGAGTTCATAAACATCTTTATGGGGTCACTTTCTCAAGCTCTTAACCCACTGCATTTTCTCTGCTATTTTCTATTTCCCTGAGCTCTCCTTTTTTAGCTCTCCATCCAGAAATTTGGGACTTTAGTTTTCCTACTCAGCCACTTACGTCCATGTGGTTGCCTCATACTGTAAGACAGAGAGAGAGAAAAAACAAAAGTAACATGGAGGAGCTCCACCCTCTTGGGACCACAGCTCCACTGATATGAGAAGACAGCTCCCGTCCCTCAGATGTTTGGTCCCTACAGGTGCCTGTGGCCATCATTATTGACACTGCCATGGAACTACTTGGGATGTGGGTGCAAGGACATGGAGGAAAAAGGAGAAGGAAATGAAAAGAAAAAGAAGGGAAGGGAAGGGGAGGGAAGGGGAGGGGAGGGGAGGGGAGGGGAGGGGAGGGGACAGGAGGGAAGAAGGGACCTTTCTGTCTTTACCACTCCTCAAGCCAAACCAGAAGCCTTCTCCTGGGGGTCTTTGTCTGGTGCTCACTCTGGGTTTTGACTACCACGAGGTCAGGCTAGAAGCTACCAGAAAGGAAACAATGGCAAACTCACCACCAGTTAAGGGTTCTTTTTCCAATTCTGATCTCCTACTGTTTCCCTTTCAGAATTCTCACATAGTGACCCCATGGATTCCGTCCAGGTTTTATAGCTGCATTCAGTAGGCGACACAGGGTAGTTCATGCTTGTTCTATTCTATCCAAAACCAAAACTCAGGTAAAAAAAAATCTTAAATTATAAACTGAATGCATCATACACACAAAATATATTAATAAAACATATATATATATAAAGTTTAAAGAATAATACAATAAACGCCACTACACCCTTGGCTAAGTTAAAAACTGTAACACACAAACTAGTCCCTTCGAAACCCTCTTTGTGCCCTTCCATGCTTAACCTCTCTCTTACCACACAGAGGTAATCAGTACCTTGACCTCAGAGGCAACTATTCTCTTGCATCTCTTTATAGTTTTACCACTTAAGTACACAGCCCTGAACAATATACTGCTTGGCTTTTTTTACATTTTACTAAATTTTTAAAAATTAAACATTATACAGAAAAGTGCACAGATCATACATATACAACTTGACTAATTATCCCAAACTGAACACACTTTTTATCTACCACCTGACCCACATATAATCACCAGCACCCCAGAGCCCCCTCAGACCTCTCTAAATCACTCTGTCTACCTTCTTCCCCAGAGATAACCACTATGATGACTTCTAATATCTCAGATTATTTTGATCTGATTTTGAACTGTATATAAATAGAACCACACAGAATACAGAACAGTATATGTCTAGTTTCTTCTCCCCGATGTTATATTATGAGATGTATCTTTGTTGCATATTGCACTAGTGGTTTATTTTCATTGCCATATAGTCTCCCTTTGTATGAATACTATATTTACACTACATTTATTTATGCTCATTTATTTCTTCATTCTCATGTTGATGGAAATTTGGGTTATTTCCAGTTTGTTTTGTTATAAATAATATCATAAAGATATTTTGTACATGTCTTTTGATGCACATAATTTCTATTGAGTATATACCTGGAAGTGGAAGTTGGATAGTAGGCTATGCATATATTCAACATTAGTAGTTATTACCAGTTTTCCAGAGTGGTTTTACCAATCTGTACTTCTACCAGCAGATATGAGCACTCTAATCCCAGAAGGAAGGGTTTTTGATACATAAACAGCCATTGATAGAGGGAAATGCCATCATCTAGAATGGATATCAGGCAAAAAATGAAAAAAATTGTAATTACAATGCCATGTATTTTTCTTAAATCTGGGCCTTCAGTCTTATGACCAACGTAATCACAGAAATATGCCCTTCTATAAATAAATTGATACTGCTAAAGAAATAGAAGAAATAATGAAAACTTTAAAAAGTGAAAATAAAATAAAGGTAGACATTCCCTGAGACAGTTCAATCTTGGATTATCCCACACAGAGATTAACATATTATTTTCTGAAAAGATTTTTTCAACTGCAAGGGTTCCACCCGTAGTTAAGTGGCTTGAAGAGACACTGATAGATCTTCTTAAAATGTAGGTACTACTAAATATTTTTGAAAATTTTTAAACAATAAGTAACCACATACACAAAGTTGTGAGCTAAATTTCATTACTGTCCCATGTTCTGTAGAAAATACATGGGGCTGCCTGGGAAATGTTTTGAAAGTTTTAAAAGGCCCTACCTGCCAAAATAAGAATCCCCACAAGCCTATTATAATATCAGAAATTCCCACTGTCATCCTAATTTATATGAAGACAAGTTGATCGTTGTATCTAGAAATATATTATTTCTAGGGTGGTAGAAGGAACATACAAAGGAAATCTACTTTTTATTTATTTTTTTTATATGATAGAATCATCTCCATCATCCTCCCCCTTTTTTAGGGGTGATCATGGTTTTAGAAATTGTGAGATAGTTGATCATAGCCAATATTATTCATGGAAGCCATAAAACCAATTGGTCCGTCATGAGATAACTGATCTGAAGCAGATTTAACCAGCACCGTGCTATAAGGCTGCAGTCCACTGAGCTACCTGCAGCCAAGTTAAATGCTCAACATGAAACAATATGTCCCACAGCTACAGATTCTATACATTTTAATAGAGTAGTACTGAACAAAAACAAATCTATAGTGTTAAAGATGAAGGAAAGCACTTCTCAAACCTTCCCAAGTAATGCTAAATTATGTTGTCCCATTTGAGGACCTCTCCACTAATGTGTGTGTGTGTGTGTGTGTGTGTGTGTGTGTGTGTGTGTATGCTTGATCTATGAAGTATGGAAGAGTATAAAATTTAACAACAACCCGAGAAAATAGTATTTGTCCCAATGGAAACCCAGTCTAGTAGAAAAGTAACACATATTAATACTCTGTTCAGATCCCTATGATTGTACTTACTGAGTCTCATAATAATTATTTATTCATCTGCCCCATGCACTATACTATCAGCTCCTTGTGAATAGAGATCACTCCTAACCCACCACCTGTATTAGCATCATTGTTGATCTGTTCAAATTTGTCTCATGTTTTATATTTGTTCTCATGCCCCTATCACAAAACTGCAAAGATTCTCAATCATATATATATGTTGCAAAATATGCATTGCTATTTTATGTGCATATGTTTTTAATGTATGTAAATGGTGTCATAACGGTATCATTTTATATAATGCATTGTGTCCTCATTTTTTTTTTCCATTCAGCACTGTGTTTTACAAATCCATCCACATTGCTATGCACACACCTAGATCACTGCTTCTAGCTACTGTCTAGTACTCCAAGTGTACACCCACCAAGTTTTATAGATCCACTCTTCCAGTGATGGACACTCCAACTCTTTTCCCCACAAATGATACAGCAATAAACACCACTGCATATATGTCATTGTGACAGCGTGAGAAGTTCATTGGGAAGCATACCAGGAATAAAACTGCCGAGTCATGCAGTATGCTACCCTGGCTATACCAGTCTATAGTTTCACATCTTATGTGAGGAATTTCAAATTTCCACTTTTTTGCCAACATGGCTTTATGCAATGCCAATTTCTAATTTTTGCCTTTCTAATTCATGTTGTTGGAATTTGCATTTCTCTTAATGAGTTTGAGCACTAACTATGACTGCTGGTTCTTTGGGTTTCTTCTTCTGTAAATTGCCTGATCATATCCTTTGCCTATCTTTTCAATTGAGATTGCTATCTTTATCTTTTCCTTCTTCGTTTGTAGAAGTTCTTTTTAAAGCCTTAATACTAATCCCCTCTCAGTATTAGATGCTACAAGTAACTTATTTTGTTCTAGTAACTAAGTATTAATTTTGTTCATTATGTTTGTTGTTAAACATAAATCCTTAAATTTTATATAAATAAGTTAATCAATGTTTTTGCTCTTTGGGTTTAAAAAACCCCTCCCCTAGGTCATGAAAATATTCTCCTGCATTTTCTTCTACTATTTTTATAGTTTTTCCTTCTACATTTATCTCTATAATACATCTGGAGATTATCTTTGTAAGAGGTATCAGGAACGGACACAGTTTTATTTTTCTCCACGTAGTAAGCATTTTCAAAAAGCTATGTGATACACAATCTGTCCTTTTCCCATTAATTTTAAGTTCCTCTGTGCTTTTATTCTGTACTGTTGGTCTCTTGACTTTTTGAAATGTTCAAAATCGGCTGCTGAAGAAACAAATTATTAAATTAAAACTTTATAAAGTATGGATACAGTGCTAGGAGATCTTTATTCTTCCATGTAAATTTTCGATTTGCTCATCTTATTTATCCTTATATTTCCCCATATATAGCATAGTGCTTGAGACGAAATAGGTCATAGAATACATTTTTGAATAAAGAAATGATTAAATTACAATTATGTAGATGTACCAAAAAAGTGCTAGGTGAGCATAAAGGCCAAAAACTATACGTGAGATGAGAGAAACCGAATTTTAACCAACAATTTGGCTTTAGCACAAATAGTTTAGTTCTAAAGGCAAATAGGTAAACATATAGCCACCGAAATATAGTCCATTTATGTAATTCTTCAGCAAATCTGCTTTGCCATCTGTCTTTGTCTCTAAATAACTTGGAGTTCAAGAGTTTACAGGGGGTTGCACTCAAGCTCAACTTTTTTGTAAATGGTCATGGAGCACTGAACTCACTCTCAAAAGAACAAACAAACAAAACAGCGTTGACTTCCTGTCCGCTGCAATTCATCTCTCTCTGCAATTGCCATGACAGTCTCTGATTACTGATATTATTATCTCCAGAAGATGGTTCATGAAAATTCTCGTCCCCTGCTAGGCTGTCCCAGTTTTATAAAGTGAAAATCTGGTCGGCTTACTCTTGAGGGGAAAAAAAGGCCACCAGGAAAAAAAAAAAAAAAAAGGCTGTTTTAAAAAGATACCAGCTGCTACGATGCCGCATTAATGCAAGCACAGCAGAGTGAAGACAGGATGTCTGTTTTGCTGTTTCATTTCCTTCTCCTTTGCCTACTCTTTCAGAGACAATATCACCAGAGCGTTAATAGAAACACTGTCATGGAATTTTCGGAACAATAAAATGGTTATCCTCCATAATTACCTGACTCCCAGAGCCATCCTCCTTCCAAAGTAGGGAATTTAGCAGCAATCTTCTTCTCTCTAAATCCATTCAATGCCCTTTTCCAAATAAGGGATATGGGCATTTGCATCCCAGTTAAACTGGCAAAATGTCTTGATGGCACCAATGAAACCAAATAAAAGATCATTAATTAGGATGTCATGAATTCAGAATTTGTGACCTACATAGATAATTATTAATCTGAAATTACCATGTATTAATAAGGTATGTATTTATTGATAATTATTATCAATAAAATTAAACTACTTTAAAAAGGATTAACTATTTTCATGCACCTTAAATACTTCAGGAGCACTCACAACAGTAGAAGACTAATACATTGGTGTCAAAAGAAACCACAAAGATAATTTTATCTAGCATTTGTCTAATTTTCAGAAACAGAAAGCTCTGTAAGCTGAAAGGACTTGGTGTAATGGTTAAGGCTGCCGCCTAAAGACTTCTACCAAACAAGTTGCTATTGGCTTAATCCAAATGTAGTTCCAAAACTGCATTCATAATTTTCTAACACACTTATTAATGTTCTATGTCACTTTCATCAAGTAAATACTCCTAACTTTAATATTTACATTTGTAACGCTAACATTTACTCTCTACTTTTTATTTAATTTAGGAGCTATTGGACATACTGATTTATAATCCTGTGACTATAAAACACTAAATATGGAGGGAAAGTATATTACTAAGGAATATGAGGTGTGAATCCATAAACAAGAGAAAATCAGAATTTTCAAAATATATTCTTATTTATAGTAAAAGCATTCAATAAATGACAAATTGTAACTATTTTGCAAAGATAAAAGCATTGCCAATCCACTATTGTTGAACATGCACTAGAATAATCATTGCCTTTGAATATGCTTTCTTTCTACCTTAACAATTGAATCTAAAGACAAAAAAATAAACATTAATTGAAACTGTGTTGTTCTGCAGTCAGTCACAGGGAAAATCCCCAAAATACAACATAAAAGGAAAAAAAACACATAAATTAAACTAGCAAAGTTGAAATGATTCTAATTTTATGTACATTAAATGCTTCTTAAAATGAATATGAACAAATGATACCAAAGAAAATCTTCATAAAAATCATGTGGAGTGAATCACTTCCTAAATAAACTCAATTTTTTTCAACATATTCCATAATTTCCTCACTAAAGTAGGATACTCTCTAGATGTATACAGACTACAGAAAACAGATGCAGATTATCCTCAAAATAATTGCAAAGCTGGTAGCTTGTCAAATGTAGGCTCCTTATCTGAAGAAATCACCTATAGTTAGTAAGCATCAATAACAATGGAAAGTCATTTTTCAAAGATATTAACAGATGTGAATTGCATTTCCTCTGTCCATGAGTTGCCACACAACTTCCTCTTGTCCACTTTTATACTGTACATAAATTAAGAGAGGGGGGGGCGAGTGGAACTAGGTGTTGGTGGGGAGAGAGAGGTATGGTAGCTATGTCCAAGGAGGGATAAAAAAAAATCAAGACCGAAAAAAAGTTCCCTATTTATCTAGGGTTCCCATCATCATCATTGCCTACTGTTCTACTACTTCCCAGTCTCCCACACAAAAAAACCTGGCATTAATTTTGCCACATGGGTCAAGGAAAAGAATACCTGACCCTAATTATAATCTTAGGCTCAGGAAGCCAGATGTGTAGTACACAAACATATGAAAGGAGGATAAAAAGTTATGGACACATTCAAGCAAATGTTTCAAGGGGAATGAAGATTTATTGCATAAATCTAATAAGAAAGATGTGTTGTGAACCATCTGGTAAGTGACTTATATAGCCCCAGACATTAGCATCTGTTGTCATGTTTTCAAAGTACAGAATTCCAGAACTGCGCTGATGAGGCTTCTGAATGCAATGAGTTTGCTATGCACTGGATTAAAAAAAAAAAATTCTAAAAAAAAAAGGGCTTGGATTTGACTTCTAAATAAAATTCTGTATGGTGTTTTCGAGATTCACATAAGCACACTCCGTATCATACCTTCGTTCAGCTCTCACAATCATGTTACAGGTAGGTGGACATTACGATTACAATTGCCATTTTACAGACGAAGTAAATGAGTTCAGAGGGTTTCGGTGACTTTCCCAAGGTTACTCAGGTGATGGGTGCACAGTCAGGACTTTGAGTTATAAATTCCTTGATTTCTTCACTTTCTTAGAGTGTCTGTAGGCTTTAGAATGCAACCATTCTCAGCCATCAGAGCACCCCCCTCAGTTGGCTTACCAGACTGCTCTTGAACTAAGTGTAAACACCTTGAGGGGAGGGACTAAGCCTCCCCAGTGCCTTGCAAAGTACCTTTCCCAGTAGAACAGAGAAGCCTTATTGAATGAATGAATGAATGAATGAACGAGGAGAGGAACGCCAAGCAATTCCTAGCATATACTCAGCAACGTGACAGATGCTGGAATAAACAAAACAGATTTTTGTCCTGATAAGAGTAAAAAAATGGAAAGAGCAAAGTATGAGTTACTATAAGAACGAAATTGTTCCCTATAAAACCTAAGTACTAGAGTAGACGAGGGTGGCTCACAGAGAAGTAGGAGTTCAACAGTCTCTGGAAATAATGAACTCATTAATGACAGAGGAAAAATGGGTGGGGAGAGAAGGTGGCCTTTAAACACACTAAAACAAAGTAGAAGCAAAATAATAAAGTTTTTAAAAAGTAGCCTTAAAAAATGATCTCAGTAAAATTGAGAATATGTTTTCTTTATCTTTAATTTCTAAGTTTCTGTATTAAGAAAACTGATCCTTTCACACTCTGTCAGCTGTCAGAGTCCAAGAAGCAAAATATGTATTAATATTTTTACTATGTTGTAACAGAGTCACAATTTTGAAATCATTGCCTAAATAGAAATAATGCTTTCTGAAAGCATAAGCCTATACTGACTGAAGTTTACCCCTTTCCTTACTTAAACTACATGGAGGACCAACAATGTGCTTAGACAACTGCAGACTCTGCTTAAATCTTAAGCAGAGTTTGTTCCTGAGACACACTGCTCAACGTGATTGCCATGACATTCGTGCTTAAAATAGAGAGTCTGAATATACAGGTTACAGCAAGGAGTCAGTAGTGCTTAGCATGAGAGAGAGATTCTATTGTTTCTAGGTGGCCATGAAGCTTAAGCTTCACCCAGCAGAGTGGACAAAAAGACAAAGTTCAATGTCTGTCTCATCAGAGTTCTTTTCCAACAGGCAGGTCTTCCTGCTCCAACTTGAGGTCCCTGCAGTATAAGGCTTCATCAAAGGCAGGTGGAGCAATTCATTCGCTGCTGCTTTCCTACTAAAACACCCCCTAAATGGTAGCACCACCAAGATTCCAGGCCATGCCTATAAGAGCAGTCAGTTCCAGGTAGTTACCGTGAAGAATATCATTGCAAATGAGGATCAATGGCCAACACTACTTTGGAATAGTAATTTCTTAATTCTTATTCAAATCTGGCAGGCAAGATAATATAACTTGATCTGAATTGGCCATGTGATCCTGATGGCGTCCTGCTAATGGGCTGTTCACTTAATTTATGTAATTTAAAAAAATTAAATAGTCATATTTTAAATCCCCACTGCAGTCCTTCAGATTGAAAGTACACGTTTAAAAGTTACAGTGTCTTTATAAATCAGCGTTACCAAACTTCTTATCTTGTTGACTATGCTCTCCTAAAGTTTTACCTTTTCTTGGCTCCCCTTCTGGCTTATGAGGGAACATTCCAGGATCCCATCAGCAAGTCACTTAATGCTCTGCAGAGGGAAACTAAGTTTGTCAAGTTGGTTTTAGACTGAAACATCAATCTGTTGCTTTATGAATATATAGTAAGAACACAGCATGCAGGGTAACAGATATTTGCAAAGAGGAACTTAGTAGGGCAGATGCCATGTTCAAAAGCCAACAAAATTAAATTTATTCTTTGTTACACACACAATTCCAGAAAAAATACATTGCAATTCATGAAACATTTATTGAGAGCCTATTATGTTCAAGGCTTTGTGCCAGCTATTGGGAATTTTATCTTTGTTTTAAAATCAATGTGTTCAGTGGCTGCCCAAACCTTCATCAGGCTTTGTTTGGGTTCAAGCTTTGGAACAATCATACCAGCAAAGCAAAGGCTTCTCAGAGACACTCAAAATTCTCATTGGCTGCTAAAATCTTTGCTTTAAGGGTTCTTCAGTCCCTGGAGCAGTCTTTGCAGTCTTTTCCAGTCTGGGACAAGAAATTCCTACCTGGAACCTTCTGTCAGGGATTCTAATGGAGAAATGGACAGTATGCCACTCTTAGAACAATCTGAATGGGCATTCCCTGCTTCTATGTTACGCTCTGCTCTGATTGCAGCTGCTTTGTTCTGGTTTATAAAGAAGTTCTTAATAAATTAACTGAACCTTTGGTGATAGCCACACAGTATAGCAGTAAATAAAGAGGCTGGCCACATTCCACAAATTTTATACCTTGTTCTTTTTCAGGTTTTTTTTGTTTTGTTTTGCTTCCTTTTGTGGTACAGGAAATTGGATGAAGTCAAATGACTTTGTATTCAGCTAATCCCTTCCCTCAGCTCATACTGGGTTCCTTAAAGGAAGGAAAGATCAATCACCACATTCAGAAGTCCAACTATTCCAAGTGGGAGGAGAAAAGTAGCTAGATGACTTATGGGGCAGAGCAGATTTCAGGAGGGCAGCAGGACACAGGACAGAAAGAGAAAGAGGTTTGGTCCATTTAAATACAAATATACATATATTAAAATCTGTCGGTGTTCATTTTATATTCACTTAATCAATCATATATAAAATATATATATGTGAACATCCATAGTATATACTCCATGAACATATGTAGTATAATACATAATGGGATATACATTGACTATATGGATGCATGAATATGCACGTGTATAGAACAATGACACAGAGTTTCACGGATTTCCCTCCGAGGTTGTCTGGGGAGAGCAGATAAAGGGTGAGGGATGCGGAGAGGCTGTCAGAGTACATGGAACCACTAACCTGGGCAGATCCATTTTAGTCATCTATAAATTAGGGCTCCAAGTTTCCAAGTTAGATTTTGCTTGGCTAAAAAACAAAAGTCTCCCATCCCCTCACTACTTTTTAATCTGATTTTTTACTGTCCCCCAAAAGTACAGGCTGTTTTTCATATGGGTTGATCTCCACATGGCCATGGCCCTCCTCTCTTCCCTCTGAGCAAACAATCTGCACCTATTCCCGATTCTATTTCTTTCCACCCATTCGATTACTAAAAACGCACGCCCCATTCCTCTATGAATCCCTTCCTAGAAACTCTAGCCTATAACTGTCTTTGTCCCTTTTCTTAACTCCTTTTCTTCCCCCTGACCTTTCAATTAATGCCATGGGTTTCTGAAGATATTTTCCATGCTTTCTAATTCACTTTTATTTTTGAATTGCCAGACTAAGCCCAGTACGGATAATCTCTAAGTATGAATGTCCCTTAGGTATGAACAACCACCGAATACAGCTAGGACCTTTTTTTCCTATCCTACTTCATTCAGCCAAAGTGATGAAGACTTTTTAAAATTTTTTAAGACCATATATACCATGGCTCTGTTTATGGAACCCCATATTTTTCTGTCTACTAACATGCAGAAACACCTACCCACTTCCTTTGGATGGCTAGTTTTTCCTCTCTGAATAAACTACGAGGTACTCATCCTCACTGAACTGTTTTAAAAGATGTACCTAAACACGTTCATATCTCTCCAAAGACCTTTTATATAAAAAGAATAGGAAACATTCCCTCAAAGCCATAAGAAGAAACATTTTCCCCATTTAGAAATGCTACTTTTCAGTCTCCTGTTGAAAAAAGGAGCTAAATCTTAGATGCAACGAAGTTCTATTCACTTTGAGTATTCATTATTATGGTGGTTTCTCTGCCTGATTGGCTAAAGAAGACAACACAATTTGTAATTGATTTTTTTTTTTTTTTACCACTAAACAACTAATTTTGTCTTCCAAAAAAAGCTCTAGGGTTTATTAACTGTGCAATCACAATTTACTGAGGTCCTCTCATCAAATTAGCCCTGCAACAATGCAATTTTTCCTTTATTTTACTTCTATTTCAAGAAGGGCTTTCCACTGTGGCTCTTATTAAGACAGACAGTCACTCTCCTCTAATTTAGGTGTTTTTCTCATGGCAACAATTCATTATTACAGCTGCAGAATTTTTAAAATCCAATTCTGGGCTTTCCTTTCCTTATTTCTTACAACATTGTAAAATGTGTGATCTCCAAACTGTAGTAACCACAGACCCTTCAAAGGAATATGCTGTGCTGTTCTTTAGAAAAAGGAATTTCAATCTAGGAATAAATCCACTAAATTTCTGAGACGATTTTCTTGTTTATTTTATTTTATTTATGTATTTTACACTTAGGCTCTATAATAGCAAGCTTCAGTAAACTATAGTATTAAAATTTCCTTTTTTTTTTTTTGAAAGTGCTCATTTTCTTTGGTAGGCCCCGCAAAATAAATTTATTATATTTTATCTTTTTCCATTTTACTTGCAGAAGTATGGGATTCATAGACTCTCATCAATACCTATGTAAAAACTTGCTTCTACGGATTCAAATAAATATTCTTTATCTGGTTCCTAGCACCCACCTTAACACTTGTCCCTCAAAGGAACAGCCAATATTCCAAACGCCAAATGAGTGCGTGAATGGAAATCCAGAAATAGAGCCCTGAAGATCAATAGATGTGACTGAAAAAGCGTTTACATTCTCAGGGGTAGAGTTCAGTGCGTTTCTAAGTGGATCAGAGATATGATCCCCGGCCACTGTGAATGGAAGGGAAACCAGATGCCATCAGAGGGACATGCAAGTACTAATGCGATGAGGTCATGTGGCAAAGAATAGAAGAGTCAAGGAATGAAACGCTGCCCCAGGAATCTTAAAATAAGCTCGTACTTGCATCCCAATCCTCGGAAGAATGAGAAAAAGCAAAAGACGGGAATTTCAGAGTTTAAAACCCTTGGAACTGAGGAAAAGCGTGAACTTTTACTTCTTGTGCCAATCAGCTGAAGTTACACCCTGAGTAGTTAGAGAGTTATCTCAGCATGTTTTCCCAGGAATGTAATAAGTGAAAGATTGCTGACATCGACATTGGGCCAGTGCTGTGGAAGGGGGCAAAATGCTGACTGTCCACGCTGAGAGGTATCCAGCAGAGGTGGCCCCGACACACGCTCTGACTGGACGTTTCTAAGAAGGTTGCTGAAGCACAAATTTCAAGACAAAATGCCTGGGAAATGGTCAGCGTAGAGGGTTTTTGCACATGCTAGGCACAATGCAGCGGCCTTTTTTGCAGAGAGCAATTCAGCAGTCTGTCAATTAAAGGTCCTAAGACTGACGGACCATGGACACCCCCTTCTGACCTTGCTGGGCCATCAGGACAAGGAGGATAGATAGAAAGTGGCTGACAGCAGAAATCCCCCCAGTGAAAGAAAATGAAATAAAACGATTTATAAAAGGGATTTCTCCATTCTGGTCTTCCTTGCAAATTCATTGTGCACCATCCTATGCTTTCATTTAAGAAAGCAAACAGAGGTGCTGTCAGAAAAGAAAAAGCGCACTCATGCAGCTCTAGTTTTAAAAAGTTCCACAAAAGCAGGTATTCATAGTTTTGTCATTTTTTTGTTTTTTCCCCCAACAATATTTCTCATTGGGTGAGACATCTCATATATCCATTGGCTTTCCTTTCTTGACAAATTAGTTCTCAATAAATCCAGAGTTTATTCTAGGTGAATTTATGTGAGCATATTTAAATCTAATGATTATTGTGTATAGAAAGTAGAGGAAAAGGATGGAAAGGTCCATTTTCATTTACTTTAGGCTAGACTTGAAAATATTGAAATCTTATATGGAGAGAGCCCAGCACACAGATTGATTCAAAGTCAATCTTATCTCCATATTAAATGCTTGCAATAAAGTGAATGTGCTTGTTTGAGGACTTGTGGATTGGGAGTGGGTGGGTAGGTTACAAAGCCTATACCACCTTTTCCTTGTGAATGAACTTTTATAGATGAATAGGCCTAAAATCATTTATTGAAATCCAACCTATGAAATCCATCACCAAGCTATGAGTTGGGGACGCAAAAGTGAATACAATACAATCCCAACTGTATTCTTTAGGAGCTTGTGGTCTAGAGTGGAAGTCTTACACCTACCTGGGCAATTATGATATAATGAATTATATGACCCTATCATTGCTCCTGTTGGGCTGGAAATAACAAAATCAGGGCTCCACAGTGAATACTTACTCAGCAATTCCAATGCGTAGAAGAGCACACTCAGCCAAATACAGGCCCTCCCTGCCCCCACCCTGAAAGTGTTCCTCATCACCTAGTTGAACACATGGATGCATCCACCTGAGACAGACGACCTGTGATATAAAAACCCAACCCACCTATGAGACTCTTGCCTGGACCAAATAAATAACCTAGTATTTAAAATGAATACACACAAAAAAAAATTTGTGTGTTTGTCTCTCCTACAGCACTGTTGCTTTTACATGTCTGTACCTACTATGCAAAATAGTCCATGTACTTCCCCCATCCCACCCCCAAACCTTAGAGTAATAACTTCTAGGGAAAAAGAAATAATAAAGAATGATTACACAATCTTATTTGGGCAAAAAGCTAACATATGGGTATCAAGGCCAAAAATATGGATTTCAAGAGAAAACATATGGATGCCCATATGGGAAAAAAGGTTTCCTGGCCGGAAACTCTGCTGTTGCATTTTTTATGCCTATATGTACAGTACAGTTTTTCCCTGCTCCCGAACAACGCTGTCTGCCGACAGATTATAACATTATAAATTCACATGCAAATTTTACAAAATGCTCCACTGTTATCATCTTTATTAGATTTTTTTTTTTATTCTCTTAATCCTTTTCATCACTTAATAGCACAAGGAATGCATTTTTAGTAAAACGGTGAGGCTTATTACAATCAATCCTGTGGCTGATTCTTTCTTTGATGCTCAACTAATGAAACTTATTTTTCTCCAGAACCTCAATGAGAAAATCCCTCCCTTCACATACATAGGTGTGCATGGAGGAGTGCACATGTACATACATGCATGAGCAGACACATATGTGGAGCACGTCTGTGATAGGTGGTCCACTCAGGATCCTGAAGAATAAGCTTGCTGCTGTCTTGAGCAGCCACCAGAACTTGACCGTAGCCACTTGTTTGGATTCACCAGTTCGTAACCCAGAGAGGACACACGCCATGGAGAGAGCAAAATGCGAATTCTCAATAAAATTTCCATCTTAAGTCTTTTAGTATTTACTCAGAGAGAGCTTTTTTCCTTTAGAGGGCATAGGATACAAAGGTATCAAGAGAAAACAGGCGACTTCTAAGGAAAACAAATGCATCCTTAGTGCTGGGCCCACTTTTAAGTCAGCGGATTCTTTGTGAGCAAATATTTAACACCTTAACTGCCCTGTGAGTTGTATTTAACTCACCCTAGTTTTGAGCTCGGGGCCTTATGAAGCATATGTAACTCACGTGTCTCTTTACCTTAGGAGCTGTTTGAACTATTTTTCACGTTGCATATAACTCACACTCAAAAAACAATAAAAAATAACAAATTTCTCATTAAATTAGAAAGGATCATTTTGTTTTCAAAGTTTTTATTCTATTTTTGTAGTAAAACACCATGGTCCCAAGGAATAGATTTTTTTTTCTAGTGTGGCAGTCAATGTGTTAAATTGGAAGGTATCATGTAATTTACAAAAGAAGACATTCTATCATATAACGGGGAACTTTTAGTGTGTCTCTTGCGGCATTCAGACTAGAACATAATTTTGAACTCTGGCTTTATAGGATGATACCTCAGGGGCAAGTATCATATCAGGTGTGCCCACCAAGAGGGAGACCCTGTCACTGGAGATCTGTTTATTTTGTAGTTTTGAAGGGTAAGGGGCAGACTTTCTGATTTGGGGTCTTGGGAGCCCTAGATTTCTAGTAAGACCATTGAATTCTGTCCTAACGGTTCCCTACGGGGTTTACACGTTATCTTTACCAGGGGAGAGAAAACGAGCCCCTGTTTAACCGAAATCATATTATGGGGAGTTTAGCCGTGATAGTTAAAGCAATGAGGGAACACATTTGGGTTCCTGCTATTCTCTGTATGGAAGCGAAAGTGGATGCCGGGGGTTTTGGAAGACCCCAGGTTAGACAAGTCAATTTTGTGACATTCTTCTTGAACCAGTTTATACCAGCGGTATAGAAAGCAAAGAGAATGAGGAGAAATTAAATCCAGCGAAAGGACGAAGCAGTGGCAAGCTGATGTATGGCAACGAACACAGCACCATCCTCATACTGTACAGCGCTCAGCTACTACGGCAATTACAGCCAGCACATCTGAATTATTTAATCGTCCTCTCCACCACCGCCCCACTTGGTACCTCTGGAACCAGAATAAAAGCCCACCTCCTCCCCACCTTCTTTGTGCTCTTAATATAGGATGGCCACCCTTACCTCGTTTTAAGGTGATTTTCTTCAAATAAAGGTTCCCGTGATGGGTCATTAACCATATTCAGTTTCTGCCCGCAGGAATAAAGTCCAAATTCCTTAGCTGCACATTTAAGACTATTCACAATCTGGTTCTAAGCTACCTACCCTTCCAAACTTCTCTTCTATGGTTTCTTTTGACATCTACCAGACTCAACAAACTATTTGCTGTTTGTGGAATAAACAAATACATATTCAGCTTTCAAGGTTTTTTTGTTTTTTTCATGCAGCCCTTGCTGCCTCGACTGCTCTCCCATCCATTTTCCTTCCTTTAACGGCATTTATTGAGCAAGCAATTGGCCAGGCGAAATATATTGGTGGCCAAGCGGACGAAGTTCCTGAATTCAGGGAGCTTACAATCCCCCAAAATCTAAAGCATCCTTTGAGCCTCAGTGATAAAGGTCCCAATTCTGTATCAAATCATACTAACATTCTACAGTGTCTACTACAGTGCTAGGGCCCCACGGCAAACAGGAATCAATATGAACTTTAAAAATATGAATAAAATAAACTTTAAAGATAAATCTTAAGGAATTGTGTTGCTATTAAATATTCAGCCCCTTCAGTCATTCAGTTGCGTGTGTCATTTGTCCTAGGCACTGTGTCCGGCAAGTAGTCAGTCACCCATATATCTTTGTTTAATTGTCAACATGAAAGGACATAGTTCCTGCCTTCGGGGAGCTTGCAATCTTATAGAGATGATAAGATGTAAACGAACAGGCAGGAAATCTATACTAAAATGCTTATTGGAAAAACAACAATGGCCAGGAAAATGACTAGGCTTCAAAGCAAAAGAAATGCAGTTTCTCTGTCTAGCTATTCCTCCTAAAAGGTGCATTTGAAGGAAGGCTGCCTTTATGATTACTTGGGGAATATAATGCACCCAACTGCAAGAATCAAAACTAATTTGAAATTATTTTCTAAATGCAATGTAATGTTTGATTCAATTAAAAGACATGCTATGGTTTGGAATGGAGTCAAAACAACATATTATTCAGTGATTCTGGAAAAGCTTTTCCAAAATGTATGTTGGCTTGAATTTATGGAAATGTTGACCTCCTGACCTGGAACAGAAGCAAGTGATTTTCATTATGTTTATACTGTGGATTTTTCTCATCTCTAATCCTGGTTTGCCAAATTGAGTATTCTGCTCCGATTATAACCTGTGTTCTGCTTGACTGTGGATCATCCTGCAAAAGCTATAACTATGGGTCAGATCAGGAAACTATGATCTGGCAGCGAATTTCATTTCACAGACTCAGAAACCAAAAGGTACGCGGTCTTTAAAAAAAAAAAAAAATAGATGCCTTAAAGCTAATGCTCAATTTCTCTCTTAAAGGTCTTTGGTCATAACTCCCGAGTCAGGTAATTTGTCCTGTAAATATTCCGAAAGAGTCTGAATCCACGAGACAAGTGCAAAATGAACCAAGCCAGCCAGTTCGTACGGTAGCCTGAGTGCATCATCTCTATTTACACAGCCCCTCAATCAAATGCTGGGGTAGAGGAGCTATGTTTATTTCTCCTGGTTGCATCTAATCTCTTTAAGTTTGTTGTCTTTACAGAGGAACTAACAGGCTATAAGTTAAAGGCTGTCCTCTTTTTCCTCCTAGCTTAAAATCTTATTTTTAGGAAAAGATGAGAGAGCTGGGGACTGGGGCAGGAGGGAGAAGGAGGGGAGCCATTACTTGCCAAACAAGCACATGTTCACCAGAGAACACGGTCAAGTGGTCAGGAGCAGCGCTGATGTTAATTAGCAACGAAATGAGGAATGAACCAGCATTAGCCCCGAGACTAATCAATGGGAAAATCACTCCAAGCAGCAGCTTAATGAAGTAGTATACAGCTGTTTATTTTTAGTCTGTTTTATCCTGATTCCACCCCCATCCCCATTAATTAAAAAAAAAAAAAGATTTAAACTTGCTAAAATATATTTCTTTTCAAAGCCTGGTATTGCTCTGATTTGTGTATTTCTATTATAACTTCTTATACTTATTTCTTTCAATTATGAGGATGAATCATAAAAATTAGGTGGGAATAAATACCTGCCCCATACCAGAAATATATCTTCTTAAAAATATATATCTTTCGATAGTCATACTAGTTTTATTTTATCAAACAGTATCACCTTTTTTTGAGATGTAAAACAGATTTAATTTTTTGCTACTGACAGCAAATCAGACGCTTCTCTCGATTGTTTTCAAGTGTGAGGGAAATTACTTAGAAAATATTATAGTTTGTTTCTCACCTTTAAAA
The DNA here is from genome assembly GCA_028533085.1 of Varecia variegata. NCBI lineage: Eukaryota > Metazoa > Chordata > Mammalia > Primates > Lemuridae > Varecia > Varecia variegata. The sequence continues at coordinate 12,699,735 of CM052450.1, read as the reverse complement.
ATATGACTGTCATCTATCTAAGAGCAAGCTCATAAAGCCTATTAATTAAGACCTACTGATCTCTGGGGCTTTTTGATAGAAGGCACATCATGACATATAGAGGGATCCAAAACTAGGGGGCCAATTAAGGGGGAAAAAAATCTTTGTCATTTTATCAGGATGGTGGAAAAAAACAGGGTAGTGAGTTTAAACAGAGTATAAGTCTCTTCTTGAGAATGTCTTCTTCAGCTCTAATTGGAAGATAAAGTTTTCCTCCGAAGGATACAAATGTTCTTCTACCTTAGCAAGTTCCAACGAACTAAAGGGACTTCTCAAATGAGCAAATCTTATGCACAACTCTGGAAATAAGCTGAGAGTCAACTTTTCCTCCCGATGATGGAGATGTTGCTGAAGGCACATTCACTAGCTACAGTCAGACAGACTTGAATTAAAACGTAAGTTGTGGGAGGAGAGAGGCGAGGACAAGGGAAAAAGGGAACCAAAAAGAGTTCTTCTCTCGGGCCTCCTTTTTCTCCCTGTTTCCCTCTTTCTACTCAATAATTTGACAAGTGGCCTCATCATATAGAAAAATTAGTGTTTGCAAAGTCTGTCCAAATGGAGAGCAGAACTTAACCATAAAGAACACGAACAATAAGCTTCCTCGCTTTCTCTTTAACAAGAGATTCAAAATCCTAAGTAAAAAGTGAAGTGTCCCCTTTTACTCATTCTTCCACCAAGTCCAAGTATAAACACTGACTTTGTTTATCAGTCATTGTCTCCAAAGGGTAAGAGTATAAAAAGGATTCTTTTTTCACATCACGTCAAGACCAATGACATATACACATATTCTCTTCCAAAGTGCAAACCTTTACTCATGCCTGAAAAAAAATAAAGGTCTAAAATTTCAACAGACCGATGCTTAGGTTCATTGCTATTAATTGGAAACAATGAGGAGCTTGTTTGTGTTGCTGGAAGCATCTTTTGATAACGTGGCCTGAGCATCGCAATTGAAGGCCATTGCAATTTTTCAAGCATATTTTGCAAAGAATGAAGCATCTTGAGAAAACGAAAACAAAAAACAAACAAACAAACAAAAACAAACCTAGGGCTAAATGCAAATCTGGGAGACAAGAGCACTCAGGTAATCCTTTTTATAGGTTGATTTGATAGCTCAAGGAAATCGAAACAAAGCACCAAGCACTAGAACACCAACAGCTGGTTGGGAAATTGCCGCAGATTGTTAGGGGGAGCTGCAAACTAGAGATAGGCAATGAAAAGGTTAGAAATGATAGTTTAAAAAAGACAAATTACTCCAAAGACCATATTCTTTAAATCGCTGAAGCAAAACATGTTTATTCGATTTGTTTGTATGCCTATTACAAAAATGCTACTTTGGGATTCTAGGAACCCAGTCTGTCAATTTTTCAGTTTCTGCACTTTCATGGTTGCTTAGAGCTGTTTAATGCAAATACACTTCCAATAAGAGATTTCATGCCCCTAAATTACACCCAGTTAAAAGCGAATGAAAATGTAAGGTAAATAACTATAATCAGCCATATTATCTTTCTCCTGGCACCTCTCACTTTACAGGCATATTTAAAGACATCTCTGGGGTCCTATCCTTTTTAACAAGCAGCAGCGTATTTCCTGGAATATTACTTAAGATGCTGTGCAGCGAACATTACACAGGTTAAAATGTTACCTAGAGACCTAGAAAGAATTGCATCTGTTGCAGAGCCATTTTTTTTTTTTTTTTTTTTTGCCACATTTTGGAATGTCTGAGAAGATGAAAGGGCATTTGCTGTGGAGGGATGAAAAGAGATGAGACGAGTTTAAGTTTGTCTTTTATGTTTTAAGTTCATTGATCAGCCGTTGTGAAGAGCACAGAAGTTTGAAAAGTAACCCTGGGAAGAAATGAATGAGGAAGAAAAGAAATGTACAAATGAGAAGGACCCACTGGATTTTCCATACAAAGAAACTACCTCTGAGTAAAACCACTAAATGACACTTGGGGTTGGGAGGACTTGAGATGCCACTGACCATTTTTGCCTTCGATAACCTTTTTTTTTTGGGGGGGGGGGCGGGGGCAGTAGTTTCTCAAACATCAGTGTGTCTAAGGATCACCTTGTGAAGTGTTTAAAATGCAGAGTCCTGAGCCACCCTGAGAGATCTGGATTAAACAGATCAAGGAATCTGCATTTTTTTTTTTTTTTTTTTTTTTTTTTTTTTTTTCATTTCCTTAGTTTATTAAAGATGACAACGAACTGTTAGGCTGTGCAAGAACTACAGCAAGTGGAATCCAGTTCAAAACACAAGTCGAACACACAAGGAACATCTGTTTAGACTCTTGATCCTTTTATGTTAATTCAACAGAAGCGCTAAAGCTTTGGCAGAGAAAGTCAATGACAGCCTCATTTAAGTGGAAAAT
>CM052450.1:12643922-12696828 GCA_028533085.1 Varecia variegata | reverse complement strand
TTTGGCAGAGAAAGTCAATGACAGCCTCATTTAAGTGGAAAATATTTGCCTTCCACTCTTCTGCTATGTCTTGAATCTTGTCTCTACCTTGGAAGCAAACTGGTTTTTCTCTTTATTTACAGAAAAGAACACTTCCCTCCTATTTCATTTAGAAGGAACCCTCTTCAGTGCATTCAAATTTCCCCACAACAGCAGGGGAAGGAATCTGCATTTTTAACTAGCACTGCCAGTGAGTCTGCGGACTACACTGAGAACATGGCTCTATGCTGTTAATAGCACACATATCTTCAAGAAATGACAAATGCCATTTCAAACAGACTTTCAACCCATTCATCTAGGCTTTCCCTGCAAAGTACACAGTCATGACTTACAATCAAGCCTCCTGGAATATAATTAGCAAGGGAGCAAAGGGAAGCAGGAGATTAGAAGAAGAATCAATAAATATCTCAAATATGTGAAATAATCTTGTTCATCCAAAATATAGGGTGGTGGTGTTCTAACTGTCATCCCAGGGTTCAACTGCCCCAGTTCAATTTTAGGAAAACTGGTAATTATTTCTTTTGTGGGGGCCACAATTTCCGAAGAACCTGGTCATTTTAAAAAGTGAGACATCACCCCACTATTGACAGAGCAGCTACTAATTCAGTTTTGCTGTACCCAGATGGGCAGCGTGGCAGATGGGAAGAGGGAGCTGGGTCTAAGCACAGTCACCTTCTGGCAGTGACACCTGGGACAGGGCCCAACTCCGGGCACACAGTAGGCATTGCTCCCCTGCACAATGAATATCTCCTAGGCAGAAGCAGACTTCTGCACAGCAAATATAAAACCACCACTTCACAAATTATGTGGGTGAAATGAGATCCCAAAGCTGGGACCTTACCATAGAGCCTGGAACACAAGAAGTGCAGAAAAAAAATCCGAGAAATCTGTTAGTCAACCCAAGCAACAGGACTTAAATTTCAGTGATGACTCAGTTTGCACCATTAATTTCCCAATTCAATTTATGAGAGTTGCTCATTGTAAGTTGCTTAAGGAATCATTAAGATGTGACAGTGGAATGTGGGACCCATTTCATAGACTCTTAAGCCAAGACCACCGTAGGAAGGTGGTACATTATGTGACCCCATTGACCAAGAGAAGTCAACAACTTTTAGACCCTGAAAATGCATTTGGATTTAATGATTATTTAGCATGTGGAGTTTTTCCATAGAAACCAAGTTATAAATGGAGCCCAGGTTTCTAGGTTATTCCTCCAAAGACTATTTAACACGTAAGTTAATGAACTATTGTTTCTATGACAAAACATGTCTACGGAGTACTAGGATACATCTTCTACTGCTGTCCCGAGTAGAAAGGACATCTCCTTAGTCAGGCAGTAGGAGAAGTCACTCAGCCCTGGCATCTTCAGCTCAATACAGTCCCACCAACTCAAGCGCCTCAGGAGTGGGACAGCACGTTCTCCCCTCTGGCAGGATCCTGGGTCACACGTAGGGCTTCTAAGGGTCTCCAGAGAAGGAAGGTACAAAAGAGTGATCATCTGTGTGTATGTTGTTAATTTCCTTTTTAAAAAAACATTTGGGATGCTTTCAGGAGATGAATGGTTACAGCTTTATAGACAATAGGAGGAAAGTTCCAGGGCTTAGTACCAAAGACACATGAATTATCACCTAGATTTTGTTTCCATATTAGTACTTAACCACTTTCATTTATGGTATTTGCTGGGACACACTGAATTTATCCATTGAATAAATATTCTTATTAGTGCTCAATTTTATAGACAATGTCCACAGTGTTTATATTCTTCAATATCATTGAGAAGTGATTTAAAAGAAATGAGTTCATGCCATTACTTCTGATCCTTCAGCCACTACTTTTATCCTCGAAAACAAAGGCTTTGAAACAGGCTCAAAGGCAATGGGTTGTCTGCGTAGGGCCACGGAAGATGAGGGAAAGAGATGCGTAGTTTAGGCTTTGCAATTCTACAAAACCTAGGAGATGATTTTGGAATTTCTCCCAGAACAGAATGTGTTCTTACGTTCCTCTCTGACTTCAATGTGTGAACACCTGAAGGGAATTACAGCCGTGATGAAAGTTATAGGGGCTCTGCGTAAGCTCTCTTTCAGCTTTATTTCCCAACTGAGCATAATGATGCAGTGACAAACCTCACACGGCACATACAGAAGCTGCCAGAGACACTCAGATGATGCTAACATTGATGTGCTTAGGGAGGAAGACAGGAAAAGTTTGGCTAAAGCCCAAACAAAAGGTGGGTGGCGAAAGCAGCAGAAGCCTATCGGCCCATCCAGAAGGTGGGTCTGGCAGGTGCTGGTAGCCACAGTGGCCCAAAAGGTAGCTGGACTACCTGCCAGCTCTCTGAATGTAAAGGCCATAACCCACTACTTCATCAACTGGGTTGTGTCTGATGCCTACAGCTTGTATACCAGAGTCACTCGTTGTACAGCAGAATACACTAGACAGGTGTTTCCCTTCATCTCTTTGCTTCTGTTAATTCAATAGTTTTGTCCGCTCTAAATGCTATCATAAAGCTGCTTAAGAAATCCAAATTAGCTTTTTTACCCTGCAGTCTCAGGAGCTTTTATAACCTCATTATAAAAGATTTAAATAATAAGGCATGGAATATCCCATAAATAAGCATCTGTTGCACTTACTATAGACTCCGATGGTCAGGAGCTACAGGAAAGAGTCAAAGAAGATGAGTTAAGTTATCCCAAATAATGTGCCAGGGCTTCTGGGATGACAGAGCACAAATCTGGAATTTTAGAGCTTTGCCAAAGACAAACAAGAAAACCCTAAATATTCAGGTTTAATACAGCATGCTTACTGTTTCTCCAGAAGGGTGGAGGAAGATATCACCCACTCATGTTGGTGTTCCGACTGCTGACATTGGAAAGCTCCAAGAATAAAGCAGCAAGGGGAACAGTGCTCCCAGAAGCAGTTTAAGAATTGAGAAAAATCATATCTGGAGTGTGGATGCATGTGTGTGTGTGTGTGTGTGTGTGTGTGCGTGTGTGCACATGTGTGTGTATTTGGTCTGCTTTGTGGGGAAAACATTTGACCTACTGTATAAATTTTATCCTAAGCTGTACACCACATTATCTCAAACTTTTATATGAAGAGTTAGCCTCACGTTTTATCTCTTGGTCCCAAATCATAAGGACCTTGACACTTTAAGGAGTGGACCAAGGGTAGATTATATAATAAAATTTTAAACCACGGCAGCTTGATCCCCTTTAGTTACACTAAGGGCTCACAGGTAATCATAATACATTTACTATATCTGTATCTTTAAATTGCAAAGTGTACACTGGAGAGAACTCCAGGACATGTAACCATATCCAGTTCTCGTGAACCTCAGATAATGACTATGAAGAGAAATAGCAGAAGTTAGAAGTGCACTAAGGGTGTCACATTGCCAAGTGAAATAAGCTCGTAGAATATGCTTGCAGGGAGCCCAAATTTCTCACTAGCTCCCAGCTGTCAAACAAGAGGAAACTAAGGCTAGACTATGGGAAGCATTTCCAGGTCCATTGCTGCTGGGGTTTGCTTTTGAATCTTGTGATTATGTATCTATGTTAGGAAAACAAGATTGGAATTGAAAAAGTACGTGGAGGTGGGCTGAGAGAGCCAAAAAAAAAAAATGCATCTACCTTATTGTGCATGGATGGTGGTGGGTAGGGGGTGAGTGTAGACTTAGAGAGTCAGAAGCCAGAAAGGCCCTTGGGAGTTTTTGTGGTCCTCCAAGCAAAGCTATATTCGATCCACCTACAGAGTATTAATTCCCCTTCCTCAACTTCCTGAAATATAGGGTACTGTATCTGCTTCCAAGAGATTCATCTCAATATATAACTCAAGGCATCCCTCATGCTTCTAAAATTTGACTGTATTCTCTTTAGCAGTGTAGCTGTATTCCCAAAAAATAATCAGAGACAAAGTGCCTATCGATACTTCTTTTTATACCTAAAGTCCATCAGCATGATCTTCACAAGACTTATCTCCCAAATGCCACTTGTTAGACTTCAAATTTCTGACTTACCTCTTCATTCACTGTATCAGTCCTATATTGTGGTCCACGATGGTTTTGACCTTGAAAATAATAATAATCATTTCTGCCTCCACGAGAAAAGAGAGGGGAGAATCCACTCTTCTCTGCCCCTCCTCCCCTGCATCTGCCCACACACCCCTCAGCCCTGGACCTATTCCTAACACCTTCTAGAACTTAGTAGTGAGCTCATGAAGATTCCCATCTCTTCTGAGACTTCCACCAGCTAAAGAAGCATGAGAGCTTTTGAACCAGTTCTGTGGCTCCATATTGAACACAGTACTAATGACCGAAACAATACTCAATACGAAGGCTGCTCTACCCCGTGGAACGTGCTGACATAGTACACGACTACGTGTATGGTACTGGATCTGCTGGCTCTGCCTGCCTCTTTAGTGATGGTTCTCTACTGTTGACACATTTGGCCTGTGGTCCACAGTGACCGCCGGCCAACTGAACTTCATTCTGCTTCCACGTTCCCCTTGTCGAAACCGTACAAAGCTGCCTTTGTTTCATCTGGCATTTTTATGAATGGGCTTTGTGTGAAGAGCACAGTGCTGGGGTTGCTTTCATAGCCTGATTTTAAGGGATTACTCACGCATAATTGTATGCATCGGTTTGTTTGCATGTTTGTGTGTATGTGTATACATGTTTCTCTGAGCTTTGTAAAACATACCTGGAAGTGTGTGCATTCTTATTCTCTATCTCAGTCTATTGCGTGTCCAGGGCCCATGTCATCTAGCATACATCACCAGTGGTGCACAATGCTGCACTGTGGCAAAGCCCTGTCACAGGAAATACCTACGGGAGACATCACCCAGCATGTAATTCTTCATGGAGTGCTTTTTGAAAGACAATGACTTCTGCAGCACCAGGCCAATCTCTTTTTTAAGCTAAGCAAAGAGATGCATGTGTGTTTGTGTGTTGGCAGCTGTGCGTGCATATATGTGTGTTGTGTGTGCATGTGTGTGCATGTGTATGGGGGAAGTACAGAGGAAAGAATGGAAAGAACAAGACGATAGGTCTCGGGTGATCTGATTGGTGAGTTGAAAGGAATGGAGGGGCGTGAGCATGATTCTCAGAGGGAACAGCAGGCAGTGGAACCCTGCACAGCTGGTCCCTGCTGGCCCATATACTCAGGGGACAGACTGAACCTCATTTGCAGAAATACACAGAGGCGCAGAAGAGAAAAATCCACCGTGAAGAGTAAGAAGGGCCTTGGGGAATTGGGGATGAGGACAGTGGATGTCCTGGTTAAACTAAATGCCACTCACACGCCATCTCCACCGAACATCGTCCGCAGCGCTGGAAGCATGCTATCGGGTACCAATCGGTATTTGTTAAAAAGACAAGAGGTAACTCTACACAGGATCCAATCATGTTCTTGCTTGGGCACTTGAGTCTTTGTCTCAAGGAGAGCACACAGCCCAGCGCACAAGGGAAGGAGCCAGTGGAACCCAATGCAAAGAGCCAGGGTTCGAATCTCCACCAGGGGCACATTGCGGAACCTCATGATAGTTCAGTTTCCTTACCTGCAAAACAAGGATAGTAATTGCGCCTACCTCACAGGGCTCCTGTAAATATTAAAGATGATTTCAAAAAAGCCCCTGGCACAAAGGAAGTGGGACTTAGTACGTAGTAACTCTTATGAAAAATGCAACAGAGGCTACAAGTTATAGTACAGTATTTATCGCAGATGCAATCACTACCGCCCTCGATGGACAGTTCGATTTAATTTCTTAATTCTCTAAACAAGATAAGCAATAGTCCCTCTCATGAATGACATACTGCAACTTACATTCGTAAAATAATTCAGACGGTTCTACCTACGGATGAGATGGTTCTGTCAGAGACAAGTAGCTTCATCAAACCCTCTGTTGCACTTCAAAGTTTATGGGATATTCTGGTAAATGTAGTGTGAGATTGCTAAAATTAAACAAAGTCATTAAAAAGCATACTCAGTGTCTGTTATAAACAGAAACAGCTTCTTTTCTCCTATAGATACTTTTTTTCCCCCCTTCTTATCTCTTTACTGCTGGGAACTGCTGAGCTTAACAAAGTAAACTTGGTTTTACTTATCAGAGTGAGCTCAGGAAGCCCTAAGAAGGGAGCAGCCCAAACCCCAGAGATGAGATGCTCAATGAGAAGCCCAGAAGACGGCTTAATGCCAGCAACCCCTCCGCTGCTGCGCGATCATTAGGCAGGCTCGGATTTTTGAAACACAAACAGGTCATCTGCATTTTGCACAGCTGCAAAGCTCCGCCATGGCCTGGAAGTTTACTACAAGACATTCTGGGGCTATAAGCAGTTTCTGCGATCTTAGCACTGAGCGGAGATATGAAGCATACACATAACAGAATGCCACCCTCTTCTGAACTGCTCAAGGAAAATTCCTCACCCAAAATGAGATTACGGGCCCAGTGCAGATAACTACCCGTGACATCCTTTCAATGCCAGCCAACACAAAATAGCATTTTTTTTTCATTCAAACTAGAATCATTTCAGAATTCTTGCGAAAGTCCAATAGAGGCTGAATTTTTCTTCATACTCTATATAAAGCAAGATTAGCCAAGCATATTAAAGATCCAAGGGATACTACAGGGAGAGTTACTTCAATGAACTTTTAAGGTTTGCAATACACTGTCTGCACACAGATACTCACGGCTGTCACACACACACAATGCATCGCACACTCCTTACTTAGGGCGACAACGCTGAATGCAAGCAGGTCTCCGCTTACCTGCCAACCCAAGTCCAGACACTCCTTCAATCACTAGGCTCCAGTTGTGTTGCTCTTTTTTTCTGTTCCTTGAACCTAGCTGGGCTCATTCCCACCTCAGGGCCTTTGCACTTGCTCTTCCATCTGCCGAGAACATTCCACCCTCAAACCTTCACGGGGTCACCCCTTACAGTGCAAGCCTTCTCTGACTGTCCTGCTGTCCCCTACCATGTTATTCTCTTCCTAATGCTTACTGCCCACTGGAATCCCACATAGTCTTCTTTGTATACGGGACACCTCCCCTGGATTTTCAGGTCTGCGAGCGCTTGGACCCTGTTTGTCTCACTGTCACCACTGTAGCTCCAGCATTGGGAGCAGTGCTTAGAAATTAGTAGACTCCCAACAAATATTTATTAAAGGGAAGTTAATGACAACACATCTACTATATTTGTTCAAGAAGTGTCTGAAAGACTCCCATGTAGAAACAATTTGAGCATAAGCACAGTATGTCCTAGAGAGTAATAAAACATCATACTTTCTTACAATTCATATTTCAGACTTTTTCCGAGTTTGAACTCACTGTCTCTCTCCCTCTCTGTTATATATGCACTCCATTCCATTTGATTTATGCAAACTGAAAGAGAAAAACTGTCAAACGCTAGATAAATATCAGAAACCACAATCCGGAGTGTTGCTGACAGTTTTACATCCTTAGCATCATTATGAAGCAGCAGAATATTCTCCTGGAAAAGTCTCAGACTCAAGTCTGAAGCGGAGAGAGAGGCTCTGTCATGACATGGAGTCATCCGGCCTACAGAATCCTCCAGCATCTTTGGTATACCTGGGCCTTTGTTCATTGCAGACAGGGTCAGGAAAGTACCGCCTGAATTGAACGACAAAGCCCTCCTACGACTCCGTGGGAGGATGTGCTCGGACTTGTCCCACCCGCCATGCTGGCCAACTTTCCTCAACAGCTTCATAAACTAAGACACATTTGCATCCTGAAAAAAAGACGCACATTCTGAAAATATGCTTCTCATAACAAAGAGATTAATGTCACCCATGAGTTATCAACCTGAATGACAACGACGTCCTAGGACACGGGACCCAGCACCTAGGAGAGAGAAAGTGAAGAAAGAAGCCAGAAAATTCTGCAACCTGTGTTACATTACCAATGACCAAGTGACTGGTATAAAACTTCTCTTTCTCTCTCTCTTAAAGACGTAGCTAAACACATCTTTTTCCTTCTTATTTTCGTATACTTGGAGATAAAGATCATGTTTCTAAAGAAAGAAATGAGATAAAGTGCTAAGCATGGATTCATTCATAGCACCCAGAAATACCTCTAAATGTTTTTGTATACATATATAATTGCATATGTGCATATATTTGTGTATGTGAGTGTGTGTGCACAGGTTGGGGGGTGGACATGTGCACTCATTTGGAACACTGAAAAAGTTGGGTAGGACCTGTCACATTGGGAGAATCTCCAAGAGCTGGAACATTCTGAGTAGGTAATACTCCATGTTGTAAACTGCTCATGCAGCAGGACTGAGGAAAAGGCACTGCCTGGCCACCGGCTGTTACTAACTCTGGGAAAATGAAAATACAGCAACTCTGCACCTGTTCACCTGATGGTGAAGGAAGGAAAAGCCATTACCGAGTGACAGGAGACAAAAAACCAAAATCCACTTCAGCAACTCATCCCACTGCTGGTGATTAATCTCACACTCCCACAGCCTGATGCACATTAACCAGATAATTAATAATTTCTTTAGGGATTCCGGCTCGGCAACTGTTTTATCAACCTGCACAGCATTAGGAGGGGATGCTGCATTTGTGATCAAACGTCTGGAACCAGGAAAAGGATGGTAGATGAACAGTGAGGGCTTTGCAGCAATTTCAAAATGAACAAGTATGATGTGGGCGATCCTGTCTAATTTTTTATTACTTCTCTTAGCCAATCTGAACAGCCAAGGAATAGCACCTTCCTTTCAGCCCCAGAACCCCTGCCACCAGTAGCTACCTCACAGACGTGGGATCACATGTGTTTCATTACCAGGTATACAAAATAAAATATATCAGCCGTATCTAAACTCTGGAAATGCATTATTTTAAAGAGAGCATAATCAGAGATCTCCGCACACCCTCACGAAAATCAAAAGTTTCAAAGAAATGTTTGATCGGAACAATGCCAGTGGATGTTTTCTCGTTCTTGCTGGCTCGAATTCACATCCCTCTAAAGGAGGAGGCACAAAGCATCAGGACCATCCTTTCTGATTCCCCTGTGCAAATGTACCCTTCTTCTCTCCTGCTAAATCTCGCTCCGCAAAGAGAAGCCCAAACCTCTTATATATATATATATATATATATATATATATATATATATATATATATTTATTTATTTATAAAGATTTTAGGGCTATGAATAAAATCCCAAGGAGAATAATAAATCATAAGCAATGCTATTAAAAAGGCTCACCATGAAAATTCCAACTCATTCATGTTCTCTCCTAATGAGAAAAACACTACATGGAAAATATTGTTATAAATTTCTCTCAACTGCATCCAGAATGCTGTTTGGATGAAAAAGAAACAAGAGTATAATCCATCCTTGTCAGAAATCACAGTGGACTTGCCGGGCAGAAGAACTGAGCTGGGGCCTGCCACAGTCGCACTGTGCTCCGATGTCACCTCCTCCAGCTTTGCTGAGGGACGTCATCGCAGGCAGCCACACAACGCTCTGCGTGCGCTTTGCACGGGAGTGTTAATCAGGATGGCCTGCGACCACAGAGCGTGTCCACCTGGTGTGGACCCGAAGGAGATATTTTCCTCGAACTTCAGGACTAGGATAACCTGGGCATCTCCTAAGTGTGGATCATACAGACAAGGCAGAATTTAGGGCTGAGCTTGTTTGAGCAGGGAAGAAGCTTAGAGCCAAATCAATTGCCTATTTGTGGCCAATTTGCAGGATCATTGATGTAGGTGTATCCCCACCACACACACCCAAATTTAAAATTGCTAGGAAAGCCTGAGTTTTGTTTTTTTTTCCCATCCTGACTTCAGAGGTTTTTAGACTGTCTTGTATCTTTATGAGAGTCCCCTCAAGTCATCTTGAAATAAAGTGAGAGATAATGAATTAGACAGAACAAAGAAAGATGAGCTGTAAAATCTTGGGCAAAACACAAGATCACATAACACATTGAAGCTGGAAGGACTTGGGGTTTACCTAATCTTGCTAGGCACCCCCTAGGTGCAAGGCAGTGTGCTGTAGGGTATACACCCCCTGAAAAAGAACATGGAGCACTCCCCATAGCATGGGTTTTACTGTGTGATTTGGGTGTGGGGAATAATTTTTTTTATATTAAAACATGCATGATGGAGTAGAATGCACATTTCACATGCACACGAAAGCTGAAGCAGAGACTTGGAAAACCAAATGTTTTGATTGCTACTGGCCGTTTTAGCCCAGATCCTCACAAATCGCACATACATGTTCTTTGACCTTTACTTTTGGTGTACACGGGTAAAAACTCTTGAGAAACGTTCCACTAGATCACATTATAGATAAGGAAAATGAGGCCCAGCGCTTTGACCTTGCTGAGCCTTAGCTCCTCATCTCTAAAATGAAGGTAATAATAAATATTTCATTGGCTACCATGAAGATCCAATAAGATAATATATATGAGAATACCATAATCTATAAAGCAGTGATATCAAGAGCAAATGCAATCAGATTCACAAAATTCCAGTTTTAACCAAGAACTCTGAAGCCCTTCCTTGTCTAACAAAGTAAGAGAACAAGGAATCATCTGGTAGTATGAGCTATTATATCACAACACTATGGAGAATACCCAGTTCCCATCAGGCAAAACCAGGTTGGAAAGAACCAACACTTCCCAGACCAAGAACAATGCCTATAATAGATTTTTTTTTTTTTTTGGCTGTGTAAACTTAAAGAGGTAATCTCAATCATAAACATCCTATTTCCTCATTAAAGTAAATAGAATAATAATAACTTTACAGTGTTGTGAGAAATGAGTTAATACAAATAAAAAAGAATTTGTTAAATTATAAAGCACTAAAAATACATTAGTTACTATCTATTATTATATTATTACATGAAAATGCAAAAGCTCTACTGAAACACACACACACACACACACACACACACACACACGTTGTAGGTTTTTCTTTCTCCCATCTGGCTTGCTTCCAAAGCAAACTAAACCAAGATCCTTACAAACTAGAAACAATATTTTAAAATAACTACACACCATCTCAGCCACTAATTATTTTTAGGATTTTACTATATGCAGCTAATTGAAAATGTTCAGTCCTTTCCATTCATTAGTTTTATTATAAGCACTCCAATGAATTAAAGAAAAATCCATCATCACCACCTTCCTTGAAACTTCCAGTGTATTGTCACAGAGGCCTTGACCTTACAAAAGCAATTCACATTAATTCAGTGCAAGTCACAGGACTGGACAGAGGATGAAAATTTGGCATTTCTAATAAATAGGACACCATTGAACAAGTTTGACAGAAGGCTATTATATTCTCGATGTCAGGAAATGGGGCGGACAATGCTTTCCTTGTTACGGTGAGATGCATTAGACACCACCGACTGTATGGAGACTCTATTGACCTGACGCAAACCAAATCTGTGAAGTGAAGCACTCCATCATAGGATTGTTACTTTATTAAAAACTCACCTACGCACACTGGTAAGAATGGAGCCCTGGAAAAGATGAATTACAAAGATCACCATTAAGAAAACTGCGAGACTGTAGGCACGTCTACGGTAAGAAGCAAGTACTTAAGCACAGTAACTGCATACTTCAACATAAATATAGATCTATACATCTGCTGCTTCTGTTTATTAGTAGTAACCATTTATTGAATAATTTTCCAGTATAATGCACCTTATACACATTTATTCAGCTTTCATTGAATCAATATACATCATCTTATATAGCAGGTCTTTTGTCATTTTACAGTTGCAAAAAAAAAAAAAAAGTCAAGCTTGGAAAAAGTATATTAAAGCTGAAAACTTATGTTCACACGAAAACCTTCACACCACAAAAACCTGCACACAGATGTTTAAAGCAGCTTTATTCATATTTACCAAAACCTGGGAGCAACCAAGATGTCCTTCAGTAGGTGATTGCATAAATAAATTATGGTACATCCCAACGATGGAATATTATTCAGTGCTAAAAAGACATCTGTACTGAACATGTACAGACTTTTTTTTCCTTGTCATTATTACCTAAACAAAACAGTATAACAATGATACGATACAGCATTTACATTGTAGTAGGTATTACAAATAATCAAGACGTGATTTAAAGTATATGGGAGGATGTGCATAAGTTATATGCAAATATATGCAAATACTACACCATTTCATATAAGAGACTTGAGCATCCCTGGATTTTGGTATTGGGGGTGGGGGTGTCTTGGAACAAACCCTTCACAGATACCAAGGTACAACTAGATATTCATCGTTTATCTTTATTTTTCCAATCATGCCAAAAAAATAATAGAACATTATATTCAATAATTAGAGTTTTTAAAAAAACATGTCATTATTGCTCTACACAGTCAGTGGATTATGGCTTTGAAGCCAGGAGACCTGGGTCCAAGCATTAACACAGTACTTTTTCCAAGCTTACCGCTCTGTGGCCCTTGACAATTTCTCAAGCGTGCTGAGTCTGTTTCCAATTTCTAAGATGGGAATAAAAATATCTTCTCTGTCTACCTCAAAGGGTGGTTGTGAATATCAAATGATACAGTGCATGCGATAAGCACTTTACAATGTATAAAACTCTATATGCTGTAAGTCATTGTTATTAATGATAATTATAAACCTTGAGGAAGCCTGAGAAATTAGCTATCATTATAATTAAAGCAGCAGTTGCACAGTTTTTACCCCTTTCTGACTTTGAAAGAGCCACAGTTATATCTGAAGGAATTAGGATAAGGAGAAGAAATTAAAAATCAATGCATTTTATTTCTATACTGATAACAGCAAACTACAATGCTGTATTTGCAAACAAAAATGACAACATGCAAAGCACCAAAAAAGTTTTTTCCAGTAGGTCTTGGTCAAGAAAAATCTATTTCAAGTTCTTAAAAATCATATTAAGTCTCTTCCTCCCTTTTTTTTTTTTAACTTTACACTATTTTCCTGTACTGCTATTTCCATGAGCTCTGCTATCGTCAGAAGATAAAGTGAATCAGTTGGCAGGCAGAAGCTTGGGTTCTAATCTCGGCTCTGACACAGAGGATTAATAAACAAATATTTGTAATGTTTCCTGAACAGGAAAATTCTGTTTTTTTTTTTAATTAGTATTAGCGGCATATCCATATGTTTACTTGGCCTCAGCATAGTATTGCACATTTAATATTGAATATTATATGAGCTTCATTACACAAATGAAATAAAATGTTACTTATAAAAATGCTCACTTTTTTTCCCACTGTAATTTGAACACATTGCTAAGAGGTGATTTTTCAAGCCATTAGTGGCCCTACCATTTTCCAGAACTTTCAGCTTTTCTCAGAAGTAGCGCTCGCGTAAAATGTCTCAGTATGAAAAAGGGCTTTGACCATGTAAACATGTCTAATTGTCAGCTGAAATCACTAAAAAACCCAGAATTGTACAATTTTCAAAAGGGGCTCACTTAACTAGCAGCGCCAATGGATTGCTCTCCTGCAGATTAACCCTCGATACCTTCTCGGCCGAGCCAGAAGGGCGCCTGATGCCAGCGTTCCTGGTGCTCAACATAACGGTCTGCCAGTGGTGCCCTATGGCAGTCTAGCAGGCACTGGCCATTGGAACCACTGTCTGGCAGCAGAACACAAGGGTAAGACAGCCAGGCAGGCAACAGGGAACACACCCTTCTCCTCTTTCCCTACCCCATCCAGAAGTCCCAGACTCTGAGAAAATGTTTATAAGACAGATTCATTTTCAAATACTGTCTCCCAGACCTTTATTCAAAGATCCAAACACAAGCTGAAGAAACTGGAAGGAAAATAGAAGTAGTCACCAGCATCTGCAAAAGTACATACTAATTTTCAAATTTCCCCCTCGATTCCCATCAGCAAACATGAGAGGGTGCCCAGAATCTCCGCCATTTGCTTAGTTTCTCTTGCTGTGACTGCTGGAGCCTGCCACACGTCCTCACAGAGCTACGTACAGCGGGCATCCCGTGGTTGCTGATTACTCAGGAAGCTCCTGACTCACCACTGTGCAGGCCTACTTGAGAAAGACAGAGAACACCAAGCAGCAAGGTCACCACCACTCTGCTACTGAAAGGATGCCCAAGAGTCAGGTTGCTCCTCACCCCTCACATCCCTTGCTTTGGTGCAAAGAGGTCAAATAATTTCTATTCACGGTGGATAAGACTTAAACCTAAGGCATGAAACTATAAGAATTCTAGAAGAAAATGTTGGAAAAACTCTTACAGACATTGGCCTAGGCAAAGAACTTATGAAGAAGATCCCAAAGGCAATCAGAGCATCAATATAAATAAATAAATGGGACCTGATCAAATTAAAAAGCTTCTGCACAGCCAAGGAAACTACCATGAGAGCAAATAGACAAGCTACAGAATGGGAGAAAATATTTGCATACGACACATCTGACAAAGGGCTGATAACTAGAATCTATATAGAATGCAGGAAAATCAGCAAGAAAAAAATCAAACAACTCCATTAAAAAGTAGGCAAAGGACATGAACAGAAACTTTTCAAAAGAAGATAGACTAATGGCCAACAAACATATAAAAAAATGCTTAGTATCTCTAATCATCAGGGAAACGCAGATCAAAACCACAATGAGATATCACTTAACTCCAGTGAAAATGGCCTTTATCAAAAAGTCCCAAAACAATAAATATTGGCATGAATGTGGAGAGATAGGAACACTCATACACTGCTGGTGGAGCTGCAAACTAGTGCAACCTCTATAGAAAGCAATATGGAGATACTTCAAAGAGACACAAGTAGAACTACCATTTGATCCAGCAATCCCATTACTGGGCATCTACCCAAAGGGACAAAAGGCATTCTATAAAGAACACATCTGCACTAGAATGTTTATAGCAGCACAATTCACAATTGCAAAGATGTGGAAACAACCCGTGTCCATCAATATGTGAGTGGATTAATAAAATGTGGTATATGTATACCATGGAGTACTACTCAGCCACAAAAAACAATGGTGATCTAGCACCTCTTGTATTATCTTGGATAGGGATGGAGCCCATTCTACTAAGTGAAGTATCACAAGAACAGAAAAACTAGCACCACATGTACTCACCATCAAATTGGTATTAACTGATCAACACTTATGTGCACATATAGGAGTAACATTCATCAGATGTCAGGCAGGTAGGGGATGGGTATATTCACACCTAATGGATGCGGTGTGCACACCATCTGGGGGTTGGACATGCCTGAAGCTCTGACTCGGGTGGGGCAAGGGCAATATACATGACCTAAACATTTGTACTCCCGTAATATGCAGAAATAAAAAATAAAAAAATAAAAATTTCTGCAACTTAGAAAACCTTTGTGAAAAACAATCACACATTCCTTAAGGAGGTTGCAGAAGGGGCAGAGAGGAAGAGGAAGAAAGTGCCCTTTCAACATGCAGATTGCACTAGTACAAAAGTCAGTCCATCATCCAATGCCAGACAGCCAATATAGCTTTAAAAAAAAAAAAAAAAAACCCTGGAAATGTGTACTTGAGACCAAAGAGAAATGTAAACTGCTGTCACGGTACCACGTACACAGGATGCAGGAGTACATCTGCTAGAAAGAGTCTCCAAAGGAGGACTGGAAAAAGAACACTGTTAAGTCATACCCTGGTCATTCTGAGAAAAGAACCCAGTCATGGCTACTTCAATAAATCAGGAGCTTTCTGTGTGGACTAGGAGAGCTGATAGTATCACAATAACCCTCTTCACACACATTACTGCCGCAGGCTTCCAAAGGAAACAGCCAGTGGCAGTCCCCTCTTTGGTATGCAGTGTGACAGTTCACATCCAAACTCTAGGAAACCTTGTGAACTATTCGTCAGGGGAGGAAGATGGCTATTGTCTTTTATATCATACTTTTAAGAACTTTTAGTCATTTGTGATTCTCTTTCTCTACCACTGCGTGTGTATGTGTGTGTGTGTGTGTGTGTGTGTACATGTGCCCACCCAATTTCCTCTCACTTTCAGCCACAATTCAAGCATTAACCTTTGATGTAACATCTTTGCTCCTCATCACAATGGAAAGAACGAGCTTCAGAGAAGCAATTGAGTTGAGAGAATAAAAAAGATGACATCACTTCAAACGTGGACTTGCCAGGAAATTATGCTTTCAAGTGTTCCCCTGTGTTATCAGCCAGGGACCCTCAGCTCTCCCTGACCGCTGCAAGCTGCCCCCGTTTCATATCTTTTGATCACCATTTGTTTCATGTCACCGTGCATCACACTCCCCATGTGTATGTGTGTGTTGCACCTGTGTACTTTTTAAAGTTCCTGTCAGTGTTCACTTTATAAACTCCCAAGTGAAAGAGAGTCATTCATTAGCATCAGTTATTAGTTTGATAATTCTAAATAAAGTCAATACAAACATTTACATGGCATTTGCCCAGGAAGAGGACCAGAAATGAGAATTTTTGGACACCTGCTCATGTTCTTTCTGATACAGCACTGTGAAGTACACACAGTGAGAAAGCCCTGGGGATGGGTCTGACACTGGTATGTTTTTCTTTTCCTCTAAAGTACAAAGGAAAACGTCTTCTTTTTCTTTTTCAGAATTCATGCATGTCAGAGGCAGACCATTTTGAGAAGTGTTCAAATATCACTGGATTCCATTCCTCGACTTCCCACCCCCATCTCATGAGCAAAGACAGAGTGAGAAAAAAATACACATTAGAGTCAGAGTGACCCTGGTTTAAATCTTACTCAACCACTGCTTTGGTCTTCTTTTGCTATGTAAATAACCATCCAAAACTCCATGGCTAGAAACAACCACCACTGTATTCGTTCATGAGGCTACAAACTGGGCTGGGCTCAGCTGGACGGTTCTTGTGTTGCCCTTCCTGGAGGTCACTCATGTGGCTGCCTGCCACTGGCTGGGTGGCTGGGTGGCTGGGAGGTGGGCTCGGCTGGGATGTGGGGCTAGCTGGATCAATCTATCTTTCCCTTTCTCTCTTTTTCTCCCTCCCCACTGTAGTCATCTCAGGGTCTCTCTCTTTCCCTGTGTCTCTCACTACAGGATCTCAGCACATGGTCTCTCCAGCAGGGTGACTAGACTTTTTACCAGGTAACTTGGGGCTCTCAAGACTACACAAGTGAAAGCTGCTTAACATTTTGGTCTGAAACAGAAACAGTATCATTTCTGCCACCATCTATTGGTTAAATCGAATCTCAGGGCCAGCCCGGATTCAAGGGGTAGTGACTACACAGGAGAGTGGATATAGAAGACATGGTTGGCTGGGAGCCACCAATGTAGCCAATTACCACTATCACATAACAAATCACTGAATCTATATGTTTTGATGTAACGTCAGTTTTCTCATCTATTAAAAGGGAAAAATAATAATCCCTATTTTACAGAGATCTAACAATGAAACATGATAATAAACATAATGTGGTTAACACAGTGACTGGCACACAGTAAGTACTCTGTAAGTTTCTTTTATGTATCCCAAAGTACTTGGAATTTCTAATACCTGGAAATTTGTGAGTCCCTTCCCACAACTTTATACCCCTCCCATAAAAGCAGAGACCACAGTTCTTCTTCGCCATCTTAGAAGCTGTCCCAGTACCTAGTACAGAGCCTGGCATTCAGCAAGCACCTGGTAACATACGTTTGTTGATTGATTATGTGATCAAATAAATTGGTATACACCATCTCCAACCACTCACTTCTGCAACACATGGACAGACTGAGCTATTTTACAAGAATTTCTTACCCACAAATTAAAAGTTATTAAATTCAATGTCATGAGCAATCACAGCAGTCTGGAGTTCATCTTCACCTCTTTTTAAATATAGTATATATAGCAAACTCCCCAAAAATATTTTGCCAGATTTCCACTGCCTCAATTTTAAAACTCAGGCACACTATAAGAAATATGTAATCCATATGTCTATGATTCATTTTTACCCAGTTCATCAAAATGCTGTTTTTGTATTAAATGTCAAAATGCCTTTTATGTCTTTATTTATGAGCCCTTTAAAGTTGTTATTTTTAAATGATGCTGGAACATGTTTTGCCAAATTTAAAATCTACAAAGGCATTTGTAATTCTGTCCCAAACATCAGCTTCTGGGACAGTTAATTTTGTTTACTCCTGGGAAAATTCCTGTTTTCAGATATAGGCTTTTAAGATTATTTGAAATATGCAAAATTCTCTTACTCTGTATTTTAAATGTACTAATGAATTTAATCAGCTATATTTACACAGAGAGTTTGGAAAACCCATATGTGACTGGTTCTTTCAAAGGAACACCTTGCTGTCTCTATCATCTCATTCTGCCTTGACTCTATAAATTGGTGGGGAAAAAAATGAGCCTGCTATTTGTTATCTATTTTTAAGGGTAAAAAAAAGTGCATATTTTCTTCTTTACAGTTCTAGATAGTGCAAGCTTCTCTACGTAGCTATACTATATGCTCGGCTTCATCTTGATGTGAAACTTCATCAAATACTCTTCCTGTCCTTTTCCTTGTCTCTATTATTATTTAACTTTTTCACTAGGAGAATTCAAAGAAAAAGATGATAATCTCATGAGAGCTCTCCATAACTCAAATTTCTGTGACAAACTCATTGTACTTTGAATTATAATTTAAAAATTTACAATAAAACACAATGTTAGCTAAAAATAAAAGTCAATGTTATATAATTTAAAAAGCCCTATATCTGAAATCAGAAAACCAGGGTAAGATTTATGACCTTAGATATATCAATTAAACTCTGAACTTGAATTTATTAATCTATAAAATGAGGATAATGATGCCTATACTACCTGCACCACAGACTTATGAATATCAGATGGGTAATACAATGTTTTATAAACTACAAACAGTATCAGTGATAATACTTAAATATCTGATATTAGCTGTTACATATTTTCATCCCAGTTCCAAATATACAGGGGTATAAATTCACTTTTTTCTCTAATGTTTCCATTTCATATTTATTCTCAAATAAATGTTTATATGTAGCCACTAAAGAAACCATGGGAAAATACCTGGCCATAACTTTGAAGATCACAATGTGAGGTCTCACGTGCTTATCTGCTCTGGTTCCTAGAGCCAAAAGTTTGCTAATTCTAAGTCACGTGCTGAGCAAAGGATACTAGTCTGTCCCTTCATTGAGAAAATGCCATCTACATGGCACTGATACTTTTACATTCGGTTTGTCAAAATGTTAAGATTTTAGGAACAGCACTTCAGGTTTTTTTTTTTCTTTTTTTGAGACAGAGTCTCGCTTTGTTGCCTGGGCTAGAGTGAGTGCCGTGGCATCAGCCTAGCTCACAACAACCTCAAACTCCTGGGCTTAAGGGATCCTCCTGCCTCAGCATCCCGAGTAGCTGGGACTACAGGCATGCACCGCCATGCCCGGCTAATTTTTTCTATATATATTTTAGTTGGCCAGATAATTTCTTTCTATTTTTTAGTAGAGACGGGGGTCTCGCTCTTGCTCAGGCTGGTCTCAAACTCCTGACCTTGAGCGATCCACCCGCCTCAGTCTCCCAGAGTGCTAGGATTACAGGCGTGAGCCACCGCGCCCGGCCAGCACTTCAGGTTTTGAACTAAGAAACATCGAATTTCAAGGCCTTTGGCTAGGAGGCTAATCACATAGCTAGCACACTCTGCTTGGGCTGAAAAACAGCTCTGAAATTTGAACACCAACCAGTATAAATCTGTTGCTAGGTTGACCATGTTTTCTAGTATACAAAGTTTGCTTCTTCAACAACTTATTCAAACAGAATATATTCTTTTTATTTTTCTCTTAAGGAAAAAACAAACAGGCTATCACCATAGCTGGGCTCCTTCTCTAGAAATCAGACAAGAGCAACTCACATTCCACACCCAAATTAGTCTTGCATGGAGGAGAAATATCATGTTTCTATACCGCCACGGAGCTGACCTGGGCGTTAATTTGAATTTTAAGCAGAACCAAGCTTTTGCTCAGGTCCGTCCCACCTGTCAGTATATGATAGTATAACAAGATAATTACTTCCTTTTATTTCAAAATGCCAGACACCGAAGTAAGACTTCCATGGAAAATGAAGAGAGCACCTGTATTCAATTTTATTCTAATAAGTCTAAGACAGAGTAGCACTGGCATCTTGTTAGGTTATTCAGGGAAATGGTGGCAGATGCCACATAAGCTCTACAAAAAGGTACAACTACAGCAAAGGAGAACTTTAGAAATATACTGGGGAGAAACTCGCAGGCAGCAAGATGAAGTATATCATTCATTCAAGTAGCAGCGCTTCCTTAGCGGAAAATACCAGGTTGAAATGCAAGGTTATTTAGAGAAGGAAAATACCCGCACTGTGCTTGCACTACAGAATTATTGTTTATTTAGGCCACTGAAATTGTAAAGATTTTAGATGTAAAATCTTCTCTAAAAAGGTATGTGCAGCACCTGGTATCAACCCCAGCAAGGCATGGCTCCTTCCTCATGAAAGAGAGAATAATGATTTAAATCTTTCAAATAAAGTCAATCAAGATAATCAATATAGGTGAGAATTGCACAGAAGACCTAGAAAGAAAACAGAGAACTCTGGTTGTGTGAGTGTGTGTGCATCCCCAGTTGTGTGCCTGCATTTGCCTGCTTGGGCAAATGTGAAAGCATTCATTTTAAGAACCAGTTGAGAATATTTAATGACACCTATTTAGCTTTCAAGTTCACCACGGAAGAAACAAGAATAGACCATTATGGATGTACAATGAGACCTATATTACATCATGGTGGTTTATAGAATTTGGAAAAGAAATTCCTGAAAATAAATGAAATCTAAGGACAGTCCCCAAATGACTACTTCCATGCAAAGCTGTGTCACTTATTACTCTGCTACCTTTTCTAGCTATATGGTTTCAACAGGACCCAACAGATAATTGCACATCTGCCTGAGGATCCGTCCTGGCACGTGGGGGAAGAGGATAAGAGAAGGCAGCACACAAAAAGGTCACTGTTACGGGCATCTCACTCCCTGCATATGTTGAATGTACCTTAGCGTCACAAGTTATCAGTGCCGTGGAAGAAGCTTGGCACTGTGAGTGAGGCAAGAGGTTTTGAGTTGGGCAGCAGAACTAGATTGAAATCCCAGATCCAACACTGCCTGCTTACGTGACCTTGAGCAGTTTCACCCAGATTACAGATGTCATTATACTCTGCTGTGTCCTTTGGAAGCTGAACTTAATGATGCAAATGGTATCCTGAATGGTCCAATTACTACATGACTCTGGAGCCAGATCTTCAGGGTCTCATCTAAGAAACAAAGTTGGGAAGACTTTTCCCATTTGATGGTAAGAAAGACATCACGTACATACCAGATGTCTCTTTCATCAGGGGGCAGAGAGCAGTGGTCATATTGAGGAGCAAGACCTCACCCTCTCTGCCTGTTGGTCACATGGTGGCTTTTTTTAAGTACACTCTGCACTCCCTCGTGTTCCTCAGTGGCATGAGGATAATGATACCTACCTCTTAGGGTGTGAAACATAAAAGAGATCATGTCACTCCTCTGCCTAAAACTTCCCAGGGGCTGGCCGTCTTCCAAAGAGTAAAGGACAAACTCCTGACCATGGGCTGCAAACTCCTACAGACTTGACCTCTTATTAACTCTGCCCTCCCCTAGTCTTCCTGGCTGCTGACCTGCCTGCTGCTCCTAAGCACTCCGGGCACGGTCCTTTCTGAGGGCCCTTACGCTTCCTCACTTTGCACTTTTCCCCAGATGCCCATGTGGCTGCTCAAGTCTCAGCCCAGTATCACCTGCTCAGTGGGGGTCTTTCACTCAAAGTATTGAAAATGCCACTCCTCGCTACTCTCCTGCTTTCTCTCCGTAGCACTTGCCACCTTCTAACATAATGATTGTATTTTCCTTTACCGCGTTTATTGTCTTAACTCACTTCACTGGAACAAAAACTTCAGGATGGCAGGAATTCGTATCAATTTCATTCCCTGTTCTCTAAAGCAGAGCGTGATACATTGGGATGGCTCAGTAAATATTTATGGGATGAATATGTTTGTTAGAAGGTATCAAATGGCATGCTATCTGTAAAGCATGGCACCAGGCACATGGTAAAACCTTAATAAATGACAGCTATTAGCTCTTGAAGGTGTATTACTACAGGTAAGATGATAATCTTTGGAATTGTAGGTGCTGCTTCAGGCCAGCCAGCAGTGGAACTAACATCTGGGTTACCATGGGGACAAAGAAGGGGCAGTTCTGTTGCTGGGTCCCTGCATGACTCACGCCTGGGCCCTGGACACAGGAGCTTCTGCATCTGTAAACAAATACAATGATACCTACCCTCCAGGGGGAAAAGATGCTAAGGAAAGCTCTGTTTGTCACTTGCTTTGTCATCAGACATGAAGTATCCACAGAATCATTTAAAACATTTGATCAAATTAAAAATAATAGGAAAAACTGTAGCTTATCCCATCTGATAATTTTTCTGCCTACCAAAGGCATCTTTTAGCTGGCACTCCCATGCCCTGCCTAAGAGGGTTTTTCAGCCCCCGCCTTTCTTTCTTTGGGCTGCAGTTAAGCAGTATTGGGGGAAAACCCAGTCTGAGACTTTCCTGGGGAAATCTGAGGATCAGGTTTGCCGGTTAGGGCAAGTCATTCTTTTCATCAGAGTAGAAAAATACAGGGAAGAATACAGTGTTGGTCGCCTGTTCATTAACTGGGTAGAATTACTGCGGCAAGAAGGTTAATAATTACACAAGTAATTAACACTTGTGTCATTTTCACACTCTAATCCTACAGTTGCAGGATTTCAACTTCGGTCCCAGAGTCCGAGGGAAGATGAGAGCGGAATGGCAATGAATCGGATTGGCTTTGGAGAGGGAGCTGGGAAATGAGGAGATAGTTCTGGGTATTCTAACCATTTCCTAATGAGGAATGACTGCAACACATGAACATTACCAGAGAGCACTTTAGGTTTTTGTTTTTGTTGTTTTTTAAACAATTGCCTGCTTTTTGTGGCAACAAGAGCCACATTGTTGTACGTCATACAGGTATTTGACACCCTGATCTTCCCTAAGCCTCCACTCCCACCCCTTCATGCCTGCACACTGTATATTTGGTGTCACTGTTTATTAAAGATAACTAATGCCCTAAGTCTTTATTTACTTCTGTTTATTGCTATTTTAGCAAGAGTCACCAGAGAGCAGCTATGCTTCTGGTCCACTCGGGTTCTTTAATCACGGTTAGTAGGTAAAATCATCTGTGACAACTAATCCAAAAAGCAGATTATATTTATTTTGGCTACAGTGGCTTGCAATTCGTTAAAATCAACAAAGCCTTTTCATTAGCCCCCTGCTGATGTCCTAAAAACAGACATTTCAAGGGTCTCAAAGCACTGAGCCACACATATGCAGCCAAGCTAATTCTGACAGATTCTCAGTGCCATTCTTAACACAAAATCTTATTAAACTAACAAACAAGAAACAGAACCCCTCTGCTTTCATACAAAGGCTTAATTAACATGCCTAAACTCCAAAATCAAAATCGTAGCTGCAAAGCTTCCTGAATATGGAAACAAAACAAACACAGAGACTGTGTCATTAGTTAAGCAAGATTTACCAAAAATCAGGACTTTTTCTGTTTTCTGTTCTTTTTTTTTTTTTCTTTTTTAAATAATGTGGGAAAGGATTAGAAATCAGAACCATGGTGCCTATTGCTAAACAGTTCTGCATGGGCATTCTGGCCTTCAAAAGCTGGGATTGTGATTAACTGGACTGTTGGTGGAGATAGCAGATCTACTGAGCAGAGGATCAGAATCTTAGTCCAGGGGTTGCCAGAGGTTAGGAGCAGTTGCAGTGTGTTGTAAGGACAGCATCATTCCATCAATATCCACGTCCCCTCTTTCTCCAGCCCTCCCTCCCGCACCCACACTGCTGCATTTTCCAGGCATATTTCTTTCACTTGCTACCATCTGGCTGTCCATTGCAAAGAAGAAGTGAATTGGATTTTAGGGCTCAGTGTCAGAAATGGGGGCGTTCCAAGGAAGACGCTCACAGCAGTGACTCAGCCATCACTGTGCCACCAGGCAGTGGCCATAATTAATGGATATATCAAAAGGTCTACTCAAGGAGCAAAGAAGGTAGACAATGATTTATGTTTACCTAAGAGGAAGATTATTTAGCTTTGCAAGAGCTTTCAAAATGAGGGAGCCCAGAAATATTTAGATATGGTGTGGTACCTCTCCAAACCTGAAGGGAAATTCAAGGTGTTGAGCAAGCAGATCCAGAAAATAAAGGGCAGGGAACAGACATAGGAAGATGTTTTCTCTCCCACATTTTACCTCCATAGCTCTGATTGGAAAGCTGCTGTGATTTGTGTATTTTCATGACTGCTACTGCAATGGAATGACTTGTTTGTGCCCCCAGCATAATCCTGAATGTTGTCAAGGATGATTACCAGATGATACTTCATGCAAGTCTCTATCCTAACATGCAGATTTCCACGGGTTGAAAGGGGAAGCCGAAAGCAGCCCTGGAGAGCAAGGGCTCGCTTGGTTCTTAAATGCACAAGTGACAAGTGCATCAGGCTGCCTCCCAGACAAAAAAGGTCCAGTTCATCTCCACAAGGACCTATGTCCAGCAGCCCCTTCAGCCAGCACTTCAGCTTCTTCTGGTTCATTCCATAAGCAACAGAGCTGTCTGCTAGAGCAGATAATAAAATCCAGCCTAGAAGGAAAATCCACGTACAAAGCCTCTCTCAAATCAGAGTTTTGTCCACAGGGAGAAGTGAGCCACATCTGATCTACAAGTTATCATTTTGCCTCTCCATAATTAAAACTATTGTTGCCATGGCAATCCAAAGAGTATCGCAAATACGAGAAAGGCTAATGGCATGGCTTTTTGTTGTTGTTGATATAGTTTGCAGCCCCAGCCTGGATTTATTTATGGCAGGGCACAAATGCGACCTGGGCAGAGAGGGAAGTCACATCGGGTGAGGTGAGAAAATCTAAAACTCCTTTATGTACCCAAGATACTGTTTGCAACTGTTCCTCAGTCCCCAGCCTGCCTTATTCAATCGATCATAAAGTGTAATGTCTTCCTTATAGATATGCACACCCAGCAGCTCTCCCCAGCACACCTCAAAGCTTCCTGGTTTTCTTCTCTGTCATCTACCACTATCTGGAGGATTATACTCAACAAGATTTCCAGGTCACTGAAACAGGTCAATTTACTGAGGCCCCTTACCTGACAATAGGAACCACAGGCAGGTCTCATGCAGGGAAACAAAGAATCCACTTGGTTTTGTGACTTAAACAGGGTGGCTAAACAGCCTTGATTACTGTTGTCACATAAAACATGTTGGGACAAGCAAGACAGCAGCGGCTGCCCTGAGGACTATTTCAACTTGATACCTTCGAAGGTTATTCTCAAATAAAGGAGAACACGCCCCTGAGTGTTTCATTGTTGTTGTTAGTGGTGGGTTTTTTGTGTTTTTTTGGTTTGCTTTTTTTTTTAACAGGATTCCTCTTTTTCTGATTTGTTCCAAGTGGGCCTGCTGCTGTTCAAGGTTCACGAGCCCCTCAGGACAAAACAATCTGAGCCAAGTAAGAGGAAAAGGCCACACAAACCAACCGCTCCATGCCCCTCAGGTAACCCTGAATGTGGTCCACCTCTGCTAGGAAAAAGCCAGAATGAATGGACCAGTGTTTCTCAGACCTGCTGGACCCAAAGAGACACACCTCAGGCACTTGTTACAAATAGAAAGTTCCCTGGAGGCTCTGCTCCAGACGTCAGGACACATCTGGGAAATGCCAGAACAGATGAATTCGGCCAGGTGCTCTAAGGGACACACAGCATGTACATAACTGAGTAAAAAATGGTGTCCGGACCCAAAGAACCTGAGGAGACAAGGGGTTTGTTCTCTGGCCTATTGTGCTACACAACCAGGTACGTCAGCTTAACCAGCTTCCCTCCCAGGAAAACTGAAAAAAAAACAACAACAAAAAAAAAACACCCATGGAAAAAAATTATGCCATGTGGCTCTTACACATGAAATGTGAGTCCATTGATTCCAAAGACCTAACGGTTCAGTAACGTTTATTTGGCAGAGGAGGGGAGGGGAAGAAGTTATGCTAATTTTTTAAATTTTATTTTTCAACTAAAAAGAATAGGAGAGACACTAGCCATTTTAAACCTCAGGAAAATGAACTGGTTACTTTTTTTATGTTTTTATTTTTTGGTCTGAGGGACATTGCACTTGTAGCAATGGTTTAGAGATACAAAGAAAAATGTATAATGTTTCACTTATTGCTGGGGATAGTAGCTCAAGATGTTGAAAGAAGCAGATAATATTTCCCCTGGGGGATCTGAAGGCAGCAGTGTAGGTGACAAAAAAGCCTGGAGGATTGAGGTAGGGAAGGGAGCTTTCATCTGGTGAAATGAGGATCCAGGGCGCAGGGTGGAATGCTGACTGCAAAACGCAGCACGCTGTCACCAAGCTGCCTCCCCCTGCAAGAAGAATAGCTCAGCGCTGCCCCAATTACTATATTTCATGGATACTCTGTCTCCCTGGAATACAACTTGTTGGGGGATTAGTGTCTAGAGAGAAATTCTCAAACAGGCTTTTACTAAAAGACCAGCTGCTTAGAAATGGCAACTGCTACTTTTTAATTCCGAAAGCAATCTGAACCATAACCCAATAGTTCTGCCGTCTGATAACTGAGTAAAATCTGATACTGTTCCTGAAATCTTATGGGCGCTCCTCTCTTTCTAAGGACATGAATAGTGCATATACCCTCTTCAAAGGCTCCATTTTTCTCTTTTGTAGCAAAATGGCAAGAGCCTATGGGAGCGCGGTGCCCGGGGCAATGTTCCTTTTTTCTTAGAAGCCACCTGCTAATCACCTGCAAGTAATAACAGACTACAAGGGAGGCAGCCCAAAGAAAGCCCCTCACCACCCCGAAGGGCAAGGGTTAAGTAGAAACACAGTGAGGGAGGCTTTCTTGGCCTGAGGGAGCTCTGCAAAGTGACCAGGAGACTCTCCCTGAGGATGGATTCAAGGGGCTGAGGAGCAGCAGTTAAAGATCAGAGGCAACTTGAAATGGGCCAGCGTGGGGAACTTCTGAAGTAGAAAGAAACAAAATAATAATACTTCCCAAAAGGTAACACAATCTCAGGGCCAGCAATATCTTGGAAAGTTACTGGCTCTGCCTCTAGGCTCCGAGGTTGAGCTTTATGGGGATGGCTCGCCATGGGTCCCTCTCAGCGCGCTGCTCTCAGAAACGTGGCGCCCTTCCATGCCCAGATGGGGCCCGCGCCACCCTGGAGACTGATGCCTTGGGACCGGGCTACCCGATCACTCAGGAGAACGCCAGCTTCACACAGGACACAGCCAAATCTGGCTATTCCTGCTGGTGCACTTTAACCCAGCAGAACTTAGAGCAGAGAATTCAAAGGGCATTAAAGGCTTAGAGAACTGTAGCTAAGACGTTGTTAAGGGAAAAGAGTTTAATCCAGTTCTGATCTTTAACGGAGAAAGAATTCAGGCACGTGAGGGGTTTGCATGGGGTGAGTTTCAAGCATTCTTTTCCAGCTACTGAAAAGACAAGGAGAAGAAAAGAGCTCAAACTAGTCTAGTTGAAAAGACAGTCTTGAACATGAGGGATTGGTGTCTAATGGTGGCTGTGGAATCTCTTTCTCCATATTGTCATTTCCTAGACAGTAGATAGTCACCAGGATTGCAGGGCTGAAGGCTCTTCAAGAGGGAAGTTTGTAGAATGGCTTTGAATTAAGATTTGACTGGCTCTTCCTCTGCCATTACCTCTCTCCCCCAGGCCCTATAGAATGCCCTTGAGTGCGAGGCCATGGGCAAAGCCCCTGTAGCCTCCACTGTTTGTCACCTCTTTCCCCCAGGGTCTCCTCTCCGGCGATGTCTTGCTTTCTTTCTGCCCTTTCTCATAAATCCCACTCCTTTATTTCCATAACAAGGGAATGGAAAAAATGAGTGTCTCTCAACATTCCCTCTCAATATTTACTATCATTGGAAGTTTATGACACCCATCTTTGTTACCTTCTTCATGTCAAGGCTGCCATGCCCAACTGGAATGGTTTCCTCTTCCTCCTGTCAAAGTCTCCCTGTTCCTGGACACTTTTGATGTCTTTGCCAAGCACATCATTGATTCCTAAATCTACCCTTTCCTCCCCTGCTCGAATCTACTAGCCACAGTGCACCAACCACCTCCCGAGTTACTAGCTTACACAGTGGATTATGGATTTTAGGATTTGAAACAATGGTCTCCTGTGGAAACAACTCAAATGTCCCTAACGAATGGAAGAACCAAATGTGGTATATACATACAATGGAATATTATTCAGCCTTAAAAAGGAGTAGGAGTCTGACACATGCTACATCATGGATAAACCTTGAAGACATAAGGCTGAGTGAAATAACCCAGACACAAAAGGACAAATACTGTATGATTCCACTTATATGAGGTACCTAGAGTGGTCAAATCCATAGAGACAGAAAGTAAAATGGCGGGTGCTAGGGACTGGGGGGAGAGGGAAATGGGGAGTTATTGTTTACTAGGTACAGAGTTCAACTGAGATGATGAAAAAGGTTTAAGATACATGGTGCACAACAACGTGAATATACTTAATGCCACTGGACTGTGCACATAGAAATGTTTAAAGTGGTAAATTTTCTTACCGCAATAAAAAAGTACTGGAAAAACCCACAGTGGTCCAGGCACAAAACATTCCCAGGACCTCATCGTGTTCAGCAACTCGCAAGCTCTCTGAATCCAGTGGTTCGGGGATTTTTATGGAGGTTTCATCATGTAGGTGTGATCGATTATTAACTCAACCTCCAGCTCCTCTCCACTTCCTGGAGGATGGGGAGTGGGACTGAAAGTTTCAACCTTCTAATCATGATTTGGTCTTTCTGGTGACCAGTCTCTCTCCAGAAGCCCACCGAGAGTACCTCATTAGAACATAAGTCACTCCTATTACACAGGAAATTCCAGCCCTGTGGTCAGGAACCAGGGCAGAGACCAGATAGATACTTCTTATTATAAATCACAATTTCATAGTAGTGTTTAGGTTTCTTGTTGCATATGACAAAGAAACAACAATATAGCACAATAATATTAGTTGTGCTGAGTTGTAACAGTGAGAAAACATGTCGGGGTGTCATTCTTATAAAAGATATGAAATAAATGTCTTCTACCAGAGATCTAATTTACAAGCACATTACCATTAAGAGAAAAAAGTGGTTGATGACTTTATTAATGTGAAAATGACGGTTTGTAGGTTCCTGCTGTCACATCCTTAGAGACCTTGGGAATGTGTAAATACACACACACATACACACACACAAACACACACACATCCAACTATAAATACACATGGTCAGATTACATATTTACTGTAAAACAATTTTAACTCCAAGCATGATGGCTATGAACTAACTTCATTAAAAATGATGGTATTTAGACATCAAATTGCTTTACTCCTACTTACTTTGAAATAACATCATAATTAACTTTTCTCTCATGAACCTCGAGAAAAAAAGAAAAGAAAAACAGCAAGAGAAAGCTAATGGCCATCATGTTCCCCTGGAAATTTTGGCTTAAACTAAGACAGTCAAGGATGAGCATCGGTGATACATCATATGAGCTACATTTCAGAATCAAAATGGCCACATTGCAACCTTTCTGAAATCAGAGGAGGAATTTCAGATTATCAATTGTTCAAATCTATTTGCATCCCCTGGGCACATACCTGTAAACTGGGAGAAATTTGCTCAGAGGAATTCTCAAGCCATCCTGACACATCCACCCTGCGGATTAGCCATACTTGCAAGCTCAAGAACTGTATAAGCGGGTCTCCCCCTTTTAATGGTTACTTGTATTTGCCCCAAGAAAGAAGGATAGTTTTTCAGGCAGTCTGTTTAATAAAATAAATTTTTTTTAAAAAACTCAAAATTTTGGCACCACTTAGCCAGCTGTAAGCTTTCTGCTAATTCTCAGTCATAAATAAGTAGCATTGACAAAGACATTAAGGATGGAAACAATAAAAATAGGAAGGGCAGAAAAAAGATTGCCCTGATATTCTGTCTCAGTTTGCCAAAAAGGTATTAAAATACCAACCACATAAAAATAGACTTGAGCAATTTTTTTTTTCAAACAGAGGGGGTAACTACTCCCAGACTTCATAAGACGGCTGTCCTAAAGGTTTCATTGATTAGTTGATAAGTTTGCTGGTGAATGGTTAGTCAATTAGTCAGAAAGGTTTGAATTAGTTACTGGAGCTCTGCTTCCCATGAATAAAATTCGGGGAGTATTCTGTCTCCCACCCTCTGTGACAGATGATATCTGTTTTCTCCTGTGAGTTTGAATTTAAGAGCCACTGAAGCTCAGCAACAGTATATTCTGGCTCAAATGAGCTGAAAATTGCATTCAATTTGAATTTCAAAAATGGAGGGGAGGAAGGGGGTAGGAAAACCTCAGCACCCATCAAGTGTCTACACTTCTCAACTACTTCCTGCTGCTTAGTTGCATTTCGCCGGGGGGGGCTGGGGACCTGAAACCCAGGATGTGTTGCAGGGGAAAGAGCATCGCTGGATTCCTGCCCAGTCTGAGTTTAAAAATAAACTTTTTATAGTCAGGATCAAAGCAAACCTCACTTTTACGCACATGCATAATGCAGAATGTGACCCCACCAAAGAAATAGATTTACCTTTTCCAAACTGCAATTGGACTTGCTTATTTTTTTTTTTCTTATGTACTCTGGAGGTGATAAAGGTGAAGGTGTTTTCCCTGGGAAACTCTAGAAAAGCAAATTCTTTTCTAAATTAAAATTAATTCCTATTCAGCTCACTTAAGACCCTCATTCTTTGTTGCTTGATGTCCTCCCTTTACATCTGCCTCACATTACAAAGCAGATGTGTTCTTGAAAAGTTGAGTGAGTGGCCATTGATTTTTCAAATCAAATCATATTTTAAATGTGCTAAGAGAGTTGGTTATTTAAAGGAATCTTGTGATAAATTATTTTATAAAGCCAAACTATTTTTAGTGTGCAAATAATTGCCCCTTCATGCAATTTGAAGCCCAGCCAAGTTTTCTTAAAGCAGGACACACCTGTAGTCTATAGGAAATAGATTTAGTGCCACCAATATTTCAAGTTAAACTGATGCTATACAAACCAACAGATGATATCCCAGAATCCTGTAACTGAATGATTTGGGGCCAGAACTCCATTTTATGATAGTTTGAACTGAAGGAACAGAGAGAACACCAGATTCATTCCAATCCACTTCAAGCATGGAAACATATTCTCCCACTGCCTAAATGATTCTCCGTTTGCAAATTAAGCCATGAAAAAAGGTAATTCAACTTCTAAAGTGCCATTTTCCACATGAAAACAGGAATATGCTGAACACTGTTCAGAAATCTGACTTACTCCAGAGGGTTCAGTAGCAAGCATGATTGAGAAGCATCATGACAGTGAGTATGCACGATTCCTGCACACCTACTCTGAGCTGGACACTGCAGGTACCCAGGGTAACCAATGAGTCACTGACTCTGCCTTAGAGGAGGCAGTGGGACTCTTCTCCCTTCCCGAGTTACAAACTCATGTGCTAGTATTGTAGAAGCACTGACATGTTCCGCCCAAAGAACCCCTCCACACTATGATCCTCCTATGACGGTCATTACAACAGGGTTCATGGATCCAGGAGAGCAATTGAGTAATTGATGGTAAACCTGGGAAAGTAGGTATGACATAGTTTTCCTTCAAAATTGGAGCGAAGCAGACTCAACCTCTAGATATCCCGAGAAAGAACTGGGTATTCAATTGTTAACTGATGGCAAAACAAGAACCTTGTGTAAGCTCACAGAAGACAGAATTAGAAAGAGCAGGCTTCCTATCTTGAGCACAGGACAAGACATAAAGAAAAGTAATAGTGTATTTCTTACGCATCACAGAAAGACAGGAATTAAGAAATAGTCTGACCCTGACAACCACATACTCCTGGTAAATGTAGTGAATCAGTAAAAACAAGGGCAAAGCCTTTCAAAAGGAACCACACGATCACAGCAACAGATACTCAGGAAAGTCTAATTTGTCAGAATACCCCCCAAAATAAAACCCTTTAAAAGCATTAAAAATGATGTTTTTTGCATTTTAAAAGACAGAACAAGGAAAACATTTTTACATTACTAACAAAATACTTGCCAGCATCACACTAATAGTCAAAGATGTCAAAATGCCATTTAACCCTCTAATGTGTATCACATGGCATTATGTTGCGTAGATTTTTAAAAGAACATTAATAGCTCCTAATCTTGTAGGGAAAAGCTTACCTTTCAAACTGAGACAATATTAGCGTAGGATTTTTTCCTTACATCTTCATAATGTAATATTGTTTCATTGATGAACCAGTAAATTGTCAGCTCTATTCATTTATGTGACGTGAGCAAGGATCCAACCCAAAAAAGAAAAAAAAAAAAAAAGTAAGGTCAATTTTCTTGGCCGCTGCATTTAATAAAATCTCCCGGGCAATAGAGTTAAGCACACATTAATAGCTATGACTTAGTATGCGCTGCCTTTAGCAAGTCTTTGATTTTCCTATATATATACTCAGGGCTGTATTAACAGTCCAACGAAGGTACAGTCCTCATTTCTTATTTTAAGTTTTCTTCCTTCTCAGCTTTATCAGATTTATTAATCTTCCGCTGCTCTTTTATTTATAGTGAATGCTCTGGTTAGGGTTTCAAAGCATTTTCCATTATAACATCCATTTATGACTTTCAGAAAAAAAATTTTCCAAGACCAAGGGACTTTCTGCTTACACTTATTTCATATTCATCTCAAAATACATGCATTTCTCCGAATATGAGGGCTTTTGTCTAATTTCTCTCAGAAAAGACAAAGGGGAGTAGATAGAGAAGTAGCTTTTCTCATGGGGAAAACTCGAAGCTTCTGTTTTAAGAATAACTTTACAGTGGGTTTTAATCGAACATGCACTAATGCTGTTTTAGGTAGATATCTATCAAAGGATGCTATTGGGTTGAACTTCATGAAGTGGCTGATATTTGACCAATTTTAACCTATAAAAACATCAATGCTATGATTGAACTTAATAATTCTCATATCTTCACCCACGTATAAAACTGACCGTTGGGAGCAGCAAAGTGATCCCTCAGACATGCAGGACAATTCTGTGCTGAACTTGCTGCTCAGGGAAGGAGAAGGGAGAAGAGAAAGTTGTGACCAACAGGCAGCTGGAACACCCCTAAAAAACTGGTGCACATTCTGGTGCAATTTATTAAGCACAAGATGTGGGGAAACTAATGAGTCAGGTGGCACCAGGCCATTTGCACCACACCCCTTGAGGCATGAATGTGGTCACTGTAGACTTTGGGGAGGGAACACTTCAAAGAGATTCCTGATTCTGATTAGAAGACTCTCAGAGGGGCCTCTAATCTATTCACTAAAGACACCCTTCAACCCCAGAGCTTTCCTCCTTTTCTTTCAAGAAAAAGTAAAATTAGTAAAAGTTAAAAGTAAACTTGAAAAGTAAAATGCTTGGCAAAGAAACAAGATTGAGGTTTCAATTGCACTTTCCCTTATAGCCCAACACTACAAAGAGCAAGAATTGGAATCATACTTTGATCATTTGCTTTAATGCTACAGAGAAACTCTTTGCGTACTAGAAAATAATTTCTTGCATAGGGTGAGAGCTGCAAATCAACTAAGACCAGACACCAAGGAGACTTCTAGTGTGGATTGGGATTTGACAGCATCTAGAATCAAGACAGACGGATGCTTTACTGATACAACTAGGAAGGTGTTTCCAGTATACTCATGAGTGAGGCAGGAGTTAAGCTGACTTGAATGTGAGTATCCAAACCTATTTATTTTCTAGGATTGTGAACATAAGAGGACTGCTTAAAAGCTGTAATTTATATAAGTATAAAGAAACATCAGGAGAGAACCCACCCAATTGACTCTATAGGGCATGAAGCCTATAGAGGTCACTTACCTAAGTAAGTGAGCTTACTTAGGTCACTACTTATTTTTTTTTTTTTTAAGAAAGCTTAGGACTAAAGAGGTACAAAAGAAGGATTTGAATCAATACAAATCCTTCAGGTGCTGATTTCAACAATTATGTTGCTGCCCCTGTAATACTGCTATTGCTCATGACCAGTGTGGCTACAGATTTCAAGTTAACATTTAGAAGACATGACTTGTCAAACTCGATCTCCGAAGTGGTGTCATTATAGCTGGCTACAATCTTGAACTCCTGGGCTCAAGCGATCCTCCTCCTCTGGCCTTGGCCTCCCAAAGTGCTGGTACTACAGGATTGAGCCACCACGCTCAGCCCAGTTCTTCTTTTGATCCCACAAATACAACTTAACTCTGAGCAGAAGCACTCAATTCAGGAGATTCAGGGTGTGTGGGCAGTGGAAGATGAGACATTGCAAGGGTGTGTGGAACGTGTTCCTGTCACCTCTCTGATCTCCTCTTCCCACCAAATGCAGTATACGTTGCCCCCGATTAACTGTTTTAAATGACCATAACCAACCCAGGTGGAAGATTTCTTATTCAATACTATGGATAATTTACTGAAGAATAGAAACAAATACTGTTGCAAACACTCTTGAGGAGTTCAGTTACAGTATGATCGAGAAGATTTTTGTGGGTAACCTAGAAAACTCACTACTATTTATCTCATTTCCCTCCCCCCGTCTTGGCTGCAAATTCCAAACAACCAGTTTTAAAATGTACACTGAGACACAACTGTTTTGTAAACTAGGAACTGCTTATATGGTCCCTAACTAATTATTGAGGTGGAACATATAAACTGACAACACAAACTTCATTCCAGGGTTAAGAACGACCAGGTGCAGTTGGCTGGATTTTGCACTGCACAATTCTGGGGGCACCTTCCACATATATTAGAACGTGAATGGTGCTGCCTCACCCGGGTTGCATAGTATAGGGTAGAGGAGCAAGCATCTAAGATAGCATTTCCTATCCCAGAAAATATTTTTAAAGCAAATATAGATAACTAAATTACCAGTGTCCTTTCACCCACAAAGTCACTGACCCCAAGGCAGTGGGACTTATCCCATCCTGACCATCACCCCCCAGCACAAGCAGCAACCACTTCTGCCCTGGTGCCGGCACCTTCTTAGAAGAGGAATTACCGCTCTACTTTCAGAGGGAAAAAAGATCTGTTCTGAGAATGGACATTCCAGTAAAAAGAGAATCCATTTAGCACATAATATTCCTGAAACATGGTAGCAACACAGTGAAACCCAACCATTAACACAGCTGTCCTTGGGGAAAAGCACATTTTGAATTCCAAAAGCTTAGGACTACATCGTACCGAGGAAGAGTTACCTGTAATCTACTTACATACAGAAACAAAAGACTGAGCGCATATACTCTTGAAAAGTAAATACAGAGCAGGAGTAAAGATTTTTAACAGGGGAAAGGCAAATAGTTCCTTTGATCCTCCTGAATATAACCTTAGTGTACAGTTGGTAAAAAAATAAACAGAAGAAATTCCTCAGCTTCCCAGATTCCCTACCATACATTGTTCATATGGGTCTAAATAGGTTGGATTATTTGAAGATTTTTTTTTAGGATTTCAATAAGGGCAATCAGAAAAGATTATCCTAGCAAACACAACATACAAGCAAGCTACTGGTTGCTGGAGAGATACGGGACAAAGACGACTTCAGCATCCCCAGAAAGCTTGCTCTAATAAGTGAGAAAATGTCATGATGTCATGTACATGATGTGCCCCTTGAAAAGTGAATCAAAGATTAGAAAACAGCTTTGGGAATGGACAATAATCCATCAGTTCAGATACAACTTTTTCAGCAATGGATACAATGTATGGCTTTCTCCCAGTTATAATAAAATGAGCTCAAACATACAATTTCAGATTTAGATTTCCCAATATTGCAGTTAGTCTTCACAAATTCAATAATATTGGCTACCTTCTGATACAATTTCTGATAGAGAAAGCTTTTCTGTAAGTGAGGACAGAATTAAAAAAAATAATAAGTGATTTCTTCATTCGATCGGCCAACACCCTTGATTGTAACACTTTGCC
This sequence comes from Varecia variegata, assembly GCA_028533085.1. NCBI lineage: Eukaryota > Metazoa > Chordata > Mammalia > Primates > Lemuridae > Varecia > Varecia variegata. Next base: position 12,660,705 of record CM052450.1, on the reverse strand, counting down.
AATCTTTTTCCTTCCACGTTAACCCTAGAAACACAGAAAGGTAGAAAAGGAAAGGAAACAGGATGAAATTAAAGGAAAAGAAATAAGTGAAAGACTAAGAGAAAAGAAAAATGATGGGAAGAAACTGGAAAGTTTACAAAGAAGGAGCAAATGACCACCATTCACGCAAATTCAGAATACCGTTAATTCACACAAAATCAAATGGAACGCAACTTCTCCTGGGATTATCATCCCCTTCCCTGGAGGATGCAAGAAGGCTACTGCTGATGGAGATCTTGGAGATGATCCACTCCAAAGCTCTTATTTTGCCCGTGAGGAAAGGGAGGTCTTGGAAGGCAAAGTGACTTACAAAGTCATGACTAGAAGCCAGAATCACCATAGACCAGTCTGGTGTTCTACCAACCACAGCTGCCTGAAAGCCATAATGGCTTTTCCAAGTCTTAGACAACCATTAATGACACCAACAGTGAGGCAAGATGGAGATGCTCTTCTCTCTCTGGGGGAAAAACACAGATCAGCTCACAGTATTAGAAGCTGCAGGAACAGCTGGAGTTGGGCAAGGCTACAGCTGACCCAGCTTCCAGGGTAATCTGACCCTTGGGGATAGCATACAGCAAATCTAGAGGGACATGCTCTAAGCCCAACTTTTTATAGTCCCAACAAACCATCTCTGGTGGTGATTAGGACATAACAGTTCTGATAATTAATTAAGAAGTCTTTGTTACATCAGTCAGCTTATAATTAACAGCTCCCTTTATCTTTAATAAAATAAATAGAATGCTATGAAATAAAGGAGAGATACCAAGTATTAGATGAAGCCTAAACCCACATGATCTGCCCCCAATCAAGGATGCAAAGAAACAAAAGCAGATGGGAAAAGTAGGTTTTGTTAAACAAAGAGTGGAGAGTGCTGAGGAGGGGAATGTGGGGAGGAAGGAGGCATTTGCTCAATCAGTACCTATTTTCAGAATTTCCTTCAAGCTGGCTTGGACTGAGAGCCATCAATTATTAAAAAGATGTAACATGATGCTTCCTTTGTTGAGGCAAATCTGCAAGCAGACCCCGAGAGAAAATAAAAAATGAATTAGGCAGAATTTATTAGTGTGCTTGAAGAAAACAAAGATTTAGCTATTGAGACTGACTCTGCTTTAGAAATAGTTCAATTATATCTCCTAAAGTCCACAAACCCCCTCTCCTTACCTATTTATTTATTATTTTATACAGTAGATCACCCAAAACGGGGAATGAATCATTTCCTAAACTTCTTTCTTTGCAGATTCAGCTTGATGTACTGTCTTCATTGAAATTACCAATACACTAATCTGTAACACTGTTTACCAAGTAGCCTTTTAAATGAAAGATACAAGAAATTGCATCACTCACATTTAAAAAATGACTTTAGACTCTGGACCTCATAAAAAACAGCCAACAGTGTTCTTCTCTGCTTTGGCTGCTGTATTTCATTCCAGTGAATGGAATTCAATTAGTGGGCTTTGTACTTAGGACATTATGATTCTGATGGTTGGTCTGATCAAAACGGGTGTGCCAAGCCTCAGTTCTGTTTTTTGGCAGACCACAGCTAAGGAAAAATTCAATGGAGTAGGTTGGCAGCAGGAAAGTTAGTTTCGGAGGAGCTACTTTTCACCATCATAGGAAAATACGGGCGGAGGAGAAGGGCTCTCTGGAGCAGCTCATTATTTACTAAGTGAATGAATTAACTTCTGGAGAAACCTCAGTACCTGAGTCTGTCACTACCAGTTTAGTACTTTCTAAAAGTAGAAATTGGCCTAAAATAAACTGATAACCGAGTAGAATCAAGAAGTCACAGATTTAATCCACCCTTAGGTTTTGATCTCTCTTAGCTTGTGTTCCAAATAAACAGTATAAGGGACACAGTCTTCGTGCTGCTATCATAACCCTCTCAATTAAAACAAAGCAACAGGCACCTCATAGGGAACTCTGAGTCTTTACAGTGGAGACCCAGATGACATCATTTGTTCAAGAAGCACTATATCTTTAACACTTCTGAAAACAAACCCACACATAGCAAAACCAACTGGGCTCAATCAGTAGAATCAACATTGTTAAAATGTCCATACCACCCAAAGTGATTGACAGATTCAACGCAATCCCCATCAAAATACCAATGTCATATTTCACAGATCTAGAAAAAATAATTCTATGTTTTGTTTGGAACCAGAAAAGAGCCTGAATATCCAAAGCAATCTTAAGCAAAAAGAACAAATCTGGAGGCATCACATTATCAGACTTCAAACTATACGACAAGGCTATAGTAAACAAAGCAACATGGTATTCAAAGAAAAATAGAGGTATAAACCAATGGAACAGAACAGAGAACCCACATATAAAACCCTCCACCTACAACCAATTGATCTTTGACAAAGCAGACAAAAACATACACTGGGGAAAAGAAGCCCTAGTCAATAAATGGTGCTGGGAATATTGGATGCAGAAGGATAAAACAGGAGCCCTCTCTCTCATCACTTACAAAAATTAATTCAAGATGGATAGAAGACTTAAATGTAAGGCATGCAACCATAAAAATTCTAGATGAAAATGTAGAAAAAATTATTCTAGCTATCGGACTCAGCAAAGAATTTATGACTAAGACCCCCAAAGGCAATTACAGCAATAACAAAAATAAATAAATTAATAAATGAGACCTGATTGAATTAAAAAGCTTCTGCACAGCAATGAAAATAATCAACAGAGCAACTAGATAACCTATAAAATGGGAGAAAATATTCGTGAACTATACATCTGATAAAGGGCTAATATCCAGAATCTACAAAGGACTCAAAGAAATCAGCAAGAAAAAAAAATAAACAACCCCATTAAAAAGTGGACAGAAAACACAAATAGAAGTTTTTCAGAACAAACACATGAAAAAATGTTCAACATCGTTAATAATCACAGAAATGAAAATTAAAACCACAATGAGATATTACCTTACCCAAGTTAGAATGGCTTTGATTAAAAAAAGTCCAAAAACAAAAGTCCAAAAAATATCCTGGCATGGATACAGAAAGAAAGGAATGTTTATACACTGTTGGTGGAACTGCAAATTAGTACAACCTCTCTGGAAAACAGCGTGGAGATTTCTCAGAGAACTAAAAGTAGACCTACCATTTGATCCAGCAATCCCACTACTGGGTCTCTACACAAAGGAAAAGAAGCCATTTTATCAAAAAGACACCTGCACTTCAATGTTTACTGCAGCACAATGCACAATTGCAAAGATGTGGAAACAACCCAAGTGCCCATCAACCCATGAGTGGATTAACAAAATGTGGTATATGTATACTATGGACTACTATTCGACCATTAAAAAGGATGAATTAATGCCTTTTGCAGCAATTTGGATGGAACTGGAGACCATAATCCTAAGTAAAGTATCTCAAGAATGGAAAAGTAAACACCACATATACTCTCTAACTGGAACTAACCGAGGGGCACATATGTGCACAGAGGGAGTAAAAGTCATTGGAAATCAAGCAGTGTAGGGAGAGGGGAGAAGGAGAGGGTAGAAACCAACCTAACACATACAATGAACACTATCTTGGTGATGGGCACACTTATAGCCCTGACTCAAGCATTACAAAAGCTATCCATATAACAAAAACATTGGTACCCCCTTAATATTTTGAAATAAAAAAAAAGAAAAAGAAAAACCAACTGGGCTGAAGCACAGTGCATCACGTATCTCAACTGGTCATCCCAACCACTATACTTTTACTAAGGAGCACCACACCCACCTCTGCATGGATCGAACAGAATGTTAAGAAAAAATGGAAGTGATCATTACATGGTCTGATTCTTTGGATGACAAAAGGAGACACACAACAGTGAACATTTCAGGAGGATATACAGCCATTGGTCTATTAATCATAATATTGATTAATTATGCAATTGCAATCTGAGCAGCCATTTGAATGTTAGCACTGTTAAAACACAAACCAGCTCGTATCACTTCTCTGCTTCTCTCCCAGGGAAGGACACCACCATCCAACTTGTTTTACAGACAGAAACAAAGGGACCATCCTTAGCAACTCTTTTCTCGCATCCTCCGTATCCATTCCATCCCCAGCTCTTTCCCCCTCCTTGGAAAACAGTTACAGGAACAATCCCATGAAATTCCAAGAAGAAAATATAAATAGAACATATACATATTTCGGAAGTAGCATCTGACTTCTCGGCACGCTCCTTGGAAAGTTGTTCTAGGAGCTTGAAATTTCGCCTGAGAGTGACCCAGGATTCAGCCCAGATGGGTGGCTGTGACTCACTGTGCCCTTGGTGCTATTTTTTTCTAACTCAAAATTGTATACCCCCATCTGTTGTTGATATGAATACATCATATTGATGGTTTTTTAGATGATAAAGAGATCCATTTTGACGTGAATCTTGCCTTGTGTCAAATACCAAAGGCAAAATGCACGCTCGTTTTCTTCCCATAAATGGGCAGCCTCGAATGTGTTTTCTCAGAATTCATTATCATTAGTAAAAGACACACAAGAGCTGGGGCTGAGCATCTCCTCCCCAATCCACATGCAGGGACTTCACATTCATTGCCTGAAATCAGCCACAGTGTGAGTATTTACACCAAGAAAATCAGCAGACAAATCAGGTGAGGTCCCTCCTTCCCCCAGCTCCTAACGCAGACAGCCAGTTTACCAGCACATCCCTGAAAAGGGCTTTAATCTCTCCTTACTGATTTATTAGCAAATAAAAAGGACTATAGAGTGTCCTGTATCAACACCCCTCTTTTTTTCTCTTTTCGTCTCATAGTGGAGACTAACCAGCAGTCCACCAAACTGGTTTCCTCTTGTTCCTTGGCACACAGCTAATCATATTCCCCAGCCACCCTTGCACTAATGCACAGTCCTGGGATTGAGCCTTCCTCCAAGGAAAGACAGTAAAGTGACAGGAGCCTCTCTATACTTGGTCCACAAATCCCTCCCACACACATTATCCCATATGGTTTCCTTTTTTGCAGATGATATGGGCAACCTTGGACGCCATGCACTGAAGTCAGAGACTCACAAAATAGAAGGCACTCAGTCTTCAAATCACCCCAGTTTTCAAATCAAAAACTCTCTCTCCTCTTCTTTCAACTACTTTCTTTCATCCCATCAGCTACTATGATAAACCTAGGGATAAGGTCTGGCCAAGATTGGGGAGATAGAAAGAGAGGAACTGATATGATCTTGCTTTCTCTCCTGGAGTTTTTATTTCACCTGGAAGTTTCTGGTTCTATGTGCTTGGGCAATTCACTTCAATAGTCATCAGCTAGAAAGCTGTGTTATATTTCCACATACTTGTGGAACAGGGTGCAGCTTATTCTTTTCCCTTCAGTGTTGTCACCTAAATGAAATGTTCCAATTTGGAATCATTTCCACGTTAGAAATATGTGAAGAATCCAATCCATATGCCCTACGACTTGTCAAGGAAATTAACTATAAAGACAGTATCGATATTATACAATTAAAATGAGAGCTCTTAACATATTTAATTTCCCCCTGACCTGACTTTCTTCATTCATTATGGACAAAAAGTATGAATTCATTATTTTCAAATAGCCAGATTGGTTAATATATTCTAGAAGGATCTAAGACACCCCGTTGTGTGCACACACATGCACACACATTCAAACATACATGTTTCTCTCCTTACCGAGGGCAAAAATAATAATGAAGGTAAAGATAAGGAACATTCTAAGTTGTTAACAATGTAGCCTCAGAATAGTGGAACTACAAACATGTTTTTAGTCCATATGTTGTATCTTTCTGTAATACTCATAATGAAGAAAGAAAGTTCTTTCTTCATTATGAGTATTGTAACAAGTATGCTCCATTTATCAGAGGAAGAGTGGGAGAGAGGAAAGTAAAGAAACAAAAAAATTGTTTTAACCTTTCCAGATTATTTACTATATAAAGCATCACATGTTTCCCCCCCTATAAACTCTTGTAAGCAATCTACTTGGGGGTATTTGGGATTGTTGTGTTCTTAAAAATTTAACCATCATAGCTCTAAAGCTTAATCACTTGTATGTGTTACAAAACCAGATGGTCCAAGTGGGTGTTTGTTTACAAGCTCTTTGCATAAGGTTTTTAGCTGCTTTTTAGACCAAAGCTGAATATTTCAACTATGAAACGAGACACTGAGGAATTAATGAAAAAAAACACTGGATTTCATAGGTCCCTGGGCTTCCTGCCTCATTCTGCCACTGTTCTGTGTACTTTTATAAGGACGTATTTAGGGCTCAAGAAACAACAACATCAGCTTAAATTGCTTTGAACTCTTTATGGTACTTCAACTTACTTTGGGAGAGGGAGGCAGCTCCCTTGGGCTCAGCATGTTCTGGATGCTGGGAGTGGATCAACTAGAAAAGAACAGAGCACTCGCCGCCTTCCCAACACTTTCACCAATTTGCAGCTCTGGAACTTAATGTTTCCTGTTTTTACTGGCTTCTTGCACCGGGTTGTTTTGACCAGCCACATCCACCTCCAGCTCCTTCCTTCTGGATGTAGATGAAAGGAGAGAAAGAACACTTTCCCGATGGCTCCCTCACTCTTTGTTTCCTGTACGGTAACCACATAGCCACTATCTGCAAACAGGCACTGACTGCAGGTTTATTTACTGCAAAATACATGAACTAATGTTAAAGGTTTCTTAAGGGAGAAGGAAAGCTTTCCCCAAGGCACAGACTTTCATGTCGTTGAAAAGAGGAGCATGTATTTCTTATTTTCTGGATGAGAAAATCACCGTACTCCCAGCTCACTGTTCACTCTCTACTTAACCTTCTTTAGACTGCAAGAAAGGCAATGCTTGCCTATCTTTACTTTTAACAAGATGAATAACGTTCAGCAAAGTTAGCACACCTAGTATTAATGTCTCAGATCATAAGCTGTCTATCCTTTTAAAGCGTTACCTAAACTGGTCTCTTTCCTGTCACCACCTAGTCAGTTCCAAAATTTGAGGTGAATACAATATTTGAGGTGAAAAAGGCAAGGGAAGTATATGAATGTCCTAACATTTAAGTGAGCTTGTCTCTATCATACTCTATAACAAATGAGCAAGAAATTAGAAACTAACAAAAATGTGTTTGGTCGTTATCATTTGATGTATTTGAATCCTCTCTTTTACTAGTTTGAAGGGAAAAAAAAAGAACTGTTCGTTTCATTACTTCTTTTGGATTACTTCAGCAAAATGGGGATGTCATTTGACTGTGTCTTCAGGATAAGCAATGTGCTCCTTTTATCATTAATTCTCCAGAGACCAACACGGTTTCTGGCACCTAGCTGGTGCCCCATAGCAGTGTGTTGAAGGAATGCAAGAATGAATTACTAGATATGATTATTTTCTTCCAATTCTAATGAACCCGAAACTTAATTTATGTCATTAGTCTTTACAATGCAAAGTTAGGAACACCTAGATAAATTAGCACATTCATGACTTATATGACTGTTTTGCCTCCTATTCTGAAGGTAACTTTTAAGAGTGAGTTTTTTCATTGTTTATAGCCTTTAATAAAGGATGGCGTATCTGCTGACATTCAAATAGACTTGAAATACTGTCTTGATTTTCAACAAAAGAAATCAAGCTGAAAAAAAATGTACTTGTCTATGGCAACAGTGTCCACCACACGGCAGTCAAACCTCAATTAAAATGTGCAAAATAAATTAATAAATAACAAACAGCTTTGTATGAAGGTGAAGACTTAGCTTGAGTGTTAAACAGAAACTCAATTCCTGATTTGCTAACTATCCTTCTATTATTATAGGCAATAATTATTTTATTTGTGACATAGACCATTGTACACAATTATGGAAGATAGTATCTCTTGCTAAGTAGACAGGAATTATAGTTTCACATATTGAGAAAGGTTCAGTCACTCCCTGCAAAACACAGAGCCTTATAAGAACAAAACCAGGGTAGGTTGTTATAGTTCGTTACTTTAGAAAGCAGAAAACTCTTCTAGAAATTCATATTATTAGTCTTTTCCCTATTCTGCAAGCGCATTTCTCTTAATCTTTTTTAATGTATAGAGTCTCCACCTAATGAAAGGTCATATGTAGAACTTTCACAAGATATTGACCATGAAATTTAGTTTAAAATTAGTGGTCACACGAAATGAGAATGTTTAAAACTGTGATGTGATATCCTCTAATTATAACCCTCTAATAAACATTGAGAAAATCTACTGAGGTCTCAGCACACAGAGAATTCCTTCTCTGCAGATCAAAGGAGAGTAGAAACACCAGTAGTAGCCATGAAATATCACTCGTATGCACTATCTATGTTTCATATCCTGTCAGCAGCAGCGTGTTCATTTAGCATCAGACACGAGTTATTCAGGGACTTAGATGATGCAGCAAGTGTCAATACTGATGTTACTATTTATAGCCCAATAAACTATACTTTGAACAATATTAGTAATGTTAAGCTTAGGTAGCGCTCCTAGTATTAATGCCCTAATATAGATATATTGCTATAAGCATAGTTTACAGCATGGAACATAAACACAAATCCGGTGATACTAATAAATCACTTTCTTGACTGCTTAAAAATGTACTGCCAAAATGGGCTTTATGCATTACACAATGGAGCAGAAGGCAGCGATATATATTTAAATTTTCCATTTTTAAGCTGTCACTCAAAAAACTTCCATACTTTTTTTAGCTTATTGATCTTACTGGCTTGTGATAAGACTTCAACTGCTTGGTTGGGCTGTTTTTAGCTTCTGCTTCTTATTAAAAGAGCTAAATCAGGAATCACAAAATGCTACTAATTTAGCATTTTTCAATAGAAATGAAAGCTAAAAACAGCACCAAAACATGTAACCCTCATGTTTTATTGCCCTAGAATCCCAGATTTAACTGCCATAGAGCACACTAATGGGTATAACAGAACTATGTATCACTGTATATATACACCAGAAAATAAAAGCTTATATTAAATATACTAAAATAATTGCTAGAGGTTTCTCATTCTTAAGTATTTTTGAACAGGAATACACACGTGGAGACATAAACACACATATATATGAATACACACACAGAGACATAGATACACACATATACACAGATATATGTATATATAATAAAGGTTCTGCACATTTATTTTGCTCTCTTTTTATGCAATTTGCAAAGAACTATCCATCCTTAATTCTTTAATGTTTTGGCCACTCCTTACCTTAAATATATATCCTGCATCAAAACAATCCAAATGTCATCAGCAGAACAGCCGGAGTGATTGGCTAAATCTGATCGACCAACTCGTGCAACCTCTCCCCCCACCCCACTGCCCTGCCACCAACACCCACACTCGGCTTTGAGTGGCAAATTATAAACCACAGTCAGAAAACTTTCAGAGGCTGATTTGGGGCTCAGAACCTTGTTCTCTCCAGCCTGTGTTTGCTCTCACTTTCTATGCACTCTTCAGGAAAGTGTGATTTGTTTCTCCTTTCAGTGCTGGCCCCAGAGTTCAAGGCTCAGTGCGGAAAAGAGAGGGCCCCTAACAGCTAATTGCCCATCTTTTGCAAAGGGCTGCATGGAAAGGGGAAGCCACAGGTTCACAAGGACGGGATCCATAATAAACATCCCCAAGATGAATGAGTTGCGTGGTCATGGTCGGGGATCTTCATGCTGTCCTGAATCTTAACCATTCAGATACCTACGACAAAGCCCGAGGTTTGCTCTTATTCCCCGCGATGTCCTCCCCTGATGTCCTCACAGCAGGGAGAGTGGTGGCAACTACGAAACAGCCATGAGATGTATTCTCAGCTGCAATAGCAGCTGGAATTTTTGTCACTGTCATCAGATCCACCTTCCGAGAGGATGCTGAGAGGTATGCGAGATAGCAAAATACGTTAAAAAAATGCATATTAACAAAGGGAAGATTTTTTTTTTCTTTCTTAACGTATCTAAAATCATCAGTCTTCCACAAATATCTCTTGTTTACTTGACAGCTCCTATTGTCAATACTTTTAAACTCCCTCCAACATTGAAAACTGAGTCTCCAAATCTTTGCTGGCACCGCTTTGGTACCAGCGACTGGCACGGGGGCACCACCAAGAGTCATCCGTTTCCTGCACAGCTCAAGGTTTCGTTTTTGTCCCCCTCATCCCCACAAATTCAACTGTTTCCTTGAACACAGCCTCACAATCGCTCACACTGGGCCACTTCAGCTTGTCTACGATCTGCATATGTATATGTACGTGGGATTCTGCACACCCAACCGCATTTCCATTTCTCTCTCGCATAAATATGGTGATGAATTGGCCGCTTAGAGCTTTTCTGACAGCCAGTCGAAATGGTAGCTACAATGACCAGGGGATGTCCTAGTTCCTCCATGCAGAAAGGTATTCAGTGCACGTAATAATTATCCATCCATCTCGTTCACACTAAAGGCATGGCAATGCAATTTTAGCTTTATAATCAAGACCATATGACAAAAACCAAGGCCATTAGGGACCAATTTCGAGTATTCTCTGCAAGACAATGATTTTCCAACTGCACTTACATATGCTGAATAGTTACCTCTGCACGACCGCACCTGCTCTCATTTACCTAACCCCTCTGTTTTCTAAAGCCTTTCTTAGTAATGCAATAGAGCAAAGTTTTAAAGGCTCGCTGGCTTTTTTTTTTTCCCCCATCATTATTTTTTTTTTTTTTTTTCATTTCCCAAAGCATAGTATGAAAATGCTGAGGGCAAAATTTCTGCTCAGGCCAATGACCATATTTCAAAGATTTTGCTTTTCTCTTTCTTCGTTTCTGTTTGCTCTGCCTGGGCACCTTCATCCTCACTCTCTGCTTCCCTTTGAATGGAAGCATGGGCTTCCAGGCCCATAATTACTTCACATATACTTTTGACCTCACCACTTCCGTTCCGTGACATAATAATGTTATCTCTGAAAGGACATGATGTCATCATAAATCACAGAGCCGTACAGGCGAAGGTTCTATTTGAGAAGTAGAAAGAATGTAAAAAGTATTTTGAAAGTATAAAAAAATGTAGCTCAAGTGTATTTTTTCATGTCTTATTTAAAAATGCTTAAAGGAAGGAATAAATCTATGCCCTTTTTAACAGACATAATTGTAAATACTAAAAGTAATAATATGGGTCATCATTAATGATTTATCAGTTTGGAGGGTAATGGGAAAAAATCATAAGACTAGTAGAAGGAAAACATTAAAAAGCCTATGCAAAATGAAAAATGACCCAGACACTATATTTTACTACCATTATTTTAGATTTTCTATACACTCTGTGCTCCTTCATATTTTTTAGTTGTTTGAGGGGAAAGAAATATACCTGAACATCAATTAATTGTCATCTTGGTTCTTTAGCTTATGAGTCAGGTTTTATCATAATATCTCACTTCGAATATTTTTAAAATTATGAGATAATGGACTTGTTAATACAAGTTCCATCAGATTTTCTTAAATTGCAGTACTGCATGGATTTATAAAATGCCATAAGTAATAACTCAATATATTAAAAAATTAAAACCTCAGTATAGCCCCATGCTAGTAAAGAAGTATTCACTCTTTGGGGAGTCTTTTTCAGGAAAGTGCTGTAGAGAACTCAATAAGAACTCACTATCCCTGCATTGGGACTGTCAAAACCAAGTTTAGTTCGCTTCATTCTATGCCCTGGAAATACTGTCAGTAATTCCTACCTCTTGATGCTTAATTAAACATGATGAATCTTGGCCTCTTCTAGGGAAACAAGAGCAGAATGCATTATGCAATTTTCAATATAATGCACTCAAAAGCTCCTAATTCCTTGATTTAGGCATGTGTAAATAAGAAGACCTTATATAAAATGAGTCAAAGATCATGCCCTGAGTGTTCCTCCAGTGGAACAATATTCTGATTACCTAATCAGGTTCTAAATTTACATATAATGTATGCCTCACAATATCAAAGCTATTACATACAAAGGGGTCTGGTTCATGTTAATATAAGTGTTGTGCTTCCTCAATTAAGACACTTGCCAGCTAACAGGCAGAGGAGTAAGTTGTGACATCTCAGTAGTGATCCTGCCTGAGCATGTGTGAACTTAGCTGTTCATCTGATTGTCACCTCATTGGTACTATTTGCATTGGCGATGGCATATGGAGTTGGGTTTTTTTTTTGCCTTTTTATTTTTAGTTGACACATAATAATGGTACATATTTATGGGGCACAGAGTGATATTTCGATACACATATACAATGTGTAATGATCTAATCAGGGTCATTAGCATATCCATCACTTCAAACATTTATCATTTCTTTGTGTTGGGAACATTCAAAATCCTGTCTTCTAGCTTTTTGAACATACGCAATAAATTATTGCTAACTATATTCACCCTCCAGTGCTACAGAACACTACAACTTATTCCTCTGACCTAGCTATAATTTTGTGTGTTAAATAACCTCTCCCTACCCTCCTCTCACACCTACCCTTCCCAGCCTCTAATAACCATAATTCTACTCTCTACTTCTATAGCTCATTTTTTTAGCTCCCACACATGAGTGAGAACAGGCAGTGTTTATTTTTCTGTGCCTGATTTAATTCACTTAACATGAAATTCATCTGTGTTGCTTAGAAAGACAGGATTTCATTCTTTTTTATGACCGAATAGTATTCCACTGTGTATATATATCACATCTTCTTTATCCATTTATATCTTGGGCAAGTATTGTGAATAGTGCTGAAATAAACACAGGGGAGAAGAGGTCTCTTCAGTATACTGATTTCCTTTCCTTTGGATAAATACCTAGTAGTGGGATTTCTGGACCATATGGTAGTTCTATTTTTAGTTTTTTTAGAAACCTCCATACTATTCTCCATATGGGCTGTACTAATTTACATTCCTACCAACAGTGTATAAGAGTTCCCTTTTCTCCATATCTTCAGCAGCATTTGTTATTTTTTTGTCTTATTGATAGTAGCCACTCTAACTGGGGTGAGATGATATCTCACTGTAGTTTTGATTTGCATTTCTCTGATGATTAGTGACGCTGGGCATTTTCTTGTATGTACGTATTGGCCATTTGTATATCTTCTTTTGAGAAATGTCTATTCAGATCCCTTGTCCATAATGATTACAAAATTCATCCATATTATTGAGTGTATTAGTAGTTCATACCAGTTCATTGATGAATAGTATTCCACCGTAAAAACTTACTATAATTAGTTCATTATTTGTTGATGGACATTTGGGGTTGTTTTACAGTTTTTAGCTATTACGAATAAAGATTCTATGAACCCTCTGTACAAGACTTTTTGTGAACCTATGCTTTTGTTGTTCTTGGGTAAATACCTAAGAGTGGAATTTCTGAGTCATAGGTTAAAAATCTTTAATTTCATAAAACCTGCCCATTTCCCCAAGTGTTCTGCTATTTTACCCACTAACTAACAATGGATAAAAGTTCAGGTTGCATTAGATACTCATAAGCTTTTGTCAGTGGGTTTTTGTTGTTGTTATTTGCTTTATTTTAGCCATGGTTTTAATTCACCTTCCCCTAATAACGAATGATTGTAAACACATTTTCATGTCCTTATTGGCCATTTGTATATCTTCTTCTGTGAAGTGTCTGTTCAAGTCTTTTGCTCATTTTTAAATGGGGATCTTTTAAAAATATGTTAGATCTTGTCACTCCTCTGCTCAGGGCAATTCAGTAGCAGATCAGATCATTTAGTATAAGCCAAATCTTCACAACATCCACTAAAGCACAACACAATCTGCCACCGGGTAGCTGTGCGAGCTCCTCTCCCGGTCCTGCCCCATCTGCCCAGATGCTTCAGCCTCCTGGCACCCCAGAGCAGCCAGTCACCGGACCTCGCACAGCCTACTGCTCCCTCTGCGGGGACCTTCTTGCCCCAGAGATCCACCTGCCTGTTCTCCCACTTGCTTTAGTGCCTTCTGGAATATTCTGCATAAAATAGAAACCCCACCTCCAGCATTCTCTATTCCCCTTATCCAGTTTTATTTTTCCCATAACACCATTAAGATGTGATAATTTTTTAATGTATTTTCTACTTACTTTGCCCCTCCCTTCCCCTGCCTCCCCCTCCCTCCCTCCCTCCCTCCTTCCTTCCTTGTTTTTTATTGTTTATCTCCCTCTACCAAAACATAAGCTCTATGAGGACAAGAAATTTTTGCCCATTCATTTCACAACTCTTTTACTGACTGCTGATTCCCAGATCCTAGAACAAATTTTTAATTCTCTAAAAGTATTGAGAGGACTATATATTTGGACTCTTGGCCAACTTAAACACACGAATTTTTAGTCTTCAACTGTATTTCTTTTAAAAGCTGAAAATATATCTATTTAAGACAAAAAAGAGCTTAAAACTATGCCTCTAAACACTATACTAAAATCCATAGGATTTTTTTTAAAGGTGACTGAGTAAACACGTGAACCAAATAGATTTTCTAGAACAAAGTGAAAAATTCTATGTATATATGTATGTATTTCAATATATACACACACCTATATATATACATGTAGAGAGATTTTGTTAAGTAAAGTAGTAATAGATACATAAACTAACCATTGCTGAGCACTGACTATGTACAAGGAATTGTTCTCCTCACAAGAATCCTATGAGGGACTATTCCCACTTTACAGATTAGAAAACTGAGGCTTAGAGTATTTCAGTAACTTGTTCTATTCATACAGCTAGCCAGTCCCAAAGTCACGATTTAAACTGTAGTATATTGTACCAGTTTGCTAAATATTTTAAATGTATGTGTGTAAATTTAATTTGAATTAGAAATAGAACATTTCAGAGTGAAGTCTGTAATATAAAGAAAACATAACGATTCTACCCTCTTGTAGATGCTTTTATAAGATTGTCAGAATGTACGTATTTTTATAGTGTTTAAATTGTCTTTCTGTAACAGTTAAAAGAGGAAGACTACATGTATCATACATGTAAGTTATGAAACACAATAATGAAATGAACCGTCCTGAAACTATTCTACTACCCAGCTTAAGTACTGAGCATCGCCACCCTGTCAAAAACCATCTGTGGACCCTTCCTCCATCACATTCAGTTCTATTCCTCACCAGAAGCAAACACCACCTTGAACTGTGTGTACACCATTCCTTCATTTTTCTTAGGCACTTTACCACATGAATATGTCCCTAAATAATATGTTATTTAGTTTATTTCTATGCAATCTTTCAAGATGGTATCAGACTGCATATAGTCCTCTCTGGTTGTGTTTTGTTTTCTCATTAAATATTACGCTTCTGTGATTCATCCATGTTGATGCACATAGCTGTGGTTCATTGATTTCACTGCTGTACTGTCGGAACATACTAAATTTATTTGTGCATCCTTTTGCTGAATTCTTCCATCATACATACAATATAATATTTATACAAGGAGAGACAGAAACGATCAATAGGACCAAATAGATAGCTTAGAGAAAAAGACCTCACCAGATCGTAACTTGAAATCTAACACAAGTAAATTGCATATCTGTAGGGAAAGGATGAACTATTCAGTAAATTGTGCTGAGATAACTGATTAATCTTAAACTCTACCTTATACTACACGTGACAACAAATTCTAGCTGGACCAAAACCTGTGAAAAGGCAAACCTCTAAGATTTAAAGAAGACAATATATAAGAATATCTTCATGAGTGCCCTGTTTAGCAAAAAGAAAATTATTTTTGCCAACACAAAAAATGCCAGCCATAAAGGGAAAGATGGATAAATTCTATCTAAGTAAAAGTATGAAATTCTTTTCAAAGGATATCATAAAGAAAATAAAAGAAAAAGCCACAGACCCTTAGAAGATATTTAGAACACATTATCTACCTTTAATTATGGATTTCTTTATTAAGTATAGTCCTGTTTTCCCTGAAATAGTCACAACTTGAGTGCCTTAATCTTGTTTCTTTGTCTGTTTCTTCCTAGAGCTCAGAAGAGTAGATATTCAACACACTGTTGGTTAACAAACTTTTATTTTAGGCTGTTTTCTGTTGCAGCATATGTAAAATTTTACCTTGCTTTAAACAAAGGCTACTAACTATAGGTGGCATTGTTGTAACATATATCATGCTCTCAATTACCTGTATGACAGCAAAGACTGATGCTAGTAAAACTTCATTTAAGTTTTTTAATTCAATTGGACGAGAAGGTCATTGACACTTCAGTAATTGCTATTGAAAACCATTTGGCTAAAAGAGAAAAACACACACATATATATACACACAAAATAAATTGTGACATAATCTTTACCACAGATTATTCATTTTAAAAGAATTACCTAGGAGGATTCTTGTTTAAGATCATTATTGCAATTATTTTACCTAAGAAATGTTTCGATCATTGTAAACCAGTAGTCAAACATGACATAATTTATACAACCCAAAGAAAAGAAAAATTATCAGTGTTTTCTTCTCCTTTTTTTCTAACTGCAAACAGAAAGTCTAATTTTTAAGTTTTTTTCTTGTTATGGAATAAACACACAGAAAAGTGAACAGAGCTAGAGAGAAGAAGAAAGTGTTTGGGAGAATCTGGGAGCAGCCCTCCTACTACAGCTGGGACCATGGGTGGCAGGATGGTGACCTCAGTGTGAGGCTCTGGCATTGTCCAAGTACTGCTGAATGTTTGGGACCTGGTTATTTTCTCAAACTAGAGACCTCTGGTAACATCTTTGAGTTTTTCTGCTTTCCTCTGTGTCTTCATTCCAAGAAGACAGGGCTTAGTGTAGCTAAGTGCCTAAAATTCCCTGGTCTGTGAATGTTTAAAA
>CM052450.1:12625587-12643422 GCA_028533085.1 Varecia variegata | reverse complement strand
TGAATGAAGACCTGTCTATCCCCCTCCATTATTCCCAAAAGAAGCTTTTTTAAATGAGCCACTGACCTATAAAAAAAGTAATTTGATGACATTTTGCCAAATACTAAGCCATGCAGGGGTGTCCCCAGGGACACCCAGGGAAGAGGAAAATCCCACTGTGCTCTCCGATTCCTCCCACCAGGGACATCAGGGACCCAGTCTGTGCAGGGATCTGTGACGGGTGCTGGGAAGACAGGGGAGAAGCTACAGCAGCCTCAGTCTCTGCCTCGGAGTCTCAGTCTCGTGGGAGACTCAGACATTACTCAAAGCCACATTATGCAAAATAAGTGAAAGTGCACAAGAAAGGGATTTGATTGACACAAAGAAGTCAGGTTAGGGTTACTTAACGATGGGAAGATGGAGCAGATATCTGAGAAAAAGGGTACGTCTTAACCAGGCAAAGATAGAACCTGGAGATTTCTAAGCAGAGAGAGCAGCTTAGCAGCCCTGTGGCAAACAGGAGTATAGTGGGTCCAAGGACCTAAACAAAGGCCACGGGACATGTGTGCAGGGCAGGGGAAATGGAGTGAGATGAAGTGTGACTGGTGAGTAGGGCCAGACTCACTGGGACTTTTAGGCCATGTCAAGGATTTTGGTCTTTATCCTCAGAGCAAAGTGAAGTCACTGGCACAATGTAGGTGAAGAGAAAAGTAAATCACAGAACAAACCTGAGAGTGGCACATGGAAGTGATGAAGGCTGGCCTTAACTGCATGGCAAAGAGAGGGATAAAAGATCACCGGATGCTTTCTTCAGTCACAAGTGTGCCACCAGCAACATTACCCACCCTGCGCCAAAGGGTACCGTGTAGCCTGATCCCACCCCGTGGGCGATTCTGCTGAGCAAGACTTTTGCCCCCACAGAAGCTGACAAGGGGCCACGGGGAGCATTTCCTGAAATGGAATGTGTGGACAGAGGGGTGAGGGTGGCAGCTGACACCGAATATGAATCTGCATATGTCTACCTAACCCTAGAGGTAAACCTGGAAGGAGACAGCATCACCCAAACTTCCTCCTTCTTTCCGGTCTAGATAATAGCTCCCTGTATTCAAAATGCTCTATTAGTAGTTCTGTATTTATAAAAGGAGAAGAGAAGATAAAAAAAAAAAATCTCTGGCAGGGAAATAATAACAAAATGTATGATCCACAGAGGTGGTGGGAAGATATAATGTTATTTTACATATTTGATATAGAGCCTAAATTAAGCCATAGAAAAGAGGCCATGAATCTTCACTGCCTCATTATCAAGCCTCCCTAAACCTCAAATACAGAAAAATACATTTCATAAACAAAGACCCAATAGGATTTTAATAGTTCAATAAATTTCACAGACATTTGCACTAATCACATTTCATTACATTTTTTTTAGAAGAAATTCCATTTGATGGAGAGTCAGATGTTGAAAGAGGGTACAAAATATCTTTTGGGGAGTTAGTTTTTGACTAACCATGAAAATGTAAGTCCAATGTCTTACGGACAAGTCAAATATTATGCGACTGAAAAGTTACACATATGCCTTTTTTTCCTATTCCTGGACCTCATTTGTGTCAAGTGTCAGTCTCCCTCATGACACTTTTTTTCTCCAAACCATCCTGACCCGAATGGCAGGAAATTCAGATTTCAATTTGAGTTGTCAACCCTAAAGTCCTCTGTGATCCTGGATGCCTTTCAACGGCTCCATTTTTTCAATGTGCAGATGAATTTTCTAATACAAGTTTCCATCTATTCATTACTGATTTGATCGAAGAGTCTCTAGCTTGAATGCCATCACCACAATCATCTCATACCCAGAGAAAGAAATACATTCATCCAGTGCTACCTTTAAACTGGGGCAAGAGAGGCCCTGCACTTTAGCAGACCCCTCCTGTGGCTGTGCCCTTCTCCATGATATGAGAAGTCTATAGGGTCAAGACTCTCTAAGTACCTGAAACCCTGAAACTCCTTACCCAAGTGATCCTAGGCCCACTCTACGTCTGAATCCATCCTCCCAGTGGCTGACTGTTCTATCAAATACACTCCCAGGCCTGAGGGGAGGCAAAAGAGCAGCTATTTGAAAGGGATATGAAGATGTAGACTAGGACATTCATACAGGTGTGCACAGGCACTTTGAAATGTTGGAAGGAGCTGATAGTGGGAAGAGAAGGGGGTCAGATTAGGGGTTGGGGGCTGAGAGACAGTATTGTCATGTCGCCATGTCCTGGCGTACTACTCCAAGAAGTCTGAGGATTGATTCTAAATTAGAACTTGGCCTTCCAGGTCATTCTGAACAGTAATTCCCAAAATTTAATGGGCTAACAAAATACCTGGAGGTCTTGTTAAAATGCAGATTCTGATTCAGTAAATCTTGGGTAGGGTCTGAAAGTCTGCATTTCTCCTGAGCTCCAAGATGATACTAACACTGCTGGTATGTGGGCCACACTTGAAGTAAAAAGGATCATAAAGGTGTATTCGTCAATGCAGAAGAATAGGACATATTTGATGTAACAATTTGTTAGCTTGATTTGTAGCTTTTAAACAATTGTGGTACCTAGGTCTCCATTTGTATCTTGCCCTAGTCCTGCAAATGTTAGGGACATCTTGCATTTCTCTTTCACCAAAGTGACCTGCCCATTTCCATAGAAATCTCAAGAATTAGTTTGGAGTACAAACTAATCACCAAAAGATTATTTGTATCCATTCATTTTGCTTATAACGATGCACTGGATAGTGGCTAGCTGCTCAGGCTGTCCACAGATACAAATTCTGCTACTGTGAGCAAAGTAAGGATTCACCCTGCAATAGTGCAGATAGGTGAGTGGCATGGTGGCAGCTAGTTATCTAACTGTACTATTCCTGAGCCCTCGATTTTCACCTCTAATTATGAGTGGTCATCAGAAACTGGGATAACAAGATCAGGAGAGCAGAACCTGCCACTCCTATGAGGAAGATGTACATCTTCAGTGGGTGCGGGCTCACCTGTCAGGACACCCTTCCTTCCACACCCTTCCTCCCTCATGGTGCTCAACTTTCTGGCTCTAGTTTCCTCACTCCGGGATCTTCCTGAGGTCCCAGGGAACCTCATTCTACTTCTCTGAGCAAAACAAGTGCAAGCTTCTGCCTCTGCCTCTGCCTCTAAAATTCTATATTGCAAATTCCACTGTACACAAATGGCCTTCCAGTTGCCCAAACCCAGCCACTCTACACAGGGTGGTTGCTTTTATAAGCAATAAAAATATATACAAAAAAACCCTGAAAAGGATGGAATCCTAAACTCTTAGGTTTACCTTATTTCTCTCTGGCTGGCCCTCATTTGCATCTCAGGGCACACTTCTCAGCACCCCAGCCTGTGTGCACACTCATTGAAGCTGGGCTACTTGGATTTTCTTGAACAAGACCTTACATTTGGGCTTTCTTTCTACTTTTTAAAAAAATACAGACTTTATTTTTTCAGCATAGTTCTAGTGTCATAGAAAAATTGAGAGGAAGGTACAGAGACTTCTTATATCATCCCTGTCCACCCTCTGCATGCACAGCCTCCCCAGCTATCAGTATCCCCCACCAGAGTGGCATGTTTGTCACAATTGATGAACTTACATTAGCACGTCGTTGTCACCCAAAATCCATAGTTTGCATTAGGGTTCATTTTTGGTGTTGTTTATTATAAGGGCTTGGATACATGTAAGGACATGTATCCATCAGTATAATATCATACAGAATAGTTTCATTCCCCTAAAAATCCTTTATACCCCACCTATTCATCCCCGCCCTCAACCTCTGCCAACCATTGATCCTTGTACTGTCTCTATAGTTTTTTGCCTTTTCCAGAAAGTCATATAGTTGAAATCATACAGTAAGTAGCCTTTCAGATTGGCTTCTTTCACTTAGTAACATACTTAAATTTCCTCCATGTCTTTTCATGACCTGGTAGCTCATTTCTTTTTAGCACTGAGTAATATTCCATTGCCTGGATGCACCATAGTTTATTTATCCACTAACCTACTGAAGGACATCTTGGTTGCTTCTAAGCTTTGTCGATTATGAATAAAGCTACTATAAACATCCGTGTGCAGGTTTTTGTGTGGACGCAAGTTTTCAGCTTATTTAGGTAAATATTAATGAGCATGACTGCTGGATTGTATGGTAAGAGTATGTTTAGTTTTGTAAGAAACTGCCAAACTGTCTTGCAAACCAAAGTAGCTTTACCATTCTGCATTCCCACCAGCAATGAATGAGAGTTCCTGTTGGTTGCTCCATATCCTCACCAGCATTTGGTGTCGTCAATGCCTTAGATTTTGGCCATTCTAATAGGTGTGTAGTGGTCTCTTGTTTTAGTTTGAAGTTCCCTAATGACATATGATAATAAGTGTCTTTTCATATGCTTTCTTGCCATGTGTATATCTTCTTTGGTGAGGTGTCTGTTCTAGTCTTTTGTCATTTTTTAATTGGGTTATTTCTTTTCTTGTTGTTGAGTTTTAAAAGTTCTTTGTATATTTTGGATAACAATCCTTTATGAGATATGTCTTTTGAAAATATTTTCGCCCAGTCTGTGAATTGTCTTCTCATTCTCTTGACAATGTCTTTCACAGACACTGTCACAAATTTTTAATTTTAATTAAGTCCAAATTATCAATCATTTCTTTCATGAAATGTACGTTTGGTGTTGCATCTAAAGAGTCATTGCCATAACCCAAGGTCATTTACATTTTCTCCTATGTTATCTTCTAAAAGTTTTATAGTTTTGCATTTTACATTTAGGTATATGATCCATTTTGAGTTAATTTTTGTGAAGGGTGTGAGCTCTGTGTCTAGATTCACTTTGTTGCATCTGGATGTCCAGTTGTTCCAGCACCATTTGTTGAAAAGACTCTCTTTTCTCCATTGTATTTCCTTTGCTCCTTTGTCAAAGATTAGTTGATTATGTTTGTGTGGGTCTATTGCTGATCTCTCTGTTCAGTTCTATTAATCTATTCTTTTGCCAATACCACACTGTCTTGATTACTGTCACTTTATAGTAAGGTAGTGTCACTCCTCTCCATTACTGTTTTGACTATTTTGGCTCTTTTCTTTTGCTTCTCTCTATAAACTTAAGAATCAGTTGGTCAATATCCACAGAGTAACTTGCTGCGAATTGTTTGGGACTGCATTGAATCTATAGGTCAGGCTGGGAAGAACTGACATCTTGACAATATTGTGTCTTCCTATCCATAAACATGTAATATCTCTCCATTTATTTAGTTGTTCTTTCATCAGAGTTTTGTCGTTTTCCTTGTGTGGATTTTGTACATATTTTGTTAGATTTGTACTTAGTGTTATACCTAGATTTTTACTGTTTTAAGTGCTTATGATACAACACCAAAGGTACAATTCATGAAAGAAATAATCCATAAACTGGACTTCATTAAAATTAAAAATTTCTGCTCTGTGAAAGACACCGTCAAGAGAATGAGAAGACAAGCCACAGACCAGGAGAAAATATTTTCAAAAAGCATATCTGATAAAGGATTGTTATCCAAGAATATTGCCTTCCACTTTTTCTTCCGCAAGAAATTTTCTTCCTCTACTTCTACTCTTCCCTCTTCCTAGGCTAACTCCTACAGAACCTTAAGGTCTCAGAATACCCATTACTTCGAGAAATCTTTCTTAAGCATGTATTTAATCACTCACTGATTCACTCATGCATTTATTTAAAAATACACATGGCGTATCTACTATGTCTACTCGTGTTATTCTGATCTCTGAGAAGATGGCAGTGACAGTTTTCTACTCTCATAGAACTTATATTCAAAGGAGGGGAAATAAATGTAAACACAGAAAATCTTTCTGGTATCAGTAACTCACATGAGTGGAGATACGCATTAAGTATT
This sequence comes from Varecia variegata, assembly GCA_028533085.1. Taxonomy (NCBI): domain Eukaryota; kingdom Metazoa; phylum Chordata; class Mammalia; order Primates; family Lemuridae; genus Varecia; species Varecia variegata. Next base: position 12,637,543 of record CM052450.1, on the reverse strand, counting down.
GACTGAATGAGTAAGTGAATGAATGAATGAATGTTGAAGTTCTCCAGTCCTTACGGTGTCCAAGGAACTTTGTTTTTGGTTAAGACTTTTCTTCTAGCAAATTGAAAAAAAAATAGATAGAGGATCTCTTTTATGTTTCTACTCACTGCAACCCTTGATCTAATTCATTGGTAAGTTCACCTTCAGCGCCTGATAAATACTTAAATGATTGACTGGCTGATGCTTTAGGAACCATTTTTTGGACTATTGGCCTTCTAGAGAAATCTGCAAACAAGAATGTTAAGCCTAAGATGGGGGATACCTTTCAAAACTGGTGTGTATGAATTCCCTTGACTCTGAGGGGAAGAGGCAGGGGAACATCAAAGAATCATCTCCTTCTTTATTGCAAATAAAAATTTCTCCCTCTCCCCACCCCAGATTTTAATTGAAATAGCCACAACCCCATAACCCATCATCAGGGTCAGGTTCAACTGGGTCACTTTAGGCAGAAAAATGCTGAGAACCACCAGCAGAAACACTGTGGAAGGCACCAAAGTTTTACTATCAACTGGAATATCCACAAATAAAAAATGAATATGAGAAAATGCATCACTAAAAATCTAATGTGCAGTTGGCTAAATGATAAACCAATTTGAATTAGTGAATACTAATTGAAAAACTGCATGACAAAGTATTTTCCCATTAAAGCAGGAATTTGCTAAAGGCATTTTCAATTATTTATCATGCCTCAGTAAAAAGCTGCACACAATCTAACAATATAGTGTCTTCTGCAACTTTGCCTACTGATCAAATTTTTAGCACACTGGCTACCTAGTCCAAATGACTTTAAAAATTATATGCCAGTGACCTTGACAATGTTCTTCAATTTTTATGAGGTTCTTTTTTTTCCCTCTACAGTCCTCCATACCTAACTGAACAGATGCTTTTAACTTGAGAACCTAATTATTATCTATGAGTGTTAATATGTGTAACCTTATCATGGTCTATCTGCATCCCAGAAACTCACAGTTCACTGTACTTTCCTAGACAAGTAGAATATTTAGAAGTTTTGACCATATAAAAGGACATTTTAGATGAAGGACTATGTCCCTTTGAGGTTCACAAATATTTGAATGTCCTTTCAATTGCTTAGATAACATACTCTTCTGAAAATCAGGGCAGAGGTGACTGCTGGGAGCCAAAATTGTGAATTCCAAGCCTACAGGGAAGGGAATATATCTGGAACATAATACCCTGTTGGTGCTCAATAAATGTTTATTAATGAGCCCTTTTTGACCCAGGCACAGAGAATAAATCCAAGGAAGGAAGATTATGCAAATAGAAAGGACAGCAGCCCTACATGGGGTGTGGCCCAGGGTGGGGGCAGGACCAAGTCATTCAGGTGACAAGACATTCTCCTGGGTATATAGATGTGACCCCTACAACCGCCATTCTAATAGGTATCTATTTCATTATAAAACAATGTAGAAGAACACATCAGTCAGTGACTGCAGAAAATCCTATTGGGGAAAAAAAGATAGTTCTCTCTTCACAACAGCTTAAAGAGATTTTGGGGCCAGAACACTCTTGATGGAGAATAGAATAGAGAAGAAGAGAATCAAAGTGACACCTATAAGAATTATTAGTAATTGGAATGTACACCTTGCATAATTGCAGGATAGAGGGAGAGCGCTCATGAAGCCAGGTTTAAAAACACCTTTACAGTGGACAAATTTATTACGAAAGTGATGTGTTAGAAAGAAGTACAAGACTCAAAATTCATGCCATCCAAACTGGTGACATTAGGCATATTCACCTTCTCTGATATAAAACAGAAAAGCCATGAAACAGTTACCGAAATGCCTTAGAAGATTCATCTGTTCTTTCTACCCTATACTGCAGAGAAAAATGTCTGTGTGATTTGGCATCACTCATCAGCTATTTAAAATTATTGTTTTTAATCTCGTAAGTAAAACCGAAATTTGCAATGGTTTATTTTAATAAAATATTTATGATGCTTCAGGAAAATAGCTAAATAGCTCTGATCTGAAAATGAACAATGAAACTGAACTAAATTGATCTCTCTCCAGTAGGACATACAGCTCAAAACACACACATAAAAGACTGACACATCTAACATTAAACTATATTTCATAGACATTCCCTTCTTTTAATTGAAATCTTATCTGGGTGAAGATTATCTCTTTTCCTTCAGCTACGTTAATCTTTTCTAGCCTGAAGGCCCATAACTTGTGAATTATTAAACAATCATATTTGTAGCAGCAAATTGATTTCTGAGAGATTCCATATTGATTGAGATATTCAAGACTAATGATTTTGAGGTTAAGGTGTTTAGATATTATTACCTCTGATGAACTAAATTGGTTGGGTTTTTTTTTCTATTTATATTATTTTCCATAAATAGATAGTTCAACTTGCTCTTCAGCCTTGAATCCACCTGTCAGACCAAAAAGTGTGCTAGTTGGCTTTCTCAACTGCCAAAGCACCTGATATGCTAAGATGATGCCAGTTGTTGCCTGCATTCATAAAAAGGTGGTAACTGTGATAGATTAGTCAGCTGGTCAGCAAGCTAACTATCAGGGGTCAAAGTCATCACTATAATTGTTGGTTAAGCTAATTAGTCTTGCCCTGTTGCAGTAATTCAGGAGACATCCCTAAACCACAAATAACTGCCACTGGGTCACAAGAGAACCACTGGATGAAACTGCAGTGGCCCAAACTGGGTAAATTAGATCTGGTGCAGTGGCTCGAGCTTGTCATTCCAGCACTTTGGGAGGCCAAGGTGGAAGGATTGCTTGAGGCCAGGAGTTCGAGACTAGACTGGACAACATAGCAACACCCCGATCACTACAAAAAATTTAAAAAATATCAGCTGGGACTACAGGTGTGCACCTTGAGAGGCTCAGGTGGGAGGATCACTTGAGCCCAGGAGTTTGAGGTTGCAGTGAGCTATGATGATGGCACTGCACTCTAGCCAGGGCAAAAGAACAAGACTCTGTCTCAAAAATATAAGTAAATAAATTATTAAAAATTTTTAAAAATGTACTACACTATAGGTCAGCACCTCCATCTTCATACACAAAAGATAATCCGTGTACACATGCTCCAACAGCACATCACCGTATGAGAGATATTTTGCATTGACTCAGCTCCTCAAAGGACTGTCTGGATCACTGAAATGCTGGGACCCCGTAAGCTGTGGTCCCAGTGCTTTAATAAGGAGGATTATCTTTAAGATACCAATTCTGCAGGATACCTGAGTTATAGAGTCCGCTCCGCCATTGACTGGCTACATAAACTTGGTCAGAGTATTTAACCTCACCAGCCCTCTGTTATTTAATCTGAAAGATGAGATAACACCTTCTGCATACGTTCAACTAGAGCAATGAAAATAAAAGCTTTTGAATTTTTAAAGTACAGTGCAGGTGCACATCTACGTTTTTGTTACTCTAATTGATACTAAAGTGAGAGATTATCCAAGGTTTTGAAGGTAGTGGAGAGAGTGTCTGTGATTCAAAGATTTTCTTTCTCTCTTACCCCACGTCTAAACCATCACCAAATCCTGTTGGTGCTACATGCAATGTGTATCCAGAGAATCCAACCACGTCTCTCCACCTCTATGTCTAGCTCTAGAGTCCAAGCCACCATGCCCTCCCTGCGTGACTGCAGCAGCCTCCTAACAAGGTCCCCTGCTTCTGCACTAGCCCCACTCTAGTCTATTTTCTAAGCAGCTGCTGGAATGATATTTTAAAAATGTAAGTAAGATCGTGTCCCACCTAAAAGTCCTATAAATGGTTTTATCTCATTCAGAGTAAGAGCCATAGCCATGACAATGGCCGCATGAGCCTACACACCCTTCCCTGCCCCCTTTTCTCCTCTGACATCACCTCTCACTGTTCTCCTCTCCATGTACTTCCCCTCAGTCCTACTGCTGTCCTTGCTTTCCTTGAACATACCAGACACCCGGTTCCACAGGATGTTTGCACCTGCTATTCCCATTACCTAGAATATGCCCCTCCCAGACATGCACACAGCCACTCCCCCCACTTCTTAGGCTCTTCTGGCAAATGTCATCTTCCTGGAAGAGCCTTTACTGACCACTCTATTTAAAACTACAACCCAACCCTCCTCCTCTCATTCTATTCTTTCCATCATCTGACACACTGTCCATTATCCTTCTTCATGAGTTTAATTTTTTACTAGAAGGTAAACACTATGAGAGCAGAGGCTCTGTCTCCTTTGTTCCATGTTGTATTCCCAGTGCCCAGAGCAGTGCTGGACCCATGTATTTATGTTAGAGAATAAATGAATGAATGAATGAATGAATGAACTCCAAATTTAGCTACTCTAACACCCTTCTTGATTCCAATGAACCAGCAAGGGTAACCCTAAGTTACTTTCAAAACTATGTTGACATAATTGTCCCCACCTCACCAGTTACATACAACACTGCAAATCAGTCACAAACCCTGGTGTAACTCTGGACCTTAAAATAAAGTAGAAAGAGATTATCATCATAATTAGAATCATTATCATTAATATTTCTGTTTATTTAGAGAACAGAAGTAGGTAACTTTCAATTATGTTCATCTTTCAAAACATCTTGCTAATTAGGGAGACTATAGTTAACAATAATTTATTATATATTTCAAAACAGCTAGATGAGAAGAATGGTAATGTCCCCAACACAAAGAAAAGGTAAATGTTTGAGGTGACAGATATCCCAATTACCTGATCATTACACATTGTATACATGTATCAAAATATCACGTGTACCCTCTAAAATGAGTAACTATTATATATCAATTTTAAAAATCTTGTGAATTGAGCCTCTGAAATTCCCGATCTGCCAATAACTTGGACCTGACTCTTGTGGGTATTTATTTTCCAAAGGGAAAAAAAAATAGCAATAAAAAGATCTCAATGTTTCTTAAACTGAGATTCATATTTTTGTTCCTAAACCACACATACATTAGTCTCCAGAGTTCTCAGGGTAAAAAATAAAAAAGGCTGGTTTATAATTTTTTAAACAGAAAAATAGGCAGCAGCACTTTAAAACTTCTCAGTTGGAAAGGGATATGTTTGGTCAATGATCTATTTTTATTTCTGCTCTGCTGTTTCTCAAGGAGTCCAATGACAAGGACCTGTCCTTCAAAGTTTTAGTCTGTGGGCACAGAATTAGCATTTTCAATTACTTTCCCTGGATGAAGAACACAGGTCTTTCTCCCTCCCCACCCCCAGCTTTCTCTCTCTTCCCTCGGTGGAGAGGGAGGGCAGTTTCTGGGTTACCCTTCCTTTTGTGTTTTTTGTTCCCCAGAATTTTCTCAGCAGGCTACAAACATACTTTAAAAAGTAATTTATATATTTTTTTCCAAAAACATAAGAACTGCACATATAGAGTGTAAACATCATATGATGACTGCTTACCCTGTTGACGCTATCTATTTTAGTTAACAAATTTGTGTTATGTCATTCTTAATCAACAGACATATATTTTTGTTACTCCTATTGATTCTGCAGCAAAGCCCGTTAATGTTATTATCTTGGATAGTAGACTCAGAACAGTTACCCTTACAGACATTTTTAATAAAAACAAACATCAACTGGGAACTCAGAAATGAGATCAGATTGCTTTATCAACCAAGCAACAACCATTGTTCTATTGCACAGTCTTCTTTCAAGGTCCTATCTTTTACCAACCTTTTTAAATACAACAACCTGGTCAGATCAAGGGTAGATATGGAACGGGGAAGACAAAAAGAAACAATTTCTGTTTAATATTTGGTCAAGTCAGTATCCAAAGGAGGAAAACCAGAAAGTACAGAAAGCCAGGTGCAAGGGTTGAGCGCAGGTAATGGGAACCATAAATTCTTCTACCGTGATGCAGTTGCCCTGCCAATTCGGCAGATGATCTTGGAGGGCCCTTCCTTTATTCTGGCTCTGGTGTCCGTTAAGTCAGAGAAATAAATGATTCTCGAGCACTCTGGAAATATACAGTGCTCACTAAAAAGGCACCCAGAATACTGAAAGTATTCACTTCAATTCTCAACCTTTATATTAATATATTCTTCAGCTCTACTTGTAAGACCTGAGGGGAGGTGGTAGAGACGAATGGGTAGTCTGAGATATAATCTCTTTGATTGCAAAGAGACATTTTTTAATCAAGGACATTAAGAAATAGGCAACCAAACTGAATAACCAGGACATCTATCATGCCAGTGAGAAAGAACACTTTTTGTTGAGCACCTACACATGCCAGTTCCCTGTAGGATTCTTTACATACACCATGGGAAGGAACAGATCCCCAGGACAAATCCTCTAACCCTCCTACCCCAAAAAGCTCAGCATCAAATCATCTTAACCTATGAGAAAGACTTCCAAGAGGACTGCTTTCTGTGACAGATCCAACCATCTTCTAAACATCCATGAGCTCCATGATTCTCCAGGGGCTGAAGTCTTCTTCACAGCAACTTTTGCAATTTATCTAATGTTTAATAGAAACTTCCAATCCGAGCTTCTTGGAAAGGTGTATCTAACAAAATTGCTAGTTAAGTGCATTGTTAATACAAAAAAAATATGAAAAAATTGTTAGTTATTGAAGAGGTATAAATGTGAATAACACAAATCACTTTAATAACTCTAAAAACTCACTTTATGCCATATAAGTGTGCATATATATGCATAACCCAGTACATCAAAGTAGAAAATGTCCCTAAATATATGTGTGCGTGTATATAAAAATGATTACTCCCCTTCCCTTATTCACTCTATCCTCCCTAGCTTAACATAAAAATAAGTTGGAGAGAATTATTAATAAATAACTAGGTTGCTACTCCATGAGGTTGCAAATGTTTAAGCTATTAGGTGAATCTCTAAACCATGTCTGTGCCATTGGCTGTTTTATTAAGTTTACCTTTAGCAGGTGCAACCTTCATAACCTAGTGTCTCCATTGGTCTGATATTTACCTGGCAATATCTTTTTAAAGCAATAGCCTTCAATGTTAAACACCTCTTAATTATGGGCTCATTGAACAAAGGTAGCATTCACCTCTTCATTTTGCAAAGACAGCAATGGTAGCAATTTTTATTTGTAGGAACCTAACTGCCAGTTAGACTCATTTTTTATTACCCTTCAATAATGAGGTTTGTATTTTGTTTTGTGCTAAAACGATGGACTGTGCTCAAATGAGTCTGTCTTGCCATATTACGCTTATGACTTTCATAAGGAAGGAGAATGAAGGCGAGAGTTTAGGGACATTCTATTCCATATGTGGCCTAAGTCAAGTGCACTAGAGGGAAAATAAATGGATCTGGAGCTTTCCTTCTGCCTCTATTCGTTTAATTATGGTGGACCTCAGAGTATGGAGCATCTAGAACGCAGATGGAGCCATTTCCATTCTTACACTCTGCTCAGTGCCATTTATGTTTATATTCACAAAAGAGTGAAAACTAGTAGAAAAGTCTCTCTCTCCCTCTTTCCCTCCCTCTCTCCATCTCTCTCCCTCTCTCCCTTTCTCCATATCTCTCTCTCTCTCTCTGTTCCTTTCATTATTTGGAGAAATCCTGAGTATCTTATTGGAGCAAGAAATTACGTACTTGCTCCATTATTGGCTTAAAAAAATTTTTTTAGCAAAAACTTCCTTTACCATCCTCTAAACTAGCACATTTCCTCTAAGGCATTGAACCTGTCAGTCAAGCCCTTAGGAGTCAGGTTCTAATGCAATCCAAGGATGAAAAATCCTTGCAAATTAGAGACTAACAGAACCAAACAAAATTTCCAGTGAAAATTTATAGAATTTTTGAGCCTAAGATATGAGGTGGACTAAATTTTAGAAGTAAATTTTTTGCTACACATAATATCTTTATTTTATTTTATATTTGTAGAGCACTTTCTCAAACCCTTCTGCATAGAATGTGAGAGCTAGGAAGCACCTTAAAGATAACCCCTCTCTGATTGGAGGAAATAGAAGCATAGAAAATCAGTATAAGGCCCATGTTCCCCAGTTGGCCGGTGCCTAGGTCTCCAAGAACCCAAGCGCCCTACTAAGGCTAGATAACATGCCAGTCACTGTTTAGGTAGCACTGCACATGGAAGCAAACCCCAGAGAAAGGGGTACCTTTTCCTCCACGCCACCTGTGGCCTTAATGCACCTTTCCATTATAGGAAGAACGTCATTACGTGGGAGTTATGTGTATATCTGTCTTTCCACTCCACCATAAGCACAATACTCAATAAGATACACATGGAAAGAATGAAAAACTATATTTTGTCTCTTCAACTAACTTGTCGTCTGTTTCACTGGATTTCTCAAAGGACATAATCTAATTCAAGGCACAGTGGTCACTAGTACAGGCTTTGGAGTCAGGCGATCTCAGTTTCAAACTTGGCTCCACTATTCGTCAGCTCTGTGACCTTGGACAGGCTACTTATCTTTTGTAAAATGGAGACAATAATAGTACCCTATTTTGTAGCACTGTCACAAGGAATCAGCGAAGTAATACACATCAATAACTCAAAAAAGCACCTAGCATAAAACAACTGTTCAATAAATGTTAACTTTTATTATTATTTTATATTTAACACTGCTTCTACACATAGAATAGACAACAAATTGTGGAAATAAATAAAAATTAATCTCATGGTTCAAATGGTCGCTTACTCTATAATGTTTACCTCCCATATGATCTCCAATTGTGTTGAACCTAAAGAGTTAAACACACACACACACACACACACTCGTGAGCATTTTCCCAACCAAGACTTGTCATCTGAGGATGAGGGTCGGAGAAGGGAGTGCTGCTGATTATGGATGTTAAATAAACAATTTTTTCTTACAACAAACCCCTGGCACCCTGTTCTCACCATGTCATGGCCTGTGATGACTTAGTGCCTCCCAAGCATGACCAAGCGATTAGCGGGGCCGTGTCTGTGCGTCTCGACAGTAATGGGAGCTCTCTTTCCATTTGCCATGTGTTGAAGCCTGAGCGCTTCGCTGCTTCGTGCATTTTCAGCTTGATGAATTCATTATTCTCCATATTTTTCTCCTCCCTCCTTCAGAGAAAATCTTTCCCCAAAATGCCAGGACTTCCCCCCTCCCTTTTTAAAGATGGGCAATTTTTAAATGCAATAATGTGACATCCAATCTGTAAACAGCTTAGCTTCATCCAATGCCACTTTAAGAAAAAGAAGAAAATAATGACATGTATGTTCTCTGATACAAACACGACAGCATTCCGTTGCACTGGATAGAAACACTCAAGTATAAGTTGGGTGTTTTCTAAGAAAAAAAGTATGTTTTTCAATCTGAAAAGAAACAAGTCAAAAGTTCTTGGCTCTAGATAGGCAATGATGTGCTAGTCTAAACGACAGATCTGAGTGCTTATCTTCCACTCTTTGCTTTTTTTCTCCCCATAAATAAAGCAGTGAAAACACTGCCGTGCCTGGAATGTATCCCTCACCTTTCCTCCCATACAGAGAGCACCTGCCCATCCCAAAATGGTACTCATGGACGGAGGGGGGGGGATGGAGAGTGAAAAGGGCAATTTCCGCAGAGTTTGTGGTTTTATAAAGCCACAAAAGAGAAAAGAGAATGAATGAAAATTACTCTAAAAGAATGAAACAGTAGATAGCAGAAGAATACCTTACTTACAACCATTCTTTGCTTCCAAACTCAAGTCTTTTTAGCCCTATGACTTTTGGCTTTCAGTAGCAAGAGAACTGTAGGGGAAAATCCACTCCACAATAAGCAATAGACAAATAGGCTCTTTCTGCTATTTCTGAATCAAGACCTAGAGTTTAATGAGTGATAAGGACTCTGCCCATATAAAAGGTGACATCACAGCACTGGCTCTTTCCGCCAACTGCAGATGCCTAGGTCACAACCATCAACAATCTTATCTTCACACACAAGATGTCATGAATCATCAGTGAATTATGTCTGTGGGCAATCAGGAATATAGTTAAAAGCGCTAGCCCAGGAGTCAGACCATCTGAATTTAAAACCCGACTAGCTCAGTGACCTTCAATAGGGTTTTTAACTTTCTACCTTCAGCTTTCTTATCTGTAAAGTGGGAATGCTACTACCTACCTGATATGTAATATGGTGATTAAATGAAATAATTAATGGAATGTGCTTAGCATATAATTAGAATTAGTATCAAACACAGGGGTACTGATTTTTTTTTTTTTGGTAATTCCCTGATATATCTTCAAATATTTATTTCCTGTTTCAAAAGCAGGTATCAAAGATCTTTCTGGGTTTAAAGTTTTGTTGATGTTGTTGTTGTTAAACTAGAATTTTTTATTTTTACCAAATGTGAATAAAATGATCCCTTTCCTATAGAGATATATGTGTATGTGTATATACATACATATAATATAGATACAAACTCTAAGAATCTACTCCAAAAAGTTGGTAATATACGACAGCAGTGCTTTTTTTTTTTTTTGCAATGCATACCAGGTTATTATAAAAATGCTTCCTTCTATAAAATGACATCAAAGAGAACCTGCCTACTAATTGGGTTTCTTCCATAAAGCAAAGCCTTATCTCCCAGAAGGTGAAAATGTCCCAACTGGATATCTCCTCCATTCAGTGAAATAACCTTATATCCTGCCATCCTCCGAGGCACAACCTTGCTGTGGTCACAGAAGATGACGCTTCAGATCTAAATATAGGGTCATGGTGCTAGGAGAGGGGGGCGGAGAGATAAGAAGGGAGGGTAGGTGGAGGCTCCTGTGCTATAAATAACCAAAGAACATGACTACATTTAGAGCCTCCCATGTGTAGGATTCAGGCAAATCTCATGCTTTGTTTCTTGAAACAAAAGAAACAAGAGCTATTAATATGTCCAGGTTTCTGGGAGGCCCTGGCAGAAATATACTCTTTTGTATATATTTTTTTCTTTTGAAGAACTAAGAGCTCAAAATGAATCCTTACGATCACTTTAAGATCTTCTAATCCCCAAACTGTATCCATACTACACTTAGAGAATGATCTGCCCACGCTGGCTGACAATAGCTTCATGCAAAATAGCTCCCTAAACATAAAGGTTTTTGGGTTTTTTTGGCAAAGTCTTAACAAGCAGAGTACATATTTCAGTTGCAAGTATTTGTTTCTCTAACATCTCCAATATGGATGCTTTTTACAATGTTTTGGCAGAAACAAACATCTGTTTAGGGGACAACACCTGATAATTTTAACCATTCCTATAATGGGAAAGTGCTGACTACAAGAAATGTTGACGAAGATTCTTTGTGCAGTGAGGATGGCCCAGGTGTCTATAAAAAGTCTGCTCAGTGAAAGCACAACCAACCAACATTGCTGAAAATCTCTGGGCTGTCTCCACTCAAAAATTTTCTAGGCTATATGCTACAGAAGAGAATCCCTTATTGAGCCCACGGGAGAATTATTTGCATAATCCTGGGCTAGTCACAGATATTTGGTGACTCATCTGCATTCCTGTCAAAGTCAGAGGGGTCTGCAGGCCTGTGGATTTGTGGAGTCCCAGGAGAAGTTGAGGTCCATAAACCAGTGAATGAATCCCATTAATACATATATGTAGCTTCTTCATCTGTGACATCAATGACATTTTTTACTTGCCTATTTCTGAATATTCTTTATTAAATAATAAACTCAAGAATAATTTCATACAAATCACCAGTGTATTATTCCTTATTACTACAATGGCTTCCTCACAGGCAAAAGTAAAGCTCTGGTTGCAGAATCGTGGTTTGCCAGTACGGAACCCCTTTGTGGCAGGTCCCCATCCCAAGGCTATTTTTACAAAACCTGACCTGTTCAGTTGGAGAGAGTCTGTGCATAACTCCAAACTTCAAAACATATTTGTAAGTATCAGAGGTGGGTGGGGTGGGACAGGAAGTTCTTTTGAACAGCTTAATAAATCACCTTCCAGTTTTTCCCCACCCCACAAGTAAGAATCTCTGGCAAAGGAA
>CM052450.1:12605884-12625087 GCA_028533085.1 Varecia variegata | reverse complement strand
CAATGCTCTGCCATCTGAACAAACAGAGAAGACTTGCTGTGATTCACAGGGTTTTGACTGTCCTCAGCCAAGCTTTCTTGAATCCCAAGGTGGTGGTGGTGGTGGTGGTGCTGCCGCTGTTAACATCCCTCATTGCTAAAACTCATCAATGCAGCACATGGCCTACTCTGCACCTACTCAGAGCCAAGCACTGAATGAGCAGGTGAACAAGACAGAGTTCCTACCTTCATGAGATTTACACATCTGATGGGGGAGGTAGCTGATGAAGAAGTACATACATACCTAATAGGGAACTGCAGAGTAGGATAGGATAGAGTAGACTAGAGAATGGAATGGGATGGGATGGAATGGAATGGGATGGAATGGAATGGGATGGAATGGAATGGGATGGAATGGGATGGAATGGAATGGAATGGGATGGGATGGGATGGGATGGGATGGGATGGGATGGGATGGAATGGAATGGAATAGAACAGAAGACTATTCCTCTGAAGAACAAGAAGCAGGGAAGGGGACTGAGTGTGAAAAGCCATGGCTATGTCAGGCTAGCTCCTCGAGTAGGTGCCATACCTGGTCTCAACGTAAAGTATAGATTCTGCCAACAAGCATGAATTGTCTCCAGAAAGCAATTTCCAGGTATGTTTTACTTGCTCCACTCAATGTGCTCCATGTGTCTCTCTGGTATAAACCACATTGCCCAAGTTCCACTTCATTCCAACACTGGGATATGCCTGGGCTGTGATTTTCATCCCTAACCTTCCCCATGCAGTGTGTGATATGCTGCTTTCAAAAGCCAAAGACTAATAGAGGGCTGCCCAGTTGATTTTGGATTCCCATGTAGTCTGGATTTTTCAGACCCAATGAATCAGCTGGGCCTGCATGACTTCAAACAAGACGGGAACAGGGGCTTCACCTTGGCTGCACATCCTAAACCACACACGGTGCTTAAGCTTCCAAGCTGTCAGTCTCTGCGACTCCCCGTTAGCGATATTTAACTGCTTGTGACATGAGATTTTGAAAGCTTTTTGAAAGTCTTATTCACTAATGGAAAAGCCTCTTACATATTTTATAAAACTAAACAAACATCAAAGTTAACACTCAAATGCAACTTGTTTTTCCTATACTCTTAGAGCCTTGTCAGCAAATGAATCCCTGCTTCAGGTTCTATTAAAACAAATAGTGCAGGAGTCCTGAATTATTAGGGGGGAAATACGATTACAAGCTCCCTGAGGGCAAAGACTATATTTTAACATTTTTTGTTCTCCAGCGCCCGGCGTAGTGCCTGACACAGAATAAGTGGTCAAGATATGTTTGTTTAATTGTATTAATAGGGGAAAAAATTGCAAGATATTTAACCACACAAAACACTCAGCTTTTGTTGATTTGCCTTTAAACATTAGTAGCCATCCTGAAAATTAAATTGTCACTGAAAATAAAAATTCTTTATCTACACAGATATTGAATTCCATTATAAGTACACTCTAAAACCCAATTCCTATCATACTTTACAGGCTCACCAAATTTACAAACAGCATTCAGGCTTAATGTACACCATTATTACCAAGAACAATGACAGTGATTATAACAATAGTTACCACTCATTCAGTGCTAACCACGTGTGCTAGATGCTTCCTGATGCATCTGCATTCAGCTGGTCACTACACAATGTCATCTCCCACTTATCAAAGAGGCTTCCTCTAATCACCATACCTGAAATATCACCTCCGTTTATTTGGCTCCCCTAAACTCCTTACTTTGCTTTATCACCCACATTAACATCTCACATATTTGTTTGTTCAATTGTTTACTAGGTTTAGCTCTATCAATCAGAACGTAAGTTCCATGAAAGTAGGAACTCCATTGCTCACTCTTGGATCTTTAGCAATTAGTAAAAAGTCAATAAATAATTGATGAATAAATGAATGCATGAAAGATTTGATTCACCCTTTCAACAACTTTACAAAGTAGTACATGTAGCCCCAGAAAACCGAACCTGCGTTTCTCTAAGTCCCACCCTCTCCCTGGTGTCCCATGCCAACCCGTGTTGCATAAACAAAAAGGTGAGGGAAAGCCCTCCTCCCTCCCCTTCTCCCCTCCTTCTCCTACCTTTCTATGGTAGAACCAAAGTCTTCAATTCTCTCTGCCCTTTCTCAGGGAAATGCAATGAGCAAAGTATACATATATTAATCATTTCCCATGCTACTTATATATAACGTATATGCAATCCAAGAAGGGAAGATTATATCATTTGGAGTTTGGGAGCAGAGATAGTCGGATTTAAGAGCCATCTCTGAGTCACCTGAAGCATCGCCCGGCAGTGTGGACCTGGCTGAAGGCACAGAATGGAATCAGATAAGTTGATTTCTTTGAACTCACCGGGAGATGATGAGGGCAGACCCAAGGTTAACGTGATGGATTTTCCTGTACCGCAGTCTTGTCCATTTATATCCAAGACCCTCCACCTCTGAGGTACCCTGTTGAATGACTCACTCCTGGCTACGTTTGTGCCTCAAAAAAATATTGGGTAGAGATTGCGCTCACTCTGGCTCCTGTTCCACTATGATCTCACTCCAGCTCCCGGTCCATAATGATGAGGTTCTGCCTGAATTATAACCTATAGCAGATTTTCAGTGACTTCTTTCAGAAAAATGGACTTTTATCTTCCTTATATTTTAAATTTTATCTCCAGGTAAATATCACTTTTTCTCTAATATATTTTTATTTCATGAGTATGATAGATGAAAAGGAGCCAATGTTTTAATTGCTCTAATAAAATGAATCATCCCTTTCAGTCGCATTTTACTCCTTGCAAAGACTTTAAAAAAAAAAAAAATCTGTAAGTGCATTTCTGAGAGTTGTTAAACGTAAGCATCTCTCCGAGCTTGCTAACTACATTTTCCATAGTAGGTTATTTAAAATGTATCTTTAAAAGTAGATTACGTATCTCAGGGGTATGGTAATGGGCTATGGAGTCACTCACTTTAAAGTCACCAGTTCAAATTTAGTCCAGACTTTAGGCAGGGGAAAAAAATCATTTCAACTGACAACTTTTGTGGAAGATGAGTTAGTGGCCCCTTTGCAGTTCCTAGTTCCTGGGTGTCTCATCTCAGAGGCATTAAAGGAGACCCTTCCAGTGATGGGGGCCCTGGAAGAGATGTTATCTGCACAAACACATGCAACACACATACACATGAATGCACACACATATCAACACACATGTGTACACACACACACACACACATATCCTGGTACAATTATTTTGACTGAACTCATCCATAAGAGCCAGTAAGAAATATGTTTTAACCTTTCATTTGACAACATTCAATTCAGTCCTAACAGTGCAACAACTTATGAATTTGCCTACAGTCCTCTGTGGTCCTGCTCTTGCTGTGCAGGATTTCTGCAAACAGATGAGAGTGCCTTCATCAGCCAGCTTTGCCGTGCACCGTGATAAAACAGAAGATGGCATTAGTCTTCAGGGATGTCAATCTGGAAGCTTTTAGGAACACTAGCCTGCACTTAAAGATCAAAGACAACTGAGACGACTCTTCAGAAATAGTACCTCTCCTCAGAACCCAGGAGACCGAATGCCATCCTCAACCCCCGCTGCTCCTCCGTCTCTTGCATCCACCGTGTCAGCATGGCCTGTCCATCTATGCTCTTTGTACACACCCTGACTTCATCACTCATTTCCATCATCACCATCACCGCCTTAGGGACAGCCAGCGACATCTCTCACCTTGGTTACTGGCAACAACCTCTTCACCGTCTCTCTGTCTGTGATTTCACTCCATCCATTCTCCAGGATATTACCAGAGTGTCTCTCCAAAATGTCACTCCCTGGTTAAAAACCTTTAGTAGCTCCCCATGGCCTTCAGGATGAGGTCCCTACTCCTCAGCACAGCCAATAAGACTTTTCTGATTTCACTCTGTCATCCCTGCCAACTGCTAGGCATGAATTGCTGCCTTCTACCACGTCCCCTGGTTACTGTTAAATTATCCTTCTTGACTCAGCTAACTGTCACTTCTGCCAAGGAGTGAATCCTGATCCTTCCAAATTCCAGGTTGGGTGCTGCTCTTACAGCACTATCATCACGCTGCAACGGAATATTGGTATCTCCTTCCAGCAGGATCTGAGTCTCGTTCACTGTCAAAGCCCTAGTCACTAATATGGCATCTAGATTATAATAATGTGAATAAATAGATGAGATCAGAATTTTAAGAATGGCTTACAGTATTTCCTCTGTTTCACAACCATAGTTTGTCCCATCTTTTTGGTTCTATTGTAAACCAACTTGTATCCTGATCCCGTGCTATTGTTTTCTTTCTTGCCATCGGCCCCTCTGCCTATAAAGCAGAGAACAACAGAAATAGAGAGGAGACTGGAGTCCCCACTCACAGCCAGGATTCAAAAGGTGGGTTACCAAGAACACTCACTCAAGGGATAGCCTCTTCAGGAGGGATCTTATTTTTAACAAATATTTTTTAAAGGGCAGTTTATCTCCTGCTTGAAGAGTTTTAGGCCATGACCTTACCTGAAGATAATGGAATAGACTGGATGAGTGGTTGTTACGAATAAACCTGAGCACAGTTTGGAAATGAAGGTGAAAAGTCTGGAATGATTTCCTCCACGACTATGTCTCTGCTTCTTTGGACTTCACAGAGATGGAAACGAAGGAAAAGAGAAGGATGAGGTATACGGGGAGATGATATGATATATTTTGGAAAGGAGAGCATAAGAAATATATATGCATAAGATGGAAAGTAAAAACAGTAAGCACTAAAGGAGCACAATGAATGGAAATGGAAAGAATGGACAAGATAAGGGGATGGACAGGAGGAGAAGTAGATGAGAAGATGGGTTAAGAGTATAAAGAAATCAGAAGGAAGAAGAAGAAGTAAAAAAAAAAAAAAAGAACACTCAAGAAGAAGGAAAGAGATGGGGGAAACGTAATATAGTAATTTGCACATAGTAGGGGCCTCATTTTAACAGTTTAATAAACAAATGAATGAAAGGTGGGAAAATATCAAGGAATAGTCAAAAAAAGTGAAAACATTTAGACTTTGATTCCAGTCTACCATGTTATGTATTTATTATACCCCAAAAGTGCTGGATCCCCTCAACCCAGTCAATGGAGAGCAAAATACTTTTATATTAAGAATAATCTGGATGCTAATATCATTCATTCAACCAATATTTACTAAGCACCCTCGGTGGGCCAGACACTGTATTAGGTATTAAGAATCTAACTGTGAGAGACATCACCTATTCCCCCAAGCAGATTGCAAAAAAAAAAGCATTAAATATCTTGTTCGAATTGAAAAGAATCTTTTCCTTTATATTGCACAGGCTACATAATCTGTGAAAAAAAAAAAAAAAGAAATCAAAAGTAATAGTATGTCTTGGCCAAAAGCCACAGGAAACAGGCACATTTTTCTCAATGGAATTAGATGACATTATGACATGTGCCCATTTAGAAGGGAACTGCAAATCATAAAAATGCCAAAAACGTGGAGAAGAGAAACATTAAAGGAGCTAACGCTAGAATATTAAAGACAGACATAATTAAAGAGAGAAAGGCATAATAAATACAGGGTACTTTAAATTCTCTTTGTCATAGGGCTATACTGCAGTTTGACTCCCAATCCCATTAAAGTCATTCTAAATTGATTCCCTCGGTGTAATGAACCCCTCTTGATAACACCAAAACACTTGGCCTCTCAAGAGCTCCTTAAAGGCAGCCCTGCAGAGCGTGCCGCCAGCAGGGTCCTCCTGCAAAGAACTAGCAGCCACTTCATTTGGAGGCCCTGCATACTGTCACACAGACCAGTGTGGCTTTTCCTCCCTGGATGCACAGCTGAAGAGGGACAGCTTCTCTTTGCCCATGAGTGACCTTTAAGGTACATATTTCAACATGGTCCTACTGAATTCCTAACTCTTGAGGTTCCCTGGTTATGAATATCTTAGACCTTGAGCTGTAATATTACATGACAGTATTCCTGTAATGAATACCTTTTACTATTTTATATTTGGGCTACCAATTGTAGCCCCCCACTTAATTTGAACAAAGGGAGAATGTGTACACTTTCCTACTGATGTCATCTTTCCTAAATATTATCGATAATTTTATGTGGAAAGGAGCTTAGAATTAGAACAGAGGGATTCTAAATACATTTTATAATCCATACTACCCTCCTCCACCCTACAATGCTAGCAAATCTAAGGGGCATACAAGTCAGTGGGATGTTCAAGAAACCCAAATTATTACATTACCATTTTCCTGGACCCCATTAACCTTGAGAGAATTGTAAAGGTCATCAGTTTGCATGGCTAAATAGCTTTCAGCAATTTCTCTAAAACTGTAGCAGAGCACCAATAGCTCTTTCACCCATGCTCAGGGTTTTTTTTTTTTTTTTTTTTTTTTTTTTTTCCTTTTCTAATCACTAAAGATATTTGCATGAAAACAGGATCTTTGTTTCCTTAGGATTGATCCACTCGCTCCTTACTACTGCTTCTTCTGCACCTTGGTGACATCATAACTCCTGCTAAGGAGCTAATTTTAATATCACAAAGGATTGTGATTTCAAGTGGAAGCAGCTAACCTCTTATGAAACAAAGACTCTGTTTTCCAGCAATTGTCTCTGATAATAAAATGCAAAAAATGTTCAATATCTAAAATGTAAAATAGATGTCTTATCTGAAGAATAGACATAACATGATCTATGATTCTCTACTTCTTAAAGCTGCAGAAAAAAGTTAAGACAAAGAAAAAGACAAAAGAAACTAACAACCAACTTTCTAATGTTGACAACATGCTTTCCCTACACACCTTTGCCAGTGTTGTCTGCCTACCAACATGAGACAATTATATTATTATTTTATTATACTATCCTCATTTCACAGACTGATAGCATTCTAAAAATAGGCTTTGAAAATGGCATATTTTACCTAGACATTACTTTTTTGCAAACATAAAGCTACTTATAATATTTTTATCATTTAATTATCCCTACATAATTTAGCATTTTGCTTACATTTTGTTATTTCTATTATCACAATTAAGAATCAGTTTCCAGTGATTTTAATCTTAGCAAGATGCATATATGAGCATAACCCTAATCACTCTATTTACAAGAGATAATTAGAAATATTCCTTCATACAGCATGAAATAATTCTAGTTCTCATCAATTCCAAGGTATTAGAAAAGTAAGAAAAACATAAATGGATTTATAATGCATTTTGACAAATGTATACAATTTATGAAAAATTCCAACAAAATCATAAATGCCCATGAAGAGAACCTGGGTGATAGCCAACCTTAGAGGCAGATTTTAGAAAAGTAACCAAACATGGACATTCATGTAATCCACGAACCGTGGGCTAGAGTTAGCATGCCACTTCTGCTCCTGCATACTACTGAAATAGTCACGCATGGCACGGTCCTTTTGTGATTATTTGTGACCCTCCTGGGCTTGAGTACAATAATGTGTCCGCAGAGAGAAGGCTGTAGTTGGAAGTTCCGTGTGAACTATTAGTTTTGCCATCTTTGGACCCCAGACTGCCTGCCCAGTCCCAGTTACCTGAGTAAGGATGCCCAGACTTTGGGTTACAAGAGAATTTGGGGGAAGACAAGAGCTGAAACTGGGCTCAAGTCTCATCATTATTAAAAGAAAACCAACTCAAACGCACCTGAGTTGTAAGACACAGCTTTAGGGTGAGAGAGGGCAGGAGCTCAGCAAAGCACTGGTCTACATGTTGAGGGTCTTTGCGCTCTGTTCCCACTCCACGGAGGTCCTTGCCAATTGAAATCCCAGCTAGCCACACTGCTCATATGTTAAAGACAGATACACCTTCCCCAGGGATAATTCTGCCACTGGCACCAAAATGAACCATGCTATGTCGTGTGGGATGGCCGCCTCAATGAGATATATCTTGATTTAATAGAGAAATAAAAGCGATATAAGGTCATAAGCTAAGACCGTCATAAAGCGCGTGCCGGCACCCTATACTTTAATACTCCCAAGCTGCTTTTTAACTCTGAGTGAAACAATTTGTCTAATGTCTACAGAAAGGGTTCAATTAATTTCCTCCTTTAAGTAATATCAACCTGTCTCCTATAATACGCCTTAGTAGAAGTTGTTTTCTTTTCTTTTGTTCTTTTTTTATGTTGGAACTCTATAAAGATACAGGAATGGAAACAGCGCTGATTTCTAAATGACAGGAACTCTTCCACAGAAATAAAGCACACTCACACTTGACTTCTGTCTTTAGAGACCCTTCGCAAGTACCAGTGTCTAAAAATGAGTCAAACAGGTGACACCAAACTGCCTTGGGCAGTAAGAAGCAGCATGAGCTTGTCTTTATGCCTTCGTTAGTAATTCCTTCATTCGACAACACAATGTTTTGAGCACCTATTCGATTTCAAGTCCACTGTTCTAGGCAGACGTTTTAAATAGGGTTGTGGGTGTAGACCTTTATTGAACAGGTAACATCTGAAGAAAGACTTAAGTGATGGGAGGTGTTAACCATGAGGATATATAAAAAAGTATTTCAAACAGAGGAAACATCCAGTGCAAAAACCCTCAGGCAGGAGCAAGTCTAGTAAGCTCAAGGAACAGCAAGGAGGCCACGGTGGTTGGAACAGAGACAAGGAGGAGAGAGGAGTTAGAGGGAAGGTCAGGGAGGAGGTAGGGGCCCGTTCAGGTAAGACCTTCTGGGACACTACAAAGACTTTGACTTTGACTGAAATGGAGAGCCGTAACAGCACTTTGAGCAGAGTGAATGACCAGACTTATGTTCTAAAATCTCTTTACCTTAGAAAAGTCACCTGCACATCAAAAGTGAATGGCAAAGGAATGATAGCTTAAACCAATTCACAATGAACCTCTATTAGAAACAATTCAAGCTCAATCTCCAACCGCTAATGAGTTTAGCGCCAATATTGTTTTCAAAGAAAGAGACAGATATTATACACATTGTATAATACTTATTTTCGGGCAGATCCTTCCCTAAAGTTATATGAGTTTGACTAAGTCTTGGATTCTAGTTCCCACTCTTTGAAATTAAGGAGTTGATACTGATATAAATTATCTATAAAATTATATATACACGGTATTTGTATCTGCCTTAGCCAGCCTCTATGATGGCCTGTGATGACCTCTGCCCCCTGATATTCACATCTTTGTGTGAATAGTGAATAAATAGTGAATCAGGGCTTGGGGGTGTCACCAATAAAATATAGCAGAAGTGATGGTGTGTGACTTCCAAGGCTAAGTCATTAAAGGCGTTGCAACTTTTACCTTGTTCTCTCAAATCACTCACTCTAAGAGAAGACACCCACTGTCCCATAACGAGGGGCCCACATGGAACAGAACCAACTTGCCTGCCATCTGAGCAAGTCACCTTGGAAGTGGATCCTTCCTGCCCCATTCAGGCTTTTGTTTGACTGCAGCTCTGGCCAACATCCAACTATACCTTCCTGGTGATATGCAACCTCACAGATGACCATCAGCCAGAATTGCCCAACCAACCTCCTCCTAAATTTCCAATCCACAGAAACCATGAGAAATAATAAGTCTTATTATTATGTAAAGCCACTAAGGTTTTGAGTTATTTGTTACTCAATCATAAATAACTGTTATATTTTCTAACACCCAAGTATTCTAAACAGTGATCATCAGTTTGCTGCTATTCACAATATTTACTTTTATCAAATATGCTTTTGAATTTCTTAACTAAAAAAATCAGTTAAAAAAAATCCCAACCAAATAAAACTGTATCAGGAAGTTGCAAAAAAAAAAAAATCCAAAATCTTTCATTTGAAAGATCAAAATGAAGTATCAAAATGAAAAAGTACTGACTTGAACTTGATAAAGAATAGTGGAGGAAGCATGGACTTTGAAGTCAGAAAAAAAGGAGTATGAATAATAGCTTTACTTACTAGTTTGAGCAAGTTATTTAAACTAATCAGGCCTCAGTTTCTCAATCTGTAGACAGGGAAAATAATGCTTAACTTACATTGCTGAGAAAAGTATGCAAGACAAGTAAGATATTCAAGCCTGATACTAAGCTAATCAAAACTCAAGAGTATTTATAATCACTAATTCATTGTTATTGGCCACTGAAATGTCATTTACATTTAGGAAAGCAGAAATATCTAAATAAATACTTTGCACAATCAGCTCAGCCATTATATTTTATCAGATTTGAGACTCATTTTTAGTCTGTTGTTTTCATCATAAATGTAATTTCAATGGCTAGATGACATATGAGTACTTACATGGATAGACCAAAAAAGTAAAAAACAATGAAGTCATCATTAATTCCAATAACACAATTAATTAAGTTGTAACCTCTCATATGGAAATATGGCTTGATACACAATGAAGATTCATAATTATCTTATTAATCATAATCTCATGAATGAATATTGTCTATCAGGCTAAAAGGGAACAAGGAGTTAATACCAGAATCTTGATCCCAATATTAATGATATTTACCAATCTCCTGTGTAATTAAACATAGTCTATATGCCAGGCACTGAAATAAGCACTGGAGGCATAAACACCCAAATAGAACCTGTCCGTGCTCCCAAAGAACTTAATAACTACAAAGTATTACAAAATGACACCCAGTTCTTTTATTCATCCTGCCTGTTTTCACAAATTTTAGAGAGGATTTAAAAGTAAGGCAGAATGGATTATTGATCAAATTTACAATGAGGTAAATGGTACCCAGTCCAAGTGACCCCAAATATGGTAAACTATGGGCATATAACCAAATGATACGAAGAAAAAGATTGTACTAGTTAAGAAATTATTCTGTATAACTACTAATATATCAATCAATTTATTCCAAAAACAGTTGTTTATGCTCATGAATGATGCTACCTGCCAATTTATATATAGTGTCTGTGAAGTGAGAATGATATTATTTTGGTATCTAGCTGCCATGATAAATGGTCCAGCACTTTGAAATTACTGAACTAAAAATAGTAAGAGGGACTTTGGACTTTTACTGTCAAGGACACTTGACACCTTGGAGAGAGTTGCCCTGAGTCCTATTGTTTTGAGTTTGACAATCAGACTGCATTTAGTTAGTAATAATATTTCTACTCTTATTAATAAAAAGCTATTTATTGCCAGTCATAATCTGTGATTAGTATAAGATAATTCAGTGTTGTCAAAAAGGGGGAGAGAGGTTTATACAATCCCAACCAAAAGCAACACCAAAGAGATGTTATAGTTAGCTTGTGCACATTGTGATTTTATGTCTTCTTTTCATTAGACTTTTTTTAAATCCTGAAAATGTGTCATTCCCCCATCACTTCCTCCAAGGATCCTAAACTGAGAACTATTCAGATCCAATCACCAAGACCAGAAAGGTTATATGATTAGTCCAAGGACACAGCTTACGAGTGGCATAAGCAAGACAGGAAATTAAGTACTAAACCCAAGACTGGTGTCCTTTCTCCACTGTGCTTAAAATGACTGTGGGTTTGCCTGTAACAACGACCAGCTCCATCAGTAAAATCTATAAAAATTTCGATCACCATTGTTTGGCATTCATACATAAGCCCTCCAGAGAACAGGAAACTCTTAGGATACCTAGAATAATGCTAAATAGACAGAACAACATATAGAACATATAGAAAGACTTGTTCTATATAACATTCTCCTTCTCAAAATGTCAATCCCAACCAAAGAGGAATGTCTGCTATTTATTATATTTAACTCAAAAGATAACCTTACATCTACAATACCAGAAACTCTCTCTAAATATATTGTATAATAACATTACGGTTGGTTCTTAAAGTAAGTGCTCTTCTGACCATTAGAAAAAAAATTTATATATCTAAAACCATAACTTTCTATATCAATATTCTCTCTTCTTTTTTTTTCCATGTGCTTTTAAGTTAGCCTACCAAATTTATAGGAAAAGTACTTTTGCCTACTTTTAACTTGTCAACTCAGAGCCAGTCTTCATTACCGTGTAAATCATGAGGGCTCTTTACTGATGGATATTTGATCCCAACTATGTTACAACTTATTTTCAGTAGAGCAATAACCAATAATTAGGAATAGAATTAGTTCACTCTTAAAACCCAGAGATTATTGTTTAACTCACATAGCTGAGTCCAGTTTCAACTGGAATGGCATTGAGTCTTTTTGTCTTATTAGCAGACTTTTTGTGTACACTACAATAGAGAGAAGAAAAATAAACACATGCTCACTCTTCAACATAATTTACCACACTAGGAATGAATTTATAAATCACTTTCAAATGTTAAAAAGTAAAATATAACTAAATAAATAACAATTAATTAGGTAATGTAAAGACCTACTGTCTTTATTTAATATTATTTGTGATAGGTTCATCTGAGTGATTGATATAGACAACTTTTATTCTATTAATAACATTTCTGATAATTTGGTTTATACTAAAATATGCATATAACTTCATTAGGCCTCCCAGGCTACGTGGAGCCAATATTGCACTATAGTTACTTTGGAACTGACTTCATAACCCTGATTAATTTTAACTATAGGTTGAATATCCCTTATCTGAAATGTTTGGGACCAGAAATGTTTTGGATTTTGAATGTTTTGAATTTTGGAATATTGACATGTACATAATGAGATATCTTGAGGATGACACCCAAGTCTAACCATGAAATTCATTTATGTTTCATATATACCTTATACATATAACCTGAAGCTAATTTTATATAATATTTCTGATAATTTTGTGCATGAAACAAAGTTTTGATGGCATTTGACTATGATCAGTGGCATGAGGTTAGGTGTGTAATTTTCTACTTGAGGCATCATGTCGGCACTCAAAATGTTTCAGATTTTGAAACGTTCTGGATATCAGATTTTCAGATTAGAGATGCTAACCTTGTATTTAGTAAACTGAACTGCTGCCAAAGTAATTTTTTTAACTGCTGTGCTATTTTATTTCTTGTCATCTGCAGTAAAGGCTAGCTTCCTCACAAGTACTTTATAAATCATATCACCAGTTTAAGGCTTATAAAAACTATTTTAATTCTATGTGATCTAATGCTTTGACTAATCCACCATGATTTTTCTTTAGATCTTTAAAAGGACTACAATGAGTTCATAAATGATAGAGATTAAACTTATAGGATACTCACAAAGAAGAGCAAATGGAATAGTTCATCACCCCATATACATGTATATATAATATTCATATACTGTATTCTAATATAGTATATTGTCCTACCATCCCAAAACATTAAGATGTTTTCCCCTGGAAATTATGGGAGAAAGGAGAGAGAGAAAGAGAGAGAGAGAGAGAGAGAGATAGATAAGTAGATATTACCATATGGTTTCAGTCTAAAATTTTTAAGATATTTTCCCATGCTACCATGTAATTGGTAACTCAACAACTTCAGTCTCTCCTTCCAAAGGGGAGAGAAGGGGAAGGAAAGAAACACTAAGTCAATGACATTTTTATAACTAACTTTGGAATACTGCTATTGTGGTATCAGATAATTCAAGCACATTATCCTAATCTTCAGCTCAATGTTTAAAAATACTTGTAAGGATTATTGTCAAAAACCATTTATGACTTCCTTTTGGAGGATAAGGAAGTAAAAAACTTCAATCTTGTAAATATCTTTATGAGGACCATCTCCATAAAATTCTTCCCCTTCCTCTTTTATTCTTAGGCTATGCTGTTTAATGAAACTAAGCTTTTATAAACCTAACGAAGTTTTTATTTGGACTGACTTCCTTTTTTCCTTCATTCCTTCCTTCTTTTTCCCTCCCTCCCTCCTTCCTTCCTTATTTCCTTCCTCCCTCCTTTCCTTCCAGTGTTCATTCAATACATATAAACTAAGGATTTACTATGTGCCAAACGCTGTTCTAAGTGCTGGAGAGTGAGGGGCAAAGAAGAAAAGTCAAGTCCCAGGCCAGTCATGGGACTGGGGTAGGGAGCAGGGACACGGGAAGGGAAGGGTGTTAGGTGACCCACAGTTTGTCCAGGAGAAGAGCCATGATATAAACAAGAAGAATGATCTACCGACAGGAGTCAAAGACCTCAGATCTTCTGCACAACAGGTCTAGTCCCACATCATAGTCTTACCTTTAACCCACTGTACTCATTCATACCCTAAAGTAAAACTAGTCACTTGTACAAAACAACAGCTACAACAGAAACTCCAAATGCAGAGTAGCAGACATTAAAATCTTCATTACTACGAACCACTCATACTTTTTAACTCCTTTCAGCCTGAAGCCACTGTGTGACATGTGCAAGGTATTATTATCTCCACTTTACAGATGGTAACTTGAATCTCAGCAAAGCCAAGGGACTATACAAGGTGACAAAGCTAAACAGCAGAACTAAGGTCTCCAACACAGACTTCTGATTCCAGATGCAGAGCTTTTTCCGCACACTATCTTATGTCTCCATAGTTAGAGGATGTGCTCAAGGAAAGTATAATCTGGCAACTGAATCCAACCCCTGGCCTCCAGTGACTGCTCTAGAATACCTATATAATGGGATATTGGATGGCAAGTAGCAGGAAAAGATTTCCTTAAAGTTGCATAGGAGACACACTGTGTTCGCTTAGACAGTTTGCACCCTCCAGGCTGGTGTTGCTTGAGACAGTGAGAACTCTTGGAGTGGGCGGTAGGAGTTAGAGAACCAAGTAGTGGTAATGAATTGACCCCACACGGATGACCATGACAAGGTGCCACGTGAAACAGCATCCCAACTTCTACCTGCAGAAATGTTAAAAGTCTTATTTTATTAATCAAAGATGATAGTTCTTGATATACCACCACTTAAGTCCAGACCTCCAAGGCTTTACCCTGCGGCTGAGTTGAAACAAATTCCATTTTTTCTGTGGCAAAGAGACTTTCTTCAATAGACCAGCATCTTCCGACTAACTGCTAGCTAAACAAGCATCTTCCCACCAAAAACCAGGTATTAATATATTCTGTAGGACTTATAACTCAAGCAACACCATTCTCAGACTTTCACCAGAGACTGTGGTGGTCAGATTTCAGGGTCAACTGATACAATCATATTTGGGAAAATTATTCTCACATATGTCCAGGAATTTATTTGCAAGCAGTTAAAATATCCTCATTCTTTAAGGTAAGAAATACGTTTATGTCTTAACATGTCACATTCATTTCCATCTCTGTCATTTCACCCTGCTTGCTTGTTACTAAAATACTTCCTAGTCCATCTGATCTCTGTAAATTCTGCACGTTAAAGATTAGGTGTTAGTCCCACACTTTTCTCAGAGCACCTAGCACAATGCAGGTCCCACAGTGAGATCTATATATTGTTTGACTTATGCCTTTAAGATCTGATCTCAAATGCACTTTAAAATTCATTCCCTACGATAGTAGATAATTTACACTTTTGTTGAGATTGGCCCAAGGTAGATGCAACTTTTTTAAGGGATCAAGTCACTGGCTTTGGGGCTTAAATCTCTCAAGTCTAAAAGATCCAGAGACACAGCCCCACGTAATTCAAATATGCTCACTATTTTATTTGATTTGAAAAATAAACAATAAAAATGGCAGGCTATAAAACAAACATAAAACTTCCCATTGTTTTGTGATGCCCTGCTAATACGTTAGTTCATTGTCTATTGTTCATAGTTTTTGGCAAGAATTCTTTAGGTCTGAAAGTGGCTTAAGGAATGCTCAGAGTGCCAGACCTTTATATCCATGCATCCCATGAGCATATCCCATTGAGTATAGTTTTCCAATTTTAAATTGCTCTAACTTACACTCAGAGCATACACATCAGACCAGCCATGGGTGTTTTTTTTATTTATGGGGTACAAAACGAAGAGCTTTCACTGTAGGGGGAAACATCAGCAAATCAGAAGAGCAGAGTTGGTTCCAGCCAGCCCAAAATGAGAGGGGCAGATGTAGTCATTTTAACACAGTTTCCAATGAATAAACATACCCTTTTGCATTATTTCGATGTTTGCCTGTTCTTGCATGCTGTGCCTCTTTGGCAAAAGAGAGCCAATATCTGTATCTGAAAATGACTGCTAATCACATTTTTTAAAAACATATTTTAGCAAAGGACAAAAACAGTCACAAATGCAACTAGAATTTTAAAAGAGAGAGAGAGAGAGAAAAGCAGCCACCCCTGCAGCCAAAACAACTCAGTGTGGGAACAGTGTCATGTTGACGCATCTCTGAAGACCAAGTGATTTGTAAAATCATCAGAAATGAGGCGGCTGGCTCTGATTACCGTTGTGATTTGGGGGTGTATTTATCCTTCAATAGAAAATCTGTTCAAATGAATTCTCCCACATCTATGCCACCCGTCAGGCGATGTGCGAACAGTGATCTTCATAAAGAACTGAGCACTGTCAAAGGTTATCTTTTCATTCAAACGTACCAAACAAAAGATGGAGAAATAACTTCACACCAAATGTTGCCCTGTGAAAAGAAGACACTGAATGACTGAAGAGGCTAAGAGATTTTGAAGAAAACAGACAAAGACAGGAATACAATGACTTTGAATGGAAAACTATAGGAAATATGATTAAGCGGGGTGTGCGGATACTAAGAAGCTGAGGTAGGAAATTAGGAAGATAGGGAAATCTGATTCTCTTCTCTAAAACATTAGCCCTTTCCCTCCTTACCCATCCCTTGAGATAGATTAGATCTGAAAACGCCTTTGATCTTTGGTAGACAGGTTCCAGCACCAATAGGCTAAAATATTCATAGGCAACGGCCTGCAAATTCCAACGAGCCACATTAAATAATTAGATTTCTGAAGATTCCAAGGTTACCCACCAGACACCGTCGACTCACAGCGCCATATGATCTGCTTACTATGCAAATATCTACATACGTGCAAAGTCTTATTATTACAAATAACTCATTTCCCAGCTGCATACACACGCTACAGAGAAAAATGACACATTGCCTGACTATCACTGAAAGAAGCCAAGTGAAAGTGATGCATAAAATCAGGCCTCCAAAACTGTTTCTACCGACTTTAGGTTTGGTACGGAACATAAAAGGAAGTCCCAACCGAAATGAGAGTTCCCTGGCACTCCATAAACAGGCTTACAGGTGGGCACTGCAATGCCAGGAACCCAGGATGCCCTTCCTCAGAGCCAGTCTGAGCGGTGGCTTGGTAAGCTGAGAATTCAAGCTGAATTATTGCACTGGCGCTGGAAGGAACACAGGTTGTG
This sequence comes from Varecia variegata, assembly GCA_028533085.1. Classification (NCBI taxonomy): domain Eukaryota; kingdom Metazoa; phylum Chordata; class Mammalia; order Primates; family Lemuridae; genus Varecia; species Varecia variegata. Next base: position 12,607,879 of record CM052450.1, on the reverse strand, counting down.
AGGGGCTGAACTGTTGCCTGCTGTCCCAGTTCCTCTACATATAAGCTAATTAGTTGACTGCCTGCATGCAAAGCATTTGCTTTCACATTGAGAGCCTCCTCTCCTCTCCTTGCTTGGGGATTGGTTTTTTTCCTGGAAAAGATAAAATTTCCACATGTGCACACACACACCCCTCACTGTGGGTACCTCATGTATAGTTCCTAATCTGAATTCTCCAGGGATTCCTCTGGGATCTCCGACTTTCCCAGATTTAGACTGCAATTGTGTTCATCCTCTTGTCTCAGCCCTTGCCCCCTGTACGCTTCACCGACTCGTCCACCTCAGCCTTGATCACTAGTCTCTGCACTCGTCTCTTTGAGACTAGTCATATCCTCAGCCCTGATTTTCGTCTTTACTCTGTTCTAGCTTCTCCATGTTCTGGCTTCTACCACCTCCGCAGGATTTCCTGACTCCTAGAAGCCCCACCATCATTGCAACCAGGGACATATCCAGGTTTCGAGGTGTTCGCAACTCATGCGATTGGAGAAGGACTCTTGAAGAAGAAAAAGAATACAAAAATATAAATGTAAAGTTATAAACAAAACTCTGGAGGGGGCCCAGGCAAGGGAGGTGACCTGGGGCTTGAATTTCATCAGCTTCTCAATAAATCCTCCTCTGACTCGCACGCCATCACTCTAGTGGACTGCCATTAAAACTTTTTGGCCAATCTTCTGAGAAGTCCATCTATTTCTACAGTACTTAAGACTTTTTCCTTGAGAATTTGAGAATTTAATAAAAGTTGAAAGTGTTTATGCCCATAAGAGGCACACAATCAATATCTGCTGATATAAATAATAAAAGTGATGATATGATGGGGTCATAGGGACCCCAAACCTCCAATGCATAAAATTGGAGGAAAAAGAAGCTCATGAACCCAATTTATTCTCTTGGAAACAGCCCTGATGTACACCTGGCTTGACAGCGTTTGAAACGGCTCTTAACCCGGTAGCATCAGAAAACCTTTATTTTGAGTTACTAGCAGGAAAATGACACTGACATTGGCAATTTAGAAAAGGCAACCTCAGAGGCTAAGTTTAGGCTAAAGGAACTGCAGAGGATGGGGACATTTCTCCCTTTCTGTCTTTCCACAGGTTCCTCAAGCTGCCTCCCCTCACTGTCCTCAGTAACCAAACTCGGCCAGGGAGTTCTCCAGCCAGTTTCACACACAGACCAGTGAGCAAGGGTCACGGCTCCCTTTCCTCTGAGTTCTTTGAACACCACTGAATTATACCCTGAGGATTTCTATTATGTGGCTTGCCAGGGCAAAGTACCACAAACTGGGTGGGTTAACCAACAGAAATTTATTATCTCAGTTTTAGAGCTTAGAATTTCAACATCGAGGTATTGACAGGGCTGGTTCCTTCTGAGTGCTGCGAGGGAAGGAATCTGTTCCAGGCCTCCCTTCTTGGCTTGTAGATGCCTATCTTCTCCCTGGATCTCTTATCATTATCTTCCCTTTGTGTATGGCTGTCTCTGTGTACAAATTTCTCCTTGTTATAAGGAGCACCATTCCTAATAGATTAGAGCCCATCCTAATGACCTCATTTGAACTTGGTTTCCTCTACGAAGACCCCACCTCCAAATAGGGTCACATTCTGAGGTACTGGAGGTTAGCACTCCCAAATATCTTTTTTGGAGTACACAATTCAACCCGTAACAAGACTATCACCAGCTCTCTTTATTGGACACTGAGAAAAAAAATCTGTGCAGCTAAGGTGACCATCAGTTAGGTCACTGAGCAAGCAGATAGTACCCAACAATGCCAAAGAAGTATCTAAAGACTACATTTCATTAATAGCAAACAATAAAGTGTTAAGAGCTGACGTGATGTTGAGTGACAATTATACTAAATTTGGCAAAGAATAATGTGAAATCGTATAGCCTTTGTTGTTTTGTTTCCATGTCCATAGACATTTTAACAAGTAAACTCAACATGTTCCAACTTTTTTTTTTTTT
>CM052450.1:12584637-12605784 GCA_028533085.1 Varecia variegata | reverse complement strand
TGGTCCATAATCTCTGATAGACTATAGTTCCTTATACCGCCCCTCTGCTAGATAATGTAAGGCTCAAAGAGAGAAGTGAAGTCAGATCACTTACCCCTGAAATGTGGTATTAGGCTTTAGATGTATTTTATCTCTGGATAAAAGAGATGGGAATTGTTTAGTGCTAAATTCATAGAGTATACACATTAGCAACATCAGGACCTAAAATGACATATGAGATCATTTTAACTGCTAGGTGGGCCAGTCACTATTAGTTGAATGTCACCCCCTTGAAAGACTGCCCAAGCATACTACTCCACCTTACTGGCCATTAGCATCTTGTCTCATCTCCTACCATCGAAAGGAGGGGCTGGATCATTAGCACATCTGAGGGTTTGGAGAGGCTGAATAAGTTATGATCATCATAAAAATGGAAGCCAACTATCAAAGCAAGAGGAAAAAGATATGGACCAATTACAGTTGGTGCTCCTCTAGGAGAATAATGCTTGCTCAGGGTAATGCCAGGAAAGGACTGAGGGGTGCCTATCTTCCCTTCTTTTACTTTTCGCATCTGCTTGGAGAATTCTTTTGGCCTTTGTTTTTTACCCCCTTCCAAAATACAATTTACTTTTGTGATTGTTGTGGGTGTTTGGGTTCTTATTTTAATTTATTTTAAAGTTTGATTTAAATTTGGAACCTGCCTAAGACTTTTGACATTTATTTCTGGGGGTGTTTTCTGAAGCTGGATGAAGTGGGTGTTGATTGACAGGCAGGTTGCTATGGGAACAGCTGTCACTGCAGAGACTAAGGCTTTATTTCATACTCTTCTTTTGTCAGGCAAAGGTTTGTGGGATATTTTAAAAATAGTATAAGTGCCCCAGAATTAATAGGAAATCGTTCAGTGACTCTTCTCTAACATACCTATCAAAACCTGCAGTAGTTTCCATTCTGTACCGCTCTGTACATCTGCATATGTATTTATAACTTTTTTCTTTAAAACAAGTGCTTTCCAATATTGTTTTCTCTCATTGGTTGTTTGCTCTTCATATTTCCTCTATGATACTGGCCCTCTATGAAATCAGACAGGTAAGGAAATTGAAGTAATAAAAAGCACTGAACAGTCCTTCCCAAAGAAATTACCAACTAGCACAGTCATGAACTTGGGCAGCCTGTCAGCTCCATCCTGGGGCTATATTTACTGGGCAACTTCTTCATCCTAGGGTTTTAAAGAGGAAATTCAGGAGATGAGAAAACACGTGCAAGTTAAAAGAGGGGCATACAAGGTACTTTGGACTTAAGTTGGGTTCAATTATTCTTATTTCTATTTATTTATTTATTCTCCACCTTTAGTAACCTCTTGTAAAGTTGAATATATGATTAAATAAGATGCAGGACTTCCACACCAAATCCTAATCACTTCCAAATCTCCTATTTCGTAGGATGCTCATTCCCCAGACATTCATTGCAGCCCAGAAAACAATTGAATTCTGAATACTTTCAAAAAAAAAAAAAAAGCAGAAACCCCATGGAATAATCTACTCTGCAAATAGAAAGGAGTGCCCCTCCTCTAAACTCAGCTTCCCGTGAACCTGAATCCAATCATCTATTTTCTTTATAAGAGGTACCTCTCGACACCACTCCAAACACCAACACAGCGCAGGATCCTGGATAGGTCAGCTCCTGGGTTTCTGAAAATAGTGCAGGGGCTGAGTGTTTGTATTACTTTGTGTTTTTCTGGCTGCACTCAATTTCTACCATCTTTTTATTGGTCTTTTTTAGCTCCCTTTTATACGAATGTCAAATTTTGCATTTGTGAAGTGCCATCATCCAGACCCCTGCTGGAAAAGTGAAATTTACCCTTAGTAATACTGCAGATTTACACTACCTAAGAATTAAATTCATAGTTTGGAAAAAGTAAAATCTATAAAACATAGATTTATTCTCTTGAAACTTGGCACAAATTCATTCAATTCATTTTATCATTCCACTGGAGGGGATTTTACAGAAGGAATTTTTTTTTTCCTCTACACAGAAGCTCCAAGTGTTTATGCCACCTTGGTGCATGAAAATTTGCTTAATAAACTAAAATTGCTTATCATATTTTCTCACCAATTGAAAATATCTATATAAGATCCAAGAGATTATCGAGGATCTCAATTGTGTGTGGCAAAGCATGATTTGACATTTCGGGGACCTCAGATTTTTGGGGGGAGGCTAAATGTAGAGAACAGAAAGAAATATACCTAGAAGAAGATTTGGGTTGATCTTACTTTCTCCTTCCTATGGCTGAAACAGCTGATTTGGGGAGTAGAATGGAAGGCAGATCTATTCTTCAAATTTTACTGTGAAAAGTCTAAATAAGCCCAGTGAGGTAAAGATCTTAGAACAGAGAAAAATGATGGAAAAGTAAAAGAGGTTAGGAAAAGAAGGGAGTGACAGTATGAGAACAAAATTCAATCTAAACATATGCTAAACAATGCAGAGAATATACTATCATAATATAGACCGAAATGCTATGCAACTTAGTCATCACAAGTATAGCATTATTCATATATTTTTATAAAGACAGGTACCATTTGTTTCTTTGTTTCTTTCTTTTTTTTTTTTTTAAGATAGTATAATGGAACAGTTACCGAACTTTGAGTCAGATGAACTGGAATTTGGCTTCTCAAGTCATTTGATAAGTTACCCCAGGCAAGTAACAATTTTGTTGGAGACTATCTCCTCATCTTAAAAATAATGCCTTACCTACCTTACAACTTTTGAAAGCATGACTAAAACTGTAAACCACTCTTCAAATCTAAGTTATTATCATTGTTTTCAGCCTTCTGCCCCCTTTTCTCCTGCTTTTTCTCCATTCTCCAAATTCTACCCCCAGTTATCATTATTATCATCCTCATCATCGTTACTCAGGGGAAATATCTAGGCTGGAAATCCTGTTTTAGCATTTGTTTCCTGAAGTCATTCATTTATAAATGATTCACCTGCAAATTCTGGAAGAGAACCTTCGAAAGAGATTTTCCTTATATCTCTTCTATTTAAACTCTGCTGATCATATCAACTACGCTAGGTGTTCTCTTAAATTTTGCTAAAAGTGGATCCAATTTGGCCAATGTCATTAAATTGATAATCTGGGTAAACTATGCGTATTTACATAATTCATTTGCGAAGTGTAATTGTCAACTTGGATACCTGATGCCTACACATCTCGGCATATGTCCCCATATAGTTTATCCTCATGCAATATAGAAAAAACTGAAAATCCAATAAATGAACTCTTTACTAAGAGACATAACCAAAAAGCCTGTTGTCACTTTTTAATAGACTGCAAATCAATAAGTAATGTAGGGTTTTACTTTTTGGTAACATTAAGATGTTGACTTCAGCAATATGCATGCTATAGATCAGAAGTTGGGACAGAATGTCCTGCTATGATATACAAGTAAAAAGCTTCTTATTTTAAACCGTAGACATCAGTTACCTTACCAATGAGCAGCTCTGCAGTTGTACTATCTTGTGGCGTGGAGTATAATGTACGGCCATCACACTAGTCTTTTCACAACAGGGAGGGGGAAAATGCAATACATTACAGTGGAAATTACCAATACACAAATGCAGAAGAACGTAATATAATAAAATAACAACTCTTCTCAGCCTCAGTCACACTGAGAATAAATGAAAATGTTATTATTCATGCTGCTGTCAGACAGGATCACATATGAGTCACATCAGACACAACTGAATCTATCTTGATTTTTTATTTACAAGATCCCTGGAGAAAACAGAGTCTACAGAACTCAAAAAAAAAAAAAAAAAGAAGGAAACCCATTCCACTATTTGTGATGTTCACTCTCAGGACATTTTTGCTTATTTTGTTTAAAGTTATAGAAAGAGGGGAAATTCGGGCTTAATTCCTAGGTTGACCCCTTTTCAAATATGTTATTTTAGGCAAGTCACTTAACTTTTTTTGTGCCTCGGTTTTCTATTCCATGTTTTTTTTTTTGTTTGTTTTTTTGTTTTTGAGACAGAGTCTCACTCTGTTGCCCGGGCTAGAGTGAGTGCCGTGGCGTCAGCCTAGCTCACAGCAACCTCAAACTCCTGGGCTCAAGCGATCCTCCTGCCTCAGCCTCCCAAGTAGCTGGGACTACAGGCATGCACCACCATGCCCGGCTAATTTTTTCTATATATATTTTTATCTGTCCATATAATTTCTTTCTATTTTTAGTAGAGACGGGGTCTCGCTCTTGCTCAGGCTGGTCTCGAACTCCTGAGCTCAAACAATCCACCCGCCTCGGCCTCCCAGAGTGCTAGGATTACAGGCGTGAGCCACCGCGCCCGGCCTATTCCATGTGTTTATAATGAGGTAATAATAGGATCTACACCATAGGGTTTCTGAAAAATAATCACTTAAAACAAAAAATTCTTAAATATCCTGAAAACCGTATTACACTATACAAATGTTAGTTGACAGTAACAGTTCATGGTGGCCGCAGCGGCAGCCAAGAGCAGAGACAAATGGCGCACACCATCAATGACATAACCTCCCAGCAAGGCCACAATCAACACGTTAATATTCTTGCAGCAAAAGATACAAATATTGACATTAAGTGGAATAAACAAAAGAATATAAATAGCCTGCTGTCAGTCAAGGTCAGATTTTTGCTGTCAAATAAGTTTTGTGGCCAAATTTAGAAAATAAATTTAAAAGTAAAAACCAACCATCCTCAACTTTTTTTTGGGTATCAGAACGGTGGATAATAGACTTTGTGTCTGAACTAATAAACTGATATACTTGAGCCACACTTCACGATAGACACAATGGTTATTAAATTTCCCCCCAGCCTTTCTGCACATCGACTAAATTATTTTCATTTCACTTTCCTTTGTGACCTGATACCCTAAGTCTTTCATCATCCCACTGCCCTTCTTTTAAAACTCTCCAAAGTTTCCACATTGTTGGGCCAAGTGCTGTCACGTAACAGGAAGACAAACACTGCCAAACATGATGTAAAGGGGGAATCTATCCCAACAGCCTCCTAGCCTGGTCTTCCTGTTCCCATCCAATCCATCCTCCACCCAGAAGTGAGGGGTCTTTTAAAAATGAAAATTTAGATGCGTCCCCTTTCTGCTAAAATCTTTCAATGCTCTTCCATAATTCTACTCAACAAAAATCTAACTTTTTAATGTAATGTGCAAGGCCTTTTCTGAGCTGGTTCCGGCCTCTCTTTCCAGCCTCGTTTTCTTGCTCAGCCCCCTCTGCCCCAATCTACAAAGTCTACATCCCAAGTTTAGCCAAAAGACTTGCAGTTCTTTGAATATACAATTTCTTACCTCTGCATGTTGCTCACCCCTGTCGCTTTTGCTATGACTGTCTTCCCAATTAGGTCTGCCAGATGACTATTACTCATCCTTTGTACATCCTCTTAAACAAAATTTCACCTCTGAAATCCACCCTGACCTCATCATGTTTCTTCTGAACACTCATACCATCTTAAGCCTGCTGCTATCATGCCCTTATCACATTGCCACATGGGCACGGTTACTTGCTGTAATGATGCGTCTACTCATCTTCCCTGACTCTTACAATAGGCATCCTCGGTACAGCAAACTGGCACAGACACTACAACATGTGTGCTTAGTAAGCATCTGCTTCATGAATAAAAGTGCATCATATATTAATAACTTTTTATCAAAACTACAGATGTTAAAGGCAAAGGAAAAGCCAACACTCATTCACTGTAGAGAAAAGTTCAGATGTCTTTAATTTCTAAGATTAATTTTAGGTTTGTTCTCTAACTGTGGTTCTCATGGAAAAACTCTTAAATGGCCTGGTGCTCAAGTTCAACAAAATTCTCTGCTTTTTACCTTCGTCTCTTAACAAAACTAGAAATATGAAACATTTAAGCAGGGTATCACCAGCACTTGCCAAAGATTAGAATGTAGCCAACGAGATCTTGCTTTTAAGTCGGAAAGCTTTCAGAGAGAAGAAGAGGCAGAGGAAGGACTTAGGTCCTTAGACTTTTCCATAAAGGCATGACTTCCCCACCGCTTCCAAAGTAGTTATTTTATGGGTGGGTAACATGTGCTCTGCATGCCAATGCCTGAAAAACCCCAACATCTGCCATACAAGCATAACCACGGCAAGGAGAAAACTGTTCCAAGCAGAACAATGCTCAGCGTGTGCAAGGATGCTCTTCACAGGACAGCCTGCCGGGACCAAAACACATGCCTGAGATCCTGGGATACTATTCCGAGATACTACTAACTAGTACATCCCAAGTGAATTGGAGATAAATAATTAAAGAAGAGACTTGATGTATTAAGAATCATTGAGCCTGTCACTTTGGTCCTTCTCTTATCATTTTCTTCTTTCTAGAAATGTGGCTTTTCTTTTAACATTAGGAGGATCAGAGCATGCTCTATGTGGGAGTGTCTATGCCTCAGGCATCCCCCGTGTCCAGTACAGTGTTTGTCCCATAGAAAACTCTTGATACTTGTTTATCAAACAAAACTAGAAATTTTCACTTAGAGAACATGCTTTTTAAAGTCTCTTTCTATATCTTACCTCTAATTAGATGGTATTCCTAACTTACTGATTTTGATGACTGCTTGGAGTATGGCAAGGTCATACTTTTTTGCCCCATGAATTATTCATGATCAAGTACCCAGATAAAATGACCAGAACTCTAGCATCCCTAATACCACTCTCCGTGGACCTTCAGCCACAGGCTCACCCAAAGCCACAGAATAAGAGACAATAATCTCCTGTTCCTTCTCTTCCCTTGATCGCAAGGGTCCTGGTACACCCTTGTAGGGTTCTGCTCAAGTCAAAAAAGCAGCATGAAGAATATCCCTGGGAAAAATAGCATTTAAGTGCCCCGCACTGAATTTTAGGGTATCCGTTCTTTATTTGGAAACCGGGTGCAAACAATTAAGGAGAGCTGGCATCATAGTGCCGTATTTTAAAAATAAAAACGTAAGAAAATGCCAGGAAATTCTAACCAATTTGCACAACTTCTGGGTAGAGTTTGCAAAGTATTCACTTAGCCATCAGACACATCTACCTTTTACCCTGGCCTAAAGTACTACTGCTAAACCCTAGAAATTATCTACTGTAACATTTTGCAACGAGGAAACTGAGTCTTGAACAGTAACTTATGCAAGTTCACACATTCTAATATCAAAGGGAAATATTGCCTTCCTCTCCTTCATATCAGAGTCAGTGATGACAGCCCTACTTGAAATGGAAAAATGACCAATATCTTCCCCCCTCCACATAAGATCCTTCAAAGATGCAAGCAAAATTACAGATTTCAGTGGGCTCAGAATGCTTGTTTCAGGGGGGCAAGGACAAGGAGAGCAAGAAGGGAAATGGGACAGAGGATCTCTTTCTCTTGTTTAAGCCTTATAAGGTACTGTTGAAAAATCTACGGATAAGCATCTTAAATCATGGTAAATTACACACTGCATGCTGGTGACTCGGTCATGGAAAATTATGAAGCTACGTGATGTCTCATTTGTTGTGCTGAAAACAAATGTAAATAAATTACCGGGAGAATCTCATTTACATTTAGAAATTCATCCTGATGCATGACATGACTACCGATTTTTTTTTTTAAGATATTTGAGAAGAAATGCCACTCATTAAACCCAGATCATGAGGATCATAGCACGAGTTTGATTTGGTGCAGGCTTTTCTAAGCAAGGAAAACCTACCCTTTCATCACTGGAGAAACACAACCCCCTCCCCACCCTACATGCACACACGCACACACACACTCACTCACACAGGGGAGAGGAAGCAGCATTCAGCCCATGGTTGCTTCTCCGTTCCTAATGACTCATCTGCTGTTCTTCATGTTCAGAGACAACACACTCTGGACCCACCGTTAGTGGGACTAGCTGGTCGCCCAGTAGAGGGGATGGTTTGTGGTGAGCCATTCACACTCTCTCACCCCGTTCCACCCATGACCTAAGGCAGCTGGCAGGGGTTAATGGGACAGAATGGAGTTAACTGGCTCCTGCAGGGATCAAACCCATGACCGATCTCATTAACACTCTGCTTTGACCAACTGAGCTGCAAAGCCATGGACTCTCATTGCGTAGGCATTGGTCATCAAGTGGCACAGATGCCCTGCTCTAAGATGCAGCTGACCTGAAAAGGCAGATATAAAATACAGGAGATTGATGGGATTTGAGCAAAAACCTTGAAGGGCTTCAGGTCTAGGGTAGCTGTTAGGCTTGTTGCCATGCTTAATTTATCCCATCCACCTCTCCATGACTCCATTCAAATCACCCAGGGCAAAAGCAAGGACTTACGAAACAGGGACAGAGAGTTACAGCACATTGGATGTAATGAGAGCAAATCAGGCAAGCACTTAAAAGTTTTGAGAACCGTTATATATAGTCTAAAAAGCTCCAGCAGAAAGGATTAGACTGTTGTTTCTGGCGATTATTATACTACACTTAGAATTCTCTAGCATACTCTGCACAGTACTGTTCCTTCCACATCAGATACAATAACATATCCTAACGCTCTGTCTTCTAAGTGAGGGCCTGGGACTCAATCAGTTTTTTTCTCTGCAGCTGTGCCCATCGACTCACTTTCCAGCCCTTAAATTTCCTCCCATATTTTTTCTTTCCCCCCCTCTAAATAGATATTGCAAAAAAAAGTTGTTCAGTTTTGCTTTCTGCCCCACAAGGGTGAAATACAACCATTTCCTAAATAGGGATATTATGGTGTGCTCAGCCTCATCTACAGCAGAATATTTACATAAGCCTGAAGAGGTCTGAGAGTTTATTGGTTAAGGGAAAAATAAGCAGGCCATGAAATAATTATTTTTCATTGTGCCCTGCCAAAGCCATCCAGCCAAAGGCTAAATTGAGCTGCTATTGTGATTATTTGAACTGTGGAGCCAAAAGTCTTTGCTGCAAAGCATCCCAGCTGTCCTAAATTTTGTTCTGATGGCTAGTTTTCATTCTGGCTCAAACTCTGCCAAAAAAATGGTCCCCGAAATAGGCGGGTGGAAGGGTTGCTTTATCCAGACCCACATCAATTACCGATTTAGGGCCATTCGGAGGACTTGATTATTAACAAATCACTTCCTGAAACTGTTATGACAGGATTCCCATATGCAAACGACCGCTCATATGCACACAGTGAGGTGGGGAAATTAACACTAAGACTTCCCAAATTTACTGATGGTCATTTCTTTTAACGCTGATTGTACTTTATGGCAAATGGGTTCTTCCCAATGGTCCTCATGGCTGGGAGGCTGCAGCAACAGCAGTTTACCTGGGCCGGCTTAACGGGGGGCATCGACCCTGTGCCTGCCTGGCACTTTGACAGGTATGTCTAGTGACTGTAGGATTTCACGACCGAGTAAAATGGCCCTTCCAGGGCTTTAGGAAGCAATGTGAGCTCTGTTTGTTCACTGTGGCATCACCCACATCTGCAGCAATATCTGCCTGTTGCAGGGGCTCAACCAATACATGCTGGAAGAAACTAAGGAAAGAAGGCAGGCGCCAGGCTGAACGTCCAGTGGGACCTAGGTGTTAAATCTGTTGTGTCTTCTAAATAAATATTCCTTTTGTGTGCTCGGATGGACCCACTTCTGAAAACTAACCTAGTGTGCAAGTACAGAAAATTACCAAATCAGTTACCTTTTATCAAACCATTACTTTTTTCTACTTTGGCCAAGATCCATTCACAATGGAGTAAAGAAGCAAATGTAGTCTGTTAATTTAAGGCATGTATGATCAAAACGCACACTAGCTTGAACAAAAACCAGTGTGCCTCTAAAAGTTCTCCTAAGGTTTTCCTGCAGTTTCTCTCTCAATTCATATATTTAAAAAATGCAATCAGCTGCCTTGGTACATACTATGTAAACCAATGAGGCCAATCTGAAGGGTAGAGGAAGGAAAGCAAAAGCCCCAAAACTGGAAGGAAGATTCCCAGAGAAGCCCTGGGAAACTATTCCTGTGGTCTGCACCCATGTGGCATCCAGAGCGAGCTTCCTGGACCCTCAAGTTACCCCCACTTTTGGTTGGACTAGTATGATGCGCCCTGGAGCCAGTTCCTCAATGCAGGACACAGCCCAGAGACGCTGAAATACTAGTCAGAGCGAGGGTGTGTTTTCACCATTTCTGCAACCACCTGGAAGGAAGGCAAAAATCCTTTAAAGCTTATTTATGTAACATCAATTGCAATTTAAAAAGTCATCTTCTGTCCAGATTCAAACAACTCTGGAAATCCCCCTCTTCGAGAGGCTTTCCTGGAATAATGACAGGATTGGAGACTTTCTTGGAGTGTCTGTGTCGTAATAAGATTATTTCCTGCCACTCCCCTCCTCCCTCCCCAGCCTCCAAACCAAAGGTTGGGAATGGGAAAGGGCGACATTTGCCCACCTAATGATTCAGAACCCGGTGAAGACCACCTCTGTCAAACGTCAACTGTCCCTGACTTCCCAGGAGAACTAATGATTAACAGTTCTAGATCGGTCTATGAAAAGTCACCACCACATATGGTGAAGTGGGAGTGGATGAGCCACCTTTTAAACGAATATGGTAGCTAAAAGATATAATCACGACATACCAAGAAATTCAAGATATCATAAACCTGAAAAATGCATTTGGAAGACAATGGTTTTGTGATTAACCGTGGAGATAGGGTTTCCAAAGAAATTTTAGAGTTGCAAATAACTTCATGCTAGGACAGGTGGGAAATCTTTGTCATGGCTGCTTCAGATGACACCAGCAGGGGTTAGAGCCAAGAAGAACCTTCTCCATCACCCGCTCCATACCCTCCCTCTCCAAGTCTCACATAAAACACACGAAGACACTGAAGCCTGGGGACATGAGCATCGTTCAGCCATTCGCCATCAAATGCAATTCTTTTTTCTTAAATCTTTATCTTTTTCTCTCTACCTCATCTTTCCTTTCTTCTTTCCATTTCTTCTCACCTGCTTCAATCTTTATTATCTTTCACTTTTGCCTCAGGGCTTCCTTCCTAACAGCTGTAGGAATAATAACGCCAAATATTTATACAGCACTTGCTATGCCAGCAACTATTCTGAGTGCTTCAATAGTCACCACCTCCTTCAATCTTCACAGCAGCCCTAGGAGGTAGGTACTATTCTTATCCCCATTTCATTATAGATGAGCAGATTGAGGCAGAGAGAGATTAGACGACTTGTTTGAGATTACTCTGCCAATTAGCAGCAGAGATGTGTAATACTTTAAAACATCCCTCCCACTTTACCTATGAGGAAACTGAGGCATGAAGAGTTTGAGTGACAAGGCCACTCGGTAAGCAGCAGCACCAGAATTTGAACCAGGTCACTGCTTCTGTGGACAGACCTCCTGCTTAGAAACTCTCCAGAACTTCCTCCTCATCCTGCCGGGGACCCAGAGGTTCACAGGCTTGCAGCACCAAGAGCAACACTGAAGGCAAACAGCTGTGCCCTGAAGTCTGTAGCATCATCACGTTCAAAAAAAGTTATTTAGAAATCTAGGGACTAAGAGAACGTCATCCACAGAGTGCTTTTTGTTTTGTGAAAACAAGGCAGGAATTCTTTAGCATGTGTTCCTGGAGAAGGATTTTGCCAGTTTCAGTCATTAAAAATAAAAGCTCGGTAGGGTGACGTCTATTTCAAATAGTTCCAGACAAAAATAAATCTCTGTATTTTCTTTTGTTTTAAAAAAGAAATCCCAAATAAAGTCAGTCCAGGGCTTTTGGTTCTAACTTCTAGAGTAAACCATTATGTACTGCAGAAAAAGTGTATGCACAAGAAAGTTCACTGGTTTGGTCAATGACAGTGGGAAAAGCAAAGAATGTCCACAGATCATGGAAAACTCTACTTTAGGCATTTTCAAATGCTAATGTTTTTCCTCTCACCTACCAAGGCTGTTCACCACTAAAGCAGTAATCTCTACAAGCTTGACCTCTTGTCTGTGGCCATACCCTGTCGTAGAAGGGTCCAAATGCAGCTCATATCTACATTATAGAAACCCAGGATCAGGACACAACCAAAGTCAAGCGTCCTGAAAAATACCAGGGGAATGCTCAGTATACTAATAAGTCATTTTTAAGAGGAAGGGCCATGGCAATGTCCTAAAAATCACCATCCTAGAAAACATCTCATACATGGTTATATAGTCACACCACCATTTAATTTCCATACTCATGGTAAGTCATTTTCATTCTGTTTCTCTCTTCTCCCTTTTACATATTATTCCTATCTGGACTAATACACGGCCCGAGATGAGAGAAGAAATAGCTGAAAAAGGAAAATTCTTGTAAAACAATGAAAAGCTGAGCCCGTGACCCCCAGCGGAGAATAGCCTTTGCCCCACTATTCCCCACTGAGGTCAGCTGTGCGTGGTGACTTAACACCTTGCCTTTAGTTTCCCGACCTCTCATCTGGCCTGCTGAGCCCCACAGAACTTTCTGCAACTCGTGATTTAATTCCTATCGGAGTTGGAGGCATGAAAAGAGCTTGACCTGTGACCTGTGCGACAGCCGTGGCTCCACCTGCTGACTCCCTCCCAAATCCAGCCCAGTGGCCAAATGGAGCGAGAGAACATCTTTGCCTTTAAGGCAAAGGAAGAGATGCCAAGAAATGCTTCATTTCAATTAAACCCAGCAGAGAATCAGAACCGAATCGGCCACACTTATTGGAAGACCCTGCAAACATCAAGAGTTTCAAAGACACCACTCACCGTTAATTAAAGAGTATGTAAAATGTACACGCACTCCAGGCTATCCACCTCTTCCCAAAGAGTTATGGGTTCAGAGAAGGCCAGGGCCCCAGCTTATAGGATATTAAACAGCACCTCTGGCCTGAGTTTGACTGCAATGGTGGAATGTTTTACATTTCATAACATAGTTGGCTATCAACTTGGTGGTGTCTAATTTGGAGTGCTATTAATGTGTAGCGTTTTCTGGCAAATCTGCCTAAGGGACTAGTAACTGCCCCCAAAAGTTCAGTTGAATATTAACTGCATTAACTTTTCAGGCTGCAACATACTGTTAAACACAAATGGCCTATGGTGCCTTATGGATGACTTGCTTAACAGAAACATTCCCACTACTAGAAATATTGTGTTCCATCCAAAGAGATGACCTTCCTGCCAATCTTGGCTGAGACCTCCCCCACCCTCCCCAAAAGAGCCCAATCCAGATTATTAATGGCTTTATTCAACTGCCAGATTTTCTCTGACCATGAAATACTCCTTTCCTTTCTAGGTTTCACTGCAGGTCAAATCCTCCAAAAGCAGTGGAAAAGACGTATCTTTAAAGGTAATAATTTTAAATGCTCTATGTAAATTTAAAAAAAAAAATCTCCCATCACAAAGGACACATGTTTATCCTATTCCCCAAATATACTGTCCCCAAGAACTTCCTAACAACTATAATTCTTCCGAAAAAACTACAGAGAACGATTTTGTTGCTATCTCCAGTACCAGAAAAGAATGAAGATGGCTTGAGCCCACATTATAAATAGAAGAAATGGTCACTAATCTTCTGCCCAATGACAAGCACCCCCTTAGAGAAGACAAGCTCACCAAAGCCCCCCTGAATTACTGCCCTCTCTCCTTACACCCTAGTTCTTCGTTACATGCATTCTTCAGCCTTTACAAACCACCCTTACAGAGGGGCTTCAGTGTAATTAGAAATCGAGTTAAATCTTAGGGCCTGGAACCTTTATTTCTTCATAATGTTGTACACTTAATTGCTCCTGCCAGTTAGCAACACAATTATGTTGTCTAGAAATGGAGACAAACAATAGATTTTAGTATTTAAACAGGAACTGAAACTGCAAGCAGAGAGCCACAAACCACACCATTAAACTGGAATTAAAGCTATAAGTGAAAAGAAAAAGTTTCACTCCCAGCAATCATCAGCACACCATACAAAAAGGAGCTACCGCAGATCAGAAGGGAGGTGGGACCTACGAGGTAGAGCTTGGGTTCTGAGTTTAGGATGGGGATTTTGCGAAAACCCCAGGCATAAAGACATGACAGAATAAAGGAGACATAACAACATAGGACAACACTTGCCCTTTAATGGCTAAACAAGTGAAAGAAGCCTTCTCTATTATGAATGTCACTTGTGCATAATCATTGTGTCAATTTAGCCTGTGCCTATCAAGGTTTCCTAAACTCATGCCCTACTACCAGAGTTAGGAAACAGAACAAACAACCATCAACCGATATTCATCTCCATTTTCTAGAAACCATAAGAAGAATCACAAAAACTCAAATGATGAGCAGATTTGGCCTTGCATTTCCCTCCGTATTCCATGCCTAGAATTTCTCTATATCCCCCCACAATTCAATCTCCCCTAACAGTGCATGGACATTCTCTTAATATAATCTACAAGGGACATAGATCCTACAGAGTAGCATCTTATTTTGGCTTTGTAGAAGAAATTAATTCAGCCTCTATCACCATTCCCACTTTGTGTGGAGACCTGGAAGGACCTAAAACATCACACAGAAAACTCTTCTGCTGGGAAGGCCCTGCAAAAAATAGAAAGACTAAGAGAACCCACACTGGGGGCAGAAACTGTACTCGCACCTGCAGAGAACTGTGGCTGGTAGACACACAAGCCCAGTGCTCCTTTGGAGGACAGACTAGTCAAGATAGTTGATGCCAAGTCCAGAAGGGACCCGAGCTTTGCCTGTTGGGTGAATTTGTAAAACGGCAGAACCCATCGTGAAAATAATTCCTCCCAGGAGAGGGGTGAGAAAAATTTCTGGGTTGAATTTTATGTCTTTAGCAATAGCACATTTTAGGAGTCCACCATCACTATTTCCCTCCAACAATGCAGGATGCGGGTAGTCATTCTGACAAAATAAAATCGGTAAAGAGTATTTTCCAATTCCTGGAAATGTGTACAAAAAAGGCCAAAAAAAATGCAGATGTAGTTAATGGGTTTGTGCATGGGCCATATACCCAATTATGTGGGCACATGGCACCAACCCTTGAGCAGACTCTGCTGATGAGTCTGTCTAGCCTCTATCCTGTCTTGTGCTTGCGTTGAAAGAGCCTCTTCACGATAGTTTTCAGGCCCAGGCTTGAAAAAATACCAAGTACTGTACCCCATGCCCCTGCTTTCTGAAATGAAAGTATCGCACCAAAAGCTACATTAACCATCCCTATACCATAACCCTAGACCCTCCAAAAAATATCTCCCCTCCATTTCATCTCTAATTCAAAAGTACCTGTGCATAACTACAGTTCAGACTTTAAAACGAGTTCTCTAAAAAAAACCTAAAAAAAAAAAAAAAGAAAGAAATTAATTCTAACCCTTACCTTTGGCATCTTATAAGACTTTTGGCCATGACTTACCTGTATAAATAGAAAGAACTAATTTACTACAGAAGCGCCCATGGGCGAACATGTACTAGCTAATGAAGTGTTCAGCTTTTGCATGATTAACCAGCTGGTGGGGGTAGTATAAAAGCAGAGGGCATAAAATAATAAGAAAAATTGATTAGCAGCCGTTTTGTAAAGTAGTCCATGAAAAATTCTTTTCTTTTTTTATCCTCACTAGCTCAGAAACCGACCGTAAGGGAAGATAAACTTGAATGACTTACCAGGAAACTGTGCAGGGCCCACGGCTGCTGTTTGTGTCTTCAAAATTCACTAAGAAGGGAGGCTCAGGTGAAGGAAGAAAAGACACCAAGCTGCTTGCAAAGGGACTGACTGACATAACAGGTCCTGCCAGTTGTCATAAAGCTAATTTTCTAATAGGTTGCGAAACGCGTTATATAAAGTTGAAAACTATGACTGGGCTTTGTGTCCATTCAATTTTCTCTCTGGAGCACTCTGCTAGACCACACTTGGCTTTAACTACTGCCAGACCAATTCATTAAGAAAAAAGGTTCTAGTCTTGAGCCAGAATATTTATACACTTGACTCAGAAACAATCTATTCTAGGGGACGTTTTCCCAAGCTAAATGCACTACAGGGCTTTCCTATTCATAAAATTCTTTAGCTGGTCTGCAATTGCCTTAAGTGAGGAGAAAAGGAGTCAGGTCCAAAACAAGAAAAATGCACATTGAACAAAAAGTAAGGAATGCCTAAAGAAAGGCAGGGGCTTGAGGTTACTTACAAAGCAATAAAACGTATCTTGCTTCTATGTGCTCTGATTACACAACTAATATTTACTCAGCTTAGTCCTGTCTTTAGCACGGGGACAGGCATTTCCCAGGCAGGGAAAAGGGAACAACTGGAGCTCGGCGTCCTGGTGCACCAGACGCCAGCCTCAGATACTGCACCCTTCATCTGTCTAGGACGCTGCCTAGGTCAGCAGAGAATAAGATGGTACCGAGGCAGTGCCCCACAAAGAGGTTCTCTCTCTCATCTACCTGTCCAGGTGATCAAAGCACAGGCCTTTCCTTCATTTCACTCTTTTCTATGGCCATAGACAACAAACATACTTTTTCCCAACCAGACCTCACATACGTTTGCCACAGATCATAAGTGAGACCAGACCCTGAGCTATGTGTGCATGGCATAAACACACCACCATCACCAAAAACTCAACCATTTTCCAATGACCCCCAGGTATAGGGTCCTCAGTGCCACTTTCCATAACTGAGAAACTTCACGGTGTGGCGAGAAGGCCACTAGGAGGTCTAGAGATCTGAGTTCCAGGATCAGCTCTGCTGCTAACCTAACTAAGTGACCTTGGGCAACATTGTCTGGCCTCTTGGATCCTCAGCTTCCTCATTTACAAAATGAAGGGTTAGACTAGAAGATCTGTTAGCCCCCTCCCAGTTCTAAGATCTTCATATTTCTTTTCTGTGTTCATTGTCAATAAAGCAGAGGAGAGGGACTGAGTATTTGTCAAATTCCATGCTAAGAAGATGCTCCAGAGCTGTCCAACATGGTGGCCACTGGCCACATGCAATGGCTATCCGCACTTGAAATGCGGCTAGTCTGGATTCCAAAGATAGTACCAAAAAGCACAAAATAGCTCATTAATAATCTTTGTATTGGTTACATTCAAATGCTAATATTTAGGATAAATAAAATGAATTATTAAAATTGAAATTACCTGTTTCTTTTTACTTTTTCTTTTTTTAATGTAGCTACTGGAAAATATAACATTAAAAACATGGCTCACACTATAATTCTGTTGCACAGCCATGCCCTACAGGAGAATTTGGCCAACTAAAATCTGGTCCTTGGCCTGTTTTTATAAACCCTGAGAGCTAAAAATAGTTTTTACATTTTCAAAGAGTTGTTTAAAAAAAGCTCAAAACTATGTTTTAGCAACCATGTGTGACCAGCCAAGACTGAAATATTTACTATCTTGCCCTTTACAGAGAAAGTTTGCCAACCATTGCTCACACCTCTCTCCCCAGGGTTTGAGTGCTAGAGTAATACCCAAAGTCTTCAACACAGTACCTAAGAAAATATACAGGGGAAGAATTCCCCCCACCCATCTCCACATTCCCACCATTGCCCTAAATGTGGTGGGAGCGGATAAGAGAATTCCAGCAAAAGAAGGACAGTCCATGCTCAATGCTTATGTTCCCCCTGTCTAACCACACAGCAGCAAAGCTCACAGACATTTCTACCTCACCGAGTTCAGGTTCCCTCTTAAGAGAAAATGGCTTAGCATAAAGAAACTGAGCTTAGGGGAAAAATATGACCATTTTCACCTAATTTTGTAGCACATCTTGGGTGGGGGGTGGGATTTATGGTGACCAACCATCCCACTGCACCCAGGACCAAGAGATTTCCGGGACATGGGACTTTCTTTCTTCTGAAGTGCTAAAATCAGACCTCTCATACGTTTGGCACAGATCATAAGTAGGAGCACACACCAAGCTGTGTATGGGATAAACACGCCACCATTACCAGAAAATCAACTATTTTCCTATGATCCCCAGATATAGGGTCATTAATGCCACTTTCCATAACTGAGAAACCTCACAGTGTGCTGAGAAAGCCACTAGCCAGTCTAGAGATCTGAGTTCTACTATTGGGTCTGCTGACCTTGGGCGTATTCCTCAGCCTCTCTGATCCTCAGCTTGGGCAAACCAAGATGAGTTGGTCGCTTTAAATTTGACCAATAAAAAATACGCTATCACATTTTAGAAAGAATGCAATGCTAATCACGATTTTCTAATAGCAATACCTTCTTTAACAAGCTACATGTTGAATTTTTGCCTCTCCTACTTTCATTGCCTTTTAATTATTATAAATTAAATTTTCAGTAAGTTCTCCACTAACCATTCAGTTCTTTCGTTTTATGATCTTGGATCAGATCCCTTAACATTTCTGGGCCTCACTTTTTCGTCTATAAAATATGCTGAGAGGATAGAATTCTTCCCAGTAACGTCTGATGGAAGATAAAACAAGAGACTCTAGGAACCTTGAGTGAAATGAGGATTCTCGACTCAAGACTCACGTTCAGTTCAGGATGACTAGACAACACCTGTCAATAGGATGGATTTTTAAAAGTGTCTTAAACTGTTCAACATTGTAATGGCTTGAACTGGAGATAAAATAGAACCCAACACGATCAAGCTTCCAAAGAAAAGGGTATATAAATGATACCTCAACCCGGAAAAGTTATGTATCTTATATACATGAACCTAAATGGAGATATTTTATTATTTGTTTCATTATTTGGGAGCGATTGTTTTGAAACCCCGGGATGACATGATAGTACCTATCACTTTCACACACAATTGCAACTTGAAAGATGGAATTCCGCTCCTCCCAAGTGCTATGGAAATGTTCTCATTGTTTAGGAAAAGATGGTGTCGTTCACTGCATATTAAACACACACTCTCTATGTTTCACCGGGGATGCTCTATTGTGCAATAATTGGTCCCCATTGTTACATGCACAATTTGGCTGCTCAGATGTAAAAGCAAAACCTCTTAAATAGCTATCTCCACTGATAGCCTTAGGCATAGGCGGTCCCCTGTGGCCACGTGGCTGCAGCAACCCATGACTAAGGCTTACGGGAGGGAGGGGGAGATTAAAAGGGGGTGCACCTATAATCCTTTATTTATATTAGAAAGGCACCCCTGAAACCTCATTAGCAATGGCTGAGTGCTGTGTCAAGTCCTCAGCAAGGGCTTTGCCCAGAGTGGAGCCTGCTAAGGGAGACGAAGTGGCCCGTGCCCAGGACAGAGGGAAGACAGGGAAAGGAAAAAAGTCCTGCTGCCTCCTAGTCCTTTACTCTCCCCGCTCCCCTGGGCAGAAGCACCTGTCGCCTCTTCTGCAGGGCCCAGGTCTACTCATTCTAAAAGAGGCCATTTCCAACCTTAGCTAACTAGTAACGCGCCTCTCCACCCTGTGAGCTCAGCCAGGTTGGAGTAAGTAGAGATGACCTCTGAATGTTGAAGACAGTCTGGTTTCTCCCTTATTACCGAAATTCTTCCTCCTACCTTCTGAACTCCTTTTATGTCAAAGTCACACTCTGGAATTTTCTGGAAATCATTATTGTTAATGTTTTGACATGTGTCTTTGTGAAAATTCTTTGTCCTCCGTGGTCTAACCTCAAACCCTGCCACTCTTGAGTCAAGTTCAGACAGGCCTGGAGGACGTTTTCCCCCAATCAAGGGTAGACCTGTGAACCACTGGGGGACCTGGCACCCCATAGTAAGCTTCACTTTGACCACAAAACAATTACGCACATTGTTCTGTAGTCCAGGGTGCTGACATCTAAACCACTAGGACAATCACTGCTTCCCCGAGATAAAAGCCAACTTTCTCCCACAAAATTGTCTTAATACAGATAAGCAAACATGGAGAAGCAAGGTGAGGCAGCCTCCAGCCACGCTTTTTCCACTGCTCTCGGGTCCTGCCCAGAGGCTCTGTGAGGACAGGAACCAGGCTGCAGCGCGTGGTACGGAACACCAAGTACTCCGTATGCTCAAAGGCACTTTTAATAACACAGAGGGGCTGTGACAAACAATCCACAATGGGACATTACGTCCTAAATTCGAGGGTCAAGAACTAGGATTTCCTTCCTGTGCTGTATGGAAAAAATGGAAAATAACACCTTCTATATATCTATATATTACTTTATTTTTAACATGTTTGAAGTATTTTAGAAGTCCTCCTAATTAAATTGTCAAATCCTCCTTGTGGATGGACAGCAAGATAGAGCAGGCTGGTTGAGAGTTCGAATCCCGGTGGATCAGCGGTGTGACCTTGGCCAGGTTCCTTAACGTCATGTGGTCTCAGTGTCATCGTTATTGAAATGAAACTAATAATCTCTACCTCATTAGGATTGCTGTGAGAATTAAATGGATGATGTATAAAAGGTCCTGAGCAAAGTGCTGATGCAAAGTCTCAATAAAGAACAGCTCTTGTTGCAAACTACCAGTCCTAATGAGTACATAAGGAACCAGAAACTGAGGAATGAGGCCGAGGGGACTCCATACTGCCCTTCTAGAAGCAGGCCTGTATTATTACTAAATTACAGTTTTCTCCCCCAGACAGTCTTCTCCACAAGACCAGCCCCTTCCAAATATCTCTGACCACAGAAGTGAGATACAGTCAGAAAAAAAAAGAAAATCACTAGGCCCTGTAATATTTAACAACACATTTAGGTTTAACACAAAAGTCAAACACTCGAATGAAGTAAAAACTCCAGGGATTCTGTGGGAAAATCAGGAGCTGCAGACGAGCTATTCCGAAGTTACCATAAACAACTGGCCAGAGTTCTCAGGACACCTGGGATCCCCACGTTAGTCCGAGAGCAGAGCACCAGGGGAGAATCTCCCCGCCAAGGCCAAAGGAATCACTTCTCAGCCGCTTCCTCCAGGCCGCAAGGCTGAGCTGGTTCTGCAGAAACCGGGTAAGGCCATGACAAATGTCCCAAGGAGCCGGATGCAACTCCCTGATGACAAATATTCAGTTTCCCTTTTTACCAATGGTCTCCTGAGATTCCTCTCTAATACCCAGATAAAGTAGACATTGATCACCCTCCCCTTTTTTAAAGAAGACTATTGTCATGACTCCAAATGTTTTATATTTTTTTCTGATTTAACTAAATCCATAAGTTCCATTGTAAAGCACTTAAATACCATCTTCACCCTACAATTTGTACTTGTTTTCACAACTCTTGGTATGTTCTGTTCCTCCACCTTGAATGTAAGTAAGTGCCTACAATTTGAAGACTGGCT
>CM052450.1:12539260-12584137 GCA_028533085.1 Varecia variegata | reverse complement strand
TCAATAAATAGGTGTTGAATTGACTGAATAAATCAGCCTGCTGGCATTAGATCAAGAAAGACATGTTAGTCAAGCACACCCAAATTAGGTTACTCACTCCTTGGCTTAAAATCCTTATGGCTTTCCATTACTTATCCTTCAGATAAAGTCCAAACATCTTCTAATTATTTAACTCCTACGTATGTTTCTAGCTTCATCTTTCCATCAACATTTTTTTCAAATATTTGGTGCATACAATAATAATAGAAATAAAGCTGACCTTTGGAAGTAAGATCTTAAGAGTAACACAGAATGGGATCAGAATGGAGATATGTGACATCATTGGAAATAGACAAAATTATTCCCTGGTTGGAGAGACTTGCTGTAACCTAATTGAATATATTAATATATGTAAATGAAGGATGTGTTCATCATAAAGGGAGGCAGAGTGATCAACCATGGGATATGCCACAGGAGAAGGAGCATTAACCAATGGACGTATTAAGACTTATCATCTGGTCTCAATGGTAAGCCTGTGCCTACAGTGTAATGGTTGCATCAGAGTATCTATGATTTGAATAATCTAGTTATTGCTTTTCTGATTGAATACTTGTCAACCAACCTTATGATTACAATGTGACTGCCTATAGAAATATCCATTTTTGAGCTATAAATCTATATATCCTACATATCGTGATTACTAGGTTTCTCCACTCGGATGTCTCACAGGAATTTCAAATTCAGCATGTCCAAAAATGGGTTAGTCACCCCAACCAATTCTTTTTCCAATGTTTTGCATCTTAGTAAATGGTACCACCATCCATCCATGCAAACCAGAAACCTGGGATTCTCACGATCAATTCACTGCATCTAATCAAACACTAAGTACTGTCAATCCTACCTTCTAGATATTTTTCTAATCCATTAATTTCTCTCCATCCCTCTTGTCATTACTCAAGTCCAAGCCATGACTATCTTTCTCAGCAGATCTTGTTCCTACATTTAACAGGGAGAATACTTTGGAAATAATAAACTGATACCTTGAATTATATTCTCTTGTACCTATCCATTTTCACAGCTGAGCCATGAGGATTATTGTCCCAGTGGGAGGAGTAGATGGGAACGACCAAGAAAAAAGAAGACATTGTTCAGCTTTGACTCTCAAAGCTGACTTGCTTGATCTCCATAGCTAGACAGAAGCCTCAAAAGCCAAGCTTTGTAGAGAGAGAGAAAAGGAATTCTAAATCCCATAGTTAAGCGTTTTGGCTTTTATTCTAGATTATAGTGTTTGACTACGGGCCAAGGGAGAGAGAATATAAAATGGGACTAGAGGAAAGCACTACTCACATTTCCAGGCCAAGATGTCAGGAGAGGAAGAAGATGCACAGAGATAGCAGTAGCAGACCATGGAAATGTGTCTTGACTCACTTCTCCAGGTTGACATGCTGGAGCAGGTCGGCTTATAAAGAGTTTTTCTCTACTTCCTATTTGAAGCCGTCTCACAGCGTTCTCCCTACCTCCTAACCTGAGCAGCCCAGCAAAGTCAAGGTGAGGGGATGCATGAGTAAGCAGAGAGAAAGCCTGAGATTAGCTTCCCAGTTGCTCCCTTGGCTTCAGTGTAGTACAGAAGGATCCAGAAGGTTCTGTGTGCTCTGTGGAGGGACAAGGACAGTCACAGATGGTGCTAGCTGGGGAGGATCCCAGGGGCTGGGGCTGGGAGGTAGAGGCTGGAGGGTACCATATTAGATTCCAGATGAAACACAGAGCCAGACTTCCAACAGCCATGATGCAATAATGCCAGTGAGGGCTCAGGTGCAAATGAGGCAGCAAAGAGCATCCCAGGCCCTAACCAAGCTGACCTAGAACAGACATTGAGTTCAGCAGCCATAGAGTTCAGCGGCAAATAGACGCAGGGCAGCAGCGAGCAGGCAGGCAAAGAGGGCCCCACTCTTGCACAGGGCAGTAGGGAGGACCCAGAGAGCCACCCAAACACTCACCTACAGAAACCAGGCCCCCTTCCACCAATGCCTCAGGCACAGGAAGCTCCCCCACTCCAACTGCCTGAGCAGTTACCTGCAAGGGGCCATTTCCAGTGAAAGGACACCAAATGTAACTGGGAGAGACTAGGATGTAATGTATTACCCACTGGAGTAGGGACTTACAAGAAAAATCAGAGCAGCCATAGAATATGAAGAAGCCTACATATTCCTTACACATCTGGAGTACAGTGTGGGTAAATTTTCAACTCTGCTACATACCCTGCCTCCCCACTATCACTCTCAACTTGTAGCCAGAGTATTTTTTTTTTTTTTGACAATGCACATTAAAGTCTACCATGTAGTTTGTGAAAACCCTTCCCAGGTTTTCCTTTGCCCATTGGAGAGCGACCAAAATCCTTAATGTAGCCAAGAAACCTTCAACATCAGGCCCTCCTCTGCTCTCCACCACCACCTCCTGCCTCAGCTAGCTACTCTGTCACTTTAGGGCACTCTTCTGTGGCCACAGTGGTCTCAGAGTTTCTTGAACTTGCATTCTCTTGGCACAGAATGTTACCTCCAAAGCTCCTCCCTCACTCCAAATTCTAGTCATCATCTAAGTCAGAACTTAGCTATTTCTTCCTTAGACAAGCCTTCCCTGACTAGGATTTTTATCCCTAGGAAATTCTAGATCCCATAAACAAACTAATTTCCTACTGCAGGAATTCTCAGAGCCTTTACTATGCTACTATGACTCTCCAAGGAGCACAATGGAGTAGCCACAGTCTCCTAAACTTATCTGCCCGGGGTACACTTTTCTCCACCTCACAGAATTAGAATCTGCAGGAAATCATTTGGTAAATGCTGACTGAGGAGATTCACAAAACCAAGAATCATGTCTCTTTGAGACCAAAGAATAACTAAAGGAAAGAGAGAAAAAATACTATTTCCACAAAGGGAAGAAACTGTCAACTTTCTTCTGAAAAGGCGATAAGACAGTCACACAGCAGTGGAGAGAAAACGATAGAATAACTTGTGTGCCCGCCAGTCCTGTCAAGAAGATCCGGAGGTGAATCGGGAGCTCACTCTGCAGAGGGCGCCCATGACCCCTGGGCAGTGCCCTCCACCAAGTTCCTAGGCCCGTGGCCACAGCCTGAGCTCCTAGCACCCTATTCTCACGCCACAGGCTGCACAAGAATTGGTTCCAATCCAGGGAGACCAGCCAGTGCCGCTGGTTAGAAGTCAACAGCAGCTTTTCTGGCAGCCAGAAGAAAGAGGCCACAAGAAAAGAAAGTGAGCCAGAATGGGGCAGAGAATGAAGGGAAAACCGGTCTTCTCTGCTCCCATTCGGGGAGACTCTATGGAAAGGGCTTAGCTCTGAGATACAGGTGGCCTCACGCTGCACAAGTAAGTAAATCTCCGAAGAAGAGCAGAAATACAAGAACACGTCACAACGGAAGATTTAGGGCATTATCCACATGGAGCAAACTTCACTGCAAGTCAGATGTGTTTGAACTCCATTCAAGGGAATTTAATAACTGAGATGTCAAAGAACCTTATTAGAAGGCAATCTTACCTATGTGATCCTCTGACCTGGACCTCAAGGATTGTCTACAGTGATGTGCCAAGATATTTGAGCCAGGGGGGTGAAAAAGAACTTCTGGCAACACAGCTTAATAAATGGATTCTTTGGCCCAGGGAAGTTGCTGCAGTAGTAAAACGCAATGCAGTCCAACAAAAATTAGGTTACACGTGAGAATGATCTTGATAAAATATAGCCCTTCCCCAGAAAAACGACATTATTTTCTATTAGATGGGATAGACCACATGACCTGTGCAGTTTTATCATCTGAGGTCCTAGGTCATTTGGGGACAAGTGAAGTTTGAATAGCAGAGGAGCCAGACTGTGTGTGACTGATCTCTCACCTGGAGGCTGGTGGCAGGGAAGTCAAGCATCGCCTCCTGTTCAAAGAAACCCCACAGAGAGGCAAGTGATAGAGAATCAACTAAGGAAATGCCAACCTCCAATAGCCAGCCAACACTCTCAGAGCAACCACATGATTGAAAGAGCAAGATTTTCAGGGAAGGAGGAGGAGGTTCAGGCCAAACTGAGATGTGGACCCCATCTCCTCTTTCGTTCCATTAGCCACTGCCTTTTCCTCAACGTGTTGTTTATAAATAGTCACAGCAGATAGACTCCTACCAAAATAGATGAATCACTAAACTAATTAATCAGTAAGTCTGGGAATAGCTGTGGCCTAACTTTCTGTGTCACTTGGGCTTGAATGTCAGCACCGGCTATGAGAAGACCCTTCTCGGGCTGCAAATGATAAAAATAGTGCTGTTTAAGATGACTGCTCCTGTCAAGGAACATTGCTTTGGCCATCCAGATTAGAAATAGCCAGGTGTGGGAAGGAATCAGTGAACAGAACAGATTCCAAGGTGGAAAGAGGAGGATTTTTTTAGGTGTGCTTATAGGCTGACAAAGGGAAAAATGAAATCATGGAAGAAAGGTTTTGTGACAGACTTTCTTCCTCCTTATTTCATGTCCAGGATCTAAGACCTATGCACTTGCCAGGAAGCTGAAGTCAGCAGTTACATGTCCTCAGGTGGTTCTGAGACAAGAGAGAAAGGAGTGGAGAATGGAGTTGGGGGAGGCAGTAAGACTGGGTCATTTGATAATTCTGGGCTTGAATCTATGAGGGTTTCCCTTTGGGTATTATCCTAAAGAAAGCTCCAGGTAACCTTAGGCTGACTCTTCACTTGTTATTTCTAAAAGGTGAATCAGTTAATGCTTACAATGGCTGACTCTGTCCTACTGCTCAGATTCACACACACCTTCTAATTACAAGAACCAGGTTTCTTGGGCTTCTCTAGGCAAAAGCTGAGAGTAAGCCAACACTGTTTTTGCTGTTATTGCAACATCCAAACAATTTTCCATCTGCCAGAACCTCAGATTAAAAGGGCAATGATTATGAATCAATGCATGCCCGCTGGCATGGACCATCCTTTACTTGTTTCTGAAACAATCACTGTTCCATTTTCTGCATTAAGAGGTGAGAGAGAAATGAACCACATGGAATAGGAGATGGCCCGAGAGACAAGATACCTGGGTTACGTCCCGACCGTGCTTTTAAACAGATGAGTGGCCGTATGCAAAAACAACTGAATCTATCAGGAGTTCTACTTCCCATTTACAAAAATCACAGAAGTTCTGTGAAAATAACAATGGCAAGAGCAGAGAAAACCCCTTGGATAAAGTACCTGATCAGAAGTATTTCAAGGTGTAGAGTAAGACATACTAAGAATGTAAAATGGAAATATGCCTTGGATCTTGAGATTCAGTTTTAAGACTGTGAAGAAAGTGTTTATGCACCTTTGGTAGTAGTGCCACGGAATGAATCGGGATGATTCAAAATAGATCAACTTTAAGATTTAGTCCACAAAATGATCTCCACATACCCAAAGGCACATTCGGCAACCCCGCAGCAGATGATGGGGCTGGTTTGATAGTGACTAAACACATTAACATTCAAGGAATCTCTATCTGTAAATCATTCCTAGTGAATTCTTTGTTACAACTCAAGTAATAAACCACATATTATATTCATATTGGAATGTTACTCTGTCTTACTCTCCATCTTTCTAAAATGTGTGTTCAGAACACACACAGATGTTACTTAATAACATCTCTGACAAAATATCTAAGAGTTTCTTCAAACAAACCACAAGCTCCTTTTGACTCGATTGAAAATTCGTAGACTTACAAAAGGGCAACTGCTAGTCAATAACCAAATAAGCACTTGTAGAAGAAAGTAGTTTCTACCTTCTTACTGGGGTGAGGGATCAAGAGGACAGTAATCTGGTTAATGGTGATAATTAACAACAGCAGGACATTCCTTAAGTGGTTTCTCAGAGGCAATCTGGGGCAGCTGGTTAAGAAATCTTGTGTCTTCCAGCCAGGGTCCATGGACTAGTCACCCTTAATCACTAAGAGGGATTTTGCACATTGTGGGAGCTTTGATAAAAATAAATAGGTCACCTGAAGATAAACATGGAGATCAAGAGGTACCTTTCTTTTACCTTCCTTCCTTCATTCTTCCTTAGTCATATCAAAATTGCGTATTTTAATGTGGTTGGGGGAAAAAAAACCTCAAAATGCTATAGAAAAATTGTGTGATTCTTGTCCTAGTCATTAGACACCTATAGAATATTCCAGAATAAATATGAATTCAAACATTTTGTACATGTTACCAAAATTATTTCTTTTGTTCCAAACAATCTGAGAGTGGCATGACCAATAAATTATTGGTCTTGTTCCTAAAATGTGGTTGTTTTGTTTTGTTTTTTACTTGGATAATATAGAAGAAGAGTCCCTCTGTGTTCTTTTGAGAACCACCAAAGGGCTGGCTAGAGAGACTGAGGCAACATGGTAAGGAGGGGTTGGCACAGTTTTCCAGGAGTAAGGGCATTTGGAAACTCCGTGGTGGGTCCCAATGGCACAAAGGCTCTTGTGTACAGTACTGCTTTACAAGAAAGGCTCAGCCGATTCCTCAGCAGCTGTGAAGTTGTCAGCCGTGGCATTCTTTACAAAGCTGGGTGGCTGCTCACTGCTGACATGTTCGGTTTTGAGCTCTGGAAAAACAAAAAACCTCACTGGAATGTTGAGCTAGGCAAAGACAGCAGATGCCCACAATGAAAAAGCCCATCCTACATCAGGTGCTTAGGAACCTTCTGGAAACTATTGAAAAAGCATGAGTATTTTTCTACTAAGTTTGCACTTAGTTATTTCAGGTGCTTTTTATCGAAATCTCTCAACTTCCCCCTCCCAGACTTGACAGCCAGACTAGAGATGATCCGATAGGCTATCGATCATATTCTCTTCTAAAGGTCATATTGGGGGGAGCATAAATGCCAGGCAAACCTCACACTTCTCTGAGGAAGATGCACATTTCATTTGCCTTCCTATTTAACCTCCTACGGGCTTTTACCAAGACTCAGAAATGTCTTGGAAATGTCCATGTAAGATTGGATATGGTACTTGTGATCATTTCCTGAGCTTTTCTCAATGTGGGGATCTACTCAAAAGAAAGGACAAAATATGTGTGACAGTCTTCCTAGATGACAGTCTATGAAAAGACTACCAAACAGCACATTCTGGTATCTTCTAATGGAAGAAAAACAGTCTCCCTCTGATAAGGTTGCAACACTGGATCTTGCCTCAACAGTGTCTATTTAGGCAGTAATGACCTGAACAAAGCTAAATGTATGGCTGCTGTGGTTATTATACAGGTGCCTGGCAATAAAATGCCATGCCTTAGCAAATAAAGAGACATAGGAGGTGAAGAAAGGTCAAAGAAAAAAACAGATGAGAAATCAATGTCAAAAGAGGTCACTTTATGAGCTTCAAAGGGAGCTACAGTCATCGATTATAATATCACTGAAACAACACAGGCCCTGTGAGATCTGAAATTACATTTCCAGTCTGAATTTATAGAACTCACTGCAGATTCTGGTTGTGACTGTGGCCCATAAATGGGAGCCCACCAAGTAAGCATGATTTAGATGGGCACAGCTAGAGGTGAATCCAGTTTTTCCTGGGTTTGGATGACTAGGTGCGTGATCAAGTAAGGTTCAGAATAGGTTT
Organism: Varecia variegata; assembly: GCA_028533085.1. Lineage (NCBI taxonomy): Eukaryota > Metazoa > Chordata > Mammalia > Primates > Lemuridae > Varecia > Varecia variegata. The sequence continues at coordinate 12,576,535 of CM052450.1, read as the reverse complement.
CCTCTTCCATTTCAGAGACACTGCTGGTAATAGTTGGGGGCTGGAATCAACTTTCAAGAACACAAATATGATTATGCCACTTCCTTACTTGGCTACCCACCAGTAGCCCCCCTTTTTTTCATGCAGGATAAGGTTTAGAATCCTTAGACTATATTCAAAATCCTTCTTATGAGGCTACCATAGCCTCCCTGTAAGACTTCATGTGAAACTCCAACCATACCAAAAGTCTTTGTTTTCCAAATCCAGTGTACTCTTCCCCACATCCAGGTCTTTAAACAATCCTTTTCTGGCTGACATGTCCTTGCTACCCTGCTACAATATTCCTTACTCTTTTCTTGTCTCATTTCCTCCCCATGGCAGATCCTGGGCTTGCCAAACCCTGTTTCTTTTTCTTCCTGGGCACACAGTTAGCTGCCCTTCCAAAATCCCCTTGCTCTCAGGTAGGTCTGCATGACTGAACGCTGGCCAGTGGAAATTATACATAACATCACTGACCCCTGAAATCCTTTCTTGAGATCCTCCATGTTGTCTTTCTCTTGGTGCTTCCAACTCTGAGACCCTTGAGGATGGTCCTGGATCCCTGAATGACTATGTGGAGCAGAGTACCCTACCCACCGAACCCTGCCAATCCATGTGAGATGGTGGCATAAGTGAGAAATATTTTAAGACATCAAAATATTTAGGGTGTTTGTTTTAGCAGTTAGTCTATTTTGACTAATGCACTCAACCAGATATTATAATTTATATTTCATCTTTTGTTATGGTGGTTATTTTTATAGGTCCATATATTCCATTTCTGGAAGAAGTCTGGGTACAAATAGAAACTCATGTTTAAAGGAAGGAAGCTGAATTTATACCAAAACAAAAAAAACCCCAAAACTGTACAAGATTTGTTCCATTTCTGGACTGACTAGCTGAGTTGTCTAGAACATAGTGCCACTGAGACTGTGTTCAGGGGTCCATAAGTAAAGCCTTCTGCAGTCCCAGGCTACATCCCTTTTCCTGGACTGATATTTCTCAGATGCAAGCCATTAATCATAAAAAGCACTGCTTACAAGACTCTGAGGGTACAGGATCCTGGAAAGATGTTGGCAGCAATGGCAGCATAGTTTATCAATACTTTGACTGCTATATAAATGCAGCAACTAGCTAACAAAATCCATGGGCAACATTTAAAACAAAACTAGGAGACAAAATTTCCTCTTGAACTCCAAAATACAAGATAATGAGGCAAACCACCAATAGCCAAAAATCCGGTACAGAATTAGAATCTGAGGGGGTTTGGGAGAAGAAAGAGACAAATGGGAGTACCATCTATGAACCTGAGAACAAGAGAACCTTAAAATAGCCAACAGTGGCATCAAACTTGGGCCATATAGAGCACAAGAGCTAAAATAAAGGGAAGGTCTAGACCAATATGGATGAGAAGAAAACAGCCAGGAAATTCCAGGAAGCAATCTACCATATTTTTAAAAACTACACACACACACAGAAAAGGAAGCTCTGTAAAGTCAGTAGGATTTCTTGAACTGCACCTCATTCTAGAATGTCAAAAAAATTAATTTCACATAAAATGAACAATGGAAAAGTATCGAGGTCAAATCCCATACAAAGTTATTATAATTACAAAATAGAATAAGGAGCAGAATGACATCCCTAGAGACAATAATAGCATGCTGGAAAGACATTCCCACAAAACAGATCAAAGCTGTAACCTATCATATCAAAGGAAGCATAAGGATACTAAGAAATGATACAAAATGAAAAAGAACACCAACACCCAATTAGAAAAGCTCATAAATATGGTGACAGGACTCAGAAAAGAAATAGGAAGAAAAGAAAAGAAATCATTTCAATACCAACTTAACTAGAAACAAATAAGCAGAACAGATAATCTCTCAATAAATATAAAGGGTGAAAAGGAGGAAAACTAAAAAATCAAAAAGAAATAAAGAGATACAAAGGATCTAAGAACAAGAGAAAAATAATGAACACAGGCAAAGAAAATTGAACATATGGATAACAAGAGATTCTGAAAGAGAAATAGAAGCCAGGGTACAAACAAATGCTAATAACAATAATTCTAGAAAATTTCCTCAAGTACAAAAAAATGAAATTATATGGAAAAATTATGCCATATATCTGAAAATATTGACCCCAAAAGACCAACAGCAATACATATTCTAGTAAAGTCTTTGGGGTTCTAGGCAAAAAAATGCATAGCTTTTAGTGTAAAGAAAATTAAATCATGATCAGATTTTTCTAAAGCAAATGCTTTATTTAGGCTAGAAGAAAACAGAGTAGCCTATTTAAGATACTAGAAGAAAGTGATTTTATATCCAGCAAAACTAACTTGCAAGCATAAGCAACTGTTATGAATATAGGCAAGAACTTAGAGAATGTTCTTCCTATGATTCCTATCTGAGGAACATACTAGAAAATGGGCTTCAGGCAACCAAAATGACTAGAGACTATCAACATAAGGACTGGTCGTGAATATTAAATATATAGTTGTCTGTGGATTTAAGTCTAAACAGGGCTAACAGGTGGAGAGCAGGGTGTCTAATGGCTATATGCTCTGACAATGCAGACATTGCACAACTATTTTAAAATGAGAGAATTCATATGCAAAAAAATCTTACAGTTTTCAATAACTGCATTGGTACTAGTATTGTATTGTCCTTCAGAGACTATTGTATATATAATGTGGTAAAACAAATGATTAATATTGGGATATTCTAATTCTGTTATCCCCTGTGTCTTTGAGAGTCAAGATTCTTAGGGAAGGAAGGAGATATAAATGTAATGCAGAAGAGGTTAAATAAAACCCTATAATAGTAAATTTGAACTGGAATATTGGTAAGAACTCATAAGTTCATAAAATAGGTACTAAAATGAACTTTGTGTGTGTGTGTATGTGTATGTGTGTATCCTCAATCCTATCCTCTACAAAAGGTTAAGAAACAATGACCAACCAAGTGCCAATGAGCATGACTCGCACCCAGATTCTAGTCTTCAAATAGGATTTTTCACCTTAAGAAAGCAGGGCTTCTTGGAGAAATGGCTCATTCCAAGCTTAAGGCAGGAAATGTACAAGATAGACCTGAAATGTCTTATATTACCAGATAGCAGGGCAGCTATCAAAGGCTTTTAAGGCATCGACAAAAGGACTCAAGAACCAACTTGTACTGGTCCTCACTAGCTAAAGTGGGACAATTTGAGCTGCAATAATGATTGTAGCCTTGCCAACCACCACCCATCGTCTTGCCAAAGCGATCAGACCTGAGTGTGAGCCAGTCCCAGGTACCAATTTGCAGGAAATGCATTGAACTGCACTGTGAGTGTGTAGTACACACAACTCAGGCTCAGGAGAACTGTAAGGGCCAAATGGCCCTGGTTCCTCAGTAGATAAACCGTAAGGAAATGAGAGGAATTAAGGAGGAACCTACACATTAAAAGAAAGTTAAAAGAGATATCAATTTTTTTCTTTAATGGCCAAGACTAGACTATAGTATTTGAAGATGCATACTGGGTGATAAATGTATTTTTAAAGATATAAAGAAATGATTACTACAATAGGATCATGATTACTTATGAGGGGTACAAAGAGCTATAATTGGGTGAAACATACAAAGGGTTTTTTGGAGTGGCAAAATTCTATTTCTTGTCTTGGTTGGTATACAACACATAGGCATATATATGTATATATTTCTACAATATATGAACATACAATACACCAAGCCATGCATCGGACTCATGTGGATTTCTCTATTTGTGTTTTATTTACAATAAAAATATTTTTTAATAAAAAAGACCATGAGTTTCTCATTGCCATCCAATCTCCTACTGAGCAGGCAACGCAAAGCACATGGTTGAAGTGGAAAAGAATGCTAGCAAATGATGATTGAGGTCAGATTGTGACGGTTGGCAAATCTCTTTGCAAAGTTATATTTAATTTGAAAGATAATGTAGATATACTTAAGAGATTTTACAAGTCCAGCGATTCCCCCTGTCTTCCGAACTTCTTAATTCTCCACCATTTACTTGCTTCTCATATTTGTATAATTAAACTGAAAGAGCTAAAGAAAGATGATGCAAAATAAACTCTGGCCATAAAACTGTAACATTAGGCACATGAAGAGCAATGGGTTGATGCCATCTGTATTCATGGATTAAGCCACCCTAACCCTGTTTATTGGGATTTAACAGAAACTTGGCCCCGTGTGCCATGTATATTAAATTAAGTTTATACAGAGCCTTTTGCCTTTCAAAGCATCTAAATTACTCCATTTCTCAGAGAATATGCTAGGACCCAAGATAAAAGAGTCAACTTTGAGTTATAAAATCAGAACGACATTGAACACTAGATAGAGAGACACAAGGGAATAAATGCCTCTGAGTACGTCTGGTGTCTGAACATGCAAAACAAATTCACAGGAATCTTCTTGAGACTGCAGAGAAGATCTCCCTTAGAAATGATGACTTTCTACCCATTATTCTATTTTAAAATATATCAAGCTTTCATGGATAGTCTTTTTCAATTTAGTATGCTAAATATTTTTAGTGACCATAAAGAATAATCATAAAGGATCTTGTAGATTTGTTCTTTCTTTCCCCCCAAAGGTCTTAAGTTCTTCCATTCCAAATTATCCATCCAGTGGGATTTGCAGGAGTTAATAACGTGTAAAATGCACCTTGTTCAAGACAAAGACAAAAATGAAGCTTTTAAAATTACCAGTGTCACAGTAGGGTAAAATGGCCTGCCAATCACCAGAGCATAATTCAATCCCATATTACAAAAGCACTACTTTTCAGTTCTTTTAGAAATAGGCGGGGCATGAACTCTCAAATAAATAACAAAATCTAACCCCCTAAAAAGAGAGATAATATATGTCAAAGTAGCTAAATGTGTGTAAATAAGTACAAAATTTAATAGGCATGAGTAATACAAACCTCACAGAAACTGTCTTTCCCAGGATTGCTTCCATATTTCCAATTCAGAGGAAATAAAAGGTCTCCCCCCACCCTTAAATATGGAATAAAAAGACAGTTGCACCAGACTATAGAAGAGGCAAGCCCAAATTCACAGAGGTTTTATTAAAAACAGGAAAAGGTCAGTCTTCTTCCCCCAAAGGAATGTCCAGGGCTTGTAGGAATTATTACTCCAAGATAGTTTCTTTATTAAATTCACTGTGCAGAAATAGAAAGACAAGGCCAGGGGAGAACTCGAAAGACACACAATGTCTTACTTTCATGCAGCCAATGCACTGCCACGATCTAAATTTAATGCAAGACACAAGGACTCAGACTCCTCTTCACTGGATCTACAAAGCAAATATATTTAAAAACCTAGAGTAAATCCTTAATGAACTAAGAAATTATGCAATTAAATTAATCCATTGATGATAAATATATCATCCTTTGCTTTCTCCAAAATAAAACAAATAAATTCGGAGTGGCATGCCAGGTCTAACATCAGCAACAACCTCACTGCTAAGTAAGGTTGTGAAACAGTCATCTACTCTTTTAACCCATGTTTGCTCCTAGTTAAAATCAAGCGTTAGTTAATGAATTAGTTTGAATGAATTTATAGACTGAGGGCGGCCCAACACAGCCTTGCTCAGCTAACATTTTTCAACATGGGCAGTCACAGGGAAATCTCAAGTTAAGTTCCAACTTCAAATGAATTCCCAAGACACCCCTGGCATGTGACTTAATTCTATTTGTATTAATATTTGGAATGTCACGCAAGATGCTGCAGCTGGCTTTGCATGACACTCCAGCACCCTCTCCACAGTGTTTTTATCATGACAATGACCGTGTTTTGAAAGCTATGGCACACCGTGTGCGACTTTACAAGAGTGAGTGGAATGAAAAGCCGAAAATCTCTCTCCTGGCCTCTGCCTATGAAACATCCCAGCTTTACAGCAGCAGGCCACGTTTTGGTGTCAAAGAATGGGGTACCATATTCAATCTCAGTGCAGTGAGGGGCTTGGGGAATCCTGTCTCTTTATATGTGAGATCACACCACTTCCGGAAAAGTCACCAGAATCAGCTGCCCCAAAACAATGCCCACCACTTAGGTACACTAACACAAAAAGACTCTTTGAGAGGAGGTAAAAAAAAAATTAAAGCAACACCTGGCAGAGAAAATCTGTTCTTAAGAGCTAAAACCGAAGGCGAGTGTCAGAGATTGAAGTCCTTCTCTTTGGAAAGCTTCTGCAACCAGTGTGACTGTTTTGGTGGTAACAGGAACGAGGCCGGTTTGGATCAGTGAAAACTGGGTAGAGACAGATACCTCCCTTCAGTCTATAGTTTCAAATGTTTCTCAACATCAAACACTTTTATGGCTTAGAAATGAAAACATCACCTGGTTTGGGTTGCATTTCTTTCCCTTCCTGGCTTCTGCCGGAGATGTCAATAAAACTAATATGGCTACAAAGAGAAGGAACAACAATGAGACTAAGGATGAGGTTCATGCTGTTTGATCAACCCTTAAATAATAAAAAAGGAACTCTGGTAGGTGCCTACGTGACCAGCTATTTTGTACCTCAGTTGCGATATAACAGCAGGACCCGTTCTGGGAGAATATCTGATCTGGGGCTTCGGGGTTTTGTATATTGTTACCCCTCCCCCTCCTCCTCCCAATTTAATGGGTTCTAGAAAAAGCATAGGAGATTGCAGTTTCAGCAGAGAGGGAAAAGAGGACTGATATGCTTTACATAGTTATTTTTATATTTAATCCAAGAGCAAGAGAAGACTAAGCAACCCAGCTGACTCTAAAAAGCATTTTAGGAAGTTGGCAACTGAACAAGCCACCTCCTGCTATCTCCTCCTGTGAAGTAACTGTACCCGGGGTATAGATATGTTCCCCCAAAGATATCAATAGCGCAGATAATTAAGTTAGCGCAGCAAACTAGCTGCATGCTTTGAAGTGTGGATACAGTTGGTGCACTAACCTTTCCCTCACCGGGTAGGCTAAGCCTACAATCTCCTCACACATGTGAACAATCTTGTGACCTTTAGTCCATGCTCATTATCACATCATTTAGGCTACCCAGCCATGTGGGACCTACCACAAAAAGGGCTGCTTATAAAGGAGCAAATAGGCTCAAAGACAGACTCCACCAGGAGGGTGGGAAGAACCTTCAACTGGAAGAGATAAAATTCTCTACATGTACCTTTACTGCTGCAGGAGAGAAAGAGCATCACAGGGCAGAAAGACAGCCCGGCTGGCCCAGCCATTGCAAACTCTGGAGGGCATCAGAATCACATGAGGCATTTCTAAAAATACCAATCACTGGACCACCCCCTCCTCCAGAGAGTCTTATTCAAAGCATTGTATAAAAAAGACATCTGCACTCCAATGTTTATAGCAGCACAATTCACAATTGCAAAGACGTGGAAACAACCCAAGGGCCCATCAATACATGAGTGGATTAATAAAATGTGATGTATGTATACCATGGAGTTCTACTCAGCCACAAAAAACAGTGGTGATATAGCACCTCTTGTATTATCCTGGATGGAGCTGGAGCCCATTCTACTAAGTGAAGTATCCCAAGAATGGAAAAATAAGCACCACATGTACTCACCATCAAATTGGTATTAACTGATTAACACTTGTGTGCACATATAGAAATAACATTCACGAGGTGTCAGGCAGGTGGGAGAGGGAGGAGAGGATGGTTATATACACACTTAATGGGTGTGGTGTGCACCACCTGGGGGATGGACATGCTTGAAGCTCTGACTCGGGTGGGGCAAAGGCAATATATATAACCTAAACATTTGTACCCCCATAATATGCTAAAATTAAAAAAAAAACACAGAGCACTGGGGCAGAGACATGGAATCTGCATTTTAGTGAGTACAAAGGTGATTCTAAGTTTGTAGGCCTCAGACTACATTTTTGAAAAAGGTAAGCACTGGGTTCAGTTTCTCAGGACTCCAGCAATGTGTACCTATTGCTCAGAAACAACCACTATGCCCTTTTTATGTCTCATATATTTTCCATCATTTAATCTTCACAACATATATTATATATGTATATATAATACACATACACATACAATTTGATTCATTTACAACCATGGAAACTGAGGCTGAGTGATGTTAAGTAACCTGATCCAAGGTTGCAAGCTAGTAAGTGACAAAGCCAGGCACAGAACTCAGATCTGCCCCTACCAAGTGGACCACAAACCACCATGGGGAAAAGTCTCCAAGGAGCTGTGGTCCTTCCTGATCTGGATATAATTCACCTGCCATTTCAGGCCTTTCCTCCATGGAAGAAAAGAGCGAGTGAGGCCAGGAGATGGGCTGAAGGTAATATGTATAGAATATCAGAGGTTGTCCAAAGCATGGGCATTTCTTACAAGTTTTATCAGAATGTGATGAACAAAATAGACTGCATAAATTGCACGTAGCAATCAGCCTTGAGGCATAGAGAAGCCTACTATGAATAAATAAATGATGCTTTGAATCAGAAAGTGATACAGAACATGTGAAATGGGCTTCCTATCCCACTCTCTACCCTACTCCAATTATGCCAGACTCCATATAGATTTCCAAACCAGAATAGATCTTTACCATGTTTTACTTTGGGGTTTTTAACGAGGAAGGAAAAGAGACAAAAAGGAGATGAGAGAAAGAAATCGAAGTCCTGCTCTACCCCCCACTCTCCCCCAAAGGAAACAAGGCCCCATGTTTCCCAACTCAAGTACCAGGCTTGGAGCTCTATAGCTCTTTGACAGGAAGTCCTTTTATATGAAGAAAAAGTCAGAGGTGTTTCAACTGCTACTAGAAAGATAAATAGCCTAGGATATCCATTAGTGCCCCATAAATTCTGCTGCTCAGAATGCTGATATATTTGCAGTGATTTGTGATGTTTCCTTTTCTCGTTTTTGATGGCAACTTAGGTTTAATACAATAAACTGGTTTGGCAAAGGTAAAACGTCTAGCTATGACAAACTTAATTCCCCAGACTCAAAACCCTCAGTAGGTGTGAGAGTAGCAAATCTAGCTAACTTCCCAATTCCCACAGGAATCTCCACTGGGAATATGACTTTCAATGTGGCATTTCCAGGGGAAATTCCATTGTTAAATGTGTTCTTGGAGAATCTCCCATGAGGCTTGCTTAAAGAGATTTCACCTATTTTTCTTTCAAATGTGAGGTTTGAGTAGGTCCGACCCACCCTGATGATGAAATATTTAAAGGAGACCCTCATCTCCCTTCTGCAAACTCTAGGAGCAAGATTCAGAGGACAGCCAGCTAGACTGTGACAGCCACAAAGCGACCCTTTGGTATTAATACAAGGCTGAGAGCAATGGACACTTACTCTCTGTCATTTACACAGTACCTGAAGACCAGTTCAGTCAAGAATAGCTATTGGAGAGGAAAAGACAGGCGGGCATGGGACCAGGTGCAGAACTGGCAAGCAGAGAGTTACACAGTCTTTCTCTTTTTCTCCCTCTAGAAGCAAATATAAACCTACTTTATGATGGCAATCCTAGTTTCTCAGAGAAGCACTTTGGCAATAATAGCACCATAGAATAAAAGCTTGAGCAACCCGGGGCATTTAGAAAAATAAAGCTTCCCTATTTCCAAATTTTTTTTTTTTTTTTTTTTTTTTTTTTTTTTGAGACAGGGTCTCACTCTTACTCTGTTGCCCGGGCTAGAGTGCAATGGCATCATCATCACTCACTATAACCGCAAACTCCTGGGCTCAAGCAATCCTCCTGCCTCAGCCTCCTGAGTAGCAGGGACTATACAGGTGCATGTTACCACGCCCAGCTAATTTTTTATTTTTTTGTAGAGATGGGGTTCATTATGTTGCTCAGGCTGGTCTTGAACTCCTGGGCTCAAGCGATCCTCCCACCTCAGCCTCCCAAAGTGCTGTGATTATAGGCGTGAGCCCCTGCGCTGGGTCCCCTATTTCCAAACATTTTGTTGTCATTGCCCGGTTCCTTACACTTCCTACCAGGAGCTCATCATATTCCTACATACTCCAGAAGTGAAGAGCACATTCATTGTACCTCCCAAAGGAGTTGCTTTGAGGATTAATTGAATTAATATATAGACAAATGCTTTAAAAAGTACATTTAGTAAGCTCTCTATCAGCCACAGCTATTGATATTGTTGCGATAGTGCTGTTATATCTGGCTCAATTAGCCACAACACACATACTACATTCCAAATATTTTTAAAGTAAATATGTGGCTTGTTTGTAGTTTTCATTTGCATTCTATATCCCATGGGGAAATTCCCAATCAGCCATTTAAAAAAAAAATGTGAAAATATTTAAGCTACCTATTTTCTCTCTTACCTTTTAAACTTTACAAGCGTCTAGAGCAGTGCTTCTCACTCTTGACACTGTTGACATTTTGGGCTGGACAATTCCTTATTGTGTGGGGCGATGCCCTGGGGAGTGTATGATGTGCAGCAGCAACCCCGGGCTCTATTCACGAGATGCCAATAGCACCCTTGTCCCAGTCTTAATAATCCAAAAGGTTTCCTGATATTGCCAACTGTCCCTTGGGGAGGCAAAACTTCCTCTAGATACGAACCACTAGCCTGAGTCATTTTGAAATAGACAAATGAACTATAAACATAAGTTCTCTAAAATACATGCATCAAATGTGAGATAGTAGCCCTCACAGAGAATTTCACTTATGCCACAAATAGCATTTTACTGGCAGTAAAGTAAAACCCAAAGCTGAACAGGAACAGGGAGACGCTCAGCAGTAACAAGCTATGGCGAGCAAAGTAGTCCAAACTTGTTCACATATGCAAACTCAACATTTAATTTTCTGCAAGATTACCCACAATAATTACAAAGTTTCCGTAATACAGCCTTAAAAGCTTGGAACTATGAGATCCATGAGAATTGATCCTTTATCTTTTACCTTTGCCGTGTACTGTGTCTGCGCAACACAGCAAATGAATGTAGGCAATATTTTCCTCTAATTTCTAGGAGTATTAAAGTGAAACTTTACTAAAATTAAATTGATTATTAAATAATCCAATTGAGAGAAATACAGAGTAAACCTCTAACGTACAAACAGCACTAAGGTAGACGAAAGACCTATTTTGCTTATAAGCATGGATCCTTTAACTGGACATATTTGTTGTACATATGATAACTAATAGTTTGCCATTCTGAAAGTAATGTTGAAATATCAGCTGCTACTGGTTAATGATGGCTTGAGGGCAAAGAGATGACATCTATATGACACCAGTTTGTGCATCTGCCAGTAACATACAGTACTTTAGAGGCATTAGTGGTATCTTGAATGGACTTTCTACCAGGAATCTATGATCAAATGCTGACTAATGCCAGAGCAACTTGAAGATTTCAGAGCTGTTATTGAAAAACCTGATTTCTTTGTCATACTATTATCATTAAGCCAAGCCATGAAATTCCCCCTAATATCTATCCAGAGCTGTATGAGGATCTTGTTTACCTGATATTAAGAAAACAGAGCTCATATGAGAGAGAACACACATTCATTTCATCTTCTGACATCCACATGACTAATAAAGTTTCATTTCAAAGGGGAAAAAAACCACCACCCATATTCTAGGTAAGTATCAGGCCAATGTGGTTTTGTTTTTCACCCTAAGGGTATTAGTTGCTTAGATGAAGGAGTGTTGCACCATCTACGCACACACTGGATCCCACTTGGTTGTCCCTTCTCTTTCTGATGATGTTTCTGACAGGGATTACTCTCCTGTTACATGGTGAGGTGGGTGGGACTACAGATAAACACGGGACCTAAGCTTGCAAGTACAAGGTCGTTTCTCTTTTGCAAAGAGCTACCTCAGTTCCATCTTCTGAGAAGCAGAGATTGTTTCCACTCTACTGCATGACCTCAGAAAGAGAGGAAAGCTGGAGGACTCTGGAGGGAAGTAGAAGTGATCTGTATCCCATGTGACCCTTCCCGGCTACTACCCCTTTTCCCGTCTCCTTTCCTTCATTCTTCCATTGAGGACAAAGTCAGAACCTTTGCACCGTCTGGCAGCCATGGATACCACGCTCAACACACAAAATGACCTTACAAGTCTTTTCTTCTAATATCCCCAGGGCTGTTTTTTGCCTTCCTAACTTTCTTCAAACTTAATCTCCAGCCCTACCCTGCACCAACCCTCCTCCAAGATCGGATCCTCCAAGAGGTGTTTTCACCCCAGATCTAGATATCAGAAGACCCAATTTCTAGTCTTCTGCTCTTTTTTTAACAAGCTATGTCACTCTAAACAAGCTATTTAATCTTGCTATGTTAACTCAGCTGTAAAAGGGAGATGATAATTTGTGACTTCATAAACATTCACTACACAAATACCATGTATTATTAGAAGAAATACATTTAGAGAAACAGGGGAAGGGAGTCATCTTGCAGGTTATTTCAGTGGAAGCAGTAAGAAAACAAAATTATTTCATCAACAAGCACAGTTACACTCAAGCAGCTTTGCTCAAAGCTGGTCATATGACCATCTAAAGGAAAAGGTGAAAAGCCATCATCACTCTTTCCCCCTTTTCATCCCTCCTCTCTACTTCCAACATTTAAACACTCTAATCTCTAACTTCAATCTCTCCCCTCTACCTCCAGTATTTAAAAAGGCTAACTGGGCAGCTCCAAGGTGTTTCCAAAGAAGGACTTTGGGGCCCCTGACTAGTGGTCTAACCTGCGGGATTATACTTACACTGATTTAAGAAGATGCGCTGACCTTGACATTAACCTTGGAAATTATAAGGATTTCCCATTTTCCTCTTTCCATTCTGCCTCGTACTGCATCTCATTTCTCACACAACAGTTAGGTACCTCCCCTCTTTTCCCAGTCCCCTATACTTACCAAAACCTACAACTTCAAAGCAAACCCACAGAGCAGGAAGTACCTCTTGGAAGGGAACTCCATCTGCTCTACAAACACAGTGCCCGCCAGCCACATCACAGAAGCAGCAGGCAACTCTCTGGGGAAGACACCGTGTCTGGTGGACCCCAGGAAGCCAAAACACAAGAAGGCACAGGATTCTCTCCAGGGCCCAGGCTGGATTCCAGGGGGAAAAGAATGTTGTCAGCCGGAGCCTTTATATCATTCTTTAAAGACCACACGATGGTATTCCAGACTTGAAGGCAAAAGCAAAACCTGCATTAAACGGTCACATTTCTATTCCCATTTCCCAGAAAGGCCCTCATCATACACATAGGTGTGACCCTCCTCCATCCATATGTCCCCAAGTTCTTAGAAGTTGATTAGAAGGAGAAGAGATCACCACAATATAGAGAAAAACCCAGAGAATGGCTTTCAGAGCTGCTGGAAGTTGTTTTCACCTTAGGGAAACCGCATAACTCAGTTTCTTCATCTGTAAAATTGGGAAGAAAATGTGACTTATTTAGCTCACAAGATTTTTTAAAATCAATTAAATAAGAGAAGAGAAGGCTATTTTTAAATAAAAGCATTAAATACGATTGAACATCTAGTCTCCTAATACAGATTAATCTAATTCGTGTCTAGTTTATATTTGCAAAAGTACAACAGGACTTCAGAAAACCTCCAACGTTAAAATCTGAAAAAGCAAAAAGATACTTCTATATTATTTGTCCTCACATCCATGTACCTGTACTTCTTTACCCCATGTCTCATTTTCGGTGTCTATAACATGTCTCAAAAGGTAACATAATGTAGTAGAAGAGTGCACTGGACTTAAAGGTAAAATATCATAGTTTAAATCTCAAATCCACCATTTCTAGTTGTGTTGGCTTTGACAAAATAATGTCTAAAATGGGGATGATGTTCCTAGACCATCTACTGTCAGGATTGCTTGAGTGTTAAGTGATAGACATCTCTTTCTCTCTCTCCACTCTCTCCTCCTCCTCCCCCTCTTTTCCTCCTCATTTATCCATTATCCTTTTCCACCTCTGTCTCTTATCTTTTCTTTTCCATAAGACAGAATTAAATTTTACTCCTATGATATGTTCTGTGCTTATTGAATAACAAAATTGGCTTGCTTTTTATTGTGATCATCTTCCATGTTTCTGATTTAAGTCTTTTGAATGCCCTAGAATAAATCCAGTTCATGATTGCTGGGGTTTCTCTTTTCATTCCAAAAAACACACCTTTCCCACAAACCCTTATTGCTTAATGAGGCAATATGTGTATAGGTTGAAAAGATTATAAATTTGAGGCTCGGCTCTGTCACTCATTAGCTGTGTGGACTTGGGCAAGTTCCATCACCTCTTGGGGGCTCAATTCTCCATTTATAAGATACAAGTAATGATATCTCACTCATAAGAGTAATGAGAGAATTAGATCAATTAGGATACCACATAAAACACATGGCATAATGCCTGGTTACATGGTAAGTGCACAATAAAGAGCAGCTATTATTATGTTAAAACTAAAAAATCAGTTTTATGTATTAATGACACCATGGCTAACTCTAATATTAGCAATTTTGGGGGAGAATCTCAAGATTCTGCTGCCCCATCAAACAGCGTGGAAGCAAAAGCCTTAGTACTTACACTTTTCTTGGCACTTGACATGTGTTAACTCACTTCAGCCCCACAACAATCTTACAAAGTGGATATTGTTATTATTCTAATTCACGATGAGGAAATAGAGACTTAGAGTGGTTCGGTTACTTCCCTAAGTCATCGCGGACAGAAGAGCCAGAATTCAAACCCATGGAGTTTAGTTCCAGAGCTATGATGTAAAGCACGTTTCAAAATCATGTTCCTCCAGGAAAGATGATGTCTTCTAATCCAACTGATATGTTGCTAGTAATTTGTTACCGGTAATAAAGTACTGGAGTCTGCTGATTATTTTCTTTTTAATTTAAATGAGTGCCATTGCACTTATAATGTCATTCTCTTGCTCACTAACATTCTGATTTCCTCTCCAGTGCAGGAAGGGAAGCAGTGCAATCCACGCAAAAGCTCTGGAGCTGCTTATAGCTCTGGGCTCATCTGTGGTATGTGCACGTCACCCATCATCACCACCACAGTTATCATCACCCCCATCGATCGTGCTACTATTTATTGATCACTCTATGCCAGGCATGGGGTGATTCTTCACATAGGTTTTCTGTTCGTTTTACAGCAGAAGAAAATGTTGCAAACCATTGAGCTACACCATTTCAGATGCACACTTATAAGCCTTTTCTCATAACTCTATCATATACCACCAACCTTAAAAAGGAAAGAAGAATGGCAATACTATTCATATTTACTGGTATCTACTTTGTGTCAAGCACTGGACTAGGCACTTTACATAAATAATCATATTTAATCTTCACAACAAACCTAACATACAGGCATGATAGCTGTTTTAATCCCAATTTTACAACAAAGGAAACCATAGCTCAAAGTGGTTGAGTATCCTTCCCAAGAGTCACAGAGCTTCAAAGTTATGGCTTCAGGATTTGAACCAAACCCATATGATTCTTTTGAGCAATCCCTTTAGGACACTCTTACCATTTCCTAAGATGGATTTGTTTTCCTCCTATGATATAGAATCTTTCTTTTGTAGTCTATTCCCTAGAAGGTAGAAGCTCTCAAAAATGTGCTAGCTTGGGCATCAGAAATCCCAAGTTCCAGCCCTGATTTCACAACTCACAAGTCTTGACTTTGGACAACTTATTTATCTCTTAAAATGAAGAGATTTAGCTCTGTCTATACTCCATGATTTCCCTAGAAATACAAAATAGACACCCATTGACATTCACATGATATCCATTCTAATCACAGGCTTTTTCTCTGCCCTGAGAAGAGATTAAAGCCCACTGCACTGGGGCACTTGTTGACTAAACCATGAGACAAGGGTGGTTAAGGAGAAGGTTGGCTGGGAAGTGTGAGAAAGTCATCCACCTTGCAGCTGTCCCTGCCCGAACAGTACCATGAATAAACAAGAGTCTCTCTCTAGAGATCTCTGCTGGCACCTTGTCTTCATTCCTTTCTGGAAAAAAAAAATTCATATCCTCATGAAGAATGGATTGCTTTCTACGTGCAACTGCCAAAAACCCAACTGTAGGCAAAATCCATCTGACAGAATCCCTTAACTGCTTTGATTCAGTTCTTAAAGGAGATTAGTCGCTGGAAGGTCACTGAGAAGCCATCCTACTGCACATTGCAGCTTGGGGTTTCAAAGCTCTAACTACTAAGGGAATCTCCATGCTTGATGCCCCTTCTCTCCATGCCGTTTAATCAATGAATCAACAAATAGTTACTGAGCAAGGCTTCCCTGGAGTCTGCAGGTCACTTCAGATGTGGCTCTCCAGTTCAATAGCAGGAGAAAGAAAAACAGATTTTTCTGACTCCTCTTAAAGTTTCCATTTATAATACCAGGGCTGGCATCAAAAGACTGTGAGTCTCCTGTCCCTCTTTTTCCCTTCCCTGAACCCTCTGATTCACAAAGAAAAAAGAAACGCTATGTAGCTGGGAGAATATATAAGAGAAGGATGGAAGGACGGAAGGGAGGGAGGGAAGGAGGGAGGAAGACAGGAGAAAAGGGAAGAGGGAAGGAATGAGACCCTTGGATTTCAAGAAGGTCAAAGGACACAGTGAACATATAGACAATATTCCCAAGAAATGCCTCTTTAGTAGCATATAACTTATATGCCTACTCACTTGTTAATTATTATTGCTCTTATAGCATACATGATTATTTTTGAGACCACCTAGTGACCACTACTTTTAAGCTTTTAGCGTTAGTATAATTATGAATGTCCTTTACCTTTAAGTGTCCTTCTGCCCTTAACTCTAGCAATAGGATCATATATAAAATGTGCACATAGCCTCAATACCCACTGTATCAGAAATCCTAAATACAAAAAAATATATAATTAGTTTTCCTAAATAATTTGCATGAACATGAAAAATATACAAGATATAACTTTTAGCTTTTAATAAAAATGTTATATAAAACGCTACACTATGCTACAAAATAAATCACCACCTTTCAATGATGATAAGTTACTGCAGTGTACAGTTGAAAATAGAACAGGGCCAAACTATGATGTGAATATTGTCCTTTTCTGCCCAGCATATACAGCAGGATTCTACTTAACTATATTTTTCCTCAATCAAAAATACAGTCCTCCCTCAGTGTATGTGGTGCATTGGTTCCAGGACCCTCTCATATACCCAAATCTGTGCATACTCAAGTCCCACGCTCAGCCCTGCAGAACCTGCGTATATGGAAAGTTGGCCCTCAGTGTATGTGGGTTTCACATCCAAGAGTACTGTGTTTTAGATCAGCGTTAGGTTGAAAAAACCCCGTGTGTAACTGAACCTTCACAGTTCAAACCCATGTAACAACATGGGTCAACCGTAAGGAAACCAGCAACAGTTTAATGAGCACTTACTATGCCAGACACGGCACTACTTTCTATACAGTATCTCATGTAACCCAGCCAACCTCCAATTGGCACACATTATTATCTTCAATCTATAGATGAGGATATGGAAAGTCAGATAGGTAAAGTCACTTTGCCTAAAACCTTAAACATAGTCAGGTCTGGAGCAAAGACTCCAACCCACGTCTGATTGCAAAGATCATGCTCCTAACCACTCTTTAGCTGCCACTTGGAGAAGCAAGGTGAGGAAAAGTAAAAACTGTACTTTTATTATAATTTACCCAAAACCTCACTTGGACTTGGTGTTCCCACAGCTGCTCTAAATTGCTTCTCCCTCTACCCCCAACATTAATTGCTAGAGCTTCTTCTTTCATCTCTTTTTGATAAGCATAGCTGGTATCAGAATAGCAAACAAACCATGAGACCACAGCCTTAACCATGACGTTCTAAAGAATTTTTCAGTCTATGCTTGCAGTAAGGCTCGCCAACATCTTAAAAAGATTGATTAAAAAAAAAAGCTTATATAAGTACTATGCTAATACTTGGCACTTACAGTTATAAACAAAGAGTTTGTTAGATAAAATCTTGTCTGTATGTAGAAGGGTTGATGATTTTATATTTTACTGAGCTTTTACATTATAATCCTGAGGCTCTTTCATGTACTGCTTGATTCTATCCCAGTGGAGGTATAAGTAGAAAAATACACATCTGAAATTCTATCATTTAGTATGACATCTATATATGTGCAATTATGAATCTATTCAGAAGAACCTATATGTTAAAAGGAGGTAAAATATAATGCATTACCTTTCGTTCCAAGATGACACAATTATTACCATCTGTGTGTGGAAGGAGGTGTGGATCAAGAAACCAGCTCAGGTCTGTTTCACCTTGAGACACAACACGTCTAGACAGAGTCCTTTGCTTAAAGTGCCCATGGTTGTTTGAGACTATGACTCCTGCATACTGTGTACTGACTAGGTCCACCCTCCACATCTGGATAAAGACACAGCTGTGCCTCTAAGTGCCCCCCCCTCCTTAACTTTTACTCCTAGAGTTTCTTCTTTCACCTCCTTTTAATAAGCATAGCTGATAACAGTGCGCCAAATAAACCATGAGTTTAGTACTTAACACAGGGTACAATCTGCTCATTTTTCTTGGTTGAAGGCAAATTTATGAATACAATCATCTTCACATACAGAAGAAACCACCTCTACTAGGGAAATGCAAACATTATTGTAAAACCTGGTCCCCAGGTGCTACAGAACTCAGAAAAGGTCTGGGTGGATGAAAACCCTGAGGTCAGGTACAGCACTTCTCACAGTATCTGCATGTGCTTATTACCATATTGCAGAAGTTGTTTCTAAAGCAAATAACCGTTTTCAGAAAGACCAAGGTTACAAATTAATCCAGAGACTTAGGAAGGAAGAGAAAAAGACAGCTGTACCATTTAAAAGCTAAGGAACATAATGACCTATTCCTCTTATGTCAAGGCTTGAGAACTTCTAGTACACAATTAGCATGACCTTCCATAAAGGAAGCCCTGAAATACACAGACTTCCTTTTTGTTTCTAAAATAAAGGTACTTACCAGTGAAAATCCACAAGTCATCACACTTTGCCCAGAATTACATTGGCCGCCCTTCTCCATGGAAGCACAGAGTGGGACCTGCCAAGTTTGTGGGGATATCTACTTGGGTTGGCTGGAAATAGGTAAGGGGGGAGTAGTAGGGGGGGGGAGAAAAGAAAGACTTTCCCTTTAAAACTGAACAGAAGCTGATACCAAATCACATGACCTTTTACCGTAATTTCTATTAAAATCATTTCATGTCTGGTTGCCTCTGCTCTCCTGGCTCATTTGTATTGTTTACAACAAGTCATTGCACTGGCAGTTAGTGGTGGCTGAATCCATGGTTACCCGCTTTTACATTCACTAGTTAAATGGAATGCAGCTCTGCTGTGGCTTTCAGGGAGCAAGCTCTTAAGAAACCACAATCCAGCTATCAATCAGACTAATCTGAGAGAAATTAATCTTATAAACATAAGTATTGTTGCATATTAAAAATTGATAGAAAGGGGGCATGGGCTTTTATTGGTTGGAGTTACAAAAGTGGACAAGCGGAGATTTGACTTAGAAGCCTCAGAGCGTTCAGTCTGTGGTCTACATCTGACAGGCATTCACGTTGTGCATCTAAAAACCTTTCAAGGGTAACATGGACCACCCTTGAAAACAAATCCACCACCTTCCAAAATTCTGTGAGCATTTATCCTACCTGAATGCTCTTAGACTCTAAAGAGTGCCTAAATGCAGGCTTAACCAGACTGCAATCCTAGCAAAGTAACTTAAACAGATACATACAAGACAGTAAAACACCAAACAGACAGCACAGGGTAGGATTCAATTAAGACAAAACCTCAGTGGAATGCTCTTTACGAGTAAATTAAAACTGCAAACTAATATATTTTAGTGAGAGCAAGCACGATACAAATTCATTCTATTGTCCACAGAATTTACGTGGTTAATTCTTTAAAAACATTCCCCAAAGCTAACTTGTTTCTCAAGATGGACATGACCAACAATTGTAATTCCTAATAAAAATTTAGAAGTTTTATAGTTTAATGCCCACAATAATTGTCCCACAAGTCACATCTAAATGCTAAACGAGAACAGCAAATAGTTAAAGCTAACATATTACAACCCCATCGACTGCAAAGTCACTGTATCAGAAGCTAGAATTGATTTGTTTCCTCAGAACGAATTGAAAATGAATGTAACATAACGTCGGAAAAATCCCTCCTGCACTGCTAATCGGATATTGTATAATGGTTGATTGCAGCTTTGCCCTGTACTATTGCTGCCTAAATCATACATACTTACACGTTCTGGGTTCTTCCAAGAGTTTGGTGCAGTTTCAAGGACAAATGTCTCAAGGAAGCCTCTCTACTGTGCAGCAGGGAGCCTAGCTCGGATCTGATGACAAGAGCACAGTGCTAAATCTGACAACAGAGAAGGAAACTTCCTGTGTGAAGAGGAGATCTTGGAAAGTCTCGGGGTTAAAAAGGCTGCTTTAAATGTGCGGGTTGATTTGCTCCCTGGTTGTGTATACACAGTAGCAGCTGATCTGTGTTTGCAGCCCTGCAGAAAGGAAGCTTTACTGAAAACCAATGGCATCACATTTCAGCGGAGCTGGTGCCAAGCGCTGGAGAGCAGAGCAACCTTTGACAACTTCACACAGTTCAACCCAGCAGACTTCCCACACACAGGTCAGGGAGGAGTGTGGAGAGTGTCTCCCCACCAGGTTTCATCGCAGGTGTGTTAGCGCAGCACCTGGGAAACCACACGCTGCTACCGGCTGGACTGGACAACAGCGCAAGGTATCTTACATGGACTCATCTTACATGTAGTTTCCATCTCTGCCGTCCTGACCTACCACGTACGCTATTTTAACAGAATTCTTAAAATGAATGCACATTTCTTAAAACAGTATTTCCCCCTGTTTCTTATAGAAAGCTTTGTATTGGAGGCTCCTCTGATGTTCCTCAGAAATAAACTGAGGGAAAAATAATACAGGATTGGGTCGTATGGTGTTAACTTCTGCATTCTGCCTCCCAATTCAGAGCCTGGAGTTTTAAAATTACTGTGTCGTCAGGGGCCATTTTAGTATCGTTCATTAGAAACTGGTAGTGACTGCGAAACTTCACTGCAATAGAGGCCACTATTATAATGAGGCTGTAGGGATATTAGGGGCAGACAAGCAATGAAGAACATGAAATATGCTGTTCAGCAGTGAAACTACCTTCTTTGTGACCACCCTTAATATGGAAGAGAGTGGAAAATTCTAGAACTTGCCATCTCTAGGAGTGAAAGTTAAGCAAGAGTAAGAGACAGCCAGAAAGAGAGAGACAGGGGCTGGGGGAGGCCGCTAGTGGCTGTAACAGACTTAACCCAAGTCCTTGGTTAACCACTTCATTATCTGCGAGTTCCACACTGCCCTTCCTTTCTCTCTCTGCCCCTAGGACAAGTCTAGGTTATGGTATATTAGATGGTATTTTTCACTATTGTGCATCTTACTTCAAAGGGCAGAAATCAAAACTGACAGATTAACAAAGGACCATGTTAAATGTGTCAGGCAGCTCAGAAAAGTGTTCTCCTATTTATCTGAAAGCCGGCCCAGGAGCTGCCTGGGCAACTGGTGAATTATCCAAGGTCTTTGCTTTTCATTTTGGCCACACTATTGTTCAGGAATAATGATAATTCCCTTACCTTTGAGAGCCCACAGAACGCAATGAATAGAGTCTGGGTGCTGGTGCCAGATGGATTTAATTTCCTATCTTGGCTCTACCACAGTCTACCTACATGAGGTTGGGAGTTGCTTAAACTCTCCAAACTTCCTTTCCTCATCTGTGAAATGGAGACAATATAGCTACCGTACAAAAAATGCTTTTGCAAAGATTTAAAGGATAACATGTGTCAAGGGCTTAGCACAGTGCCTGGCACGCATGCATTTACAAACATTTCCTGAGCCTCCTCTCAGAACCAGGCACAGTGCCAGACACTGGGGGCACAAATCAATTAAGACATGGTCCCTACCTTCAAGTACAGTTCCACAATTGTTACATCTCCCCTCCTCCCCTCTTATAATTTGTGTGGTCTTTATCATAAAGCATAAAAACACTTCCAAATGCTCTGTTGCATTTGATCCTTGCAAAAATCCTATGAGATAGATAAAGCTGTGCCCAATTTACAAATGGGAAAACTTTGGCTTACAGAGGTAAGACTCAAAACAGTTACTAAATTGCAGCCTAAAGGTCAATCCAATCTGATTCTGTCAAGTACTCTTTAAAATATACATATGAATTAGCCATGTAGCATTCATATTTTCCATAATTCGATATTGTACAGTTTCATGTGTATATAGTGTACTTCCCTACACGTGGTATAAGTCCCTTAAAGGGAGGGACTATATCTTGAAATTGTTTTCTATTCCCTAACAGACCTAGCATGATGTTAAACATACTACATGTTCAATAAAAATTCCTAAATTGAAAAAAGAACTCATGCTGGGTCAATTTTACTACCTCTTATCAACCTCGTAGAAAGCTGGAACCCTTCAATAAATGATGGTTTGGATGTTACCTGTGGCCTTTCAGTACTCATGCTGTCTATGTCATTACTTATAAATAATTCTATACACCAAAGTTCTTAACACTGATTCGTAATTAAACTCCCTGAAGATTTTTTTTTTCATTTGTTTAGCATGTATTCTCTACACTGAAGCCCTAATGAATTTTGGTAAGAGTGGTTAAATATTGACTTTTAAATTCAAATTTGACCCCAAAACATCTCTTGATTTCTGGGTTCACTCCAGTTTTTATGTTTAACAAATCACAAAGGATACACTTCTCTTCACCATTATCTAGTAAAATCAGAGCAGAATATATACTTCTCAAAGTAGAATCGGCTTTTTTACACATATATGTACAAACAGCTCAAATTTCTTGAATAATTGTTGATCTACTGTTTCATTTTATGCTTTGAAATGTAGTCCATTTCTGATGGAAGAATTGGTTAGACATTTCTCAGTGAATCATACACAGAAATATTCTTAAAAGAGATCTATATAGTATCTAGAACCTGGAGGTCAACTAATGTATTACATCCTTTAGTTCTAATGTTATATCTTGGATATCTTTTTACAGCGGAATTTATGTCATCATTTATAAGTGTTTCCTGACAAACATTGATTCCTTCAGCCTTAACAAAAATCCAAGAAATTTAGATTAATATCAACATCATGGCAAAAGTGCAAATGACCGGCAATGTTTGAGACAAAGAAAATAATTACTGAATACATTGTTTTTGTTTCCAAAGTCATTCGCTTGTTTATTTAGACAAGCTGTGGCCATCTGTAAGGGAGAATAAATATGCTCAAGTACTGGCATTGCATACATTGGAATTATCAGGCTTGTTAGCATCTTCTACAATCAAATGCCCAGCTGCATACTACTTCCCGATTCCTCCCTAAATAAAGTACTACGCAAAGCACCTACCACAGCGCTTCTTCCACAATGGACAAGAAATATGCCATAAAGACCACCCTGGAGCTAAACAAATTCACCTGAGAATGGCCAGACCTGGTCAGCACAGAGAACTGGTTGACTCAATGATTCTTCTTCACCACCTAGAACTAAATAACTTTATAGTTTACAAGCACTTTTATACCCCAGAATCTCACTCAACTCTCACAACCGTCTTGAGAAGCAATGCTTTTATTATTCATATTTTTACAAATGAGAAAGGTTCAGAGAATTAAATAATGTCTCAAAATCCTACAGGGCAGTTAAGTGCCTTAGCAGAAATTCTGGAATGAGAGCTGTAATTCCAAAGCTTTTCCACATAACACACTGTATTTCCCTTTGGGGAACATGTGCACACATTAGTTTACCTACTTTTTTTTTTTTTTTGGCTTTACTTCCCATAGAGCAGTTAAATACAGACCAAGCTCTCTCTCTCCTCTCTTTCTCTCTCTCACACACACACACACACACAAACACACACACGTGCGCACATACATCACCCTCTTCTACCTCCAACTGCCTTCCATCTTTTCTTCTCTCACATCTTGGCCAACTACTTCAGAGAATAATTTTTTCTATTTCCATTTTTCCTCACTCTCATTATTCAGTGAATCTGAATGTCAGAAACAAATCTAATCATCAGTGATAAACTTTGAAGTAGTGCTAATGTTTCCCTATGTCAAGGGAAAGAAAAGCCATATACTTTGCAGCTGGTCTTTTAAAAATCCTGCAAGTTTCTAAAAATCCCTCTCGCATTCTCTGCAATAGTTTCCATCCATCTTTTAAACTTCCAGTTATATGTGCATTCTCTTAAACATCAACCCTCCTGAGTCTAAATAAATGATAAACTATAATTCAGTTTTACTGCCTTTATATTATGTTTATCACTTGTATCATACATAATAGAACTGTTCTTTATATATTGTTCATCACTGATAATACAATAGTTCACTCCAGTAAGTAATAACAGGTTTGTATAGTGTAGCCTAGAAAAGTAATTAGCATTTAAGATTGCTTTCTGTGGTGGAAAAAGTGTGTTTTGAATATCTAATAATTGATCTACAATGGAAAAATTTTAGTGCACACCTGACTGTCTACATTTCAAGAGGCTTTCATTTCAAATCACAGAACTGAAGCTCAATCTACATACTAATCTATATACTAATATGTCTAGTCATGGCATAAGGCCATATAGTAAATAGTAAGTTTATAAAATGGAAATAAAAAGGAGTATGATTAATTGGTTGATTCATTATTAATCAGTCACTTAACTCAGAATCACAGCAGCGAAGTAAGTTAGAGACCATCTAGTCAAACCCCTTTATTTTTAGAAATGAACAAACAAAGGTCCACTATTGTTCTCTGATGAAGTAGGTAACTAGATCATAATACAAACTCTGCTTAGCACCATTTTGCCTGACCTTTAGCTGGAAACCAACGTCCAATGGTATACACATTAGCTATAAAGAGCAAATTTCTAAATTTGAAGGTGATTGGTCCAAAGGATCATCAGGTATAATGTCCCAATTCTGCAACTTTAGGAAAATAAATGTTCGTACTAAATAGCAAATGAATTTCTAATAACTGAATTAAACTGTTCATCTAAATAGCCAACTTCAGATTTCTCTCCACACATAATAACTTGGAAAAATATATAGCCTGTGTTTACTATAGTACTATAGCTACAGTCTCTAAGAAGAGCTATAACTCGCTAACAATTTTCCTGATTTATGTTTGAAAACATGCAGGGCATGAAATGATTTCTGCAACCTTACATTTTCCTCAAGAACACTGGTGAGCAGAAGATATATTCCAAAAATCATGTGGGATTGATTGTTATATTTCCTTTTTTCATAGAAATGTATGATAAACAATTATACATGCTCATCCAAAAAAAATGTCATCAGATTTTTTTCCCATTAAAGGAGGAAAGAAGAAAAAAGGAAGAGAAAGAGGAAGAAAGGAAAAGAAAGGGGAAGGGAGGGAGGGACTTCTGATAACATTATATTTTCATATAATGTTATCACTGCAAAAAGTGATTGCCTTCTTAAGTGAGAAAGTGCAATAAATACTGTTCTAAAGAACACCTTATGGATAATGTATGGTTATAAACTGTAACCCACTATACAAATGTTAGTTATTCTTGTTGTTAGTATTTAACATATATGGAAATTTGCTTCACAATCTATAATTGTGCTAATAAAAATAGGTATTTGTGAATATAAATTATACTGGTCATAAAATCAGCCTTATTAATCTAATATATCTTAGAGTGAGACCAAATTTAAATGGCCCACTCTGGTAATGTAGATATCTGGAAACACTGTTTATCTTACCATATAGGTATCTATCAGAATAGGGATGCCACAGTTTTGCTATACTTCATGTAATGTTGGCATCTTGAATTTAAATAGTAAAAAATCATTGTCAGATATGCATATTTTCCAAGTTAAAAAAATAATTTATTGGTATAAGGGAAGTAAACTAAGCAAATTCATTAACATCCTTTTAAGAGTTCCATCCAGGTTGTTTATTTTAGCAGATGTGCTATTGGAAACAGCCATAAGTGTCCATAAGTAAATAAAGTATCTTTGATCTCCAGTGTCTCGCATTTTATCACAGAGATTCCAAACACATTCAACTCTTTTTTATGGAAACTATGATTATTATTATGTTTAAATGAACAAAGTATCTTTCATAATATGGGCTGTCCCAAAAGTCCCCATACATAAGGCAAACGGGAAATTGTAGCTAAATGTACCTTTATTTACAAAATATTCATTACAAAATTTTTTCTTTGTATGGAGACTTTTGGGATGCCCTGTAGAAATATAAATAAAAGACTGATTTAAAACTATAAATGATTCTTCACAACTATAGGTATTATTGAGCAAAATGTTATAAATACACTATTAAATATCTGTATATAGTGTACATGTCCAAGAGGAATTGGAGGTGGGATTTATACCCAAGACAGTGGAGGAGGTACGCATAGGAAGGAGTAGCCTTTCACAATTGGAAATAATCAAGGTTGAGTCAATGAATAGTATCTAATCTCCAAGAAAAAGAAAATTTCCCTCTCTGTTAGATAAAGACACATAGAGTTGCAATATTATCATGGGAATTTTTATCAGGAACATAGTATCAGGAATTTTAAAGATTTGCAAGGATTTTTCCAGTTACCTGAATATGAGCATCAAGAATCACAAGGCTGTGTATAGACATTCTATTTAAAAAGACTGCATGACTTTCTGCAATCATCTCTTAAAAGAAGGCCCCAAGGGTTCTGGCTCTCCTTTTTAGCTACCATAACTGATTGCAATACAAAGTGGTATTGTAAATTAGGCTCAAAATAATCTAAAGATTTTTCTAGAGAAAGATCCTTAAACTCCCTTATAGCACCCCTTCCCCCATCCGCTAGCATGAGAGATTGAGAACACATAGAACTTATTCATAATTCCTTGCTCGGATTCCTAAGGCCCACTTACTCTACTGGGATGGCAGTGTTAACCTAAAAACTGAGTTGCAAAGCTGTATTATTTCACAGCATTAAAAAACTAACAACAAAGTGACAAGAGAAAACTTTGTTTGCACAAGAAGCCCCAACATTATTTTGACTTTATAAAGATATTTTAAATGGATTTTTAAAAACACGATATTATGAAACTTGGTAATCATTACTTCAAAACGACATTCTATTGTACATGGAGAATGGTACCAGTGGTTCAATGGAAAGATTCACCAACTACTACTCCCTGGATAAAAGTGAAGATCTGCATTTAAAGGGAGATATAATATTTCCAAAGGCACAGTACCTAGAAGGCAGATACTGTCAAGGTTTCTTAGTGAGACTAACTCAAATTGTATTAGGTACATCTCAGTGCTGTAGCTATCCCGATTTCAGAGGGCTCAGACCATTTCCATAATATTCTTTTTCCTCTATGCAGTCTTCATAATATTTGTCCCAAAAAGTTAAAATTAAACCTTGCTCCATAGCAAAGTCCTCACATTAAACAACAAGCAATTACTACTATACATATCATTTCTGATGTGTACAGAAAAAGACCACAGAAGATAGCTTGGCCAGAAATGATGAATAATTGAAAAGTATAATGACTTAATAGAGTAGTAAGCTTAGTTTACAATGCAGCCAATTTAAAGCCATAAAAATACTGTGTAAAAATTTTATCTTGTGGTTGACCATTACATATCCTATCTATTATTCAAAAGTATCTCAACAGTGTTTTTCTTCATTAATGTGGCTTTTGGCATTTCCCTCAAAATCTTTCTATTCCCACAGTTTTCCAACAATTTTGAAACAAACACAAAAATTATGTCTTATATCATAAATTCCCTTTGCTAGGATAATGAGATTCTTCAATGTCTAATTGAAACCAATCTCCTAGGTCAATCTGTAAGGCATAATTTAACTTCCTCAGATATGATCTGTTTTGTATTTAACAGAGTCAAGCACACAAGACATTAAAAAAAAAAACTAAAGCTACTCTTATTGACACATCTGTAAACAAAAGGAGAACCTCATACATAACCCCCTTTCCTATGACAAACTAATCCAGGGATTTGTTGGTATTAGAAAATGTCATGGGGCATCAGAAAAGTTTTGCCTTAAATGTTCAGCTAAGGTGCATAGCATGTCTGCAAAGAAGAAAAAAGAGACACTTAGGATCAATTTCAAACATAAACCCATTACCTCTGGCAGGCTCTTGCTAAAATTCTAGCTGCAGCTGAAATATCCCTGTAAACAAGGTTACTGAGAACAGCCCAGATATTCTTCTCAGCAACACTTTCCTAGGAGCTCGTCAGCCGTCTGTGTGGTTAGTTATACCTTCTCTTGCTGCACTGCCATTCTCGTGCTGATTCAAATTCAGAACTCAAAATGAAAGATGAAATATCTTGAAGATCACTTAATACTGAAATACTGTTGCAGTAATAAGTGGTGCTCAGTGGGAGATGGGAACAGGGTACTCTCTTGGTAACCTTTTAATTTCTGGAAAAATTGTACAGAATAAATTGAGCAGCACACACAGAAACCTAATCGATTGATCTGCTCTATTTTGTTAAAGCACCACCCATGGGAAACTCCCTTGGCTCCCCGGGTAATTCCCATTAAAGACGACCAGCAGGTTTCAGTATATACCGTGCATGAAGACTTAAATGCTACTTTGATTTATTAAAGAAAAGGAACCATCTTTTACCTACATTCATCACTTCAGTCAATGAACAGTTTTATGTGTTATATGATGCCATTCTCAACATACACCCTTTTAATTCTACGTAATGCGAGTTTAAAGAGTTAGGAGAATTTTAGTAAAAATAACAAAGCCATGCATAACAGTCAAATGTATGCTTAACACATCATCTAGGCCTGTTTCATTATATGCTTAAATCTTTTCACACTTGATGGACATGAAAGCCCATAATGTCACTTCATCTCCATCAGTGTTTTCATGTACCTTCCGTCTGTCAGGCATTCCTCAGCTCAGAGTTGAGAACTGTTCGAATTTCCCTCTCTTTCCCACAATGACAGAACTGTTTCTCAGGTTGGTTAACTCATTTTGTTAACGTCAAATCTACTAGACAGGAGGGTAAAAAAAAAAAAAAAAAAAAGACCCCTGAAACCACTCCCCTGCCCCATTCCCCTGGCTTCCTCTCTAAGACATTTCTGACTCTGTTCCTTTGCCTGCTGCTTCTGAATTTGGGCATTTTCCAAGCATACTCCCCTATTTGGTCTCTGGGCAGCGTGAGAAACAAACGAGAGTTTCTCTTCAAAACTAGACCAAGTCATTCAGCTGCTCTGAAACACACTTCACAACATCCGCAGGTCTCTTGATCTTGACTTAAAGTATTAAGCAGGCGTGTTTTGAAAGTAGTAGGAGGTCATATGGACCTAACAGCTTCTCTTAACCCACATGCTGAGAATTTCTTTCTTTCTTTTTTTTTAAAAAAAAAAAAAAAAAGGAGAGAGAGGGTGCTATTTTCAACATTGCCCTGTCCTTGATGTTAGCAAAATCATTTGCTTTCTGTGTGTGTCTGTGTCTGCCCGCACGGCCACTGGTTCTGGTACTACAACACAAACACAGCAAACGTGCTTGCCTAACATAAGCAGACCCATGTGGCAACTCACAACATAACCCAAGCAAGCACAATAAACAAACACATACAGAATCACTCCACAGCACTGAGGCATGCGGGGGTTTCTCCAGGCCCCACGGACTCTTCCAGAATTGCTCATTAAGATTCTGAAAGGGGGAGGGGGTGCAGCTAGGAAAAGGTTGCCGGAAGGGAAGAGGAGGGGAGGAAGGGAGCTTTGCCCTCTGTGTCTTTTCTCTTCACCAAACATGGGGGTGGGGGCTAAGGGGGGGGTTTCTATCCCGCAGACTCTCTGGCAGAGTTGAGGGGTAGAAGAAGGTAGGTGATTTGCAATACTTAAATGATGGTTGGGTGACCTCCTTGCAACTTCAGCGACTCCCTCGGGAAGGTGAAAGGGTTGGGGAGACGGGAGGGAGAGAGGCGCAGAGGACAGGAGGGAGACACCTAGGACTACGGCAGCAGCAATCACCAGGATTTTCCAGCCCAAGCCAGCAGTCCTCAACTCCTGGCACCACCCCTCTCCCCAGCGACCCCTGCTCCGGATCCCCTCGCCCCTAACCCCTCCCTCCCGGTGCCCTAACTCTGCCCTCACTCTTTGCCACTTTACCAAGCACTGAAGTCTCTATCCAAGAAGGGGGATGGGAGGGGTGTTTAAAGAACAAATCTAATTGCAATTAGAATTTCTCTGTGTCTCCAGCACACGCTGACAGTTTTGCAGTCATGGTAAGGCGAGTCTACAAGAGGTGGGCAGTACTTATGGTTGTGTTATTGAGGGAGGGGCTGATTTTTTTTTTTTCCAAGAGACTCTAAGCAAGTGAAGGGGGAAGGGGGTAGCAATATATAGATTTCAACCAGGACTGCAAATCAAGAATGCCCCAGATGCAAATGTCTGTCTCCAGATGTTGATGATAAGGATTTGGACCAGTTACCTTGGCAGGGTCAGAACTGCAGCAGGTTAATCAGGTGAGTCGTCGGGGATTTTAAAGAAGCCGAAGCCGGTTTCTTTGGCTATGAAAGTCTACAAAACCCCCATGCAGGAACATTGCACATCTTACACACGCCTCCTTTAACTGGGCTCCCGCGACCTCAGCAGGCGAGGGGGTGCTGGCCGGCCCGCCGCTGGCAAGGGCACGGCCCCCCGCTCGGCCCCCGCGGGTGCGGGGCCGGCCTGGCCCCCGGGGTCCGCGTCCCGAGCGGCTGTGCACTCACCGAGCCGGGCTGCGAGGGGCAGAGGGGCGCCCGCGGCTAGCCGGAGCGCCCAGGCGCCTCCCTTTTCTCTTGGTAGCGTCGGTCCGCACTCCCTGTGACCCAGGACGTCATGATGCCTGTCTGTTTTCTCAATGATAACTTGGCAGAAGAAGAGAGAGGCTGCCAGGTTCTCCTCGGGTGGTTACGTGGTATGTGCACGTTTCTCTTTGCATGTTTCTCTCTCTTTTTAAAAAATAAATCTCTATATTTTTTTAAAAAAAAATTCCCGGCACTATCCTGATTCGATTGCAATATTGCGTTTGCATAATTGACGCCTCTGGGTGTGTGTATATGTGTGTCTGTGCGTGTGATTTTTTTTTTCCGCCCTTTAAATCCTGCTGCTCCTGCCGCCGCCGCAGCCGCTGCAAACGGAAAGCAAGCATGCGTTCATCTTTTGTCTTTCATTTTACCTTCAGGGTGACATTCAGTGCCAACTGCTCCCTTTTGACCGTCGCCAATCCCCGCCTGGGCAAAATAAATTTGAAAAACGTGGGGGGAGGGGAAGGAAGAGCCCCCCCCCCCTTCGGCCCGAATGCTGGGGTTTCGATTCCTTCGACTACCGGATCCCAAACCTACCCGACCCACCTCCCAACCCTGAAAAACCATTTTCCCTTCTACCCACCGGGCCCAGGCAGAGAATCGGCACCAAGACAGCGCGGAGCATCCACCCAGAGCCAGACACTCATGTTCGCGGCTCGCACTTGCTGACTTGCATCTCTCAGTTGCATTCCCAGTGTGTAGGCCTCTCACAACTGGAGCTATTTTTGTCTCCCAGAGATGTTCTTTAAAGCCCTTTAAAAATGGGGAGGAGGCAGGGAAGAAAGAGAGAAAGAAAGAGACCAAGGGAGAAGCCTAAGCCTCCATTTGAGGTACCCTCTAGACACATCATAAAATTTGGGGGGCTCCTGGCATCCGACCTACCAGGGCAGTCTGGAAGGGCGGAAAGGAGAACTAGCTTTTATTGGACTTATTCCACTACAACAGCAGGAAAACTTTTTAAAAATACAAAGATGTTACTGCTATTTACTATATTTACCATTTTTATAATTATGTTCTCTAGAATTACAGTAGGGAAGGTCTCAAGAATAATCTTTAATATTTATTTCTGAAAACATGAGACTTCCTTTTAGACGGTGTGGTCTCATGACAGGTAAAAGCAGAGATTACTCCTTTTTATAATATTTAATTTGTTATTTGTATGTTGTCTGGTAGGTTTTATGCAGCTTCTCTGAATCATAATACTGCATCTATTACTCACATTGTGTATATTCCTGATAAATAAATATCTAGCACCAGATCTGGCAAATGCTTTGCCCTTCTTTATCACTGATTACCCATTTGGAGTAACAGA
The DNA here is from genome assembly GCA_028533085.1 of Varecia variegata. NCBI lineage: Eukaryota > Metazoa > Chordata > Mammalia > Primates > Lemuridae > Varecia > Varecia variegata. The sequence goes on along the minus strand of CM052450.1, from coordinate 12,544,397 downwards.
ATGGGTTTAGGAATTTTTTTTTTTTTTCTTCCAAGCCTGTGGTTGACCTTGGTTACCACCAATGTTCATTGTTCTCACTGATTCCAAATTCCTAAGAGATGACAGCAGAAGCCGAGGTTGCAAAAAAATTAAGCTCGGAGAAGAGTTCTGAATCTGAAAAGCAAAGCCAATTGAGAGAAAAACTTTTGAACTCATCCAAGATCATCCGCAGCTGCTGAAGGTTTAAAAATAGTTTACCTATTTGAGAGGTTGGCTACGTTTAATGAAAATAACAACTAACTTGTTAGGTCTTTTCCCCTGAGAGTCACAGTCCAAGGATCACTAGCAAATTCCACAGGGAAGGTATGGTAATTATGCAAAAAGACCAGACAATCAAAATTGGAGAAGAGCTTGGCTACAATAGACTAAGAGGGTCCGAAGACTATTGATTAATGGCCAGATCTGAACTTGGACGGTGCCTCCCCACCCTTGACAACTTGACGTGGCTCCTCTGCTCACTCTGCTTATGGGTCTCCTTGGAATGCCAGGAGAATGAATTGGTGCAGTCTTGCCATTACCAGAATCAAAGATGAGTCTAAAAAGGGCAGAAGCCTATTCAGAACCCGAGTAGGGATCATCTGTAGATGTTATTGGTAACTTTCCAGTAATTGTCCAAGAGGCACTTGTTAATATTCAATCTACCAACCTCGTCCTCCAGCTTTTTTACTTATTAACCTCGGAACTGGACACTTAAAGATCCACAGCAAAGGGAAATAACCATAAAAATTTGACTAACTTTAATCCCCTGAAATCCAATTTTATTCTTATTTTTTTTTCTTTTCAGACACATGCCTTCCATGCTGTTTGTCACCAGTCCACATGCCAGTGCAGGCGGCCAAGTGGTTTTCTTCCCCAGGGGTGAGATGTTTGAGCAACAAGCAGAGTAAAGGCGGTACTCAAGTTCTCTGGAGGTTTGAATAGATCCTTTCTAAGCGCAGATTCTCTAAATCCAACTCTGCCTAAGAACAGCTCTCTGTTGTTTATTCAAGTTTAAACTCCTCAGACTACTTTCAAGTCTTTATTTTCTGGCTTCCCTCTAAAAATAATAGTTAATATGGTTGGAGCATGTTCAGTTTAACTTCCCAACCAAAATCCAAAGGGCATAAAAATGCCTACTAAGGTAGATGGGATAGATGGAACACACTGTTCTAAACCTTACGTGGGCTTAGAACTTGTAAATCTAATTAAACCTCCTCAGCAACATGAGAAGGGGATTATTATTATCCCCTATTTTACGCAAGGAAATTGAGGCATGGAGAAATTGAGTAATTTGCCCACAGCTAGGATTTGAATTTAAGTGCCTTGAACTCTCACTATCAAGCTCTCTGCTTACCTACCTACTTTTTCCACCTTATTTCCAACTACTAACATCATCAACCCGTAGTTCAGTGAGGCTGGTCACTACTGCCCATCTCCTACACCTTGTTAATTCCTACTCCAATGCCATTGCCCAAGTATTCAGTGCCCTCCTTCTGCCTCTTCAAATTTTATTTGTATTCAATTCTATCCATTAATCAAGGCTAAGTTCGAATCCTACTTTGCCCACAAAGCTGTTGTTTATTATTCTTGGGTGTGTCAAACATTCTCACTGTTCCAACAATGTTCATACTACACCGGACATCACTGTTCTCTTAACTGTTTCTGGGGTTTATTTTTGTAATCCTTTCTTCACCTCCCAATTCCTTTCTGACAAAATTATGTATTTTTTCCCTGACTCTTCCGGTTTGCCTAACACAGTGCCAAGCACAACACTGGCTCTCATTAAATAGCTTCTGATGCATTAACTGACACAAAGCTGCCTTTTGGAGAGCAAGGATGCCACCTTTCAATTTGACAAAAATTGAAAGTCTTATGTAGCAAAAATTTTATCTTTTTAAGTGGAAAAATTGAAAACTTGTTTCTCCGTATTTCAGATTGTCCCTAGAAAACAACCAAGCAAGATCAGTGGTGAAATTATTTCACTGGAGAAGCATATTATGATGAGGTCGAATTTAATACAGGGGAGGGGAGTGTGAGCAGATATATAATTTTAGTCTTTGGAAAGCTACTGCTAACTTAGTCGTTATACTTAGAGCTGTTACAAGCCTTTCTCTGCTATATGTCAAATTTTCTGAGAGTCAAGAAATTAATTTTTCCTTTTAAAAAGATAAGAAAACAAATAGGGACCAGTACTCAGGAGACGTGAGATCTCATCTTGGATCTACTAAGTCAGCTGTGTGAGCTCTGGCAAATTATTAACCACTCTGGGCCGGAGTTCTCTAATTGCACACGGAGAAGTTGAACCAATCCCCAAGCACCCTCCAGCTCCAAGCTTCTGCACGTCAGAAACAGGATGTGAGAGAGCAAAAGAGAGAGCCAGGGCACTCAGCCTGGAGTGAGACTGATTTTTGGAGGATACTAAAAGATGCTGGAGAGCTCAGGTAAATTTAGCAGAGTTTATGCTTCTCATTCCTGTGTACAGTTAAGGGTAGCTCAAAAAAAATCCATAAAAAATGTTCAAACTTACATTTTCCAAAATGATCCTTTTTTATATGAGATAAAATCATTAATAACCATGTATACCAGTAGCCTACCATATCAGCCAAAACGTCATTAGTAATCATTCATACATGCCTACAACTTTTGTTCTAATGCTATCAAATTGTTCTATAGACCTCATTTGATATGAATGGATTCAGACTATTTTGTCTGGATGTCTTCTACTCACATGTACCTTGAATTAAATCGTGAAGAACAGATACAAACAAAGAGATTTGGGGGCTGGAACAAGAATGGGACCTTTTGCCTATGTCCTGATTGTAACTAACTTTGAGTAAGCCTTTCTCTATGTTCCTTTCCTGATTTGTCCTTATGTACTGAATAATTACAACTCATTGACTTTCACACCAGCTTTTCATTGAGATAAAAGGAAACAGCATAAATGAAAAAGACTCTACTAATACAAAACATTACTTTGAGATGTGCCTCATTTTTACTGGAGTTGTGCTTCTAAAAAGTTTTATGAAATTAGTAGAGCATGCAGAGACAAGGATTCAGGTCCCATGGCATAGAAGCCAGGCTCATTTCTGCCACATCTTAGTAGTTATAGGATCTCACAAAATCCTGTAGCTAGTTAAGGGCAGCATTGGGGTGCCTGTACAAATAAACTGCCCTGTCCACAGTCAGTCCATTGTCAAAAGACATGGTACAAGCTCTGGGGAAGTAGACAACTAATCACATCTCAATGAGGAACAAATTCATTAGAACGTTTACTTAAAACAGAAATGTATTCCAAGCCTCTGACACAAAAATATGAAAACACTTACATATAAGGCAGCTACCTTAGCCAGGTTTCATGATAGCTCTAGGGATCCATGAATGAGTTAAGAAAGTCTTGAACTTACAGGCAACATATGTGTGTATTTGTGTGTGTATTGTTCTCAAGAAAAGACCCATAACTTTCATCACATTCTCAGAAGGATTCATGACTCCAGAAAGGTTAAGCATCACTGACGTAAGAATAGTTTATTTTAAAACTGAACTTAAAGAGAATAACATATTCATTGGCCTAGTACAGTGGCTCACACCTGTAATCCTAGCACTCTGGGATGCCGAGGCGGGAGGATCGCTTGAGCTCAGGAGTTCAAGACCAGCCTGAGCAAGAGTGAGACTCTTGTCTCTACCAAAAATAGAAAAATCAGCCAGGTGTTGTGGTGCATGCCTGTAGTCCCAGCTACTTGGGAAGGTGAGGCAGGAGGATCACTGACCCCAGAAGTTTGAGGCTGCAGTGAGCTGTGATGACACCTCTGCACTCTACCCCAGGTCAACACAGTGAGACTCTGTATCAAAAAAAAAAAAAAAAAAAAAAAAGAACACATTCATTTAAGCCAAATGTCATGCTGGCTGCAACAGGGATAGTGTGTAATAATCTCCAGTATGCAGAATGATGGCCTTGATAAAAGCTTCAATCATCAAAGAAATTTATTTTCAAGGTATTTTACTTAACTGATATGGGGAAATGTTCCAGCCTTTTGAAAAGATTTGAATATTGGATTAAAATGAGGTTTCTGCTTTTGTTTAAGCTGGCTGACAAGTCTCGGGGTGCTAAACAAGGTGGATCAGTGTGGGGAAACACTCATTGGTCCAGAGAGTACACAGTTAGGAGCCCACTACAGCTGATCAGGTGGGAAAGAACTAGGGACTGAAGTGTGGTCGTAGCCGTAAGAACTGGGGGGTATCTGGCCGGGAATTGGAATCAATAGATTTAAATGTCTGGCATGGGCAACTGAATTAACGGTAGGATATTAAAAAGGTACAAATAAAGATTATGTTAAGAAAATAATGAATTTAGTTTGAGACATGTTGGGTTTAAAGGCCGATGGAACAGCCGGATTCCACTGGCCTTGAGAAGAATTTAGAAGAGGTTGGTGGCTGGAGAAATTTATCTGGGAATCATCAGTGAATTGGTAATGGCATAAGCTGGTAATAAAGGTGGGAAAAAAATTATGAATGTAAATGATTTAGGAGAGCCTGAAATAAAATTGCATTTATTTAAATAAGATCTAATTTGTAAAATATGAAATTATATAACACCTAAGGCATAATAGTGTTTGGTGATTTTAAATATTTATGGACACCTGTATCTTGTACCAAAAAAATTTCTGAAAAGAACTACACATCTCAGAATTTTATGCCTGGGGTTTTCTGGAGTTCTTTCCTTTCAAGACGCAATTTTCCATGTGAGATAGCGCATTCACTGCCTGGGTTCAGAAGGAAGAAAGAGTTTTCCTTGGCAACCAGGTTCAATTGGAAAAAATAATCAAGATGTCACCTGATGCCACAAGCTACCGACTACATTCTCAGCTACGTGGACCTGCCAGTTGCTGAACCAGCAGAGGAAACTCAGCGTCATGGAAAGAACACTAAACTTAGAGTCAGAACACGAGTGTGAGTCTCATTTCTACCTCTTACTGCTTTTGCGACCCTGGGCAAGTCATTCGACTTCCCAGAACCTGGATTTCCTCTTTCCTGCCCTACCATCCTCCTACAATCCTTGGGTAATAATCCTCAGAGCACTGATGTTTAGGTGATCGCCAAGGGAATGGCTTGAGTGCACTCA